>CM054063.1:109039298-109639298 GCA_028641055.1 Alopecurus myosuroides | reverse complement strand
GAATAATAAGAGAACATCAAGAAGAAAATACGAAACACTTTTAAGTCAAACCCACTTCCTATGAAAAAGAATCTTGTAAAGAAACAAGTGATGAAAGCACAAAGCAACAAGCATAGGAAGGCAAAACAAATGCAACTTCAGAAATTTCAACATAAAGAGGGGAAACTTAATATTGTTGATATGCATAAAACTATGTTCCCTCTCTCATAATAACTTTCAGTAGCATCATGAATAAAATTAACAATATAAAAATTCTTATCATGAGCCACATGCATAAAAAAATTAATACTCTCCATATAAGCATAGTCGTTCTATTTTATAGTAGTGGGAGCAAATTCAACAAAATAGCTATCATTATTATTCTCATCCCCATAATCATCAAATATAGGAGGCATATTTAGTCATAATTAATTTTGTCCTCAATAGTAGGTGGACGGAAAATGTCATATTCATCATTGTAATCATCATAAAGAACTCAAACATGATAGACAAGTTGTATATTAGAGAGATGGTTTTGGGTAATCCCTCCATAACCAGGACAAGTTTCATGACGATGATTGTAATTATAACCTATGTCATAGTATTCTTTATAATAATTATCAAAGACTGGGGGCATAGTATCATCATTAGCAACATAATAGATATCTTCCAAAGGGCATTCATTTGTAAACATATCATCATTTTTACTAGAAAGAGGTGTATCAAACATATAATCATGAGTAGTAAAAGGATTTTCAAACATATCATCCACAAGATTAGACCTTTCTATATCCTCATGGGCTCTCTGTGTACTGCCAAGTTGTTAGCCATAAACCTGAAACCACACGAGAGACATCAAGCTAGGAGTCTGATGTTTTGTGTAGGGTGGCTGATAGTTCCATCTTCAACAGTCTTTTCAATAGATGATATTAGCCAGGGATTTGTGTCAGGTAATTCCAATGAAAACATGTCCTAGCCTAATTTATTGCAACCCGTGGATGTTATTAATTCTAGCAGGCAACTATGCCAATAAAAAATCTCTTGAGCAGAGGAATTGCTATTTCATTTCACTAGAGCAATTCCAAATTATAACCTTCCTACTAGTCCTCAAGTTCTTGGTTTCCTGATCCCCTCATTACTTTCCAAGTATAGGAACAAATTTTGTTGAGTTAGAAGAACTCCATTTGAGCAGACACATGTAATGGTTCCTTGCAAAATTATTTTCTGAATATAAAAGAAATCAACAGCCATCGATTGCAATGAGAACATGTAATGGTTCCTTGCAAAAATATCATATGTTGTAGATCAGCAACACATGTCATCAGCTAGGATATTTTTTCAATAACCAAATTGATTTAGTTAGCAAGTAAATCAGCAACTAATTATAGCATCCAAATTTTTGGATGCATTTGTTTGCATGTGTGTTTTTGTGGCTAGTCGAGAAGGCAGAAAAACAGAAAAAACAGGAAATCTGTTAAAAACCTCAACTAGTTCACCGTGTTTTCATGGCCTAAATCATTTAATTAAATTATATAAAAATGTGTTTCTGTTAGTGTAATTTGTGATCTTCAAAATCTTCTCTTGTTTCAACAAATTTGATATCATTTGAGACTTCAAACATGTTGTTTATTTTGGAAGAAAATAACATAACTGAGGACTTAGAATTTTGCTAAGTCATTGGTATCATTTGAGACTCTGAAGATGTTGTTGCTGCTGCTACCTGCTGCTCTTGCTGTCTGCTGGTGTTGTTAAATATGTAATAGATAGATGTTGCTGTTGCTTTACTTATTTAACAAAAATACTATTTCTACAATAGCTACATGATGGTAAATATGTAACATATAGTTGTTGTTGTTCCTTGGATAGCTTATGTTGTTGCCAAGGAGAAAAGTTTTGTTGTTGCTAGGAATTTGCTAGGATACTACTGCTGTTGTACACTTGTCAAAATTTGCAGGGAAATTTTTTTGGTGTTGCAATTGGTACTTGTCGGCCATCGAGCCGCTTAAAAACGTGCAATTTGCTGCTGGTACCACTTCTGGTGTTGGTACCACTTTTGGAACTATGTCTGGCCATCGAGCGTTTAAAAATTTGCAGGGAATTCAAATGAGTTGCCCGGTTTCGCCGAAATGTTGATTAATTTCGGTTTCGCCGAAAATCGGGAACTCTAGTGTTAGAAAATTAGCAAAGGTCATGCCGGATTTTCCGATGAATTTAGGACTTAGCCGTTTTCCCTTGACCGAGTAGTATGTCGATTTTTTTGCCTTTAGAATGACCAATTTTTCCCCTTCAGAACATGGCAAACAACGACGAGGCCGGCGGTTCTAAGCCGTTCTGGAAAATCTTTGAGGAAGAAGAGGAGGAATACGATCTGACGGCGGATGGCGGGGATGACGCCACCACTAGTGGCGATGGGGATGACACCACCACTAGTGGCACCGGGGATACCACTAGTGGCGCCGCCGGCGGGGATGAAACCACTAATGTCGGCGGTCAGACAGATGGTGGTAGCTAAGCCAAGAAGAAGAAGGAATCGAGAAAATGAAAAGGAATACTCTCCGTGAAGGGTATGTTGCATAGAAAACAATAAATTTCCTACGCGAGAGATACCCGAAGGGCCAAGATCTAATCTAGGAGATGAAAGCAACATGGAGAAAGAGTCTTAGACGAACATACCCTCGAAGACACAAAACTTTATGAGATTGAATCTTGTTGGTGATGTAGTCAAACTCACATCGATCTCAAGATCGCGAAGATGAGTGTGGCAATCCGGGAGCGCTTCCGCACTCAGTCACACGTACAACTAGATGACGACCTTTGTTCCCTCGATCCAGCGCGGCAGCGGAAGTAGAGGATCCACCGGAAACTCGAACAACACGACGACGTGGAGTGGTGAAGAAAACATTGCTTAGGGCTTTGCCAAGCACAGGAACAAGTGGTGGAGTAGCGGGAGGAGGAAGGAAGAGATGACACAAGTGTGTGTGTGTGTGGGGGGGGAGAGGGAGCTCCCACCCCTCCTTATATAGGAGGTAAAGGCAGCCACAAACTTTTGGGTGTCTCCACCTCTCCCTCGTCTGTGAGTGGAGTCTCCACTCAACCCACTCATTTTTCCATTAATTCCCACTCGAAATCCCAAGGGTTTTCTTTAATAAATAAATAAAACCATTTTAATTCTTTATTTTAATATTTGTTAATTCCATTAACAAAGATTAACACACAACCCCTTGAGTTAGTTGTTAAATATATTAACAACCATTTGACAAGAATCCCATTGAACTATTTCAAAATTACCCGAAACAATTTCTGTGTTGTCCAAACTTTTCTCAGATATTCCGTATCCACTCACATGCGTCATCGAACCTTAAGTGTGTCACCCTACGATTCGTGAATAATGTAGAAATGACGGAGACACCTCTTCGATCAATAGGCAACAGCGGGACCGGGAGATTCGTAATGACTCCTACACATTCAACGATGAATCTAGTGATCGTCTGAACCATAAACGTCGTAACCAATTCCATTTGTCTCGCGATATTTTACTTGTCCAAGATCCGATCATTGGTATCAACCATACCTAGTTCAATCTCGTTACCGACAAGTACTCTTTTACTCGTTTCGTGATAGGACAGCGTTGTGACCTAGTCACATGCTTGCAAGTTGTGTCGATGTTGTATCACCGAAAGGGCCCAGAGTATATCTCTCTGTCATTTGGATGTACAAATCCCACTCTTGATCCATGAGCCTCAACTATTTTCGAATACCGAACGACACCTTTATAGTCACCCTGTTACGGCATGACGTTTGATGACATCAAAGCATTCTTCCGGTGTTAGTGATTGACATGATCTCATGATATGGGGTGGCCCAATCTTCTCGATGAACTCCTCACAGATAACTCGAATTGGATAACTTGTGTCTCACTGAAAACTCTCCTGGCTGATCCCTGATGCCAATGCAACAATTTGCAACACTAAGGATATTCTCAAATCCACACACTTCCACAAGTAGCCACCGACTACAAGTGGTACTGTACCGTCTTATTCCCAATGGAACAGCAGGTAACACGAAAAGTTTGCAGATGAACTTCCAGATGAGTGCTTACAAGCTGTTTCAATCTAGAGGTCTAGGGTTTTTGTTTTAACGTAGTCTGATTGCTATGACTCGGATCCTAGCTATTTAAGGGGGGTATGGTGCGGCCACAAGCACCCTTGCGCAAACACCAACCTCAAACCCACTAGGACTCAATATTGGACTCAATGGTTGGGTTTGGACTCAACCAAACCGACGTAAACTAGATACAAACCAACCCACCATTAAGGGGTGCGGCCATAATGGTATACAAACCACAAATATGACTCTATGTAGTGCATTGATATCCATTGTGGGCGCCCTCCTCTTGTTTTCATCATCTCCTAGTCTGGAATAACAAGCTAGTAGTTGTTTTCCACACTTGTACTCTTGTTTTCACCATCTTCTATGCTTTTTTCCACCGTGGTATGATTGTTTTCACCTCCTTTTATGTTTGTTTTCCCCATGGTGATCTTGTTTTCCAGCTTCTCATCATTGTTTTCCAGCTCCTCTTGATGTTCTCCTCCAATTATGTTTGTGTTATCAATAAACCTGATCATACATAGATGCATAGATTTAGGTAGTATAAAGTTCTCACAATTATAAACATTATACTCAAGTAGGAGTGAATTCACCTGTTGTTCTAATAGTTTGGTCCTTGATCTTGTCATAGGAGAAAGCCTCACTTCATTATCTTGGACAGCTACCTTATCATGTGTAATAATAGGTGAAGACCTGGGGATGTCCTCATCATCCTCCCCCTCTTGAAAAGGCGTCGACCTCGACGCAGCAAGATCATCTCCATAGTATGGTGTCAAATCAGCCACATTAAAAGAATTACTAACACCAAACTCATCAATTGGAAGGTCTATCTTGTATGCATTGTCATTGATCCTCGAAATCACTCTATATGGACCAGCACCTCTAGGCATCAAGTTTGATTTGTGCAATGTGGGAAATATGTCCTTTCGAAAATGCACCCACACCATATCACCTGGCCGAAATATCACCTCCTTCCTCTTCTTGTTCACTCTTTCAGCCACATGTTGTCCTCTCTTCTCAATTGCTTCTCTTGTTTTCCCATGTATTTTCTTCACAAAATCAGCTCTCTTTGATGCCTCCATATTTGTTCTCTCTTGTATAGGAAGTGGTAGAAATTCAAGTGGAGTAATGGGTTTGAAACCATAGACCACCTCGAATGGACAAAGTGGAGTAGTTGAGTGTACAATTGATAATGTCCTATTAACCACCTCTGTTTCTCCATCAATTTGGGGGGGTGACATGTTGCTCAAAACAACAGCTTTGTTCCTAGTTTCCCCCATAGAGTCTTCCAAAAGTAGCTCATAAATTTCACATCACGATCGGAAACGATAGTCCTTGGAACTCCATGTAATCTAACTATCTCCCTGAAAAACAGATTAGCAATATGCGACGCATCGTCTCTCTTGTGGCAAGCAATAAAATGTGACATTTTAGAGAATCCATCCACTACCACAAATATAGAATCATGTCCTCCTTTTGTCCTTGGCAATCCTAACACAAAATCCTTACTAATATCTTCCCAAGGTGTAGTAGGTGCAAGAAGAGGAGTATATAAACCATGAGGCTTCAATTTTGATTTAGCTTTGTTGCAAGTGATGCATCTTTGCACAAACCTATACACATCACGCCTCATATGTGACCAAAAAAAAAATCTGCTAACATAAGCAATGTTTTCTAACATCCAAAGTGTCCCATTAATCCTCCACTATGAGATTCCTGCAATAAGAACAAACGCACAGAAATACTCGGGAATACAAAATTTGTTAGCTCGAAATAGGAACCCATCATGTATGTGAAATTTGTCCCACGCCTTAACATTAGTACATTTATCAAATGGCATGGAAAATTCACTATCCTCAGCATATAACTCTCTAATGCCCTCCAAACTCGAAACCTTCACCTCTGATTTGGAGAATAGCATATTTTTCCTTGATAAAGCATCAACAACTACGTTATCCAATCCTTGTGTTTAATGATGTATGGAAAAGATTATATGAATTCAACCCATTTAGCATGTCTCTTATTCAAATTAGATTGGTACTTTAAGAATTTTAATGCTTCATGATCAGAATGTATAATAAATTCTTTAGGCCACAAATAATGTTTCCACACCTCTAAAGCTCTCACAAGGACATATAATGATATGGGCTTGGCCTCTAGGGTGGCCCGATCTTCATGAATATTTCAGATTTAGCTTTGCACATAGATCTTTGCTAGCCAAATTCCTGCAACTCCCTCCATCAATAATGACTTATAAGCCATATTAGGACCAATAACAGCTTTGGTTTGAAATAAATTGCACCTCTGAGTTTCAGGACATGGAATAACACTCAATGATTTTTGTGTGCAAACAATAGATTGCATAGAAGTAGCATAAGCATCCAATGGAGTATTACTCAAATAACCATCATCATTATCATCATTAGGGTCAGCATCATGACATGTCTCATACTCATTGTGCTCATTAAAAATCATGATTTTAGTATTAGGGCAATCCCTCTTAAAGTGGCCTTTTCCTCCACATGTATGACATGACATATCTCTGTTTCTAGCTGTAGATGCACTGGAACCCGTGGTACTAGCTGCTGGTTGTGATGTTTTCTTTGTAGTGGGCACACTAGGCTCGGCCTTGGAAGAAGAAACACCACGAATAGCTGATTGTGGAGGTGGTGCACTAGCCGCAGAAGGTGTTCTTAATGGAAATATGCCCCTTGTTCTTGCTGAAATTTTGGCCTCCTCGTTGATATGTGATTCGGCCTCTCTAGCATGATGTAATAACTCATGCAAATAACGATATTGGTGATGGCTAACAATGCCTTTAATTTTGTAGTTCAAACCTGAAAGGAAATGTTGCATAGTTTGCTCCAATTGCTCTCTCACCTGTGCCCTTTGCATGATTAATTCCATCTCTTGATAATAAGCATCAACAGTCATAGAACCCTGTCTCAATTGTTGCAATTGATCAAACTGAGTTCTTATATAATTTGGTGGTACAAATCTGTCCCTCATGACTCTCTTCATAGTAGCCCAAGTGATAATGGGTAATTCACCATCTTCATGCCTCTTTCTGACAGTAGTATCCCACCAACGAAGAGCATATCCATCAAACTAAGAAGAAGCCAATTTTATTTTTCTGTCCTTAGTATACTCATGCAAACGCCACAATTTTTCAATCTTGAGCTCCCATAGTAAATATTCTTCAACATCCATGGCATCAAAACTGAAAGGTGGTATAGAGAATTTTGGTTTGCCCAAAGCATCTTCCTCTCTATTATTTTCAGGTGGTGCATTAAGGGGAACACGCCTTGGAGAAAAATTGGCTCGTCCTTGCAAACCTCCTCGGCCTCTCTCTTCTCTAACTCCACGACCTACAATGTTTTCCACTCCATCACCTCCATTATTAGCATCACTATGCACACTAGCATTATCATTATCATGAACAGGCAGTCTTTGTGCAATCAAATTCTGGAGATTAGCAAGTTGAGTAGTCAATGTAGCAATGGAATTTTGTATAGTAGTCAATTGGTCATTATTGGCCTTGACCAATTTATGTGTCTCCCCCACTTTATTCTCCATGGCTTGCATCGCTTCATATAGGGGATCACAAGCATCAGTCACAAATTTCTCTAGATCTTTATGGTCATCCTTCATTTGGTTTGTCAACACATCACGCAAAGCCTCATACTCCCTCCAATTTACTCCCCCTTCCTTGTCCTTCTTTTGCTACACAAGATCATCACTAGAAGGATCCATTAGTGGGTTAGTGAAAACATAAAATTATGAGGACATCCCTAGCTCTTCACCTATTGTTACACATGAGGATGCTCCAATAAAAGCTAATGAAGTAAGGATAGGTCCAATGACAAGATCAAGACCCAAGCTATTACTACAACAGGTGAATTCACTCCTACTTGAGTATAATGTTTATAATTGTGAGAACTTTATACTACCTAAATCCATGCATTTATGTATTCTCGGGTTTATTGATAACACAAGCATGAATGGAGATCATGGAGAGGAGATACACATGGATGAAGATGGACTAGAAGAGGAGATGGAGATCAAGTGCTAGCATGGTAAAAACAACAAATAACAAATGATATGATGACAAGGGGATAGTGCCTCCACAAGGTCAAATGCACTTACTGTGGAAAACAATGCCAATATGTTAATTCAACACTCATTGATGGACAAGGCAAGAGGAGGGCGCCCACAAAGAGGATATATGCGCCATATAGAGTCCTAGTAGTTTTAGGATTGGTTTGTATACCAATTTGGCCGCATCCCACTTCTTTGGGTCGGTTTGTATCTATTTGTGTTCCTAGTAGGAGTCCTAGTTCTAGTAGGTTTGGTGCTTGCAGAAGGGATACCCCTTGTGGCCGCACCCCCTCTCATATATACCCCTTGGGGCGCATAGGGAGAGGTTAGACTACGTTAAAACATTAAACCCTAGACCTCTAGATTGAGTCAGCTTGTAAGCCTTCATCTGGAAGTTCATCTGCAAACTTTACATGTTACCTGCTGTTCCACTGGGAATAAGAAGGTACATGACCACTTGTAGTCGGTGGATTACTTGTGCAAGAGTGTGGAGTTGAGAATATCATTGGGGTTGCTAGCTGTTACATTGGCATCAGGGATCAGCCGGGAGAGTTCTTAGTGGCGCACTAGTTATCAATCAGGAGTTATCTGTGAGTTCATTGAGAAGATTGGGCCACCCCTTATCATCTTGGTATCAGATTTACAGGTTGCCTCGGTGAGCTATCAAATTTCCCTTTAGTTTGAGTGTTTTTATTACCTATCCAGAAAATTGCCCCACAAAAATAGTTTAGTTCTTGCCATCACCCTAGATAATCACCTTAGTTTCATTACTATAGCTGTTTTTGTGTTTGATTTTGTGTTCCTTTTTATCTTTTTTAGTTTTGTTATTTTCGGCTAGGGTTAGGGTTCTTGTTCCCCTGGTCGATTTCTTATCAAAAAACCACAAAAAAAATCCGCTGCAGCTTGCCTTTTATCACCCAATCCGAGTCCACCTCGCACTCCTACCGCGGCAGCGTTTCTCTGCGTTTTCCGGCCGTGCCGCACACCCCCACCGTGTCCTACTCGCACTCGGTTTCCCCCTGTCGCGCGCTTACAAAATCCGCCCGCGCGCCCGCAGCACACCACACCACCGCCCACCTACGCGCTGCCGCGACGACGTTTTCCATCGAAACGCTGCCGTACGCGTCTGCCGCTGCCACGCGCGCTGCTGTTCTCTGCTGTGAGCACGTAACACCCGCGCGCTGTGTTTTCCACCGTAACGCGGTTACAAATCGCTGTTCCGCGATCGTGCGCACTGCCGCGACAGAGAAAAGTGACTGTTTTGCTGCCGTGAGCTGTTTCTGCTGCCGTGAGAGAATTGGAGCTAGTTATTGCTTAGATTTTTTTTTGTTTTTCTCTGTTTTCTCCTGTTTTCTTCATTAGGAACAATACATCCATACCTTGTGAACCTAGCCACAGCCTTTCTACAGCATTTTAATAGGAACTTGCCCACAAGTATAGCTATTTTGTGCTCTGACAGGTTGCTCATTTTTCATCACCACCATTGTGTTCACTAGTTTATTGGTTCATATTGCTCCTAGTTGTGTTTAAGGTCATTGGAAAATACAAAAAAAAAATAGAAAAAGAATAAAAGTATAAAAAAAGAGAAAAGAGAAAAACAGAAAATTGCAAAGAGGCCATATTGATACTATTGTTTCTAGTTGAGCTTGCCATTGGGACACTTGGTTTTTCATTGAGCAATCTTGTGCCTGTCAATTAAGAGGCTAGCTACTGAATTTATAGTGCATTGCAAAATCTCATCCATATATTTGCATTGCCACATTTGTCTCCATTATTGTGTGAGTTTCCTTGGGTATTTTTATATCTTCACAAAGACAGCAAATAGGACTTGTTACTTTGGTGATTGTTAGGTGTCCATACTAAGCCCCACTAAATAACCTTGTTTGCTTTTGTGAGAGTTAAAAACCTGGGTATTCTCTTCTTCATATCAAAGTACATTAATTGCCTCTACTTGTGGTAAGTATTTCTATTTACTTTGGAAGGGTAAGATAACCTATTGTCTTGCTAGATTTTTTAGTGAGTTGTGAGAGAACACCACAACCTATACTTGTTTCTATTACACTAACCTACTAATGGATCTTTCTAGTGGTGATCTTGTGCAGCAAAAGAAGGACCATAAGGAGGGAGTTAATTGGAGGGAGTATGAGGCTCTTAGGGATGTATTGGCAAAACAAATCAAGGACAATCATAATGAAATCAAGCAATTTGTGCAAGATGCATGTGATCCTTTATATGAGGCTTTCCAAGCTATGGAGACCAAGATGGAGGCCACACATAAATTGGCCGAAACAAATAGTGGGGAAGTGAGAACAATCAATGATTCTATTGCTCAAATGACTACTACCCTTGCTGGACTTCAAACCATGATTCAAGACAGATTTCCACTTGTTGATGATGACAATGCTGGTGTCCATAGTGATGCTAATAATGGCTTGGAAGCCAATGGATAGGTGGATAATATTCTTGGCCGTGGAGCTAGAGGAGATAGAGATATAGGAGGATTTCATGGCCGAGCCAATCATATGGGTGCAAGGAGACTACCCAATAATGTGGTTCCTGAAAATCCAAGAGAGGATGGTTTGAGTAAGCCAAAACTCTCTATTCCTTCTTTCAGCTTTGATACTATGGATGTGGATGAATATTTGCTATGGGAGTTAAAAATTGAGAAGCTATGGAGATTGCATGATTATAATGAGGATAGAAAAATCAAGTTGGCATCTTCTGAGTTTGATGGATATGCTCTTAGATGGTGGGATACTATTGTGAGAAAGAGGCAAGAGGATGGTGAGTTACCCATTGTCACTTGGAACACCATGAAGAGAGTCATGAGGGATAGATTTGTTCCACCAAATTACATAAGGCAACAATTTGATCAATTGCAACAACTGAGGCAAGGTACTATGACTGCTGAGGCTTATTATCAAGAGATGGAATTAATCATGCAAAGGGCACGTGTGAGAGAGCAATTGGAGCAAACAATGCAAAGGTTTCTTTCAGGTTTGAACTATAAAATCAAGGGCATTGTTAGGCATCACCAATATCATGATATGCATGAATTATTACATCATGCTAGGGAGGCCGAATCACACATCAATGAGGAGGATAAAATTACAGCAAGGACAAGGAGTAGATTTCCCTTGAGATCATCTACTATGCCTAGTGCACCACCTCCTCCATCTACTAGCCGTGGTGTTTCATCATCCAAGGCCGAGCCTAGTACCTCTATTGCAAAGAAATCATCACAACCAGCTGTAAGTACCACGGGTTCAAGTGCTTCTACTACAAGGAATAGAGATATTACATGTCACACGTGTGGAGGAAAGGGGCACTTCAAGAGGGATTGTCCAAATACAAAGGTGATGATTATCAATGAGAACAATGAGTATGAGACAGGTGATGATGTTGATCCTAATGATATTGATGATGATGATGGCTATTTTAGTGATACTCCATTGGATGCCTATGCTACTACTATGCCATCTATTATTTGCACACAAAAATCATTGAGTGTTATTCCTACTCCTGAAAATCAAAGGTGCAATTTGTTTCAAACAAAGGGTGTTATTGGTCCTAATATGGCTTGCAAAGTCATTATTGATGGAGGGAGTTG
Source organism: Alopecurus myosuroides (assembly GCA_028641055.1). NCBI lineage: Eukaryota > Viridiplantae > Streptophyta > Magnoliopsida > Poales > Poaceae > Alopecurus > Alopecurus myosuroides. Next base: position 109,627,504 of record CM054063.1, on the reverse strand, counting down.
CAGGAATTTGGCTAGCAAAGATCTATGTGCAAAGCTCAATCTGAAATATTTACCACACCCTTGTCCTTATCATATCCAATGGTTGAGTAGCTTGGGACAAATGAAGGTGACTCATATGGTGCGTCTGGAATTTCAAATTGGACCTTATAAGGATACTATTGAGTTTGATGTGGTGCCCATGACAGTTTTCCACTTATTATTGGGAAGACCTTGGCAATTTGATAGAAGTGTGAAGCATGAAGGAAGAGCAAATACTTATGAGTTGCATCATCATGGGAAGACTATTATATTGAGTCCTATGACTCCACAACAAATTGTAAATGAGTCCCAATCCAAAATTGATATGAGAGTGGAAAAAGAGAGAGAGAGGGATGAGGGATCACAAAAATCACAAGCCTTGGGGAGTGATAGCCTAGCCAATTCGAGTGGTAAAAAGAGAGAGAACCTATTATGCATGTTAGCCCCTAAAGAGGATTTGAGGGAATTTAGGGATGATCCTACATTTGTCCCTATTGTGCTTATTCACAAGGGAGAGATTTTGGTTCCTAATGACATGACCCCTATTCCTCTTGGTGTTTATCATGTGTTGCAGGATTTTGATGATGTTTTTCCAGGAGATATTCCCTCGGGATTGCCACCACTGAGAGGGCTTGAGCATCAAATTGATTTAATTCCTGGAGCATCTTTACCAAACCGAGCCCCTTATAGAACCAATCCACAAGAAACAAAGGAGATACAAAGGCAAGTGCAAGAACTACTAGATAAAGGTTATTGATAAGGGGTGGCCCAATCTTCTCAGTGAACTCACAGATAACTTCTGAATGATAACTAGTGCGCCACTAAGAACTCTCCCGGCTGATCCCTGATGCCAATGCAAAAGATAGCAACCCCAAGGATATTCTCAACTCCACACTCTTGCACAAGTAATCCACCGACTACAAGTGGTCTTGTACCGTCTTATTCCCAGTGGAACAGCAGGTAACACGTAAAGTTTGCAGATGAACTTCCAGATGAAAGGCTTACAAGCAGTTTCAATCTAGAGGTCTAGGGTTTATGTTTTAACGTAGTCTAATCTATTCCACACGCAGGTGGTAGCTATATATGAGGGTGGGGTGCGGCCACAAGCTCCTTGCGCAAGCAATCCGTCTTCTACTCGACTAGGACTCCTATTTCCTAACACATATGGATACAAACCGACCCCACACACAAAGGGGTGCGGTCATATTGGTATACACACCAATTGGACTCGTTTTGGAAACTGGCAGAAAACTATTCATGTATTGTTTCGACCACCACGGCTTGCACTAGTCGAATTTCTTGATGGGGCCGGATCCATTAGAAAGCCCATCAAATTCCCTATCCGGATTGTGCTCGTTTGCTGTATTTGGAGCCCGTATGAAGAATCCATGACTATTTCAAATTCGGGACTCCTGGCAGTCCGAACTGAAACATTTATTCCTTGTTGTCGTTTTCCACGCTTCCTCCTCTTGCTCCTTGCTTCCTCTTCTCCATCCATGTTTGTGTTATTAATAAACCTAATCATACATAAATTCATAGGCTTAGGTAGTATAACATTCTCATAAACACAAACAATATTTGTTAGAAAAGAATTCACCTTATCATAAACATCAGTGAGGCTTAATATTTCTTTCCAACTCAAGCATGAATGAACCTCATGGACCTCTAGTATGTCCCTATCATCCTCCCTTTCTTCAAGACAAGCCGTCCTTGGCTTGTAGTAAGCTGAAAGTGGAAGAAACAAAAAGAACAACGTGTATGCACAATACAAATATCTATAATGAGGTGCATTAGTTGTTTGCATATCATAAAATTGTGTCCAAGACATGTGACCACGAATTTTGCTTAAAAACATCACATAATTTTCATAGCACTCCATAAAATAGCAATCACAATTGCAAATATAAGTAAAGCTCAATAAATCATGATCAAAATGAGAATCATATGTGTATATATTTTTATTGTTTAGTATCAATTCAAGTATTCTCACAGAAGATCTATGATCAAATTTATGTTTATTACTACACTCAAAGGTGGGAACATGCTTATTATTTTCATCATGAAAATTGCAACTTAATTTGAAAATATAAGTGAAGAGCAATTTATTAGCACATGTATGTGACAAGTATTGTGGCAAACCAAACATATGTGTAAAATCATGTTCATATGTAGGAAGTTCTAGCTTATTTACCCAAGGTAGAACAATGTTCAATTCGGCCACTTTATCACAAGTTATGCATATGTGATCCACCATAAAAATTTCACTCATGTTATAGTCACCAATCAAGTTAAAAGTGAAAGAAGAAACATAATTGCTAGAATTGACATATGAAATTTCAGCAACCTTTTTCATAGCACTTTGCACATTAATTGATTCATTTAACATGATGTAATCCACAATATCATTAGGTGGTATTTTAGCAAGTACTTCTTTATGTGAAATCAAAACCATATGATTAAATTTCGGAATTAGCACATTATCACATGTAGTTGGACTATCTATGCTTGTTAACTCACAAGAATCAACTAGAAATTTAGTGGGTTCACATAAATCAATACTTGAGAGGGGTAATAAGAAATCAGCACATTTATCAATAGCGTCCTCCTCAGAATAATTAGGTACCAATTCAACTATCTCAAGTGGTGATGCAGGTTCTACTTGTTGTGGCTCCCTTTCTTCAAAAGTAGCCTGCATATCAGAAGAAACAAAACTAGGCACAATGGCATGCTCCTCTAATGGTTGTGGTGATGGTGGTGGTGGTGCAGGTTGTACTATAGGCTCCCTTTCTTCAAAAGCAACCTGCACATCACAAGACACAACACTAGGAGTAGACATAGTTACATTAGTAGAAACAGCCTCATAGGTCTTCTTAACCTCTACAAATCTCATAACCAATGGTTGATGTCTAATTATTTTAAATGTTGCAGGACTTTCATGTATTATCCAATCTCTCTTATTATTCCAAAAGAATTGTAATTCAGGATAATGGCTATCAAAATTAACCTTATAGAGATTGCACCAAAAATCACTCAACAAAATGTGACAGCAAGTAAATGCTCTAGGAAGCACATGACACCTAACTTCTACTGTATGATCATGAATAGTTAACGGAATCCTTGTAGCATGAGTAATGTGAAGTGTAGCATCATTAGTTTTTAGCATAAATGAATGTTGAGGTGCATAAGATGTCAATTGTAATGCTTCAACAAACTCAATACTAACAAAATTAAACCACCGTGTACCCTTATCAAGAGTAATAGCAACAGTACTACCATTGATGTCTCCTCTGAAGTGGAACAAATTTGGTGCAAGTATTCCACTAGAATCCTCCTCCCAGAAAGCATCACTGCACATAGAAGAACCACTAAACTTCATTGTTTAACTTGTTAGTAACAAAATAACAATGGGATGTGGTGTTCTCTCACAACTCACTCAAAAATCTAGCAAGACAATAGATATCTTACCGTTCCAAAGTGAATAGAAATACTTACCAACAAGTAGTGACAACTAATATGCTTTGATGTGAAGAAGAGAATACCCAGGGTGTTAACAATCACAAGACAAACAAGGTATATGGTGGGGCTTGGAATGGACACCTAACAACACCAAAATAACAATTTCCTATTTGCTGTCCAATGTGATAAAAATAACACCTAGAGAAACACACACCAAATATGGAGACAAATGTGGCAATGCAAATATGTGTAGGAAAATTTGCAATGCACTGGAAAGACACTAGCCAAGCTCAAATAATATTCAGGCACAAGATTGCTCAATGGTGTGTCAATATAGCAATGATGAAAAATAGCTCCACAAATATATAATTGTATCTCAAGGCCTTTTTGATTTTTCTCAATTCTTTTTTTTTTCTCTTTTTCTCTTTTTTTTATACTTTTTACTGGCCAAATAACAACACTAGGAGCAATACTATCAAGTGATAACAATGCTATGAATAATATGACACAAGTATGTGATAAAGAGCAGCCTGAAAACGAGCAAAAGATAGCTAGTCTTTGGGTCGTGGTACCTAAAATTTGCTGTAGATAGGCTGTGGCTAAGGCTCACAAAAATCAGCACAAAATTGCTATTTATTGCTGTAGAAAATGAGCAAAAATTGGCTCAGAACAGCTCACAGATGTTTTGGTTTGGCGTGTACTTCGCGTGATTGGCCGGTGCGGAAAACAAAAGACAGAAGCGCGCGTGTAGTGGCTGGTATTGCGTACGCAGATAGGACAAACCACGCAATAAATTCGAACCAGGGACTCGGAAGAAAACGCGTGGGGCGGTTGGGATTTTGACGCGCGTGGTTGGCTGTTTGGCTGGTAGCTAGAATTCCGTGGAGGTGGATTCGGTGAGGTGTTGTCTGCTAGCCGCACGGAAAACGAGTGGAATAAGAAAATAATCAGCGCGCGTGGTAGCGGTGGAGTTGGAAAGCGACGAAGACAGCACGCGACCACGAACGCGTATGACGCGGTTTCGCGTTTTTGGTAGTTAGCAGCGCGGATACGTTTGGTTAGCGATGGAAAGAAACGCGTGGCGGTTGGAAGCGGCGCGCGGTTCGGTGGGTTGGTGGGATCGGCGCGTGGCCGGTGGTAGGTGGAGGAAAATAATCCTATACGACCACTACTTGTACGACCACTTGGTGGACCACGTCCAGCATATTACGCGTGGCAAAACAGAATTTTCTCATTAATCAAAATCGTGTTCACAAACTGTCTTTTTCCCGTTACCCAACATCGTGTGGTTCAGAGTTTGGTCCACTAAGTGGTCGTACCAAGCAGGGTCGTATAGGATTATTTTCCGTAGGTGGAATCAGCGCGGGGGCGCGAGGTTCAATGGAATTAGCGCGTGGCCGATGGTTTCGCGGGGGTTGACCGAGGCCAGGTGAAATTCGGCGGCTCCTCTGTCGGCGCGTGGTTGGCACGGTTTGTTTTGGCTGGAAGCGATGGATCGGCGCGGATTCCGAGCTGGAGGTGTGCGCGTGGATCTGCAGCGAAGCTGTGGCGCGTTTTGTCAGCGCTCGACTTGGCCTGTTACGCAGCGCGAATAGGACAAAGGTGATGCGTGATCCGAGAGCAACTCGCAACAGGAATCGAAACAAGAAACAACTCGCAGCACTACTCTTTTTGTGAGATTTTTTTTGGGTATAGATCTAGACAAAAGATGAAGTAGATGAACCCTAACCCTAATAGACAAAAACTAAAAACAGAAAAAGGGAACGCAAATCAACAAGAAACAGCAACTAGTAGATGCAAATTGGTGTTGATCTAGGCTCTAGCAATGAACTACACTATTTTTGTGGGGCAATTTTCTGGATAGGTAATAAAAACACTCAAAGTAAAGGGAAATTTGATAGCTCACCGAGGCAACCTGTAAATCTGATACCAAGATGATAAGGGGTGGCCCAATCTTCTCAGTGAACTCACAGATAACTTCTGAATGATAACTAGTGCGCCACTAAGAACTCTCCCGGCTGATCCCTGATGCCAATGCAAAAGATAGCAACCCCAAGGATATTCTCAACTCCACACTCTTGCACAAGTAATCCACCGACTACAAGTGGTCCTGTACCGTCTTATAGTGGAACAGCAGGTAACACGTAAAGTTTACAGATGAACTTCCAGATGAAAGGCTTACAAGCAGTTTCAATCTAGAGGTCTAGGGTTTATGTTTTAACGTAGTCTAATCTATTCCACACGCAGGTGGTAGCTATATATGAGGGAGGGGTGTGGCCACAAGCTCCTTGCGCAAGCAATCCCTCTCCTACTCGACTAGGACTCCTATTTCCTAACACATATGGATACAAACCGACCCCATACACAAAGGGGTGCGGTCATATTGGTATACACACCAATTGGACTCGTTTTGGAAACTGGCAGAAAACTATTCGTGTATTGTTTTGACCACCACGGCTTGCACGAGTCGAATTTCTTGATGGGGCCGGATCCATTGAAAAGCCCATCAAATTCCCTATCCGGATTGTGCTCGTTTTCTGTATTTGGAGCCCGTATGAAGAATCCATGACTATTTCAAATTCGGGACTCCTGGCAGTCCGAACTGAAACATTTATTCCTTGTTGTCGTTTTCCACGCTTCCTCCTCTTGCTCCTTGCTTCCTCTTCTCCATCCATGTTTGTGTTATTAATAAATCTAATCATACATAAATTCATAGGCTTAGGTAGTATAACATTCTCATAAACACAAACAATATTTGTTAGGAAAGAATTCACCTTATAATAAACATCAGTGAGGCTTAATATTTCTTTCCAACTCAAGCATGAATGAACCTCATGGACCTCTAGTATGTCCCTATTAGTTATATTCGAGTTAGTCTTTCTCCTTGTGCTGTCCCCGTTATTTTGGTTCCTAATAAAGATGGTACTTGGCGCATGTGTGTAGATTTTAGAGCAATTAGTAACATCACTATTCGTTATCGTCATCCTATACCACGTTTAGATGACATGTTAGATGAATTAAGTGGTGCTACTCTTTTCTCTAAAATTGATTTGCGTAGTGGATACCATCAAATAAGAATGAAAGAGGGAGATGAGTTGAAAACTTCATTTAAAACAAAATTTGGTTTATATGAATGGTTAGTGATGCCTTTTGGTTTAACTAATGCACCTAGTACTTTCATGAGACTAATGAACCATATTTTGAGAGATTTTATTGGTAGATTTGTGGTAGTTTATTTTGATGATATTCTCATTATAGCCACAATGAACATGATCATATTAATCATATTAGACAAGTTTTGCAAGTGCTAAGAGAACATAAATTGTATGGTAATCTTGAGAAGTGCACTTTTTGCAAAGATAAGGTCATATTTTTGGGATATGTAGTTTCTAAACATGGGATTGAAGTTGATACATCAAAAATTGAAGCTATTCGAAATTGGCCAATTCCAACTAATGTGAGTCAATTTAGAAGTTTTAATGGGCTTGCTAGTTTCTATACAAGATTTGTGCCTAATTTTAGTACTATTGCTGCCCCTTTAAATGATCTAACTAAACAGGGTGTTGATTTCGAGTGGCGTGTTGCTCAAGATGTTGCTTTTGATACTTTGAAAGAAAAGTTGATTTCGGCCCCACTTCTTATGCTACCAAATTTTGATAAACAATTTGAGATTGAGTGTGATGCTAGTGGCATAGGTATTGGAGGTGTGCTCATGCAAGAAAAGAAACTTATTGCCTATTTTTTTGAAAAATTACATGGTGCACAATTGAATTACTCTGTTTATGATAAGGAATTATATGCACTTGTGAGAGTTTTAGAGGTGTGGAAACATTATTTGTGGCCTAAAATTTTTATTATACATAGTGATCATGAAGCATTGAAATTCTTAAAGTGCAAATCTAATTTGAATAAGAGACACACTAAATGGGTTGAGTTTATTAAATCTTTTCCATACATCATTAAACATAAAAAGGGATTGGATAATGTAGTTGCTGATGCTTTGTCAAGAAAGAATTTGTTACTCTCCAATTTAGAAATTAAGGTTTCGGGTTTGGAGGGTATTAGAGATTTATATGATGAAGATAATGACTTTTCTATGCCTTTTAATAAGTGTACTAATGTTAATGCATGGGATAAATTTCATATACATGATGGGTACTTGTTTAGAGCTAACAAATTATGTATTCCCGAGTGTTCTTTGTGTTTGTTCTTAATACAGGAATCTCATAGTGGAGGATTGATGGGACACTTTGGAAGAGAGAAGACATTGCTTATGTTGGCTGAAAATTTCTATTGGGCACATATGAGAAGAGATGTGTATAGATTGGTGCAAAGATGCATTACTTGCAACAAGTCCAAATCAAAGGTCAAACCCCACGGATTGTACACACCATTGCCATCACCTAGTACACCATGGGAGGATATAAGTACGGATTTTGTTTTGGGCTTGCCAAGGACAAAAAGAGGACATGACTCTATCTTTGTGGTTGTGGACAGATTTTCAAAGATGGCTCACTTCATTGCTTGCCACAAGAGTGATGATGCTTCTCACATTGCAAATTTATTCTTTAGAGAAATTGTGAGATTACATGGAGTGCCAAGAACTATTGTTTCAGATAGAGATGTCAAGTTCATGAGTTACTTTTGGAAGACACTTTGGGGTAAGCTTGGCACTAAGCTATTATTTTCTACTACTTGTCACCCCCAAACTGATGGCCAAACCGAGGTGGTTAATAGAACATTGTCCACATTATTGAGAAGCATGATCAACAAAAATTTGAAGGAGTGGGAGGAGTGTTTACCCCATGTGGAATTTTCATATAATAGAGTTGTGCATTCAACTACTCATTTATGTCCTTTTGAGGTGTTTATGGTTTCAAGCCTATTACTCCTCTTGATTTATTACCACTTCCTATACATGAGAGAATTAATATGGAGGCATCAAAGAGGGCTGATTTTGTGAAGAAGATACATGAGAGAACAAAAGAAGCTATTGAGAAGAAGGGAAAACATGTGGCCGAGAGGGTGAACAAGAAAAGAAAGGAAGTGATTTTTTGGCCAGGAGATATGGTGTGGGTGCACTTTAGAAAAGATAGATTTCCCACATTGAGAAAATCAAAATTGATGCCTAGAGGTGCTGGTCCTTATAGAGTTATTTCAAGGATCAATGATAATGCATACAAGATTGACCTCCCAATTGATGAGTTTGGTGTTAGCAATTCCTTTAATGTGGCTGATTTGACACCTTACCATGGAGATGATTTAGCATCGAGGTCGATGCCTTTTCAAGAGGGGGAGGATGATGAGAACATCCCTAGCTCTTCACCTATTGTTACACATGAGGATGCTCCAATAAAAGCTAATGAAGTAACGATTGGTCCAATGACAAGATCAAGAACCAAGGTATTACAACAACAGGTGAATTCACTCCTACTTGAGTATAATGTTTGTAATTGTGAGAACTTTATACTACCTAAATCCATGCATTTATGTATTCTCTGGTTTTTTGATAACACAAGCATGAATGGAGATCATGGAGAGGAGATACACATGGATGAAGATGGACTAGAAGAGGATATGGAGATCAAGTGCTAGCATGGTGAAAACAACAAATAACAAATGTTATGATGACAAGGGGATAGTGCCTCCACAAGGTCAAATGCACTTAGTGTGGAAAACAATGCCAATATGTTAATTACACACTCATTGATGGACAAGGCAAGAGGAGGGCGCCCACAAAGAGGATCTATGCGCCATATAGAGTCCTAGTAGTTATAGGATTGGTTTGTATACCAATTTGGCCGCATCCCACTTCTTTGGGTCGGTTTGTATCTATTTGTGTTCCAAGTAGGAGTCCTAGTTCTAGTAGGTTTGGTGCTTGCGCAAGGGAGACCCCTTGTGGCCGCACCCCCTCTCATATATACCCCTTGGGGCGCATAGGGAGAGGTTAGAATACGTTAAAACACTAAACCCTAGACCTCTAGATTGAATCAGCTTGTAAGCCTTCATCTGGAAGTTCATCTGCAAAATTTACGTGTTACCTGCTGTTCCACTGGGAATAAGAAGGTACAGGACCACTTGTAGTCGGTGGATTACTTGTGCAAGAGTGTGGAGTTGAGAATATCCTTGGGGTTGCTAGCTGTTGCATTGGCATCAGGGATCAGCCGGGAGAGTTCTTAGTGGCACACTAGTTATCAGTCAGAAGTTATCTGTGAGTTCACTGAGAATATTGGGCCACCCCTTATCATAAAACAAATATCTATATGTGTTGTTCTCTCACAACTCACTCAAAAATAGCAAGACAATTGAGTACCTTACCGTTCCAAAGTGAATAGAAAGACTTACCAACAAGTAGTGGCAACTAGTGTGCTTGATTTGAAGAAGATAATACCCAGGTTTTTAACTCTCACAAAAGAAAACAAGATTATTTAGTGGGGCTTGGTATGGATACCTAACAATCACCAAAGTAGCAAGTCCTATTTGCTGTGTTGTGATGCTATAAAAATACCCGAGGAACACACACCAATAAGGGAGACAAATGTGGCAAAGCAAATATATGGATGAGATTTTGCAATCCACTAGAAAGTCACTAGCTAGGCTCACAATAGACAGGCACAAGATTGCTCAATGAAAGAAACCAAGTGTCACAATGTGGTAGCAATTCGGCCTCTTTTCAATTTTTTATGTTTTCTCTTTTTTATATACTTTTTCTCTTTTTCTATTTTTTATATTTTTACAATGGCATTAACAACAACTCGGAGCAATGTGAACCAAAATAATAAGTGATCACAATGGTATATGTGAGAATGAGCAGTCTGTCAAGAGCACAAAATAGCTATACTTATGGGTAAGTTCCTATAAATATGCTGTAGAAAGGCTGTGGATATGGTTCACAAAGATCAGATATGGAAATCCTAAGAAAAATGAGAAGAAAAACAAAAAGAAACTAACCTAACCGCAGCTAAGGGCTCACGACAGGAAATAGACCGAAACCATGTCGTACGGCAGCAAAAACGAGCAAAAACGGTGCCGCGGCAGAACCCTCACGCGCGCACGGCAGGGAAACGCTGCCGTCTGTGTCACGGTGTGTGCGCTCGGCAGCGAGCGAGAAGAGCGCGACAGCGGCGGCAGAGAATTTCTGCCGCAGGTCGAAAGTGTGCGCGCTCACGGCAGCGGCGGCAGCGATTTTGTGCCGCGGGGGTTGCGTTGCGGCAGCGCGCGTGAGTAGTGATTGGTAAGCGCGTTACGGTGCCTCGCACGGATTTTGTAAGTCGCGGGTGTAGCTCGATTTCGAGTAGGACTAGGTGCATGGAAGCGATCGGATCGGCGGCAGAAAAATGAGCAAAGCTGTGCCGCAGTAGGAATCTGATTGGTGCTCGAATTGGATCAATAAAACAGCACCCGAATTGATTGTTTTTGGGATTTTTCTGTATGAACTCGACTAGAAATCTATGAACCCTAACCCTACCTGAAACTTAGACAACTAAAAATAGAAAAAGGAGATGCAAATCAACCACAAAAACAGCAACTAGAAATTGAAACTAAGATGAAACTAAGGCTATGACAATGATCTAAACTATTTTCTGTGGGGCAATTTTCCGTATAGGAATAAAAACTCTCGAATCTAAGGGATAGATAATAGCTCACCGAGGCAACCTATAAATCTGATACCAAGATGATATGGGGTGGCCCAATCTTCTCGATGAACTTCTCACAGATAACTCGAATTGGTGATGACGACATCCCTAGTTCTTCACCTATTGATACACATGAGGATGCTCCAATACAAGCTAATGAAGTGAGTATTGGTCCCATGACAAGATCAAGGACCAAACTATTACAAAAACAGGTGAATTCACTCCTACTTGACTATAATGTTTATAATTGTGAGAACTTTATACTACCTAAATCCATGCACTTATGTATTCTCAGGTTTGTTGATAACACAAGCATGAAAGGAGGAGATCATGAAGAGGAGATGCACATGGATGATGATGGACTTGAGGAGGAGATGAAGAACAAGTGCTAGCATGGTGAAAACAAGGAAAAACAGAAAATAACAATTGTTATTCATTGAAAACAATTGTTATTTCATTTCGTACAAGGGGATGGCGCCTCCACAAGGTCAAATGCGCCTATTAGAAGTCCTAACAATGTTAGGCATGTTTTGTATACCATTATTAGCCGCACCCCTTAATGGTGGGTCGGTTTGTATACATTGTGAGTCGGTTTGGGTTTGTGTCCAACCCAAACCATGAGTCCTAGTCCAATTATGTTGGTGCTTGCGCAAGGCACCCCCTTGTGGCCGCACCCCCTATCTTAAATAGGTGGAAACTGAGCCAAGGCTCCTTAGACTACGTTAAGCATTAAACCCTAGACCTCTAGATTGAAACAGCTTGTAAGCCTTCATCTAGAAGTTCATCTTCAAATTTTACGTGTTACCTTCTGTTCCACTGGGAATAAGAAGGTACAGGACCACTTGTAGTCGGTGGATTACTTGTGCAAGAGTGTGGAGTTGAGAATATCCTTGGGGTTGCTATCTTTTGCATTGGCATTAGGGATCAGACAGGAGAGTTCTTAGTGGCACACTAGTTATCAATGAGAAGTTATCTGTGAGTTCACTGAGAAGATCGGGCCACCCCTTATCATCTTGGTATCAGATTTATAGGTTGTCTCGCTGAGCTATTAAATTTCCCTTTAGTTTTGAGTATTTTTCTATCCTATCCAGAAAATTGCCCCACAAAAATAGTTTAGTTCGTGCCATAGCCTTAGATAATCACCTTAGTTTCAATTACTAGTGCTGTTTTTGTGTTTGATTTTGTGTTCCTTTTTTTCTTTTTAGTTTTGTTATTTTCGGCTAGGGTTAGGGTTCTTGTTCCCCTGGTCGAGTTCATATCAAAAAAATCCAAAAAAAATATCCGCTGCTATTAGCTCTATATTCATCCAATCCGAGTCCACATCGAAATCCTACCGCGGCAGCGTTTTCTTCGATTTCCTGCCGTACCATACAACCCACCGCTACCGCCCTCTACTCGCACTCGGATTCGCCCCGCAACACGCTTACAAAATCACCTCCGCGCCCGCCACACAGCACACCACCGCAACCACCGCGCACTGCCGCGGCACAGAAATTTACCAAACCGCTGCCGCGCGCTGCTGCTTGCTGCTGCCATCCACGTTACACCCGCGCGCGCTGTTTTCCACCGTAACGCGCTTACCTAACGCGGTTTTGCTGCACTGTGCGCTGCCGCGGCACAGTTTTGCTGCGTTTTTGCTGCCGTGCGCTGCGATTTACTTCCATGAGCTATAAACTCTGTTTTAACTTAGTTTTCTTTTGTTATTTCTTGTTTTTATCACTAGGATTAATATATCCAACCTTTGTGAACCATAGCCACAGCCTTTCTACAACATATCAAATAGGGAGTTGCCCACAAGTATAGCTATTTTGTGCTCTGACAGGTTGCTCATTTTCATCACCACCATTATGTTCACTTTTTCATTGGTTCATATTGCTCCTAGTTGTGTTTAAGGCCATTCGAAAAATACAAAAAAAATATAGAAAAAGGGTAAAAGTATAAAAAAAGAGAAAAGAGAAAACAGAAAATTGCACAAAAGGCCGAAGTGATATTTTTGTTTACTAGTGGAGCTTGCCATTGTGACACTTGGTTTTTCATTGAGCAATCTTGTGCCTGTCTTTTGTGAGCCTAGCTAGTGACTTTCTAGTGCATTGCAAAATCTCATCCATATATTTGCTTTGCCACATTTGTCTCCATTATTGTGTGAGTTTCCTTGGGTATTTTTGTATCATCACAAAACAGCAAATAGGACTTGTTACTTTGGTGATTGTTAGGTATCCATACCAAGCTCCACTAAATAACCTTGTTTGCCTTTGTGAGAGTAAAAACCATGTGTATTCTCTTCTTCACATCAAAGTACATTAATTGCCTCTACTTGTTGGTAAGTATTTCTATTCACTTTGGAACGGCAACATAACCTATTGTCTTGGTAGATTTTTGAGTGAGTTGTGAGAGAACACGAGAACCTATACTTTTTTCTGTTTTCACTAACCTACTAATGGATCTTTCTAGTGATGACATTGTGCAGCAAAAGAATGACCATACAGAGGGAGTGAATTGGTGGGAGTATGAGGCTCTAAGGGATGTGTTGACAAATCAAATGAGAGACAATCATAAAAATATCAAGGAGTTTGTTACTGATGCATGTGATCCTCTATATGATGCTCTCCAAGCCATGGAGAATAAAATGGATGAGACACATAATATGGCCGAGACCAACAATGGGCAAATGAAAAAAATACAAGATTCTATTGCTACATTGAATACTACCCTTGCTGGTCTTCAAACATTGATTCAACAAAGATTACCACCTCTTGATGATGATAATGCTAGTGTCCATAGTGATGCAAATAATGGTTTTGAAGCCAATGTTGAGGTGGATAATAATCATGACCGTGGAGCTAGAGGAGAAAGAGGCCAAGGAGGATATCTAGGCCGAGCCAATCACATGGGTGCTACGCGTGTTCCCATCAATGTTGCTCCTGAAAATCATAGAGAGGATAATGGTTTGGGTAAGCCAAAATTTTCTATACCATCTTTCAGCTTTCACACCATGGATGCGGAAGAATATTTGCTTTGGGAACTTAAAACTGAGAAGCTATGGAGATTGCATGATTATACTGAGGATAGAAAAATAAAATTGGCTTCTTCTGAATTTGATGGATATGCTCTTCGTTGGTGGGATACTACTGTGAGAAAGAGACAAGAAGATGGTGAATTACCCATTATCACTTGGAATACCATGAAGAGAGTCATGAGGGACAGATTTGTACCACCAAATTACATAAGGCAACAATTTGAACAATTGCAACAATTGAGGCAAGACTATGACTGTTGATGCTTATTATCAAGAGATGGAATTGATCATGCAAAGAGCACGTGTGAGAGAGCAATTGGAGCAAACAATGCAGAGGTTCCTTTCAGGTTTTAATTATAAAATCAAGGGCATTGTTAGACATCATCAATATCATGACATGCATGAGTTATTACATCAAGCTAGGGAGGCCAAATCACATATCAATGAGGAGGCTAAAATTACAGCAAGAACAAGGAGTAGATTTCCCTTAAGATCATCTACTATGCCTAGAACACCACCTCCACCTTCTCTTAGCCGTGGTGTTTCATCATCCAAGGCCGTGCCTAGTACCTCTATTGCAAGAAAATCATCACAACCAGCAGCCAGTGTCACGGGTTCAAGTGCTTCCACAGCAGGAAATAGAGATATTACATGTCATACATGTGGAGGAAAGGGGCACTTCAAGAAGGATTATCCAAATACAAAGGTGACGTTTTTTAATGAGAACAATGAGTATGAGACAGGAGATGATGTTGATCCTAATGATAATGATGATGATGATGGCTATTTGAGTGATACTCCATTGGATGCCTATGCTACCACTATGCCATCTATTATTTGCACATAAAAATCTTTGAGTGTTATTCCTAGTCCTGAAAATCAAAGGTGCAATTTATTTCAAACAAAGGCTGTTATTGGTCCTAATATGGCTTGCAAAGTCATTATTGATGGAGGGAGTTGCAGGAATTTGGCTAGCAAAGATTTATGTGCAAAGCTAAATCTGAAATATTTACCACACCCTTGTCCTTATCATATACAATGGTTGAGTAGATCTAGACAAATGAAGGTGACCCATATGGTGCGTGTGGAATTTCAGATTGGTCCTTATAAGGATACTATTGAGTTTGATGTGATTCCTATGACAGTTTGCCACTTATTATTGGGAAGACCATGGCAATTCGATAGAAGTGTGAAGCATGATGGAAGAGCAAATACTTATGAGTTGCATCATCATGGGAAGATTATTATTTTGAGTCCTATGACTCCACAACATATTGTAAATGAGTCCCAATCCAAAACAGAAGTGAAAGTTGAAAAAGAGAGTGAGAGGGATGAGGGAAAACAAAATTCACAAGCTTTGGGGAGTGGTAGTCAAAACAATTCGAGTGGTAAAAATAAAATAAGAGAGAGGGAGCCTATTATGCATGTTAGCCACTAAAGAGGATTTGAGGGAATTTAGGGAGGATCCTACATTAGTCCCTATTGTGCTTATTCACAAGGGAGAGATTTTGGTTTCTAATGATATGACCCCTATTCCTCTTGTTGTTTCTCATGTGTTGCAGTATTTTGATGATGTTTTTCCAGGAGATATTCCCTCGGGATTGCCACCATTGAGAGGGATTGAACATCAAATTGATTTAATTCCTAGAGCATTTTGCCAAACCGAGCCCCTTATAGAACAAATCCACAAGAGAAAAAGGAGATACAAAGGCAAGTACAAGAGCTACTAGATAAAGGTTATATTCGAGTTAGTCTTTCTCCTTGTGCTGTTCCTGTTATTTTAGTCCCTAAGAAAGATGGTACTTGGCGCATGTGTGTAGATTGTAGAGCAATTAACAACATCACTATTTGTTATCGTCATCCTATACCATGTTTAGAAGACATGTTAGATGAATTAAGTGGTGCTGCTGTTTTCTCTAAAATTGATTTGCGTAGTGGTTACCATCAAATAAGAATGAAAGAGGGAGATGAGTGGAAAACAACATTTAAACCAAAATTTGGTTTATATGAATGGTTAGTGATGCCTTTTTGGTTTAACTAATGCTCCTAGTACTTTCATGAGATTAATGAACCATATTTTGAGAGAATTTATTGGTAGATTTGTAGTAGTGATGATATTCTCATATATAGCCACAATGAACATGAACACATTGCTCATATTACACAAGTTTTGCAAGTGCTAAGAGAAAATAAATTGTATGGTAATCTTGAGAAGTGCACTTTTTGCAAAGATAAGGTCATATTTTTGGGATATGTAGTTTCTAAACATGGGATTGAAGTAGATACATAAAAATTAAAGCAATTCAAAATTGGCCTATTCCAACTAATGTGAGTCAAGTTAGAAGTTTTAATGGTCTTGCTGGTTTCTATAGAAGATTTGAGCCTAATTTTAGTACCATTGCTGCCCCATTAAATGATCTAACTAAAAAGGGGGTAGATTTCAAGTGGGGAGTTGCTCAAGACATTGCTTTTGATACATTAAAAGAGAAGTTGATTTCGGCCCCACTATTAATGCTACCAAATTTTGATAAACAATTTGAGATTGAGTGTGATGCTAGTGGCATAGGTATTGGAGGTGTGTTAATGCAAGAAAAGAAACCTATTGCCTATTTTTTTGAAAAATTACATGGTGCACAATTGAATTACTCTGTTTATGATAAATAATTATATGCACTTGTGAGAGTTTTGGAGGTGTGGAAACATTATTTATGGCCTAAAGAATTTATTATACATTCTGATCATGAGGCATTAAAATTCTTAAAGAGCCAATCAAACCTAAATAAAAGACATGCTAAATGCGTTGAATTTATTGAATCTTTTCCATACATCATTAAACATAAGAAAGGATTGGAAAATGTAGTTGTTGATGCTTTGTTAAGGAAGAATATGTTACTCTCAAATTTAGAAATCAAGGTTTCGGGTTTGGAGGGTATTACAGATTTATATGATGAAGATAATGAATTTTGTATGCCATTGAATAAATGTACTAATGTTAAGGCATGGGATAAATTTCATATACATGATGGATACTTGTTTAGTGCTAACAAATTGTGTATTCCCGAGTGTTCTTTGCGTTTATTCTTAGTGAAGGAATCTCATAGTGGAGGATTAATGGGACACTTTGGAAGAGAAAAGACATTGCTTATGTTGGCTGAAATTTTTTATTGGGCACATATGAGGAGAGATGTCTATAGATTTGTGCAAAGGTGCATCGCATGCAATAAGGACAAATCCAAGCTCAAACCCCACGGGTTGTATACTCCATTACCATCACCAAATACCCCATGGGAAGATATAAGTATGGATTTTATTTTGGGCTTGCCAAGGACAAAAAGAGGGCATGATTCTATCTTTGTGGTAGTGGACAGATTTTCCAAGATGTCCCACTTCATTGAATGCCATAAGAGTGATGATGCTTCACATATTGCTAATCTCTTCTTTAGAGAAATAGTAAGATTACATGGAGTGCCAAGGACAATTGTGTCAGATAGAGATGTGAAATTTATGAGATATTTTTGGAAGACACTATGGGGGAAGCTTGGAACAAAATTGTTATTTTCAACAACTTGTCAACCCAACTGATGGCCAAACCGAAGTGGTGAATAGGACATTGTCTACATTATTGAGAAGCATGATCAAGAAAAATTTGAAGGAGTGGGAGGAGTGTTTGCCCCATGTGGAATTTGCATATAATAGAGCTGTGCATTCAACTACTCAATTATGTCATTTTGAGGTGGTTTATGGGTTCAAGCTTATTACTCCCCTTGATTTGTTACCACTTCCTACACAAGAGAGAATTAATATGGAGGCATCCAAGAGAGCTGATTTTGTGAAAAAAATTCATGAGAAGACAAAAGAAGCAATTGAGAAGAGAGGAAGACATCTGGCTGAAAGAGTAAACAAGAAAAGAAAAGAAGTGATATTTCGGCCAGGCGATATGGTGTGGGTTCACTTTCGAAAAGATAGATTTCCCACATTGCGAAATCAAAATTGATGCCTAGAGGTGCTGGTCCTTATAGAGTTATTTCAAGGATCAATGATAATGCCTACAAAATTGACCTCCAAATTGATGAGTTTGGTGTTAGCAATTCTTTTAATGTGGCTGATTTGACACCTTACCATGGAGATGATCTTGCATCGAGGTCAATGCCTTTTCAAAAGGGGGAGGATGATGAGGACATCCCTAGTTCTTCACCTATTGTTACACATGAGGATGCTCCAATACAAGCTAATGAAGTCAGGATTGGTCCCATGACAAGATCAAGGACCAACTATTACAACAACAGGTGAATTCACTCCTACTTGAGTATAAATTTTATAATTGTAAGAACTTTATACTACCTAAATCCATGCACTTATGTATTCTCAGGTTTGTTGATAACACAAGCATGAAAGGAGGAGATCATGAAGAGGAGATGCACAAGGATGATGATGGCCTTGAGGAGGAGATGAACAACAAGTGCTAGCATGGTGAAAACAGGGAAAAACAGAAAATAACAATTGTTATTCATTGAAAACAATTGTTATTTCATATCATACAAGGGGATGGCGCCTCCACAAGGTCAAATGCGCCTATTGGAAGTCCTAACAATGTTAGGCATGGTTTGTATACCATTATTGGCCGCACCCCTTAATGGTGGGTCGGTTTGTATCCATTGTGAGTCGATTTGGGTTTGTGTCCAACCCAAACCATGAGTCCTAGTCCAATTAGGTTGGTGCTTGCGCAAGGCACCCCCTTGCGGCCTCACCCCTATCTTAAATAGGTGGAAATCTAGCCAAGGCTCCTTAGACTACGTTACACATTAAACCCTAGACCTCTAGATTGAAACAGCTTGTAAGCCTTCATATGGAAGTTCATCTGCAAACTTTACATGTTACCTGCTGTTCCACTAGGAATAAGAAGGTACATGACCACTTGTAGTCGGTGGATTACTTGTGCAAGAGTGTGGAGTTGAGAATATCCTTGGGGTTGCTATCTTTTGCATTGGCATCAGGGATCAGCCGGGAGAGTTCTTAGTGGCGCACTAGTTATCAATCAGAAGTTATATGTGAGTTGACTGAGAAGATTGGGCCACCCCTTATCAATTGGATAACTTGGGTCTCACTAAAAACTCTCCCGGCTGATCCCGGTGCCAATCCAACAGTTTGCAACCCTAAGGATATTCTCAGCTCCACATACTTGCACAAGTAGCCATCGACTACAAGTGGTCCTGTACCGTCTTATTCCCAATGGAACAGCAGGTAACACGAAAAGTTTGCAGATGAATGCTTACAAGCTGTTTCAATCTAGAGGTCTAGGGTTTTTGTTTTAACGTAGTCTGATTGCTATGACTCGAATCCTAGCTATTTAAGGGGGGTATGGTGTGGCCACGAGCACCCTTGTGCAAGCACCAACCCCAAACTGACTAGGACTCAATGTTGGACTCTATGGTTGGGTTTGGACTCTAACAAACCGACCTAAACTAGATACAAACCGACCCACCATTAAGGGGTGCGGCCATAATGTTATACAAACCATGTGTAACAAAAATATGACTATATGTGGCACATTGATATCCATTGTGGGCGCCCTCCTCTTGTTTTCACCATCTCCTAGTGTGCAATAACAAGCTAGCAGTTGTTTTCCATACTTGTGCTCTTGTTTTCACCATCTTATATGCTTGTTTTCACCATGGTATGCTTGTTTTCACCTCCTTGTATGTTTGTTTTCACCATGGTGATCTTGTATCCAGCTTCTCATCATTGTTTTCCACCTCCTCTTGATGTTCTCCTCCAATTTTGTTTGTGTTATCAATAAACCTGATCCATAGATGCATAGATTTAGGTAGTATAAAGTTCTCACAATTATAAACATTATACTCAAGTAGGAGTGAATTCACCTGTTGTTCTAATAGTTTGGTCCTTGATCTTGTCATAGGACCAAGCCTCACTTCATTATTTGGGACAACCACCTTATCATCTGTAATAATAGGTGAAGAGCTAGGGATGTCCTCCTCATCTTATGGTCTAACGATTAGAGTTACTTCATATGTTTGATATAAAAATGTAAACTTAATGACTTGATCGCATTGCTATATACACTTAGGGTCTATGTTCATCACATCATTCTTCGAATGACATAACCCTGTTATTAACAACATCCAATGTTCATGATCAGGAAACCTTGATCATCGGTTAATCAACAAGCTAGTTAAATGAGAGGCGTTACTAGGAACTCTTATTTGTTTATTAGACACACATGTGTCAACGTTTTCGGTTAATACAATTCTATCATGAGAAATAAACATTTATCATAAACAAGGAATAAGATAATAACCACTTTATTATTTTCTCTCGGGCATATTCCCTTCAATCTCCCACTTGCACTAGAGTCAATAATATAGTCTGTAAGTACTTAATACATATGGCGTTCCTGTGTTATTACCATGCTTCACATGTGGTAAACTTCGTCAAAAGATCTGACATGTTCAGGTCCTTTTGTATTTGCATGTCTTTGCGTCTACACTCAACACTCATTCTCTAATGAGATGCTTTTGTATATATTTGGTTAACCGGTGAGACCTTAATTCTCCAGCTTAAACTAATGTTACTAACATTGTGAAAATGTAGCTTCATAGTGTCAGCATTCTTGGAAATTCACCAAGTTCAATAAAGAACTCATTGACACAAAATACTCGTATTATTTGTTGTCAACACAACGATATACTTAGCCTTTGTTGTAGTATCCGTCACAACACTTTCAATTTGAAACTCATTCAAATCCAGCTTGGAACTTTCTTCCAGCCTATTATGCCACTCTTCATCACATATTTTAATTGAGATAAAATTATTTTTATAGATGACAAGACTATTAGTGTAACATATTACAACGAATATTTTGTCATTACTGCATAGGAAAACATATCCTTAGCATTTCTAAAAAATGGCATAAGGATCTCTCCCACTGTTGTCTAATCATCATATGAATTATCCTCCTAGAAAATTCTATAGCACAAGAAGCATCTGGTTGTATACATATCATGGAACACATGACTTAGAAATCTCAATTTCAATTATGATCATCATGTGTCAAAACACTTGAATATCTCCAATTTTTTTCCATGTGGCAAGAACTCCTTCTTGTTATTTCTATATTGACTCACTTCAATACTTCATCTATGTAATTTGGCTCAACCATATCAGGCGCTTCAATCAATCTCTTGTAGATATTGATGCCCAATATCTCCTAAGCCTTTCATCAATATGAAAATCTTAACCGTGTTAATTTAAAATACATATTTTCCAGCAACTATATGTCTACATAAAGAATTAGAAATATGTCTTAGTGTTCCCACTTAATTTTTTGTAACTCTATAAGCATCTTTACCATTCATGATGGAATCAAATTGTTTTGATAACTTCATTAAAGTAAAGATTCCGACTTCGTTATGCTCACTTCAACCATTGAAGTTTCCATACCTTCAACCACCGTGCGTTGCCGCGGCACAGAAATTTACCAAACCGCTGCCGCGCGCTGCTGCTTGCTGCTACCATCCACGTTACGCCTGCGCGCACTGTTTTCCACCGTAACGCGCTTACCGAACGCGGTTTTGTTGTACTGCGCGCTGCCGCGGCACAGTTTTGCTACGTTTTTGCTGCCGTGCGCTGCGATTTCCTGCCGTGAGCTATATACTCTATTTTCACTTAGTTTTCTTTTGTTATTTCTTGTTATTTCCTATTTTTATCACTAGGATTAATATATCCAACCTTTGTGAACCATAGCCACAGCCTTTCTACAGCATATAAAATAGGAACTTGCCCACAAGTATAGCTATTTTGTGCTCTCACAGGTTGCTCATTTTCATCACCACCATTATGTTCACTTGTTCATTGGTTCATATTGCTCCTAGTTGTTTTTAAGGCCATTCGAAAAATACAAAAAAGTAGCAAAAGAGTAAAAGTATAAAAAAAAGAGAAAAGAGAAAACAGAAAATTGCAAAAAGGCCGAAGTGATATTTTTGTTTACTAGTGGAGCTTGCCATTGTGACACTTGGTTTTTCATTGATAAATCTTGTGCCTGTCTTTTGTGAGCCTAGCTAGTGACTTTCTAATGCATTGCAAAATCTCATCCATATATTTGCTTTGCCACATTTGTCTCCATTATTGTGTGAGTTTCCTTGGGTATTTTTGTATCATCACAAAACAGCAAATAGGACTTGTTACTTTGGTGATTGTTAGGTATCCATACCAAGCTCAACTAAATAACCTTGTTTGCCTTTGTGAGAGTAAAAACCCTGGGTATTCTCTTCTTCACATGAAAGTACATTAATTGCCTCTACTTGTTGGTAAGTATTTCTATTCACTTTGGAACAGTAAGATAACCTATTGTCTTGCTAGATTTTTGAGTGAGTTGTGAGAGAACACCACAACCTATACTTGTTTCTGTTTTCACTAACCTACTAATGGATCTTTCTAGTGATGACATTGTGCAGCAGAAGAAGGACCATACAGAGGGAGTGAATTGGAGGGAGTATGAGGCTCTAAGGGATGTGTTGACAAATCAAATGAGAGGCAATCATAAAAATATCAAGGAGTTTGTTACTGATGCATGTGATCCTCTATATGATGCTCTCCAAGCCATGGAGAATAAAATGGAGGAGACACATAAGATGGCCGAGACCAACAATGGGCAAATGAAAACAATACAAGATTCTATTGCTACATTGAATACTACCCTTGCTGGTCTTCATACATTGATTCAACAAAGATTACCACCTCTTGATGAAGATAATGCTAGTGTCCCTAGTGATGCAAATAATGGTTTTGAAGCCAATGTTGAGGTGGATAACAATCATGGTCGTGGATCTAGAGGAGAAAGAGGCTAAGGAGGATATCTAGACCGAGCCAATCACATGGGTGCTAGGCGTGTTCCCATCAATGTTGCTCCTGAAAATCTTAGAGAGGATGATGGTTTGGGTAAGCCAAAATTTTCTGTACCATCTTTCAGCTTTGACACCATGGATGCGGAAGAATATTTTCTTTGGGAACTGAAAATTGAGAAGCTATGGAGATTGCATGATTATACTGAGGATAGAAAAATAAAATTGTCTTCTTCTGTGTTTGATGGATATGCTCTTCGTTGGTGGGATACTACTGTGAGAAAGAGACAAGAAGATGGTGAATTACCCATTATCACTTGGAATACCACGAAGAGATTCATGAGGGACAGATTTGTACCACCAAGTTACATAAGGAAACAATTGAGGCAAGGTACTATGACTGTTGATGCTTATTATCAAGAGATGGAATTGATCATGCAAAGAGAACGTGTGAGAGAGCAATTGGAGCAAACAATGCAAAGGTTCCTTTCAGGTTTTAATTATAAATTCAAGGGCGTTGTTAGAAATCATCAATATCATGATATGGATGAGTTATTACATCATGCTAGGGAGGCCGAATCACATATCAATGAGGAGGCTAAAATTACAGCAAGAACAAGGAGTAGATTTCCCTTGAGATCATCTACTATGCCTAGTACACCACATCCACCTTCTCTTAGCTGTAGTGTTTCATCATCCAAGGCCGAGCCAAGTACCTCTATTGCAAGAAAATCATCACAACCAGCAGCAAGTGCCACGCGTTCAAGTGCTTCCACAGCAAGAAATAGAGATATTACATGTCATACATGTGGAGGAAAGGGGCACTTCAAGAAGGATTGTCCAAATACAAAGGTCATGTTTATTAATGAGAAAAATGAGTATGAGACAGGAGATGATGTTGATCCTAATGATAATGATGATGATGATGATGATGGCTATTTGAGTGATACTCCATTGGATGCCTATGCTACCACTATGCCATCTATTATTTGCACACAAAAATCTTTGAGTGTTATTCCTAGTCCTGAAAATCAAAGGTGCAATTTATTTCAAACAAAGGCTATTATTGGTCCTAATATGGCTTGCAAAGTCATTATTGATGGAGGGAGTTGCGGGAATATGGCTAGCAAAGATTTATGTGCAAAGCTAAATCTGAAATATTTACCACACCCTTGTCCTTATCATATCCAATGGTTGAGTAGCTCCGGACAAATGAAGGTGACCCATATGGTGCGTGTGGAATTTCAGATTGGTCCTTATAAGGATAATATTGAATTTGATGTGGTTCCTATGACAGTTTGCCACTTATTATTGGGAAGACCATGGCAATTCGATAGAAGTGTGAAGCATGATGGAAGAGCAAATACTTATGAGTTGCATCATCATGGGAAGACTATTATTTTGAGGCCTATGACTCCACAACAAATTGTAAATGAGTCCCAATGCAAAATAGAAGTGAAAGTTGAAAAAGAGAGTGAGAGGGATGTGGGAAAACAAAATTCACAAGCTTTGGGGAGTGGTAGTCAAAACAATTCGAGTGGTAAAAATAAAAATAAGAGAGAGAGCCTATTATGCATGTTAGCCACTAAAGAGGATTTGAGGGAATTTAGGGAGGATCCTACATTAGTCCCTATTGTGCTTATTCACAACGGAGAGATTTTGGTTTCTAATGATATGACCCCTCTTCCTCTTGGTGTTTCTCATGTGTTGCAGGATTTTGATGATGTTTTTCCAGGAGATATTCCCTCGGGATTGCCACCATTGAGAGGGATTGAACATCAAATTGATTTAATTCCTAGAGCATCTTTGCCAAACCGAGCCCCTTATAGAACATATCCACAAGAGACAAAGGAGATACAAAGGCAAGAACAAGAGCTACTAGGTAAAGGTTATATTCGAGTTAGTCTTTCTCCTTGTGCTATTCCCGTTATTTTAGTCCCTAAGAAAGATGGTACGTGGCGCATGTGTGTAGATTGTAGAGCAATTAACAACATCACTATTCGTCATCGTCATCCCATACCAGGTTTAGAAGACATGTTAGATGAATTAAGTGGTGCTGCTGTTTTCTCTAAAATTGATTTGCGTAGTGGTTACCATCAAATAAGAATGAAAGAGGGAGATGATTGGAAAACATCATTTAAAACAAAAATTGGTTTATATGAATGGTTAGTGATGCCTTTTGGTTTAACTAATGCTCCTAGTACTTTCATGAGATTAATGAACCATATTTTGAGAGAATTTATTGGTAAATTTGTGGTAGTTTATTTTGATTATATTCTCATATATAGCCACAATGAACATGAAAACATTGCTCATATTAGACAAGTTTTGCAAGTGCTAAGAGAAAATAAATTGTATGGTAATCTTGAGAAGTGCACTTTTTGCAAAGATAAGGTCATATTTTTGGGATATGTAGTTTCTATACATGGGATTGAAGGAGATACATCCAAAAATTGAAGCAATTCGAAATTGGCCTATTCCAACTAGTGTGAGTCAAGTTAGAAGTTTGAATGGTCTTGCTGGTTTCTATAGAAGATTTGTGCCTAATTTTAGTACCATTGCTGCCCCATTAAATGATCTAACTAAAAAGGGAGTAGATTTCGAGTGGGGAGTTGCTCAAGACATTGCATTTGATACATTAAAAGAGAAGTTGATTTCGGCCCCACTATTAATGCTACCAAATTTTGATAAACAAATTGAGATTGAGTGTGATGCTAGTGGCATAGGTATTGGAGGTGTGTTAATGCAAGAAAAGAAACCTATTGCCTATTTTTCTGAAAAATTAGATGGTACACAATTGAATTATTCTGTTTATGATAAAGAATTATATGCACTTGTGAGAGTTTTGGAGGTATGCAAACATTATCTATGGCCTAAAGAATTTATTATACATTCTGATCATGAGGCATTAAAATTCTTAAAGAGCCAATCAAACCTAAATAAAAGGCATGCTAAATGGGTTGAATTTATTGAATCTTTTCCATACATCATTAAACATAAGAAAGGATTGGAAAATGTAGTTGTTGATGCTTTGTCAAGGAAGAATATGTTACTCTCAAATTTAGAAATCAAGGTTTCGGGTTTGGAGGGTATTACAGATTTATATGATGAAGATAATGAGCTTTCTATGCCATTTCATAAATGCACTAATGTTAAGGCATGGGATAAATTTCATATACATGATGGACACTTGTTTAGAGCTAACAAATTGTGTATTCCTGAGTGTTCTTTGCGTTTATTGTTTGTGCAGGAATCTCATAGTGGAGGATTAATGGGACACTTTGGAAGAGAAAAGACATTGCTTATGTTGGCTGAAAATTTTATTGAGCACATATGAGGAGAGATGTCTATAGATTTGTGCAAAGGTGCATCACATGCAATAAGGCCAAATCCAAGCTCAAACCCCACGGGTTGTATACTCCATTACCATCACCAAATACCCCATGGGAAGATATAAGTATGGATTTTATTTTGGGCTTGCCAAGGACAAAAGGAGGGCATGATTCTATCTTTGTGGTAGTGGACAGATTTTCCAAGATGTCCCACTCCATAAGAGTGATGATGCTTCACATATTGCTAATCTCTTCTTTAGAGAAATATTAAGATTACATGGAGTGCCAAGGACAATTGTGTCAGATAGAGATGTGAAATTTATGAGCTATTTTTGGAAGACACTATGGGGGAAGCTTGGAACAACATTGTTATTTTCAACAACTTGTCACCCCCAAACTGACGGCCAAAACGAAGTGGTGAATAGGACATTGTCTACATTATTGAGAATCAGGATCAAGAAAAATTTGATGGAGTGTTTGGCCCATGTGGAATTTGCATATAATAGAGTTGTGCATTCAACTACTCAATTATGTCATTTTGAGGTGGTTTCTGGGTTCAAGCCTATTACTCCTCTTGATTTGTTACCACTTCCTACACAAGAGAGAATTAATATGGAGGCATCCAAGAGAGCTGATTTTGTGAAGAAAATTCATGAGAAGACAAAAGAAGCAATTGAGAAGAGAGGAAGAAATGTGGCTGAAAGAGTAAACAAGAAAAGAAAAGAAGTGATATTTTGGCCAGGCGATATGGTGTGGGTTCACTTTCAAAAAGATAGATTTCCCACATTGCGAAAATCAAAATTGATGCCTAGAGGTGCTGGTCCTTATAGAGTTATTTCAAGGATCAATGATAATGCCTACAAAATTGACCTCCCAATTGATGAGTTTGGTGTTAGCAATTCTTTTAATGTGGCTGATTTGACACCTTACCATGGAGATGATCTTGCATCGAGGTCGATGCCTTTTCAAGAGGGGGAGGATGGAGAGGACATCCCTAGTTCTTCACCTATTGTTACACATGAGGAGGCTCCAATACAAGCTAATGAAGTCAGGATTGGTCCCATGACAAGATCAAGGACCAAACTGTTACAACAACAGGTGTATTCACTCCTACTTTAGTATAATGTTTATAATTGTGAGAACTTTATACTACCTAAATCCATGCACTTATGTATTCTCAGGTTTGTTGATAACACAAGCATGAAAGGAGGAGATCATGAAGAGGAGATGCACATGGATGATGATGGACTTGAGGAGGAGATGAAGAACAAGTGCTACCATGGTGAAAACAAGGAAAAACAGAAAATAACAATTGTTATTCATTGAAAACAATTGTTATTTCATATCATACAAGGGGATGGCGCCTCCACAAGGTCAAATGCGCCTATTAGAAGTCCTAACAATGTTAGGCATGGTTTGTATACCATTATTAGCCGCACCCCTTAATGGTGGGTCGGTTTGTATCCATTGTGAGTCGGTTTGGGTTTGTGTCCAACCCAAACCATGAGTCCTAGTCCAATTAGGTTGGTGCTTGCGCAAGGCACCCCCTTGTGGCCGGACCCCCTATCTTAAATAGGTGGAAACCGAGCCAAGGCTCCTTAGACTATGTTAAACATTGAACCCTAGACCTCTAGATTGAAACAGCTTGTAAGCCTTCATCTGGAAGTTCATCTGCAAACTTTACATGTTACCTGATGTTCCACCGGGAATAAGAAGGTACAGGACCACTTGTAGTCGGTGGATTACTTGTGCAAGAGTGTGGAGTTGAGAATATCCTTGGGGTTGCTATCTTTTGCATTGGCATCACGAATCAGCCGGGAGAGTTCTTAGTGGCGCACTAGTTATCAATCAGAAGTTATATGTGAGTTGACTGAGAAGATTGGGCCACCCCTTATCAATTGGATAACTTGGGTCTCACTGAAAACTCTCCCGACTGATCCCTGATGCCAATGCAACAGTTTGCAACCCTAAGGATATGCTCAACTCCACAAACTTGCACAAGTAGCCATCGACTACAAGTGTTCCTGTACCGTCTTATTCCCAATGGAACAGCAGGTAACACGAAAAGTTTGCAGATGAATTCTTACAAGCTGTTTCAATCTAGATGTCTAGGGTTTTTGTTTTAACGTAGTCTAATTGCTATGACTCGGATCCTAGCTATTTAAAGGGGGTATGGTGCGGCCACAAGCACCCTTGCTCAAGCACCAACCCCAAACTGACTAGGACTCAATGTTGGACTCTATGGTTGGGTTTGGACTCTAACAAACCGACCTAAACTACATACAAACCGACCCACCATTAAGGGGTGCGGCCATAATGGTATAAAAACCACGTGTAACAAAAATATGACTATATGTGGCACATTGATATCCATTGTGGGCGCCCTCCTCTTGTTTTCACCATATCCTAGTGTGGAATAACAAGCTAGTAGTTGTTTTCCATACTTGTGCTCTTGTTTTCACCATCTTATATGCTTGTTTTCACCATGGTATGCTTGTTTTCACCTCCTTGTATGTTTGTTTTCACCATGGTGATCTTGTTTTCCAGCTTCTCATCATTGTTTTCCAGCTCCTCTTGATGTTCTCCTCCAACTATGTTTGTGTTATCAATAAACCTGATCCATAGATGCATAGGTTTAGGCAGTCTAAAGTTCTCACAATTATAAACATTATACTCAAGTAGGAGTGAATTCACCTGTTGTTCTAATAGTTTGGTCCTTGATCTTGTCATAGGACCAAGCCTCTCTTAGTTATTTGGGACAACCACCTTATCATGTGTAATAATAGGTGAAGAGCTAGGGATGTCCTCCTCATCTTATGGTCTAACGGTTAGAGTTACTTCATATGTTTGATATAACAATGTAAACTTAATGAGTTGATCGCATTGTTATATACACTTAGGGTATATGTTCATCACATCATTATTCGAATGACATAACCCTGTTATTAACAACATCCAATGTTCATGATCAGGAAACCTTGATCATCGGTTAATCAACAAGCTAGTTAAATGAGAGGCGTTACTAGGAACTCTTATTTGTTTATTAGACACACATGTATCAACGTTTTCGGTTAATACAATTCTATCATGAGAAATAAACATTTATCATAAACAAGGAATAAGATAATAACAACTTTATTATTTTCTCTCGGGCATATTCCCTTCAATCTCCCACTTGCACCAGAGTCAATAATCTAGTCTGTAAGTACTTAATACATATGGTGTTCCTGTGTTATTACCATGCTTCACATGTGGTAAACTTCGTCAAAAGATCTGACATGTTCAGGTCCTTTTGTATGTGCATGTCTTTGCGTCTACACTCAACACTCATTCTCTAATGAGATGGTTTTGTATATATTTAGTCAACCGATGAGACCTTAATTCTCCAGCTTAAACTAATGTTACTAACATTGTGAAAATGTAGCTTCATAGTGTCAGCATTCTTGGAAATTCACCAAGTTCAATAAATAACTCCTTGATACATAATACTCCTATTATTTGTTGTCAACACAACAATATACTTAGCCTTTGTTGTAGTATCCGTCACAACACTTTCATTTTGATACTCATTCAAATCCAGCTTGGAACTTTCTTCCAGACTATTATGCCACTCTTCATCACATATTTTAATTGAGATAAAATTATTTTAATAGATGAAAAATACTATTAGTGTAACATATTACAACGAATATTTTGTCATTACTGCATAGGAAAACATATCCCTAGAATTTCTAAAAAATGGCATAAGGATCTCTCCCACTGTTGTCTAATCATCATATGACAAGACTCATCTGGTTGTATACATAGCATGGAACACATGACTTAGAAATCTCAATTTCAATTATGCTCATCATGTGTCAAAACACTTGAATATCTCCAATTTTTTTCCATGTGGCAAGAACTCCTTCTTGTTATTTCGATATTGACTCACTTCAATACTTCATCTATGTAATTTGGCTCAACCATATGAGGCGCTTCAATCAATCTCTTGTAGATATTGATGCCCAATATCTCCTAAGCCTTTCATCAATATGAAAATATTAACCGTGTTAATTTAAAATACATATTTTCCAACAACTATATGTCTACATAAAGCATTAGAAATATGTCCTAGTGCTCCCACTTAATTTTTTGTAACTCTATAAGCATCATGATGGAATCAAATTGTTTTGATAACTTCATTAAAGTAAAGATTCCAACTTCGTTATGCTCGCTTCAACCACTGAAGTTTCCATACCTTTCCGACAACCTTTTGAATTTTACAAAACTCTCACACCGTGTCAAGTACACATCCTTGATCAAACTTCCTAGAAAGTAGAGTTGGTTTTGTTATTCAACTGTCATATCATAATATATAACTTTTGCTAGAACTATCCGCAAAGACTAAAGAATTACTACGGAAGATCAAAATCTTGTAGTAGCCAACTCTTTGAACTTCGTTGAAAACATCTTTTCGACAAGCACAACTTTCAAAGGATGTAAATATACATGTCTTTGTTGCTATATAGACCCGTTTGCTATCGTTAGGCATCATGCCTATTTAAAGGACTACCAAGTCACATACTTGATATTCATACAGAGATACTATCGCAGATATAAAGACTCATAGCCAATTTTATGAAGCCAGGGCCCATCATTTGCTTCCTTTATAAGTTCTAGGTCCTTTGTTGTCAAAACAACACTTCACTCTCAAACCACAAGTTGGTCTAAGTACAAAGTTTTAGGACTTCTGTGGTTCAGTTAGCAAACTTATTCGAAGTATCTACAACACATGTTGTGTCTTCTACTTAGTAAAAATAGGAAACCCTAGAATAACTTCCAGTGTTGCACTACTCTTGACATGATAATTACGATTCTCTAATCTCATCGAGTTTGTACTGTCCTCCCACTCACTTGTTTCTCAAGTACTACTTTCTCGAGAAATCAGCCCTTTCCGACAAACAACATTTTCCTTTGGTTCGGTGATAGGAGAAATACCCAATAGATTCTTTGAGATAACCTTATAAACATATATTTATCCTATTTTGGTTGTAAACATTTTACACATGCTATGCATACCAAAATTTAAGAAAAAGACAACTCAGGTCACTACCCAAGTCATAACTTATATGGTGTCAATTTTAACGGATCATGATGGCACTCTTTTCGGTGTAAAAGCGGTTGTCTCTAATGTATAAACTACAAAATTATAATGGCATTTTTATTTATCTTACCATATCCAACAAGGTTTGATTTTGTCTCTCGAACACACCGTACTTATGTGGGGTATTCTAGAAGGATAAATTATAGAACAATTCTGCTACTCCTCAATTTTTTTTCTAAACTTGTAACTCACACTTTATCCTTTATGATCCAATCATAAATACTTGATTATCTTGTTACGATGATTTTTACTTCATACTAACAATACCTTGAACTAATTCAAAGAATGTCAAACTCCTTTCTCATTAAATAGATAAACTCATATATCTACTCAATTTATCGATGGAATTTTATAAAGGAAAATTTAATCCACCACACACGACTACGCATAATGGAATATATACATCAATATGTATAATCTCCACTAAATTAGTCGTTAATTCTACTTTGGCCTATGAACGGAATTTTAGTCATATTTTGGAAGAGGTCTCACAAGCGTCAATTTACTCAAAACAAAATGACTTCGGAAGTCCATTAACATGGACTCCTTCATGTTTTCCTTTCCGATATGAACTAAAAAGGTGTTGTCACAATTTAAGCGAAATTATTTTACGTCTTGCAACATTTAGCATTTAGTCTTATAGATGTTTACTTTACCAACACGATTTATATTAACTCATCCATCAATTATGGAATTTGGTCATAGTTTGAACAATCTCATTTGTTCTCACAAAAGACCGAAACAAAAAACAACTGATTAAGTTCTTAAAATAAATCTTGAATGTTTGGTTCAATACGACAATGAACACAATAACACTTTATTTCTATTCTTGTCATGATCGATTCCACATCTATTACTATTTCCTTTTACGCCTTTGTATTTCTTGCATTGTGTTTCTTTGTATGACAACTCATACCAACCAATATGGTATCAAAATACCCAAAAAATACTTTGTTAACTAGTAATACATCTATAACTTGTATATCAAGCATATACTCCTGAGCTGGACTTTTCCAGTCATTTTGTTTTCTGCCATATACCTTTTTGTAGTTCTATTTTGAATACTCCCTTTCCGTTACAGAAGAATCATTCAACATCAAACAATACTAGTCGTACTAGCACATTTTCCTTGGCGTGTTAGTCATATATTATCACCCATTAAGTCATACTTTGTGTTTGATTGTTCTACTGATATCACCATATTAATAGCATTCTTGTGGATTCCACTCTTAGCAATCCTCAAGCAAGGTAAACAATTTTACCCATACTTTTAATCTATATCATCATAACAATTTTGTGATGAAGCTACTATAGCTCAAAGGAAGCCATTTAGAGGATAATATTGGCGCCCAACTTCTTGGAAGATTCAAACGTCTAGCGTATTCAATCATTGCATATATTCAAATAATATAAGCATACATTGTCACACGAAATTATACTCAGTCATGTTGAAACAAATAAGTTTCTAGATATCAATCTATCTTTCACTTGATTGTTTCTGAAAACAATTATTTTCAATTCCTAAATCACCTTGATCAACAAAACATTATTTTGAAGATAAAGTATTATGGAAGCAATCATGACACTGGATTGTAAGTAGGAATTATTTGCTCTCTAGATCAATTAATCATTAATCATATGGAGCTAGGTAGGTTATACCAAAAATCTACAATAGGACTCAAATTTTAAATACACTAATACAATACCAATCTTAAATGGTTTTACCAGATCATAACAGTTATAACTCAATTAACAATCTAAGTGTAAGATAGTTTGTGGATGCCAATGAATACTAAAATTTATGCAAATTCTCTTTGATTGGTTGTTCATGATAAAATAAGCTCAAGTTAATTCAAAATTACTACATGAACTCCCACTAAAAAACAACATCCCTCTAGTCGTTTTAGTGATTACACAAACCAAATTCACTACACAAAACTGATCATCACGTGAGATGATGTAGTTGTGAAGGCGAGCATCGACATGTTCATCATATCATCCATATGACTCATGCTTTCCCTTTCGGTAACGTGTTCCGAGGCCATGTCTGTACATGCTAGGCTCGCCAAGTAGAACCATTGTATTGCGTGTGTTTCAAGGCCATATCTGTACATGCTAGGCTTGAAAACATCCGTTATATGCGAATGTTGTGTCTATCACACCCGATCATCACGTCTTGTCTCAAAACGACAAACTTTCTTAACGGTGCATACTAAAGAAGAACACATTATTATCTTGATATTAAGTGAGAGGGACAATCTTATAATGCTACTGTCGCGATCAAAGCAAAATAAGATGCATAAAAAGGATTAACATCACATGCATGGATAATGTGATATGATATGGTCCTTCTTGCACTTGATCTCCATCTTGTGCATCATGGTATGATCTCCATTATTCCACCGGCGTGGCACCAAGGTCCATGGCACCTCAATCTTGATTGTCCATCAAAATTACAACATATCACATGGATATGATATACATCACGCAGGCCATAAATAATAAGACAACTGTATGGCTCCTTCTATTATGTCACTAATTTCAAAAGAGATCATCTCATACATCAAATTTGTAACATTGACCATATCACATCACATGCCCTGCAAAAAGAAGTTAGACATCTCTAATTTATTTTTTCATATTTTACGTGGCTTAGGGATTTCAAGATAGAACCGTTCATACCTACGAACGTGAACCACAACGTTGATAAACATATTTTTAACATCCCTTTGTAGAATAGATCTTAACTATAGTAGGAGAAACATAACGCCCCCTCAACCACAAGTGAGACAAGTCTCGCGTACAAAGTACACGTAATGTTTGTTTAGGGTAGTTGTCGTGTACAAACTACACGTAAAGTTTGTTTAGGGTAGTTGTGCACCCCTAGTCGTGGACCCACAAAGGCTTCGGGGTTACCAGCCCCGGTCGCAACAAACAACGGCAGGTAAACCGGATTTATCGGCACACAGGCCAGATAATATGGGTACTACTACTCCTTGTGTCCACGCTAGTCATAACCAACTATGCATATCAAAGCGTCCACGAGTCATATGAAACTGAAGGAACGGGACCAAAGCTATACAGAGATGCTATGTGTCCAGGAAGTGCAACAACAATCGAGGGTTACTGGGGTTACCAAGCCCAGGCCGAGTGTAGTGTTCCCACATTTAAATAATGTAAGGACACATGTGTTATTGTGCTAGTCCCTGGATCAATTACTAGCACCATAGTACAAAATTAAATATCATGCAAATGCATCAAATTCTATTACATCACATGATCCAATCTTTACAAAATAGCATTACAACTTGCATACTCTTCGAAGACTAGCAGAAAAAAAGAAATACAGCGGAAAACATAGAACAACATTGAGCCCATCTTCTTCATGTGCCACAGGCAAAACATGTTAGCGATAGTCTCGAGATCCTAAACGAAAGCCTCACTCATGTTCAGAATCATCTGCAGGATGGAATATGCAGCCACAAGGGAGTCAATACAATTTACTGTATTGGCAAGTAACACTATGGTGGATATAAATGGCAAGACTAATACTACATGCTTATTTGGGTGAGTGGAGTTTTGGCTAAGTTTGCATAAAGCAAGTTTTCTCCTATCTCTTTTGTAAAACAAACTTTTATTTTCAAAGGGTGGCAACATTGGATTGAAATCCAAGCACCACAACTACTGTTCACTTGGTCAAAATTTTACTTATTGAAAAAAATGGTGATGTAGTTCTTCCGTCCATCCTTGTCCAGCTGCACATAGTTGTCCATAACTGGGGACACGGCTAAGATCTTAGTTTGTTGACTCTACAGATTTTGTGCACTTCCACCTTCAGACTCAAATCAGCCCAAACATCCTATACACTCTGAGTGCATTAAGGAAAGGAGAAGATTGAGACGAGACCTTTCAGAAGCAAGAATTCAACCTAATGGCCAGACCCGTTACACCTATAATTATGCTACATTTTCTTGTCAAGGCCAGGCCAAACCCTCGCAACTTAGTTAATCAAGACAGAGCTCATATGACCAAAGGCTGCACTGGAAGCAATCTAAACTTGGGGAACATCATAATCACTTTGTTCCTGGGTGGCATTCCTACAAGTGAACACCCCTCGGGGAGACACTCAACTGTCATCAGCCAAACAACCAAATCCACCCAGGTGGTTCATTGAAGTTTATACTTATTATTTTTTCACAACATCAAGTAAAACAATTTTTGTAGCAAGGCTAAGCAACTACTAAGTACCAAGGCATCAAAATAACGAGGTGTAAGGATGGCTACACACTACTAGGATATAGCATTGCATAATATAACTTTAGTAAAATTTCCTATCATGCATACTAATCAAAATCAACTAATGTATATAGAAAATAATGGGTAGTTGAATGGTGTGTTACTTGCCTTGTTGAAGTTGGTGAAGAAATGACACTCTCTTCACAAAAGATTGTTTCTCTCCGTACAATCTATACATTGAAAACACAATAACCAAAAATAAACAATCATACTAGCAATCAAACACATAAGTGAAGAAAACAAACAGAGCAATTAACATAACAAAGGGGGTTGAACCAAGTTGGCTAGGACAAGGTCAAGATTTGGTTTTTAAAAGATTCATTCGCAAATGCTTCAATACTTGTGAAGGGGTTTCCAAAAGTTCACCAAGGTGATCTAACTATCTCAACTTATTGTAACACCTAAGCATGTGTAACACTTAGTAATTTTCATCAATACATTTGAGTGATCTAAGTTAGTCCTTCCATTTTGGTTTCGGGTAGGTCTAGGTTCAACTAACTTCATAACAATGGAGATAACAAGATAAAGTTATATGGGCTGGCCCAATCTTCCCAATGAGCTTCTCTCTCTTTTTGTGGATTTTTCTGGATTTTGTGATAACTAGTGCTACACTGAGACCTCTCACTCGACTGACTCATGTTGCGAGATGCAACAACAATCAAGCCCTTTGGATATTCTCAACTACACACTCTTGCACAAGTAATCAAAGATCGCAAGTGGTCCTGTATCCCTCTATTCCCAATGGAATAACAAGATATCACGCAACTTTGGAATGGTAAACTTCAAGTAGTATGCTTGGCAGCAATTCAAACTAGAGGCTAGGGTTTTTGTATTTGGTTTAAACTGGATCTACCTCCTCAACTCGCAAGAAGGGAGTATATAAGGGGGAGGGGTGCGGCCACAAGGGTCTCCTTGTGCAAGAAGCAATCCCCCTAGGACTAGGACTCCTAATTGGACTCTAAGAGAGGATACAAACCGACCCACTTTAGGGGGTGCGGCCAAATATGGTATACAAACCATACCTACTATGAGTAGGATTTCTATATGGCGCATTGATATTCAATGGGGCACCCTCCTCATGTTTTCCATCTCCCTAAGTGTGGAATAACCAACTAATAATTGTTTTCCACACTTGCATGATTGTTTTCACCATCTTGTACATTTGTTTTCACCACGGTAGTCTTGTTTTCTCACCACTTGTAATCTTGTTTTCCAGCATCTCCATGTTGTTTTCCAGCTCCTCTTGGTTGTTTTCTTCCACCATGTTTGTGTTATCAATAAATCTGATCATACATAAATGCATAGACTTAGGCAGTATAAAATTCTCATTATCACAAACATCATAATCTATGAGGAGTGAATTCACCTGTTGTTCTAGTATCTTGGTCCTTGACCTTTTCATAGGTCCAAGTCTCACTTCATCTTGTTTAAGTGGCAATGTACTAGGGATGTCCTCATCCTAAAGTATTGCGATTTTACATTTGGGTCAAGGGTTGGACAAAAACAACTTGTTATTCATAAACTTTTGTGGATGGCTCCAAGTCTTCACATGCTTGTCTTCTTAAAGTTCATCTTCATGCTTCTATTGTAGTTTCCTCCTTGTTGTGAAGCTTCTATTGAACTTGATAAATCTTCATGGTTTTCTAACTAGTTGGTACAAGGTAGGAAGGGCACAAAACCACTAAGTCAATTTGAAAACAAAGAAATATAAAGAATAGAAAGGGAGAGGTAGATGTCTTCTCCTTGATTTTCTCAATACACTTGTACTTCCTTAAGTTGCTTCTAGTTGTGGAGTCCAAGTCTTTTCTTCAGAACCTCTTCATCGATCTTCCTTGTAGATCTTCATGTTGCCACCAAGTTGAAAGTGAAGTGCCTTATATTGCTTGAGTCTTGTTTTCCATTTGCTAACTTGATGAATTCTTGAAGCAAGAAATAGGGGAGTGGGGAAGTAGATGGAAAAATATGGTGCTAGTGTTTAAGATTCACTACTTGGTATTATATGTGATTGACACATACTATGGACTTGGTCTTGGCTCCAAATAGCCGTAGCATCAAAGAATAAAGGATGGAAACAATTTCTAAGACATGGTAAAAAGGATGAATTCACTATGTTGGGATTTTGGTCAAAACACATGGTCATGGTCCAAGGGTGCCCAAAATGGTTAGGCAATAATGTCTGTGGTTCAAGGTTACCAAATGGAGCAATTTTGGTTAACGAACCATATTGAAATTATTTATAGAATTAAATCTATGTCATAAATACTCAAAGATATGACTTAATTCTAATTCCAATCTAACTCGTTCAAAAATTATTTTGGGACAGAGGTTGTGAAAATACTCACCCTAAGGTTTCCAAAAATATTTTATTTGCAATTTTTGGATTTGTAGAATTTGAATTATGCCAAAATTCATCAAACAAGTATATTTGAATTTGAACAAATTTTAACTGGTCAATTTTAAATTTGGGCAGTGCCAAAAGTTTCAACATATTGTGCTGATTTCAAAAAGTCTAAGCTTGCTAAATTTGTACTTAAGGTTGAAAAGTTATGATAGTTCTAATATTTAGGGGCTTTTCTGCAAAATAATCAATTACTTTCTATTCAAGATAAAACAGAAAAATGGTTGGCCACGCGGCATGCTCTCATTGGTTGGCTCTGCTCACTGGGATGCTGACCCAGCGTTGACTGGACACGCTAACGTGCATAAGTGAAATGATCTGAGCCATCAGATCTAGATCTGACGGTAAATACCTCTTCGGCTCAATGTAATCCTGACCGTTGAAGAAATCCTACGGTGCAGGGAGGAAGAGGTGCTCTCCGGTGGGGTTCCCGCCAGAAATCGCGTGCGCGGTGGTCCTCCGGTGGCCGATGACGCAGAAATCGGCTGTGGCGGCGCTCCGGTAGCGCTAGAGCTCGACGAAGACCACAGGGAGGTGCGCCACCACGAGGTGAGTCCGATGGTGACGACGGTGTGGGCTCTAGCCTCCTGGGAAAGCAACACGACGCAATGCAGATGGTGGCTGCTCCGGCGTACCTCGGGCGAGCTCGACGCGGTGAAACGGAGGCATAGAAAGAAAAGAAAAAAATCAGGAAGGTGCGCACAGGCATGGGAAACAACATAGAACCAACATGGTCTGAGGAGGGCGGCTATCTCATCGGAATCGACAAAAACGGCCGGCAGCAACTGCCAGCTCCGGCGAGTGATTTCTCCATTCTGGGGGAAAATTCGGAGAGAGGGTTGAGGGGAAATGGAGAGGAGACTCAAGGCAATAAGGCGGGCCAGAGAGGGGAGTTGATTGCGAGTTTAATTGCTCGAATTGAAAGGGATTCAATTCGGTAGAAACTGAAGAGAGAGGAAACAGTTGAGCTTGATGACGATGATGTCATCATGACGTCATCATTTTTTTCCTTTTCTTTTATTTCCTGTTTTTAATATCTTTAGTTTTAATAATCCAATTGACCTCAAATTAATTTCAAAAAAATTGCAAAAATAATAAGTTTCTCTTTAGAACATTGTTATAAACATTTGAACACATTTCACTTTTTATATTTTTGAAAATATAATTAATTACTAATAGTACTTAAAGTTGTTTAAAATTGGAAAAATAATAAAATGATGTTTTTGATTAAGTAAATTTTTTGAGACATTATACATGTCAAATACTATTTTTGGAAGTCATTTTTAAACCATTTTCATATTTTATAATTTTAGGATATGAAGGATTTACTAATAGTATCTTAATGCTATTTCTAAAATAGAAAAATCAATAATTATCAAAGTGGCTTAGAAAAATTCCACAACCCATAATATTATTTTCAAAGTCCTCTTTTATGTTATTTTGAAATCAATGCTTTTTATATCCACACCTTTATGTTTAAAACTTGGAATAACAACTAAAAGCTATTATTAAAATATTTTATTCTCATCAAATATTTTTGAGGCTTAGACCTTTATTAAGGGTTATAAATCTTTGATTTTTGTTACCATAAACTATTTTCAAAGTAATATTTGAATTGAAAACATTTTATGTAATAAAATTTTCTAAAGATAAAACCGTTTTCTTTATCTAATGAAAATTCATTTTGAGAGGGTTTTAGGGTTTATGGAATAGAGGTATAATTGGATTGGTTATTTCAATTTTATTAAAATATGTATTGTTTCCTTTTGTTTCTTGCTTCTCGTTTGGTTTTTGGTGACTTGCATAACATGAAAACAAAATGTTTCAAATTTTTGTGACTTTTGGACTTTCCAAAAATCAGGGATGTTACACCGAGTAAACATCGGTAGGAGTGCTCAGAAATGGATCATCGGCCCCACAACCCCTCGGCTGCGACAATTAGCAGTAACTCTAGACATGAACCGTATTAAGCATGTATTACTAGAGTATAGCTTACAAAAAGAGGTCACATGAACCAACATTACATCAGACAACGGAAGGCAATTTATGTTGCTAGTCAACAAGAATCAAAAAGGCCTAAGAGGCCGCAACATAAGGCAACATCCCAGCCCATGGATTCCAGGCTACTACCTGGGAACCCAGAACTACTCGTCGATGTCCACATTGAAACCACCACCACTGTGAGAACTCCACCTGAACCAAATTTAAGCAAACCTGAGTATGGGAGGTGCTCAACAATACTTAGTTAACCTATTATATATGTGTTGTTTCGGAAAAGGGTTTTATGAAGGTTAATTTGCGTAAAGCAATATTTGTTTTCCAAACCGAGGAGGAATAGCTCGTCTCGTGGAGTATTTTCAAAACAGATGAGGAATCTACTCAACTACCGAAATCATCATCTTTTAATCCACCAACATCATTTCCCAACATCTCAGGATACAAGGATCACCCCTCTCGGCATCTCCGAGGAGGCACCCTTCATTCATTTCCAACCTATTTTAGTCTCTCGTTCATGTTATCTATGACCTCGTATCTTCCACCAAGTCATCCTTAACCGTGGACATGGCGTTTTTAAAAGATTGCCCTGCAGGGTGTACACTTTATCCACACATAACATCCGACTCTTAATGCCAAGCTATTGGCACACTTCTGACGATGTGCCGGAGAGGGTGGTTGGCCACGACCTTTACCTTGCTCGACCCTATCCATGAGTCAACCCAATCAAGGCCACCCCGTCAACAGGGAGTTGGCCATCTTCTGACGTCACATGTTATGTGAGTCGGGATCAAGATCTGTGTACGTCCATCACTTGTCCCGGTCACGCCCTAAACACCTCCAAAAGGTTTTTGACTCACACACAGATGGAACTCCGAAACTACGTGACTCACGGATAAAGCCAATTAAGGAGTTCGGCCAAATATGGTATACAAACCATACCTACTTGAAGTAGGATTTCTCTATGGCGCATTGGTATCCAATGGGGCGCCCTCCTCTTGTTTTCACTTGTATGATTGTTTTCACCATCTTGCATGATTGTTTTCACCATGGAAATCTTGTTTTCACAATCTTGTATGTTTGTTTTAACCATGGTAGTCTTGTTTTCACCACTTGTAGTCTTGTTTTCCAGCATCTCCATGTTGTTTTACAGCTCCTCTTGGTTGTTTTCACCCATCATGCTTGTGTTATCAATAACCTAGATCATACATAAATGCATAGACTTAGGTAGTATAAAATTCTCATAATCACAAACATCATAATCAATAAGGAGTGAATTCACCTGTTGTTGTATGAGCTTGGACTTTGATGTTGTTATAGGTCCAAGTCTCACTTCATCTTGTTTAAGTGGCAATGTACTAGGGATGTCCTCATCACTCATTCATTAACCGGATGGAGCAGAGCTAAGAAAGTATATAGAACTAAGCATAATAGATGTAAGGCTCCGGCGATGCGCACAAGCAAATCTAGGCGGCTAGGATCAGTGGATCAGGATATTAAAGTGATGCATTATATAGGAGAACTCTACCTATTGACACAAGATCCATTGGAATCGAATGCAATGTATGAGAATCAAAACTTATTTGGAAATCATATATGAGCAGATAAGAGGTTATGCTTGCCTTGGTTATAAGAAAACCAGAAAATAGATCTTCTGGAATAAGTGCTTGACTTGTCGGTTAAGATCAAGTATTGGTCGAGGCTGTTGTCGAACTTCACTTCGAATCACGTTCTATTGAGGAGGGACAACACCAAAAAGAAGAACAACAATCAATAATGGCATCGATGCAATGGGCAATATGTATGCATGAGCAAGTTAATGCACTTAGGTAAAAGACCTAGACATGTTCGATGGTTTACTAGGGTTTGCATGGCAGTTATGCAATTTTATTGAAATTAGCCCCGAAATGGACCTTAGAGGGCACTTCGGGCAATTCTAAAAGTGAGTCAAAGATAAAGTTCTTAAATATGTTTGAAAACATCATAATTGGTTTGCATTTGTCATTCTGAGCATTTTGGTATATAACTTGTAATTTTCTGATTTTATTGGATAAAGACTTATTTTCTCCATTTTTCAATGATTTAATTCAAATTCAAATAATTGTCAAAATTCAACTTATTCAAATATGTTTGAAAATGACATAAACCTTTATGGTTTATTTTTCTGATCAATTTGGTATATTATTTGTATTTTTCTGAATTACAGATTAAAAGTTGTTACTTTTATAATTTTAAACATTTTCTAGAATTAAATAAACATTTCTGAAAATAAGAAACTACAGGATTGTGACGTCATAGGGATGTCACCCTAACATTAGCGGCGGCGATGATCTTCTCTGTTGAACA
This sequence comes from Alopecurus myosuroides, assembly GCA_028641055.1. Classification (NCBI taxonomy): domain Eukaryota; kingdom Viridiplantae; phylum Streptophyta; class Magnoliopsida; order Poales; family Poaceae; genus Alopecurus; species Alopecurus myosuroides. Next base: position 109,585,009 of record CM054063.1, on the reverse strand, counting down.
CCAATTGCGGGATTCATCACGAATTGGCCAAAACCATTTAGCGTGTTGGGTAGAGGGGACGACGGCCAACCGAATGGTAGTGGCGCCTCCATTTTATCGTCGCGGGAGCAACGACGGCGACGGGCGCTACGGAGGAGGTGGAACGGCCACCGGTGATATGGTGAACCCGGGTGCCATATACCAATCGGAGACCACGACGAGGACAGAAAGCTCACCAGGAGCGTCGTGGCGGGGTCGAGGAGGCCGGGCGTGGACGGAGGAGGCCATAATCAGCCATGGCGACGGTGGTTGGAGGTCGGGAAGTTTGCCCCCGATTCCGGCGATTCCTGCCCTCCCGGCTCGCGGTACTAGACAGGGAGGTAGAGGAGGGAACGTAAGTTCCAGGGGTAGTTTCAATTTGTCCCGAGGTGGCCGGAGACGGCGGCTATTTCCGGCGGCCAGAAAGCTAGGGTTTGGTCGTGTTCCTCTTCTGGGAAGAGAGTAACCGAGAGAGAGAGGGGAAGGCGAGTGAGAGGAGTGCAAGGGCGACGTCCTCATCCATCCACCCGAGCAGGGCCATAGGCAGAAGGTGGCACGGCCGAGTCGACACGTAGCTGCCTGCTGCCTTCTCGCAGGAGGTAGAGGAAAGGATAAAAACAACTCCCACATTATCCCCTATATGTTTTGGGAATTACAGAGAAGTCCTTATGCCATTAAAAACGGCAAGAAATTTGAAAGCTAGGGGTCCTTTCTGGAAGAATAAAATTGCACAAAAATAACCTTTGGAAAGCTCTTCAAATTTCCAACAAAACCATAACTTGGTTTGTTAATTTTGGGAAACTTTTTAGAACAACTTTGTGAGTTGCCAAATTAAGTGATTTTTATCCATCTCATTGGTTATATTCAAATGCAAATTTTAAACCAAGGTTTTCATGCATGTTATGACATGAACACAACACCACAAACCCTATTTTAGCAAAAGTGGGGATGTTACAAATCTAACCCCTTACAAGAATCTCGTCCTGAGATTTCTGACGGGGAAAGAAAGAAGGAACACCAGTTTTGAATGACCTTCTTGAAACTTACGGTTCTCTTCTTGAAGATGTTGATCAGTAGCTCTCAAAGATATCCATCGGCTACACCTTAGATAAGAGGGAACAACTCTGGAAGGTTTGATCTCCACGGAGATCGAGTATCTCATGTCCACCTCAGTAGAGGACTGTTCACGGAAACACTTGAGTTAACGAACATGAGACACGTCTAACAGAGGGAGTAGGTGATAAGGGGTTGCCCGATCTTCTCGATGAACTCACACGATAAAAAGGATCAGATAAATTGTGTCTCTCCACGAACTCTCCGGCTAATTCCTGATGCCAATTGCAGCAGCAACCAATCCCTTGGATATTCGTAAATCCACACACTTGCACGAGCAGCCACTGACTACTAGTGGTCCTGTATCAACTAGTTCCCAGTGGAATAGCAGATAACACGCAAAACTTGCAATATCAATTCCTGATGAATGCTTCAAGCAATCAACAATGGAGTTCTAGGGTTTATGAATAAAGGTAGTCTAACCTCTCACACGAAGGTGAAGAGGTATATATGAGGGCTAGGGGGTGCGGCCACACCTTGGATGCGCAAGCACCAACCTAATCCAACTAGGACTCGAACCAGACAAGTTTGGACTCGGACTAAAGGGGTACAAACCGACCCACCAGGGGGTGCGGCCAAACCAGCCACACAGGGCCTTATTAGACTAGGGTGGAACTCTCTCCTAACCATAGACAGCCTCTTATGTTTGGAGGGAACCATCCTGGGGCGCATGGGCTTCTCTCCCAACCATAGACAACCTCTTATGTTTGGAGAGAACACAAAACAATTATTCTTCCTCCTCCTTCTCCCTTGGACTTGCATGATCATCTTCTTCCATGAGTTCTGCAATGCCTTGCTCCATGATTCCATGCTCCTTGCCTCCCATGATGTTTGTGTTATCAATAACCTGAATCATACATAAGTGTAGGGATTTAGGTAGTATAAAATTCTCATAAGAACAAACATCATAATTTAAAAGGAGTGAGTTCACCTGCTGTTCTAATAGTTTAGTTCTTGATCTTGTCATTGGACCAATTCTAACTTCATCATGCTTCTCTTGAACAGAAACATCATCATCAATAGGAGGAATAACAAATGTGTTAGGGATGTCTTCATCAGTAGGAGAAGGTTTTAAGTTTGTGGATGATGGTTCTTGAAAGTATTTTGAATATGAACTTTGCACAAGACCTTAAATCCTTTTGGAAAATAAAGGTTGAACAACTTGTGACACCGAGGTTTCTTTAAACAGAATACAAAGGTGGGAAGGATTGTCTTGGCTATCACAACATAATATCCATAGATAAGGGAGAACATTAGAACACCCTGGAATGATGCATCAAAGAAGTTTGAAAATAGGGTCATGTTCGCTCTTCAAAGTGGACACGGAATGGGAAGGAACTTTCATTCATTCCTTCAAAATTTATCAAATACTTTGTGAAGGGGTATGATGTTACTTCACAACACAAGATAATTAACCAAAAGATATTGGAAAACCATAATGAAGAATGAATTCTTTGTCACGCCATAAGGAGGAGTAGAAAACAAAGATTTGAGCACCGAAAGGAAGGAAGAGATCTCTTTCATATTGTGGATTTGACGTAGCAATACACTTGACACATGATTAAGACTCCATGGCTGAAGTAACTGACAAATTCACATAACGTGTGAGATGAATAGAACTTCAAGTATAACCAACGGAAAAAGGATGGTTGAGTACTGAAGGTTTAAGATCACCATAAGATGTTTCTCATGTTGAACTTATTTCCACTCGAAGAAATGTTTGAAACATTGTAGGAACACATGGACAAAACAACTTCGAAGTTTTCCATGATGTTCTAAATACCAATATCAAGCTTACAATAAGCCTTCAATAGGTCATCAAGTGAAAGGTGAACTTCAGTTTGGAAGAACAGTGAGGGGAAACTCCTAGAATAAGTCACACAAGAATCCTCACGGGGAGTGCTTTTTCTTACTAATTCAAATAGATATGACGTTAGGCCTTCCGGCTAATTGTGTCCACCACAACATCAACCATGCCGAATTTTCAAAAGGACCTAAGTCGACACCCTTGAGGAAACACCAACCATCGTTTCTCCTTGAGATTCAGCTATGGTTAGTGGGTTGATAACTCAGACTCAGTATATTTTCTCAAATAGGTTGCACCAGTTACCAACGAGATACAATTACTAGATTCTCAAGATACATACTACAATTTCAAACTTGAAAAGATGAGAAAGATTTGCGAAACCCATGTATTAGCAACTTGTCAAAGATGGTTGCACCAACATGGATTACTTGCAACAGAACACATCAGAGTCCTTGTTGGGAAGACAACTAGGAAGGTAAAGAAAGTCTTGGGCTTCTTCTCTTTTCCTGCACAATCATTCAGTGGCTGGGTGTGGATGCAAACTTCTTCAAATAAATGGAGATAACAACCAACCATCTCAAGAATAGTCCACACATGCATGACCGACTTGGGATTATTCCCGAGGAAACAAGAAAACTTTACTCGGATCCATGGCGACAAATTTCAGCATAAGCACATGAACCAGAGTAACTTACTTTGAACCTCCAGAACACAAACTTCGTGATGACACAAAGATGGTTCTCAAAAGTTTCCAACATTAGTGTTAGGTGTTCAACACAAACCTCTTGCAACTTGGAGAAGATAGGAATGTCATCGATGGGCTCGACAACAGACTTATCAAGTTACTACAAGAAGAGTGACTCATATAGTACATGAACAAGGAAAATATTGGTCAGATCAAAGGACATGAAAATGTACTTAGGTGAAACACCATGAGTAGAAACACCATCAAGATAGTCCCTGAATCTGAGTTTGATTTGACGATAGCCCAAACCAATTCACAAGGTTTCACTACTAGGGAAATGGTTATAGAAGCATATCGTACCACAGGCGCACAGACAAGGTTGTGCGCATGCATTAGGTAATGCCGGCGAACAAGTATACGATGTTCCTGTGGCAAGAAAAGTACCCCAGGCGAATAAGAATTCTGTATGCCGGCGTAAAAGGTGGCAGGGGCACCCCCAGGTATTGTGCCTGTACCGCAAGCGAATGCGCACTAAATTCGCCTGCGCTAAGGTACCCTAGCGTTGGCGAAAAAAGAGCCGATGCGCCTGTGGTACTACTAGCCCGCTGCCCCCCTCCATAGCGTAGGCGCCTACACCCCTTGTTCGCCTGTGGTAAAAGGCACTACCCCGGCGCATTTGGCAAAGATTCGCCTGTGGTAAATTTTGGCCTCAATAAGTGCGGCCAGCCACCTACCACCACCCCCTATCCACAACACTCACCCACCCCTCTTCTAAACTCGACCCATTAGTGCTCCAAGCTCATTCCCCCCACATCCCTCCACCCTTTTTAGCTAATTTAACCAATCATGTTTGATATATTTTAGCTAGTTACCCTACCCACTTGCCCTCTTCCATATCTCCACTAGATCTACTAACCGGAGACACTAGATCTCACCACAAATGCACCACTAGCTACTTCTAGATCTATCACTCTCTCATCGGTCGTCTCTCCGGTGATCTTTGACGTCGTCATCGCGTCTATATATTTTGCATTGTGTGTCATCTTAATAGGTGTGTGAGATTGGTTGGTGGAGGCTGGAGAACTCGATCTATTTTGCATTTTGTTGTGTTGCCATGAGGATGAATTGCCAATGTTTTGCCGAAATGTTGATTAATTTCCGTTTCGGCAAATTTGTGGCACTCTGCGTTACCTTTTTTAAGCAAAGGTCATGCCGAAATTTTCCGTGAAAACCGGATCTAATTAATGACATCTCTCTTGTCGTGCAGGCGACAATGGTTATTGCGATGAGGGAAAGTGGGTGCATAGATACGTGCAACGCGCGACGGCCGACATGCATCGAAACAACCGCACCGAGATAGAGTGTCCGTGTCGAAAATGCAAGTTAGGGTCCTTGTTCAAACCCGCTTCTGGTAATGTGGAGCAGCATCTGCTTAGGTATAGTTTCATGGAGGGCTACACTCAGTGTATGGATGATGATGAAGACGATGATCACATCAAGACCAATGGGGCGATGACATGTGAAGATGAGGAAGAGTCTGAACATGGCAATGGAGAGGACGAAGAGGCTGCCGGCGGAGACGACTATCAAGAAGAAGAGAGTCATGGTGATCAACAACATGTAGAAGATGAGTACATGAACACTCCGCTAACTTCAGCCGTGCGGGACCCTCATGTTCAAGAGCTTCTTCTCAAGACCATGTCGACCCACGCCAGACGGAAATCTAAGATCACGCAACTAAAGATAGACTTTGCAACTCCATTTTATGACGCAAGTCGTGGGGCGGAAGTGTCACGCTTGAGAGTAGCTCTCGATCTTCTAGAGATGAAGGCAAAACACGGATGGACCGACACAAGCATGGACGATCTTCTGCGATACCTGAAGACGCACTTATCTGAAGGGAGCACATGTGCTAGTAGTCTACAAGAGGCCAGAAAATCGTGTACCCCCTCGATTTACCGCACACAAAATACCACGCTTGCGTCTGTGACTGCATAATTTATCGTAACGAGCACGCGTACCAGATCAAATGTCCAGTGTCCGGCGCTGATCGTTACAAGAGGGGGACGAAGAAAGCTCCTAGGAAAGTTGTGTGGTACTTTCCACTCATTCCCTGTCTGCAGTGGTACTTTGTGGACCACAAGGAAGCAAAGGTCATGGGCTGGCACGCGGAAAGAAAGAAGGCGGTGCTGAGTGATCCAGAACATGTTGAAAAACCAGTGCTGACACACCCTTCGGATGCACAACAGTGGAAAGCATTAGACGCATTTGATGAAGAATTCAGGAACGATCCAAGAAACATCAGGCTTGGTGCGATCACCAACAGTGTCAATTCGTTTGGCAACCAGAGCGGCAACCATAGAACCTGGCCCATGTTTGTATGGATGTACAACCTCCCCCCGCGGTTGTGTCTGAAGAGGAAGTACATACACATGAGTATGCTGATTCAAGGGCCGACCCAGCCAGGGAGCGATATCAACCTGTATCTCGAGATATTGAAGGAGGAGCTAGACACGTAGTGGGAGGAAGGGGTGGAAACATGGGATGCCTTCAAAGAAGAACCTTTTCGTATGAGAGCCGTCCTAATCACGACGGTGCAGGACTATCTCGGATACGGATATATTGTGTTTTAGGTGTGCAATGGACACAAGGCTTGTGCCAGGTGCATGGAATCCACGTTGTTTCTACAGCTAGACAAGGATCCCAATTCTTTTCAAACCATCTACATGAGGCATCGAATGTGGCTACAACAGAACGACCCGTGGAGAAAGCGTGTAGACCTGTTCAACGGTAAAGATGAGCTTGATCTACCTCCACGCAAGAGAAGAGGAGAACAGATCGATACTTTATTAAAGAATTGGAAAACGTATCCTCCGCCGGGAAAGGTACAGAAGCGGAAGCAAGGAGAGAAGAAAAAGCGAGGAGATAAAAAGTTTCCTCCGCCAGAAGAACCGCTCTTGGGGGTATGGAAAAGGAGGTCCGTGTTTTGGGACTTGCGGTACTGGCCAATCCTCGGAGTTCCTCACTGCCTTGATGTCATGCATATCATGAAGAATGTGTGTGAGAGCTTGCTTGGCACTCTGTTCAACATGCCATATGGGACCAAAGACGGGCCGAAATCAAGATACGATCTGATGGTCCTGAATATTTGGAGCGAGCTTCACTTACCGCCATCTACTGGTAAACAGACGGAGGAGGATGAGGATGAGGATGAGGTGGAGGAGACGAACGGCCGCAAGAGGAAAAGGGATAAGAAACACCAAACTCACCGCCTGAAACCCTCTTGCTTCACTTCAAGTCCCGACGAGCTCGAGCAAATATTCAAATGCCTCCTCGGAGCAAAATTTCCCTTAGGTTACGCGGGGCTGATAAGCAGATACCTAGACGCGGAGAAAAAAATCAGAGGGATGATGATGCAGATACTTCCGGTTTCAATCATAGGGATAATGGAACCGCATGTCCTTCAAACACTGACTGACCTCTATAGGAAGGCTATAGGAAGAGACCGTCACCATCCTATGCGAGCTTGAGATGTACTTCCCACCTGCCTTCTTTGACATTATGGTACATCTCTTGGTCCATATCATGGACGATATCACCAATCTTGGGCCGACATTCTTGCACAACATGATGACGTTAGAAAGAATGAACAAGATCATAAAATCATTCATTTGTAACAGGGCACACCCGGATGGAAGCATAATCCAAGGCTTTCTCACCGAAGAATGCATCTCTTTCTGCAAGAATTTTCTACACGAGGAGAAGGCAGCTGTTGGTTTGCCTGCAAACAAGAACCTTGGTAGGTTCATGGGGGTCAGCCACAACACTAGCGAAAGGTTAATGGACGTGGACTCCTGTGGTCGAAGAGCCAACTTTGATAGGGCCCACTTAGTTGTGTTACAACATATTGACGATGTCGATCCTTGGATAGAAGAGCACAAAACCACGATAAAAAACAGTGCTCGCAGGCCGATGACGGAAGAAGAGATATTTAGAGCACACAACTCCTCTTTCGCACCCTCGTTCAAAAAGCGCATTGTTGTTGATCCCCCGCCAATGACATGTGGGAAAGATAAAAAAAATTGGCGTTGTCATATGGCCCCGCACCCAATATGATGATCAAGCATATGAGATCAATCGGTACACATTCTACACGGAGGAAAGATACAAAAGTAGCGACTATCAAAACTCGTCTGTAATGATGGGATCTTACACGGGCGAGTGATTAGAAGATACTACGGAAAGATCCAGGAAATTTAGGAGCTTGACTACGTTGGGGAGAAGTTGCCGATGTTCCGTGTCAGATGGGCTACAAATGACACGAAAGAAGACGAATATTTCACCACTATGTCGATGTCTGAAGCCAACAAACCCAAGTCCAAGAACCCCACCATGCAAAATGAGCTGTGGGTATTGGCTAAGCACGCGGAGCAATGCTTCTTCATAACCGACACGACCAATGCTAGCCGTATTGTCGTAAGGAGAGGGAAAAGGGCCCTCGTCGGAATGGATGGAGTCACCGATGAGAAGGACTTCAACGGCTTCGTCGGAGACCCCATGATGGAAGAACCCCGGTGAAGATGATGCACCATACACGACAAGAAGAAGCAGGACCACACTACCTAGGTCAGGTCTTCCATTCACAAGAAGAAGTCATGATATGGCGGTCACGTATTCAACATCAACGAAGAAAGGCAAGAGTAAGATTGTGACGAAACGCTGAGATAGAAACACTCGCAATATGTGCGATGTAACATGCTAGCGTATGTGTATGTGTTTTTAGCGAGAAACACTCGCGATATCTCGCTAAATCAATCTATTCCGATGCGCCCCTAAATATGTTGGCATATGTATATGTATGTACTTTTTTGAAGTGAGAAACAAAGTAGGAGCCCCTAGTAGCATTCCCATATGCTCGATGTACCCTGGGGGAGCGGGAAAACTAATTAAATCAACGCAACTACGCGCACGTCTAGATAACCAAATAAACGCCGACACTTAACACACGCGCATTGTGTCAAATAAGCGCCTGGGATAAGATATAGCGCAGGCGCATCACATACAATATGCGCCTAGGGTAAAGTAGAGTGGCACTATCATAGCGGGCCTATCCCGTAAGATATAGCGCGGGCGCATAACCTGCGAAATGCGCCTGGAGTAATTTTAGCGCAGGAGGCGCATAAGCTGCTATATGCGTCTGGGGTAAGTTATAACGCAGATGCATAATTCGCGAAATGCGCCTGGGGTAAGTACCCATTATGCATCTGTACTCCACTCTCCCGCGCTTGATCCCTCTGTCCTTCTTTCTTTCTCGCGCGGGAACATATCCTCATCTCCCCGCGCGCACTTCCCCCTCCTCGTCTCCAATCGCCTCCAATCCCCACGCTGTCGTCGTCGAGCACGGCAACGAGGAGCAGCAAGAGGAGCACACCGTCGCCCATGCCTTCGTCGAGCATGCCATCGAGGAGCAGAAGGTCGAGGACGCCAACGAGGAGCAGCAGAACACGGGATATCTATCACGCCGTCGTCGCCTACGCCCGCGTCGTCCACGCCGTCGCCGCCCACGCCCACGTCCAGGTCAGCCCCCCTTTTCCTAGTAGTCGCCACGCGTGTTCTTCCCCATCCCGATCAAGATCGAACTTGCTGCCTCGGCGCAATGGAGCCCCACGTGTTCTTCCCCATCCCGATCGAACTTGCTGCCCATGATTACAATCAATCACCCTTACAAAAAGAAAATCACTTGTTAATCATCTTTTCTAGCTCATTGATCATTTCGGTACTAGCACCATGACCAATTTTGCATGATCAAGTTGTGTATTTTGACGGTCTCATATACACAATGATTGACACGGGAAGTTCTTATCCAAAAATCATGATGAGGAGATCTATATTTTTTATGGTGAACTTTAGTTTATCGATTTGGTGTTTAGGCGGGTTGAAAACTTCAAACAAACAAATAAACTTCATGTGATATGTATAGTACTTGCTTGAATTTAGCAGACTTTGCTTCAGAATCTGTAATGTTGAGATCTAGCTGTAGCAGCTATTTATTCTGATTTTATCTTTGATTCAATATTTTTTTATTTTTTATTCTCCCACTAATAGATCTAATAATTGAAGGTGTATCATAGACAAATAAATGTATGTCTACTTTATAATGTGAACTACAAGTTCTTCAATAATCATTCCATTATGCAAGGGAAATTAATTACAGGCTGTATTGTGTGATAAATGAGGTCTTTAATTGTGGATGAGCTACATCTTGAAAAAGAAGGGGATGGGCTATTTATACCACTCCCCTTCAATCTGCCCGTTTGGGCATTTATTGCCTCACCCGGTAGTATCGGACGGCATCCGGTAGTACCGGCCCTTCTAATCTTCACGGGGTCAATGCTGGATCCGCTGGGCTGCTTTCCACAGGCGGTACTACCGCACGGGGGCGGTAGTACCGAATTATGCGCACTTCAACTTAGCGAGTCGAATACCAAATCTTGAAAATTACGGAAGTACCGCAGTGCAGCGGCAGTACCGCGTCCTAGTACTACCGGACCATCCGGTAGTACCGCCAAACAACAACAAAACAGTTCCGCGGGTAATTGATCAACTTCCACATACGATACAACCGAGCAGACCCGGTAGTTCTGAATTTTGCTACAATCGAAACTGCAGTTCCAGTACCAAAACCAGGAAATCCCGGTACTACCGGGCGCCTCCCGGTAGTACCGCCTTTGACAGAATACCCACAAATTGCTTCTTTCTTCATAGTGAACTCAATGGTGTTTATCACAAAGTCATATAAGAAAAATATATGGAAATTAAGCATCAAGATTTCCTGCAGAACTTGAGCACACATTAGGGCTCTAATTGTGTTGTCAACAAACATCAAAACATAATATGGGGAAATGCTATTTCAATCTCGCCCTTTTTGGTGTTTGATGACAACACAATTATTGAGCGAGGATTTGAGAGCACAAGTGTACTAAAACAAACTAGAACTAGATCACAATAAGATATAAGAGCTAGGATAAAGACTTGAAAGAGATAATAGGTACTCAATAGGATAAAATGCATGTCTTACACCATGCTCCAACACATAGTTCAACACCAAATGGAAATAAAGTTCAAGTTTCAACTAAACAAAGACACAAGCAAAGAAACATAGAAGATAGCAAATGCTTGTGACTCCACCCATGAAAATCCTGACTCAACCTAATTTTACTCATTCTCCCCCCTTTCCTAAAATGCCAAAACGGGAGAAGAGGCTAAAGTCCTAGAAGAGTCACTCCTCGTCTTCAACGTCATGGTGGGCGGATGAGGAAGGAATGTCGAGGTCGCTCCAGGTGCTATGCTCGGAGATCCACTTCTACCTAGGAGTGATATATACCTCGGAACCCGGAGACACAAGCAATCCCATCTTCTCCATCATCTTGTTCTGGTGGGATACAACCTTCTTGTGATAGACATGAGCATCATACATACGCTCCTGGAGATCAAGCTTGAGGCAAAAGGCCTTCTTGGCCTTAATCTGGAATTTCTTGAACCAAGATGGCTCATCCATAGTGTGATATTCATCAGACGGTGCCCCAGCCCTCACACCAATACGAGAGGCAGCTTCATTCTTGGCTGCGGAAGCTTCTAACTCAGCAGGATACAGGTGTTTCTCCACCCTAGGCTCTTTCACTAGATGCTTGACCATGGGTCTGTCATCCTTCATGATGTCCTCCTTTGTGGCTTCCCACCATTTCTTCCTTATTACCTTCATGAGAAAAGGGTCATAGATGGAATCCCTCTTGTCAATCACAGCAAGCCGCAACTCCTCGTGGATCCAATTCATCACATCGAGCTTCTGACCTCTGCCTTGCTTCTCCTTAGAGTTCTTGAGCAAGTCAAACACAAATCCATGTACTTCATCCCAAAAACCCACACGGGGATCAAGGGTCTCTCTATAGATGCAATGAAGGATCTCGAAGGGAGGAATAAGATGAGCAGTCTTCCCCGGAGTACCATCTTCCATGGTGATATTTGCAATTGTTATCTTGTTGCTAGAATATCTGGCACAATGACATCTCTATCCACTTGGCACATGAGTTCCCTTCTCATCATACCCCAGAAGATCACCAAATTCCTTCAAGGTGGCCGGGAGCATCTTATCCTTTGCCATCCACCTTAAAGTTCTCACCTCATCCTTGTCAAAATAAACGGTTGCAAATAATTGCATGTGTAGTACTCGATGTATGGTTGGTTGAACTTAAATCCGAATGAGACCAAATTCTTCACACATTGCCAAAGCTTCATCAAAATATCCCTTGTGCTTTGGGAGCCTCATGTAATCAAGGTTGAGAGTATGTTGGACGATGACGGAGTAGTCCTTGCCCACATAGATGTCCTTGAACACATGTTCTTGATCCTTGGTGAAGAAGTGGGGATTCTCCAAACAATCCCTCTCATGATCATATGGATTCTCTTCCCTATGTTCTTGATATTCTTCGGGCTTCCACTTGTTGAACAGTTTACAGGTTCGCTTGCTAGCCACAGACTTGCGCTTGGTGGATCCACCAACACCACGACCACCCCGACCACCACCATTAGTTCTTGCGGTGGTAGGAGCGGGCATGATCTCAGCCTTATCCTCAAAATATGCCATAATATCATCATCATTCACATCTTGAGTAGATTTATCCCCCGGTACCTTATGCTTGCTACAAACGTAAATGATCGAATCCTTCCTAATACGTCATAAACGTATCCTTAATTTCTGATGTTCCATGTTGTTTTCATGCCATATGCTACATGTTTTCCTTACACTTTATGCCATTTTCATCGATTTCCCGGGACTAACCTATTGACAAGATGCCACAGAGCTAGTTCGTGTTTTCTGCTGTTTTTAGTTTCAAAAAAGTTGTTTTGGAAATATTCTCGGAATTGGAAAATTCGAAGCCCGGAAATCTTAGAATTACCGAAGGTTCCACGGAGTCCCGAAGAGGGCCACAGGGGGCGACAGGGATGCCACACCATAGGGCGGCGCGCCCCCTGGCAGCGCCTGGGGGTGGTGTGGGCCCCTCGGGCGTCCACCGCCATCGCCCTTTCGCCTATTTATTCCCCACGATGCGTGAACCCTAAAGATATACCACTTTCCCATGAAAAACACTCGAGGCCGCCGTCGTCGTCAACCCGAGATCGGGAGGGTTCTTGAGTTCTCCCTGGCACCCTGCCGGGAGGGAAAGTCATCACCGGAGGGCTCTACACCACCATGCCCTCCTCCGGAGTGATGCGTGATTTGTTCATCCTTGGACTACGGGTCCATAGCAGCAGCTAGATGGTTGTCCTCTCCTCTTTATGCCTCATGTTTATATCTCGTGAGATGCCTCACATGATCGAGATCATCTTATTGTAATGCTACATGTTGTGTTTGCTAGGATCCGATGATTATTGAATGCTATGTCTCTTGATTATCAATCTATCATATTATCTTCATGTGTATGTTATTTATGATCTTGCATGCTCTCTGTTGTTAGTAGATGCTCTGGCCAAGTAGATGCTAGTGACTCCAAGAGGGAGTATTTATGCTTGATAGTGTGTTCATGCCTCCTTTGCATCTATGCTCGAGTGACAGAAACGTGACGCATGGAGGATGTGCTATTGCCATTAGGGAGAAAACAAAGATGTTTACTTTATTTACATTACACACTTTGCTTACTGTGATAATCTGTTGCTTGCAACTTAATACCCAATGTTTGTTCGGATGATATTTGGAGGGTGGATTATTAGTCATAGATGCAGTTGGATGACGGTCTATGTATTTTGTTGTAATGCCCGCATCAATTTCATAGTAATCATATTGTCATGCATGTTTCATTATATATCAATTGCCCAACTGTAATTTGTTCACCACGCATGTTAGCTATCTTTTATGGAGAGACACCACTAGTGAACTATGGACCCGGCCCATTTTCTCATACTGATAATACACACGTTGTTTCCACTGTTTTCACACGCTACTGCTGTTTTCATGTTGTTCTCATACTATTTACCACACCATACGTTTAACCTCTTCGTGTTCAGCAAAACCGGTGAGATTGACAACCTCACTGCTCCGTTGAAGCAAAGTGAATTGATTGTGTTGTGTAGGTTCCACGTTGCTGCTGAACCGGTAGTGCGCCCTGCCACCTCAGCTGCATCATCCTTCGGAAATTTCTTGTCCTCCTACTGGTCGATTCAACTTTGGTTTCTTTTCTGAGGGAAAACTTTCCGTTGCACTCTTCATAAACTTTCTCTTGGGGTTTACCAACTTCAGGCATCAACAAGTTTTCTGGCGCTGTTGCCGGGGAGGAAGAGAATTTCTGCAAGGGGAGTCTCTCACCTCCAATCTCTTTACTTTGTTATTGTTTTGCTTTTTACTTGCTTTATCATGCTTGCTAGCAATTTTTGATGTCTTTGAAACTAGATCTTATTGTCAACGTGGGTTCATGGATGAACAACAAAAATATTATAAGGAACACTACTTGTCACATAAAGGGATACACTTATGGGAGAAAATTTATATATTGCATGACTATGCTAAAAACTTGTGCTCTACTTATAATGTTACTTATTGCTTTGATAAATCTTGTTGCTGTAGGAGTTATAAACACCTTTTTCAATGTGAGTATAATGATAATGTTACCATATCTTCTTATGTTAAGGGAAATTATGACTTTTATGATATGGAACAAATTGAGGAATTTATTGATTGGAAGGGTGCATTCGAAATTGCCTATTCGCTTGAAAGTATTGATGATGCACCTTATAAATACGAGATTTATGCTATACTTGAATATTGCTTTGATGGAGGGACTAATGCCTTGTAGGAACATATGGAAGAAGAAACTGTTGAATATCGAAGCTCATTGGATGAAAAAGAGGAGGAGAGTGATGATCAAGAGGAGGAAGAATGGAGTAGCTACCCATGTCTACCTTCCAATGAGAGTATCTCTTTAACTCATACATTATTTGATGAAAGTGATGATCCTATTTATTCTTTTGAAATATCCCTTTTCGATGAAATAAATACTTTCTATACTTGTGAGCTCGATACTAATATGAATGAAACTTGTGAGAATGATAATGATACTATTATTTATGATAATCCATGCTACTTTGATAAATCCTATGATAATCCTCTATTTATTCCAACTATTGATATGCATGATAATGAGGAAGTTTGTTTAGAAAATTTATATGATAATGCTCTAGATGATGGTCCTATATTACTTGATGTTATAAATTATAATGCTACTGAAAATAGGATTGCTATAATGTGTCCCATACCTTTTAAGAGTGACCAATAATATTTTTTTGCTATTGCTAAAAGTGGGAAAAAAGAGGAGCTGATTTTAAATTTTGATACCACTGTTTTGGAGCTTGATATGAATTGTGTGCTTTTAGACCATGACAAACATGCTTTATGTGATAATTATGTTGTTGAGTTTGTTCATGATGCTACAGAAAATTATTATCAGAGAGGAAAATATGGTTTTAGGAATTTTCATGTTACTAAAACACCTCTTTTTTTTTAGAAGTTTTGAAATTGCTCTTTTTCTACCTTCCCATGATTTCTAGTTTGACCTTCTTTAATTTATTTCTTTACAAGATTCCTATTCATGGGAAGTGGGTTAGACTTAAATTTGTTTTATACTTTCTTCTTGATGCTCTATTTTTCTTAATTCATATTTGTTATGTGAGCATCTTCTTCACTTGAAAACACTTGATTCCACTTTTCTGGGTCTAGCTAAAAGGCGTTAAAGAAAAGCACTTCTTGGGAGATAACCCATGGTTTTATTTTTTATTTGTTTTTCTTTATTTTATTTTAGTAAAGGGGTTGTATAATTATGTAGCAACTCGTTTGTATATTTATTTTCATGCATTGGTTGTGCCAAGTAAAGTTTCTAGCAAAAGTTGGATGTTGGTTTTGGATTTCTGCGCAGGAAACAGATTTTTGCTGTCCACCGTAAAAATTCGTATAAATTGCAGAAAGATCAAAATGACCTGAAACTTTTTGTGCGTATTCCCCAGATAATTCCGAAACGTTTTTCTTCTTTATGTTTTTCGATCTGAGCAACCTAAGTGCCCCGAAAAATTCATCTTTACAGGCTATTCTGGTTTTGGCAGATTCCGTCATTTTTCTTGCATTTGCTCTTTTACGATGTCAAGTGGATTTCTTTGCTTCATGAAACATCAGTGGTTGTAGCTAATGTTTAAAAGTATAAATATAACTTGTTACCATGCAGAACCTGTGGATTTTTTTATTATTGCACTAACCCTCTAATGCGAATTACTTTGAGTGTGGTGTGAAGGAAGTTTTCAAGGGTCAAGAGAAGATGGTGATATAATGTGATCAAGAAGAGTGCAAGGTCAAAGCTTGGGGATGCCCCCGTGGTTCATCCCATAAAATTTTAAGAATACTCAAGCATCTAAGCTTGGGGATGCCCAAGACATCCACTTCTTCATCAACAATTTATCAGGTCACTTCTAGTTAAACTATATTTTTATTCGGTCACATCATATGAAGTTTACTTGGAGCGTCTGTTTGTTCTTATTTTGTTTTCCTTTCTTTTCTGAAATAATATAGTTGGAACCTAACATACTTTGTGTGGAAGAGAGACACGCTCCGTTTTTTCGTTTGAATACTCGTTATGCTTGTATTCTTAGTTTTTCTTCTAGCTGCTGCAAAATTCCTGTTTAGCTCCTGTTTTTCTTGCATCTCGTATTCAGAGCTGTTATTTTTAGTAGAGTTGTCTTAGTAATCTCTTGTTTCATTGTTTTATCCCTTGGAGAATTTTGTTTATTATGAAATGCTTGGTATTGGAAAGCAGTAGTACCGTTTTCGTGCTTATAACGGTGCAAATAAAAGCTTGTATAGACTATGGCTAGACTTTTTCATGTCATGCTAGTTGTTGTTTTAATTCTAAATCCTAGCTTTATTTTGTAGCATGACTTGTATCAAATAGCTGAGAGTGTTTAATGTGCCTTAGAAAAAATCATGAGTTGTTCTTGTCATAGAAGCATAAATTTGCGGTGTTCTCCGTTCAATGTTTTATTTGGTTGACTTGGCGCATGCTCACACCATGATTATGACTACAAACCAGTCACTTATAGCCTCTATGATCATTTAGTTTTTTAACTTGTAGTACCACTTATGCTTTGATTAATGATGTTTTTGTCTCTATGCATGATTATGGGCATTATTTCTCTCTTGATTTGTTGCTCCCAGTCTTTTGCTAGCCTCCACCTGTACTGGGTATGAGCTCTACTCGTGCATCCAACTCCCCAAAACCAAAGTTTGCCAAATGTATCCACCATACCTACCTGCATGTGGTATTTAACTGCCACTCCAAAGTAAATTGCTCATGTGTTACCTTTAAAACCTTCAAAATTACTCCTGTTTTGTGCTCCTGTTTTAGCTCATGAAGACGTCAATGGAGAATCTTTATCTCACTTGTTGATTGGACTTTCACACCCTGGACTAGTGGCTTCATCCGCTTATCCAATTGATAGATGAGATGGCAGCGGGGTTCCCAGCCCCAAATTAATATAACAAATTCTCTTCACTATTTTTGCCCCTGATTTATCAGTCAAAGCATAATTGTGTAAACAAAAGAGACAGATGGATGACCTTCTACCCAGATGCGTCCTTCTATTGGAGCCGCTCTGTGAAGTCTAGTTGGCTTGTGACGTCCTGTATTTTCTGTTTACCATTCGTTGGCATAAGCATACACCTCTCTAAAAAAATATTTTCAATACCTCTGTTTCACAAATTAAAATAGCTCTAGCACATGAGTGATCCCTGCTTCCCTCTGTGAAGGGCCTTTCTTTTACTTTTAAGTTGAGTCTCCATCTTCTAACTTTATGCACAGTTCAGAGAGCATGGTTGACATTCTGAGTTTAATGTGCATTTGTCCCAGAAACATTATTAATTGATTCATGATGTGTTATTATTTGTTCTCAAATTATTTGTTCTATTATTCCTCTTAAACTTTGAAGGTGTCTTGGAATTTATGTTTTGCCCCACTCTTAAGGACAACGGAAATATCACTTCGCCATGTTTTCTTATGCCTGAAACAAACGTATAGCTTCGAGTGCATTATTATTCATGATCTTTCCTTTGAGTTACTTTTCATGATGCAAGGTGATTGCTATGTTTTATTATTAGAATTACATCTATCATGCTTGTGTCAAAGTTCTATGATCTCAGCTATGCTTATGCTTTTACAATTTAGATGATCAAGTTTATGTTGGTAGCATGTCACCTAAAAAATTATGTGTTTTTATCGTTTAGCTACTCGAGGACGAGTAGGAACTAAGATTGGGGATGTTGATACGTCATAAACGTATCCTTCATTTCTGATGTTCCATGTTGTTTTCATGCCATATGCTACATGTTTTCCTTACACTTTATGTCATTTTTATCGATTTCCCGGGACTAACCTATTGACAAGATGCCACAGAGCCAGTTCCCTGTTTTCTTCTGTTTTTAGTTTCAGGAAAGTTGTTCTCGAAATATTCTCGGATTTGGAAAATTCGAACCCCCGAAGTCTTAGAATTCCCGAAGGTTCCACGGAGTCCCGAAGACCCCCGGAGGGGGGCCACACCATAGGGCAGCGCGCCCCTTGGCCGCGCCTAGGGGTGGTGTGGGCCCCTCGGGCGCCCACTGACATCCCTCTTTCGCATGTTTATTCCCCCCGATGCGTGAACCCTAAAGATATACCACTTTTCCACGAAAAACACCCGAGGTTGCCATCATCGTCAACCCGACATCGGGAGGTTTCTGGAGTTCTCCCTGGCACCCCGCCGAGAGGGAAAATCATCACCAGAGGGCTCTAAACCACCATTCCCGCCTTCGGAGTGATGCATGAGTAGTTCATCCTTTAACTACGGGTCCATAGAAGCAGCTAGATGGTTGTCCTCTCGTCTTTATGCCTCATGTTTAGATCTCGTGATGATGAGGACATCCCTAGCTTTTCACCTATTGTTGAACATGAAGATCCTCCTATCAAAGCTAATGAAGTTAGAATTGGTCCAATGACAAGATCAAGAACCAAGCTATTACAACAACAGGTGAATTCACTCCTACTTGAATATAATGTTTATAATTGTGAGAGCTTTATACTACCTAAATCTTTGCATTTATGTATTCTTAGGTTTGTTGATAACACAAACATGAATGGAGATCATGGAGAGGAGCTACACAAGAATGAGCATGGACTTCAAGAGGAGATGGAAAACAAGTGCTAGCATGGTGAAAACAACAAATAACAATTGTTATCATGATAAGGGGATGGTGCCTCCACAAGATCAAATGCACTAAGTGTGGAAAACAATGCTATTATCATATTCCACACTCATACATAGACAAATGCAAGAGGAGGGCGCCCACATGGAAGATCAATGCGCCATAGCAATTCTAGTAGTGTTAGGTTTGGTTTCCATACCAATGTGGCCGAATTCCTTGTGTATGGAATCGGTTTGTATCCATATATGTGAGTCCTAGTCCTAGTAGGAGTCCTAGTCCTAGTAGGGGAGGGTTTGCTTGCGCAAGGGAGCCTTGTGGCCGCACCCCTCCACCTATATATGTGTCCCACCTGCGTGTGGTTGAGGTAGACTACGATTGAATCAAACAAACCCCATAACCTCTAGTTGAAACTGCTTGTTAGCCTTTCATACTGGAAGTTCATCTGCAAACTTTACGTGTTACCTGCTGTTCCACTGGGAATAAGACGGTACAGGACCACTTGTAGTCGGTGGATTACTTGTGCAAGAGTGTGGAGTTAAGAATATCCATTGGGTTGCTATCTGTTGCATTGGCTTCAGGGATCAGCCGGAGAGTTCTTAGTGGCGCACTAGTTATCAATACAGAAGTTATCTGTGAGTTCACTGAGAAGATTGGGCCACCCCTTATCATCTTGGTATCAGATTTACAGGTTGCCTCGGTGAGCTATCAAATTTCCCTTTAGTTTGAGTGTTTTTATTTCCTATCCAGAAAATTGCCCCACAAAAATAGTGTTAGTTCTTGCCATAGCCTAGATATCATCTTAGTTTTCAATTACTAGTGCTGTCTTTGTGTTAGATTTGTGTTGCTTTTTATCGTTTTTAGTTTCATATTTTTCGGCTAGGTTTAGGGTTTTGTTCATCTAGCCGAGTTCATATCAAAAAAATACCAAAAAGATCCGCAGCTATCAATCATATCCACCCCCAATCCGAGTTGTTCTAGTAATCCTACCACGGCAGCAATTCCACCGATTCCCTGCCGTGTTGATCCTCCTCGCTGCTCTCGGATTCGTTCCAAATCGCGCTTATCAAACCACCACTTCCACCCGCAGCGCGCTTACCATCCTTGCCATACTCGGATTCCCACCACCACCCGCAAACCTACCTACCGCTGCCGCCACCTAGTCGCTATCGGATTCCTTCCGTAACGCGCTTACAAAAGCCCCTGATTCCCCGCAGCACCCCACACCACCAGCTCGCGCGTGCGCTGCCGCGGCACAGATCTGCGCCGTTTTGCTGCCGTGCCCACGTATCGTTTACCCGCACCGAAAATCACCGTAACGCTATTACCAAACTGTGTAACGCGGGTGCGCGCGCTGCCGCGGTACGAAAACTGCTCGATTCGCTGCCGTACGCTCTGCCGCGGTACAAAAACCGAACAAATCGCTGCCGTGGGATCCTGTGAGCTGCTGTGAGTCTGCCGCGGTACGAAAAATCTCTGTTTTGCTGCCGTAGTGCCTGCCGCGGTATAAATTTGAGCTGTTTTGCTGCCGTGAGCCCCAATTGCTGCCGTGAGTGTGTTTAAGCTCCAAAATCACCTAGAATTTTTCTGTTTTCTTTTGTTTTTCCTGTTTTCATCACTAGGACCAATATATCCATACCTTGTGAACCTTAGCCACAGCCTTTCTACAGCATTCAAATAGGAACTTTCCCACAAGTATAGCTATTTTGTGCTCTGACAGGCTGCTCATTTTTCATCACCACCATTGTGTTCACTTGTGTTTGGTTCATTGTTGCTCCTAGCTTAGTGTAAGGCCATTGAAAAATTAAAAAAAAATAGAAAAAGCAAAAATTATAAAAAAAAGAGAAAAGAGAAAAGTGAAAGTGCAAAAGGCCATATCATTGCTATTGTTTACTAGTTGAGCTTGCCATTGTGACACTTGGTTTTTCATTGAGCAATCTTGTGCCTGTCAATTAAGAGCCTAGCTAGTGACTTTCTAGTGCATTGCAAATTTCCATCCACATATTGCTTTGCCACATTTGTCTCCATTGTGTGAGTTTCCTTGGGTATTTTATATCTTCACTAAGACAGCAAATAGGATTGTTACTTTGGTGATTGTTAGGTATCCATACCAAGCCCCACTAAATAACCTTGTTTGCCATTGTGAGAGTTAAAAACCTGGGTATTCTTTTCTTCACACCAAAGCACTTTAATTGCCTCTACTTGTGGTAAGTATCTCTATTCACTTTGGAGTGGTAAGATATCCTATTGTTTTGCTAGTTTCTTGAGTGAGTTGTGAGAGGCACCACAACCTATACTTGTTTTATTTTCACTAACCTCTAATGGATCTTTCTAGTAGTGATCTTGTGCAGCAAAAGAAGGATCAATCCGAGGGAGTGAATTGGAGGGAGTATGAGGCATTAAGGGATGTGTTGACAAAGAAATTGGATGACAATGAGGAACATTACAAGAAATATGTGAATGAAGCTGTTGATCATGTTTATGAGTTAGTTGATGATGTGAAGAAGAATGTGGAAAGCAACAATAAATTGGCCGAAACCAATAGTGCTCAATTGAGAACAATGCAAGATGCTATTGATGCTATCAACAACAATATGAATGATCTTCAAACTTTGCTTCAAGCTCGGTTGCCACCTATTGATGATGACAATGCTAGTATCCATAGTGATGCCAATAATGGGGAAGAGCTTAATTTTGGCCGTGGAGCTAGAGGAGAAAGAGGAAGAGGAGGTTTTCAAGGCCGTGCTAGGCGTGTTCCTTTGCCCAATGCTAATGACAATAGAGAAGATATCTTGGGTAAACCAAAATTTTCTATTCCATCTTTCAGCTTTGATACTATGGATGTGGAAGAATTTTTGCTATGGGAGTTGAAAATTGAGAAGCTATGGAGATTACATGATTATAATGAGGATAGAAATCAAGTTGGCATCTTCTGAGTTTGATGGATATGCTCTTAGATGGTGGGACAATTTAGTGAGAAAGAGGCATAATGATGGTGAGTTACCCATTGCTACTTGGAACACCATGAAGAGGCTCATGAGGGAAAGATTTGTACCTCCCAATTACATAAGGCAACAATTTTACAAATTACAACAATTGAAGCAAGATACCAAGACAGTTGATGCTTATTATCAAGAGATGGAGATGATCATGCAAAGAGGCCGTGTGGAAGAACAAGAGGAGCAAACAATGCAAAGATTTCTTTCAGGATTACATTATAGAATCAAGGGCATTGTGAGGCATTATCAATACACTAATATGCATGATCTCTTACATCATGCTAGAGAGGCCGAATCACATCTATTGGAGGAAGCACAAAATTTGGCTAGAACAAAGAGTAGATTTCCTTTGAGATCATCTATTACTCCTAGTACTTCAACACCACCACCTCCATCATCAAATTTTCGAGGTGCTACATCATCCAAATCCGAGCCTAGTGTGGCTAATACAAGGAAAACACCACAACCAACAGCAAGTGCTTCGGGATCTAGTGCTCCTACTACAAGGAATAGAGATATTACATGCCACACATGTGGAGGAAAAGGGCACTTCAAGAAGGATTGTCCAAATTCAAAAGTGATGATTATCAATGAGAACAATGAGTATGAGACAGGTGATGATGTTGATCCTAATGATCTTGATGATGATGATGGATATTTGAGTGATTCTCCTTTGGATGCTTATGCTACTACTATGCCTTCTATTATTTGCACCCAAAATTCATTGAGTGTGGTGCCTAGTCCTGAAACTCAAAGGTGCAATTTATTCCAAACAAAGGCTGTTATTGGTCCCAACATGGCTTGCAAAGTCATTATTGATGGAGGAAGTTGTAGGAACTTGGCAAGCAAGGATTTATGTGCCAAGTTGAACCTAAAATATTTACCACATCCGAGTCCTTATCATATACAATTGTTGAGTAGCACGGGACAAATGAAGGTATCTCATATGGTGAGAGTGGAGTTTCAAATTGGACCTTACAAGGATACTATTGAGTTTGATGTTGTGCCCATGACAGTTTGCCACCTATTATTGGGAAGACCTTGGCAATTTGATAGAAGTGTGAAGCATGAAGGAAGAGCTAATACTTATGAGTTGAACCATCATGGGAGGACTATTATCTTGAGGCCTATGACTCCACAACAAATTATAAATGAGTCCCAATCCAAAATTGCTATGAAAGAGGAAAAAGAGAGAGAGAGGGATGAGGGAACACCAAAAATACAAGCCATGGGGAGTGATAGCAAAACCAATTCGAGTGGTAAAAAGAGAGAGAACCTATTATGCATGTTAGCCACTAAAGAGGATTTGAGGGAATTTAAGGATGATCCTACACTAGTCCCTATCGTGCTTATTCACAAGGGAGAGATTTTGGTTTCTAATGACATGACCCCTATTCCTCTTGGTGTTTCTAATGTTTTGCAGGACTTTGAGGATGTTTTTCCACAAGATGTGCCCTCGGGATTGCCACCATTGAGAGGAATTGAACATCAAATTGATTTGATCCCGGGAGCATCTCTCCCAAACCGAGCCCCTTATAGAACCAATCCACAAGAAACAAAGGAGATCCAAAAGCAAGTACAAGAACTATTGGACAAAGGTTATATTCGGGTTAGTCTTTCTCCTTGTGCCGTTCCCGTTATTTTGGTTCCTAAGAAAGATGGTACTTGGCACATGTGTGTAGATTGTAGATCAATTAATAACATCACTATTCGTTATCGTCATCCTATACCACGTTTAGATGACATGTTAGATGAATTAAGTGGTGCTACTCTTTTCTCTAAAATTGATTTGCGTAGTGGATACCATCAAATAAGAATGAAGGAGGGAGATGAATGGAAAACTGCTTTTAAGACAAAATTTGGTTTATATGAGTGGTTAGTAATGCCCTTTGGTTTAACTAATGCACCTAGTACTTTCATGAGATTAATGAACCATATTTTGAGAGACTTTATTGGTAGATTTGTGGTAGTTTATTTTGATGATATTCTTATATATAGCCACAATGAACATGACCACATGGATCACATTAGACAAGTTTTGCAAGTGCTAAGAACTAATAAATTGTATGGAAATCTTGAGAAGTGCACTTTTTGCAAAGATAAAGTTATATTTCTTGGTTATGTTGTTTCTAAGCATGGAATTGAAGTTGATCAATCTAAAATTGAAGCTATTCGAAATTGGCCAATTCCAACTAATGTGAGTCAAGTTAGAAGTTTTAATGGGCTTGCTAGTTTCTATAGAAGATTTGTGCCTAATTTTAGTACAATTGCTGCCCCTTTGAATGATCTAACTAAGAAAGGTGTCAATTTCGAGTGGGGTGTTTCACAAGATATTGCTTTTGATACTTTGAAAGAGAAGTTGATTTCGGCCCCATTACTTATGCTTCCAAATTTTGATAAACAATTTGAGATTGAGTGTGATGCTAGTGGCATAGGTATTGGAGGTGTGCTCATGCAAGAAAAGAAACCTATTGCTTATTTTTCTGAAAAATTGAATGGTGCACAATTGAATTATTCTGTTTATGATAAGGAATTATATGCACTTGTGAGAGTTTTAGAAGTATGGAAACATTATTTGTGGCCTAAAGAATTTATTATTCATAGTGATCATGAAGCATTGAAATTTCTAAAGTGCCAAAATAATTTGAATAAGAGACATGCTAAGTGGGTTGAGTTCATTGAATCTTTTCCATACATCATAAAACATAAAAAGGGATTGGATAATGTAGTTGTTGATGCTTTGTCAAGGAAAAATATGTTACTCTCAAATTTAGAAATCAAGGTTTCGGGTTTGGAGGGTATTAGAGATTTATATGATGAAGATAATGAATTTTCCATGCCATTTAATAAATGTGTTAATACTAAAGCATGGGACAAATTTCATATACATGATGGGTACTTGTTTAGAGCTAACAAATTGTGTATTCCCGAGTGTTCTTTGCGTTTATTTTTGATCCAGGAATCTCATAGTGGAGGATTGATGGGACACTTTGGAAGAGAGAAAACATTGTTGATGTTGGCAGAAAATTTCTATTGGGCACATATGAGAAGAGATGTGTATAGATTGGTGCAAAGATGCATTACTTGCAACAAATCCAAATCAAAATTGAAGCCCCATGGATTATATACACCATTGCCATCACCAAGTACACCATGGGAGGATATTAGTATGGATTTTGTGTTGGGATTACCAAGGACTAAAAGAGGACATGACTCTATCTTTGTGGTTGTGGATAGATTTTCAAAGATGGCTCATTTTATTCCATGCCACAAGAGTGATGATGCTTCTCACATTGCCAATTTGTTCTTTAGAGAGATTGTGAGATTGCATGGAGTTCCAAGGACTATAGTTTCAGATAGAGATGTCAAGTTCATGAGTTACTTTTGGAAGACACTTTGGGGTAAGCTTGGCACTAAGCTATTATTTTCCACTACTTGCCACCCCCAAACTGATGGACAAACTGAGGTGGTTAATAGAACATTGTCCACATTGCTAAGAGGTATGATCAAGAAGAATTTGAAGGAGTGGGAGGAGTGTTTGCCCCATGTGGAATTTGCTTACAATAGAGCTGTGCATTCAACTACTCAATTATGTCCTTTTGAGGTGGTGTATGGCTTCAAGCCTATTACTCCTCTTGATTTATTACCACTTCCTTTACATGAGAGAGTTAATATGGAGGCTTCAAAGAGGGCTGATTTTGTGAAGAAGATTCATGAGAAAACAAAAGAGGCCATTGAGAAGAAAGGAAAACATGTGGCTGAAAGAGTAAACAAGAAGAGGAAGGAGCTTATATTTCGGCCAGGAGACATGGTGTGGGTACACTTTAGAAAAGATAGATTTCCCACATTAAGAAAGTCCAAGTTGATGCCTAGAGGAGCTGGTCCTTACAAAGTTATTTCAAGGATCAATGATAATGCATACAAGATTGACCTCCCAATTGATGAGTTTGGTGTTAGTAATTCTTTAATGTGGCTGATTTGACACCTTACCATGGAGATGATTTAGCATCGAGGTCGATGCCTTTTCAAGAGGGGGAGGATGATGAGGACATCCCTAGCTCTTCACCTATTGTTGAACATGAAGATCCTCCTATCAAAGCTAATGAAGTTAGAATTGGTCCAATGACAAGATCAAGAACCAAGCTATTACAACAACAGGTGAATTCACTCCTACTTGAATATAATGTTTATAATTGTGAGAGCTTTATACTACCTAAATCTTTGCATTTATGTATTCTTAGGTTTGTTGATAACACAAACATGAATGGAGATCATGGAGAGGAGCTACACAAGAATGAGCATGGACTTCAAGAGGAGATGGAAAACAAGTGCTAGCATGGTGAAAACAACAAATAACAATTGTTATCATGATAAGGGGATGGTGCCTCCACAAGATCAAATGCACTAAGTGTGGAAAACAATGCTATTATGATATTCCACACTCATACATGGACAAATGCAAGAGGAGGGCGCCCACATGGAAGATCAATGCGCCATAGCAATTCTAGTAGTGTTAGGTTTGGTTTCCATACCAATGTGGCCGAATTCCTTGTGTATGGAATCGGTTTGTATCCATATATGTGAGTCCTAGTCCTAGTAGGAGTCCTAGTCCTAGTAGGGGAGGGTTTGCTTGCGCAAGGGAGCCTTGTGGCTGCACCCCTCCACCTATATATGTGTCCCACCTGCGTGTGGTTGAGGTAGACTACGATTGAATCAAACAAACCAAATAACCTCTAGTTGAAACTGCTTGTTAGCCTTTCATACTGGAAGTTCATCTGCAAACTTTACGTGTTACCTGCTGTTCCACTGGGAATAAGACGGTACAGGACCACTTGTAGTCGGTGGATTACTTGTGCAAGAGTGTGGAGTTAAGAATATCCATTGGGTTGCTATCTGTTGCATTGGCTTCAGGGATCAGCCGGAGAGTTCTTAGTGGCGCACTAGTTATCAATACAGAAGTTATCTGTGAGTTCACTGAGAAGATTGGGCCACCCCTTATCACGTGAGCTGCCTCACATGATAGAGATCATCTTATTGTAATGCTACATGTTGTGTTTGTTGGGATCCGATGATTATTGAATGCTATGTCTCTCGATTTTCAATCTATCATGTTATCTTCATGTGTATGTTATTTATGATCTTGCATGCTCTCCGTTGTTAGTAGATGCTCTGGCCAAGCAGATGCTAGTGACTCCAAGAGGGAGTATTTATGCTCGATAGTGTGTTCATGCCTCCTGTGCATCTGTGCTCGAGTGACAGAAATGTGACGGATGGAGGATGTGTTGTTGCCATTAGATAGAAAAAAACAATGTTTACATTGTTTACATTACACACTTTGCTTACTGCAATAATCCATTGCTTGTAACTTAATACCCAATGTTTCTTCGGATGATATTCAGAGGGTGGATTTATAGTCATAGATGCAGTTGGATGACAGTCTATGTATTTTGTTGTAATGCCCGCATGAATCTCATAGTAATCATATTGTCTTGCATGTTTCATTATCTATCAAATGCCCAGCTGTAATTTGTTCACCATGCATGTTAGTTATCTTTTATGGAGAGACACCACTAGTGAACTGTGGACCCCAGTCCATTTTCTCATACTGATAATACACACGCCGTTTCTAGTGTTTTCACAATGCTACTGCAGTTTTCATATTGTTCTCATACTATTTACCACACCATATGTTTAACCTCTTTGTGTTCAGCAAAACCGGTGAGATTGACAACCTCACTACTTTGTTGGGGCAAAGTGAATTGATTGTGTTGTGTAGGTTCCACGTTGCTACTGAACCAGTAGTGCGCCCTGCCACCTCAGCTACATCAACCTTCGGAAATTGCTTGTCCTCCTAATGGTCCATTCAACCTTCGTTTCTTTTCTGAGGGAAAACTTGCCGCTGCACTCTTCATAACCTTTCTCTTGGGGTTTACCAACGTCAGCCATCACTTCCCCAAATCACCATAACCACGAGAACCCGTGAAAACAGAGAGATAGGGATAGGAAACAAGATAAGGGAACATGCTCAAAGGAAATGGAAGACAAAATCAGTTTAGTCAAGTTAAAACGAGTTGAACTGCCCTGAATTTACAAAGGCGGTAGTACCAGACGTCGTCCAGTAGTAGCGGGTGTGCAAGTTTGTGAATTTCTGCCCCAAACTAAGCACGAAATCGAAGGACATTTCAACAAGGATAACAAGAGTAGACTAACAAGATGCAGTTCCCAACCACTATCATCATCTATCCATGTTTTAACCGAAGAAATCGGAGCTACCAATATCTACCCTCAAAGCAATCTAGGGTTCATCAAAGTTCATCAATGGAGACCCAAGGGAGCAAGGAGAGGATAAATACCAGAGACCATTGGAGGATATTGATGCGGGAGAGATTCCCAAAGTGAAGATCCAGTGGGGAACTGCGGAATCCGGCGGGACAAGGGCCAGCCGGAGCAGGAAGAGAAGGGGGCAATAGCCTTTTGGGAGTAGTTCGTTCAGGTGGGGAATAACTCCCACACCGCATGACCTGGAGATTATACGCAAAAACTGCTAGGCCCGATAGTACCGGACCCGAGTAGTAGTACCGACCGTGCAACTTTTTGCAGAAATACTCTGCTCGAGTTGCGCATGTGGTAGTACCGCGCTGGCTCGGTAGTGCCAGTTGTACAGATTTCCGCAGAAAAGATTCTACTTTGATCTGCACAGTCGGTAGTACGAGGCGCTTCCGGTAGTACCAAATGTGCAAGTTTCAGCAGAGTAAGCTGCATTCACCATTGCACAGGCGGTAGTATTGGTCACCGGTTGGTAGTACCGGGGCACCCTTCTTTTTTCTCTAAGAACAAATTTTGAGCATGATCAAGAAGAGATGTGTGGTTTTTAAGATGAGATAGGCTTAGGATGGAATGTCAAACCGGTAAATGGTATTATATGCTCTAAGTTGCAAGAATCAAATGTAAAAGGCCAACTTTGAGCATATTTCCCATAAATCTCAACAAGAGAGAAAAATAAAGGGATAGGCAAATAAGATCCAAATGAACACCAATAAGAACCAACTCTTGAAGAAGAAGAGTTTGGTGGCCTAAGCCACCATCATGGTATGACACCGCGAAGATATATCTTGGGTGCATTGCCAATTCTCAACATGTTTGCTCACAATTCAACATTAGAAATCGAGAGATAAAAATGAATTATTGTTTTGGGCATAATGGTGTGGAGGGAGAACCCAATGTGTTAGGATAACACTCCCCCTATGTCCATGCCTACACCTAAACCCAAACACATTGTCAACTGTAGGTGTGTGTGCAAGATCCTCAAGACAAACTCCTTGAATCTATGAGATTTAGCTCATTCTGATATGGATATAATAGGGGTACATGATGATTGTTCATGCTTGAGTTGGAAGGAAATATTGAAGTTAATTGATGATTACTATAAGGTGAATTCCATCTTAATTGATTGTCTTGTTTGTGTTTATAAGAATGTTATACTACCTAAGCCTATGTATTTATGTATGATAGGTTTATTGATAACACAAACATGGATGGAGGAGAACATCAAGATGAGCTGGAAAACAAGCATCCAATGGTGGAAAACAAGTGTGCACACATGGATGAAGTCATGGAGATTGTTTCCCACAAGAGCTCAAGGAGCTAAAGGAGACATCCACACATTGGGGGATGATATGGGAGAAGAAAGGACATGTCCTAGGCTGTCCCAAACATTTTTAGTAGAGGACCTACGAGTCCATATGGATGAGCCCATGTTGGGTTCGGTTTGTAAGGGTTCGGTTGCACCAAACCGAGTAGGAATAGGTTAGGGGGCGCACCTCCTCTCTTGGCCGCACCCCCTCCCTCATATAATACCTCTTAGCCACGAAACTAGAGGGAGACCAAGTTAAAACATAAAACCTAGATTCCAGACTTGAACAATGTTCATCTGAATTTATCCCCATCGGTTTGGTGGAGTTACCCCTTGCAAATTCTGAGTGATATCTGTTGTTCGACTGGGAATAAGAAGATACAGGACCACTCGTAGTCGTTGATTACGTTGTGCAAGTGTGTGGAGTTGAGAATATCCAACGGGTTGCAAGCTGTTGCATTGGCATCAGGGGTCAGCTGGAGAGGTTTCAGCGAGACACAAATTATCTATCAAGTTATCAAGAGAGTGCTCAACGAGAAGATAGGGCAATCCCTTATCATCTTGGTATCATATGGTATCAGATTACTAGGTTTACTCGGTGAGTAATTTATCCCCTAGATTCGTTTTTGATTTTCATCCTATACAGAAAAATCCCCACAAAAAAAGGTGTTTAGATCATTGCCATAGCCTTAGATCATCCCCAATTTGAAATCCCTAGTTGTTGTTTGTGTTGATTTTTGCGTCCATGTTTTCTCTGTTTTCTCCTTTTGAGTCTCCTAGTTTCGGTTCGGGTTAGTGTTCTCGTTGTTCTTCGTGTTCTTTATGGAGTCCAACGAAAAATCCCACAAAAAGATCCAATTCGAGGTGTTTCCTTTGTCTAATCCGAGTTGTGGTGAGTTTCCTACCGCGACACAAATACTAGCTGTTTCTCTGCCTCCATTTTCATCAGATTCTAGTTGCAATCGGAGCCTGCCGTGCGGCACACAAAAGCGCAAAAAACGCTACCGTGGGTACTCTAGTTGCTTTCGGAATCGATCCCTGTTGCACGCGCTGCAGTGAGTCCTACTCCTAGTCGCACTCGGTGTTGTCGGGTATCAAATTCGGCACAATCCACTGCCCCGCGCGTGCCCACGTTGTTACTGCCCCCATCGCTGCTGCGGCAACAAAACAGAGCCGTTTCGCTGCCGCGCTTGACAGCTACGTGCATGTACGCGATGCCACGGCACCAAAACCTTGCAGAATTGCTGCCGCCATGACACAAAACACCTCAATTCCCTGCTGTGATTCAAGTCGGTTTTCTGTCTGTTTTCTTTTCCAATTTCGTTTGATTTCCATTCCATATCTTTGAGAGACATAGACACGGCCTATCTACTTATAAATTTGGAGCATACGCATAT
This sequence comes from Alopecurus myosuroides, assembly GCA_028641055.1. NCBI lineage: Eukaryota > Viridiplantae > Streptophyta > Magnoliopsida > Poales > Poaceae > Alopecurus > Alopecurus myosuroides. The sequence goes on along the minus strand of CM054063.1, from coordinate 109,554,092 downwards.
AAGACTAACTCGATTTTGTGCTAACAGGCTGCTCAATTGACTGTTTCATCGTGTTGTTTTTCCGGAAACTTTTGCTCCGCGGTGCGACATATTGTGGCCGAAAAGAGTGAAAGAATCAAAGAGAAAAAACAGAAAAAATAAAAGAGAAAAAAGAGGCCTGAAAGTTAGTGGTCATTGCCACAATTTTGGAGTTGTTTTACGTGTTGTTTGCACTAGTTCTTTCAGAAATATTGTGCCTGTTTCTAAAAGTTGTAGCTAGTGTCTTTCCAGTGTATTGCAACAATTCCAGACATATAGTTGCATTACCCCCATTTATCTCCACGTGTGTGTTTCCCGTGCTTTTTATATCACATTGGACAACAAATAGGAGTTAATATTTTGGTGTTGTTAGGTATCCAAACCAATCCCCACCATATATCTTGTTTGTCTTGTAATAGCTAAATTCCCGGGTATTCTCTTCTTCACATCCGTACACGTGTTACTACTACTTGTTGGTCAGTGTTTTCTATTCACTTTGGAGCGGTAAGATACACCATTATTTGATGTTTTGAGTGAGCTGTGAGAGAACACCACCACCCATTGTTATTTTGTTTCAGTAACAAGTTAATTAATGGTGCTTTGTAGTTTTTCTGTGTGCAGTGATACATTCTGGGAGGAGGATTCTAGTGGGATACCTGCAGCAAATTTGTTCCACTTCACCGCGGTCATCAAAGGTTGTCATGTCGCTATTACCCTTGATAAGGGTTCACGGTATGATTTTGTTAGTTCCGAGATTGTTGAACAATTGCAGTTGGTTCCAAAGACAAGTGATCCATTTATGCTACCTACCAATGATGATAAACTTATTATTACTCACATGGTTTTTGTTCCCTTAACCATTCATGGCCATAAGGAACGAAATTTATGTTATGTGCTTCCTAGAGCGTTTACATGTTGTCATCTTTTGTTAGGAAAAAAATGGTGCAATATATATATGGTTAATTTTGACAGCCATTATCCCAATATACAATTCTTTTGGAACAATAAGAAAAATTGGATAATACATGCATGGCTTAAAGTTTTTCAGGAGGTTAGACGTCAACCATTATTTTTGTCTCCTCAATTCCTACAAATGCAAAGACTTGAACTCTTTGAAATGCAAAGACAAAACCTTATATGGGGATTAGAAGTTGAGAAGACATGTGAGGTTGTTTCTACTAATGTAACCATGTATACTCCTAGTGTTGTTTCTTGTGATGTGCATGTTGCTTTTGAAGAAAGGGAGCCTCTAGTACCACCTGCATCACCACCACCACATCCATTGGAGGAGCATTCCATTGTGCCTACTATTGTTTCTTGTGATATGCAAGTTACTCTTGAAGAAAGGGAGCCATCACTAGTACAACCTGCATCACCACTTGAGATAGATGAATCAGTGCCTACTATATCTGATGAGGATACCATTGACATTGTGATACGGACATCTACTGGTTAGCACGCTAGGACAATAAACCATGATATATATGTGTGCGCGATCTTTCACCGCAAGAACCACCGAGATAACTATTCTCCCAATCACATGAGCGATACACGTAACCTGAAGAACATGGATAGATTTAGACGAGAAACACACGAACCCTCTTGGCAGATCCAAGAACACTCGCACCTTTATTTCACACCAAGCTCGACAACTCTAGGCAGATCCAAGAGCCCCCTAGCCACGTACAAACCCTCTTGGCAGATCCAAGAACACTTGTACCTTTATTTGCAAAGATAACTGACGAACGTCCGAGACGCCGCCTACACGCCGATCCCCTAGGGACGATGGTAACCTGGAACTTTTAGTTCTACATAATTTTCAACCTCCTAAAACCCTAGGCCTTGGATCTCTTTATATAAGAGGCCAACCTCTAGTCTGTTGGACAGACCCAAACCGACTCCTAACCTAATTGGACTCAAACTGGATACAAACCGACCCATTTAGAAGACTCAGACACAATGTGCGGCTCTAGGCCTTAGACATTATACATCGTGGTTTATTGTCCTAGCGTGCTAACCAGTAGACACCCGTATCATTCTCCCTTTCTTCAAAAGGCGTTGTACTCAACGCCAGAAGGTCTTCTCCGGCGCTTGTGGCGTCAAATTATCATATCGCCACGCTTCTACATCCTCAAGTCTTGCTGGCCTACCACAGCACATCCTCCCTCTGTCTAGCTAGACTTGTTCTTGGTGTCTTCCATGTTTAGCACCACCAACTTGATCGAGACACACGACTTTCGGACTGTAAATGAAAACGTACCATACATACCATCCCAAACGCAGCAGGACAGATTCATGTACCCCAAGGGTCCAAATAAGATGAATAAGCCCACAAATGCAATCTGAAATAGTGGAGGTCAACTGAGTGCATCACCCAAGACGAACAGGACAAATTCTTGCACCCCATGAATCCAATTGAACTGAGTTAACCATCGCTTCAAAATAACTCCGGTGTCTCCTTATATTTTTGCCTTCGTGTACAAAAATCATCTAAATGGAAATCCTTGTGTGCACCGTTTTTTTTAATTCTGTTCGTTTCCTTCCTCCACCTATCGTACCAAACGAAACAACTGCTAAAACCTCAACTGTTTTTTTCGCTCCTAACACTCCGCACCAAACCAGCCTTTCTATTTCCTTTCAATTCGATCTGTCTTTGTACGTTGCAATCCATGCAACCTATACTTTTTTTTAAAACTCCGCCTGACAGGTTTCCTAGGAAGTAGCGAGGCCCTACTAGGGAAAAAGTCAGGCGTGACGCACCAAAATACCTTATCCGTGACGCACCGTGACGTGTCACGGCTCTCACGCCGCGCCTATTAAGTTAGCCGTGACGCACATGGTCAGTGCGCCACGCCTATCTGTACCTGTGACGCACGACCACGGTGCGCCACGGCTATGTGAGGTGCGCCACGCCTAACTTCACGTGGTGCGACACGCCTAACCTTAATGGTGCGCCACGCCCATATTCTGCCTCCACGGCTAAGTTTTGCCGTGCGCCACGCCTATTCCTCCAGGTGCGTCACGGCTATAATATCCTGTATTTTTTTTAAATACGCAGTATCGTATTTATATAGATATATACAGCTCAAATACAGAAAAGTATAAGTAGACAAAGTTGATCAAAACAGTTGTGCGACAAACAAATAATATATCATAGTCGATAATACTGCTTAGAATTCTGAATAGCTACATCAAACAGTTGATTATCACTACAAAGTGTTCATCAGAGCCAAATAGATACATCAGACAGTTAATCATCGGGATCGATTACATCGATCGATGCTTCATCATCGTTACAAGTGACCTATCTAGTCGCTGATAACCTAATCATCTAGCTAGGAACCATAGCATGACGAGCGAGGCGACGGTGACAAGAGCGGCGACGAGGGTCTTCATCCACTTGTTATTCTTCTTCTTCTGTTCCTCGAGATGGATGAACCACCTAGCTTCCGCCGCCACTCTAGTGTTGTAGGATTTGTAGGCATTGCCCCTGAACTTGTTCACCTGCTCGAAGCAGTCTTCCCAGTGGTCGTAGACTCCTGGAACCCTGCCTCTAAACACCACATAGCACCTCGGCATCTGTAATGACAAGAAAGAAAACCAAAAACAATAGTTTTAAACATGTCTGCAATAAATAGTAAATGGAGAAATATGACATAAATAAGATGAAAGTTAAACACAAAGGATCAAATTGGCCATTCATATCTTGTGCTTGTTACGAGGTAGTACACGTGATGGCGATCTGGAGAAGGATGAAGACAAGGATTTCTGAACTTCGTTGAAACTAAACAAAATCACATACGTAAGTTATTGTGAGATCCGAACAAAGTTGGACCATTTCGTGCACATACATAATGGGGACATTCTTAATAACCCCGGACGGGGCTATTAATAATATCACCATTACGTATATGTACCAAACGGTGCAACTCAGTTCAGATCTCACTAACAATAATATTACATATGCGACGTTCCTTAGTTCCAACCGAAACCCTCATCTTCATCCTATTCCCGGATCACCACTGCCTGTAGTACCTCTTAACACAAACATGATGGTCGTCGTGCCTTGATGTGAAGTTGGCCATTCATATCTTGTGCTTGTTACGAGGTAGTACACGTGCTGGTGATCCGGAGAAGGATGAAGACAACAGTTTCTGAACTTCGTTGAAACTAAACAAAATCGCATACGTAAGTGTTTATGAGATCCGAACAAAGTTGGACCATTTCGTGCACATACTTAATAGGGATATTCTTCATAGCCCAAGTTGGACCATTTCGTGCACATACATAATGGGGATATTCTGCATAGCCCCGTACGGGGCTATGAAAAATATCCCCATTAAGTATATGTACCAAACGGTGCAACTCAGTTCTGATCTCACTAACAATAATATTACGTATGTGAAGTTCCTTAGTTCCAACCGAAACCCTCATCTTCGTCCTTTCCCCGGATCACCACCGCCTGTAGTACCTCTTAACAGGAACAAGATGGTCATCGGGCCTTGATGTGAAGTTGGACCTTCACATTTTGTGCTTGCTACGAGGTAGTACACGTGATGGCGATGCGGGGGAAGGAAGGGTTTCTGGACATCTTTGAAATCAAACAAAATCATATATGTAATATAGTGAGATCCGAAAAAAATTGGACCCTTTTGTGCACATCCATAACGGTGACATTCTTCATAACCCCGGACGGGATTTCTGAGGAATGTCACCATTACGAATGTGCACCAAAGGGTTCAACTTCTTTCGGATCTCACCAACCATATAACATATGTGACGTTATTTAGTTCCAAATAAATCCAGAAACCCTCGTATTCGTTCCTTCCCCGGATCACCACCGCCTGTAGTACCTCTTAACAGGAACAAGATAGTCATCGGTCTGTGTGCCTCATATTTAGGGTGGACACATACAAGCAGCCTTGGTGGACCCGGCGCGCCAAGTGGGATGCACATGATCCTAACTTTGTGAAAATCACAAGGCGCACCGGACCACCAAGGCCATCTGAGTGTGAACGAACTCTTTTAATCATCGTCATTTATACAAAAGATCGAACGAACATCACAAGTATGACCGGAATAATAAAAAGCAAGATAATCAAGCATTGACATAATTGAGCATCAGTTACACGATGGATGATTCATAACCGTAACGATGTGTGCCTCATATTTAGGGTGGACACATACAGGTAGCCTTGGTGGACCTGGAGTGCCAAGTGGGATGGACAAGATCAAAATTTTGTGAAAATCACAAGGCGCACCAGACCACCAAGGCAATCTTAGTGTGAACCAACTCTTTTAATCATCGGCATTTATTCAAAATGTCGAACGAACATCACAAGTAGGACCGCAATAATAAAAAGCAAGATAATCAAGCATTGACATAATTTAGCATCGGTTACACGATGGACGATTCATAACCCTAACGGTTGAGTTCAACTAATTTTGAAAAATGTAGCAAGCCTTACAATAGTTCCCACTCCTTCTGACTCATCCGCCCAGGGATTACAACGGGACAGCCCTTCGGAGTGATGAAGGGCCTGTCGTCACATGAAGTTGCTAGGTAGGTATCTATGTCGTGGTTCGACATGGCGAACCAGCAGTGAAATGTCCCACTCTTTTTCACCACTTCATGAACGATTTTCGTGGCAAAGCACTTCTGGATATCATATATCTCTTCTCTAACCTTGTCATCTCCGATCATCGACAAGCGGGAGGCCCATTCTTGGACTTGACTAGGCAGGGCAAGGTACTGTTGATCCCGTACGTACGCCCGCATGTGATGGGGGACGTAGTAGGTGTCTCTGTTACTGCCTGACGGCTGCTTGACGCAGGCAAAATCCGTCGTGTGGGTCAACACCCGAGCGCCCTGGACGACCTTCTCCCTAGTGATTCTGCTCCCCTTTGCATGGTAGTCGGTGAGAGCATTATTCAGAACTTTCTTCACGTTGGAGTAGTCTTTCTTCACCGCACTCCCTGAGTCGAGATACGTGGCATGCGAATGACTGAGACAAATGCAGATAAGCGCGCATTGTGTATATCTGCGTGGAACAATCCAAACAAAGTGTTGGAGATAGACGCGATGAAAACCTAAAGAAAATCACTATCAATTCGGCTAAGAATATTGACTTACCCGGCAAAATAAGGCACGAGGATATAATCCTTGGTCTGGTTCGCCAGCATAAAGTCCTGGAGATATGTCGACGCGACTACCTGGTTCCCAACGGAGCACAACACGTCATGGCGCATGTAGAAGGGGTCCACTATCGCGATGCCCGGTGTATTATCCCTGATGATCTGCATCGCCAGACTGAGCGAGTATAGGCGGACCATGGAGTAGTGCAGCGGATTGCTATGGAACATATCGAAGATGTCGGAAAACCGCAGGACTATCCTATCCGCGCCGGTTGAACAGACGAAGCCCAAGTCCTTGGCCACCAGGGCAATGAAAACCGGGTATGATGGATCCTTGCTTTCAATAAGGCATGATTCGAGATAAAGAATGATGTCATGCAAACTCCGCATATCCCCACTTGCGGCCTTGAGCTTGTTCTGGGAAGCATAGGCTGACCCATCACATGCACTTTCGACGTATGCTTGGATGTAGGTGGCCCGTCCTGAACACGGAGCGGCATCTTAGCAGGCTGGCTCGCGGACTTTGCGGCCTTGGATCTAGGTCCTCTTTTCCGAGGCTTCGGCGCTTTCGGAAGACACTCCTTCTCAATCTCCTCATTAGCTGCCTTCCGGATTGTGCCGGGGCTGAAAATAACTCCTCCCTTTGCGATTTTCTGAAGGCATCTGGAGGCGTGTCTTCCTGAGAACCGAATAGACGCTTGCAACTGGATTTATCCGTGGGAGGAGCCTCACCACGAGCCTCCGTGCTATGGTAGGGTTCTTATGGGAGAGGAGGAATGTAATCTCCGCCATCAAAGTCATCGGCGATGAAATCCAAGGCATCCATATCGTCATCCGCCGGGTGTTGTGCCATCTCCATGTCAGGGGTAGGCGATGGCGCTACGACGGTCTTGCCATGGCTCCGATCCGGCGCTTCTAGAGGGGTTGTTTTCGAGGTGGTGCCTCGCGCCGGCAGTTCTAGAGGCGATGTCTGCGGGGTGGCGCCCCTCTTCCCGAGGCGAATCTGGCTCTTCGGCCATTCCATGTTCCAAGGTAGGCACTGGAGCAGCGTCAGGGTATCGGGGTCATCTTCTTCCTGGTAGGGTTGAATGGGAGGCAAGAAGTCATCGTAGCCCGCCAGCACCCGAAGCACTCGAACTCTATATACGTCATCTCGCATCGATCTATTGTGGAACCTGCGGGTTGCCTGTTGAACGATCATACCCACATCAACATCCTTCAACACGCCGTCCACTGTGTGTAGGAGAGTGCATGGAACGTCGACGTTCTGCGGAAAACATGCAGGGCGTCAGAGATGTCAGTCTAAGGCAAAGGAAGATCGACGCTCCAATGCTTAACTATTTACCTGGCTGGTGATGGCGTCGAGCTCCTCTAGTGGCAAGGGGCCGACGACGGCGGGCGTGCTAGTGATGACTGGCGAGGGACCGCCGACGGCGGGCGTGCAACTGATGACCAAGCAGTTGTTCATTGGTGCACGCTCTTCATTTGGCAGAGGACCGCCGACTGTGGGCGCGCAACAGATGGTCAGGCGGCTATCGGCGGGCGGAGTCACCACTGGCGCCGTGTTGTAGGCGGGCGGAGTCACTAGTGGGTCCGCCACCGTGGCGTTGGCCGGCGAGACTCTGGACAAGTCTCTTGAGTTGCTGCCCTGCATGCTAGGCACCGGGCACGGCCCCACTCGACCTCCCTGATCCCATTGAGTAACCACATCATAGAGGGCAGGCAAAACGTTTCCCATTTGTTCTGCCAAAGCTTTTTTCACAATATTCGGTATATCGGCAACTTTGGACTTGAGGTCTGCAATCTCGCGATCGCGGGCTTCGTCACGTTGGATATCTTCGATGGTACTCCTTCTATTCCTTCTCGCCTCCTTGGGCTCCTTGTAGTACTCTCTGAGCTTCATCGTCGTGCCTAGGCCACAAACTCGGCCACCTGACGGCCTTTTGTGCTTATCCTTCCCCTGCGTCACGTTCACCACCCTGTTCAAATGGTCGTCCCACGGGCCATGCAGCGACGAGAGGGATGCCGAGGTTCCACCACTTTCGATTTATGTGTTCTGCACAATTAGAGTGAACCGTTTAGAATTCCACCAGTACACTATGATGCAATTGACTTGATCGTCGAGAGCAAACTAATTAGGGTGGTGTATTTACTTATCAAGTTTTATACAACTCCTTCACCTTCTCATCATCGGTAGTATACTCATTAGCTACCGGGTCATATTTAAACCGGGCCCTGATGAAGTTTTTTGTCCGCGGCGTGTACCTTGCGAGGGGGTCAAGGATGCCCTGTGCTGCACGTTTGGCTTCCTTCTTCTCCCATTGGGAATCGCCGATCTGTAACCACCGCATCCCAGTTTGTGGGAACCTATGTTCAACCCCCGCATCTTCTGCCCCCAACCAGCTTTAGCCTTGGCGACTTCGCTCTCGCAAATTAGCTTGAACTCCCGGAGTTCAGCTTTGGTGATGTCCAGCTCACTCGCTAAAACCTCCTCAAAGCTTTTTTTGGGGTTCAAGAATGCAACCTTCACCCGGTGTTTCCAGTTGGCCAAGGCGGTGTTCATCTTACCAATGGCGGCATTGTTGACTGGATTCCACTCTAGATTTTCGTTATTATACTTAAGCAGCTCTTCTGGCGGATGCGGGTCCAAGTATCGTCCGTGCAGTAAAGAGAACAACCCGATAATGGGTATTCTCTTCTTTGCTTAGATCATCGGTGGTGATCCTGACAGTGTCCCGGACCATGCAACCAGTTTGGTTTCGAATCCTTTGACCACTGACTCGGGCGCGATAGGATACCCATTTCTATCAATTTCCGTGAACGCTTCACGGTAGGTGCGGAGACTGTTCCTTTTCCATTTTCTCGTTGCCGTCTTCTTCTTGGCTTGGGTACCACCATCTGTCTGACCGCCGGCATCAGTGGTGTCATTTCCGCCGGCGGCGCCACTAGTGGTATCACCGGCGCCACTAGTCCTGGCGTCATCCTCCTCGCCACCGCTAGTGGTGGCGTCGGCCCCGGCATCCGCCGTCTGGTCGTATTGCTCCTCTTCTTCCTCGGAGATTTGCTAGAACGGCTTAGAACCGCCGGCCTCGTCGTTGTGTGCCATGTTCCAAAGGGGGAAATTATAGGTTAAGCTAAAGTCAAAAAAAATGGACATACTACTCGATCACGGGAAAACGGCTAAGTCATAAATTCACCAAAAAAAATCCGGCATGAACTTTGCTAATTTTCTAACACTAGAGTGCCCGATTTTCGCCGAAACAGAAATTAATCAACATTTCGGCGAAAATAGGAAACTCATTTGAATTCCCTGCAAGGTTCTAAACGCCTCGATGGCCCGAGAGATTTGTTCCCGGCAAGTTTTGACACGTCCAACACCAATAACACCAGAAGTATTTCACAATCTTGCTATTTCATTTCATAATACTTGTCATTTGATATACAACATAGTTTTAAATAGGCTAGCAGCAGCCATCCGAGCAACACAACACCAAAAAAATCACTACTGGTGCTGATGCAATGCAAGTTCTGTTTCTGGCAAAAAAACACAACACCATTTCATATACAAAATTTCTTGTTTCTGGCAGTAGCACTACAAAGAAATATCTCCTAGCAAATCTTGAGTGGTTCGGGCAAAAAATATAGTACTCCTGTAGTTTATGTCAAGTTCATTGATTGAAATTCTTGTGCTATTTCAGCAAGTAGAAACTGGACACTATCTACTCTAATAATTTGCTTGGTACTTAGGCCATATGTGCTGTTAGTCGCTAACAAACCCACTTCTTTGCAAGTAGAAACTGAAGCCAACAGTTTGGGCTGGGTTGAGTGTTTGGGCTCATGTATGAGAGAAAAATAGTGTTAAATCCTCAAATACAGTCCCTAGATTGATAAGGGGTGGCCCAATCTTCTCAGTGAACTCACAGATAATTTCAATATGATAACTAGTGCGCCACTAAGAACTCTCCCGGCTGATCCCTGATGCCAATGCAAAAGATAGCAACCCCAAGGATATTCTCAACTCCACACTCTTGCACAAGTAATCCACCGACTACAAGTGGTCCCGTACCTTCTTATTCCCAGTGGAACAGCAGGTAACACGTAAAGTTTGCAGATGAACTTTCAGATGAAGGCTTACAAGTTGTTTCAATCTAGAGGTCTAGGGTTTAATGTTTAACATAGTCTAAACAGCTATGGCTCGGATCCTATCTATTTAAGAGAGGGGGTGCGGCCACAAGGGGGGTATCCTTGCGCAAGCACCTAACCTACTAGAACTAGGACTCTTGGTTTGGGTGGACACAACCCAAACCGACCCACAATGGATACAAACCGACCCACCATTAAGGGGTGTGGCTAATAATGGTATACAAATCATACCTAACATTGTTAGGATTTCTACTAACTGCATTTGACCTTGTGGAGGCACCATCCCCTTGTCAACATCAAAATAACAATTGTTTTCAATGAATAACAATTGTTATTTTCTGTTATTTCTTGTTTTCACCATGCTAGCACTTGTTCTCCATCTCCTCTTCTAGTCCATCTTCATCCATGTGCATCTCCTCTTCATGATCTCCTCCATTCATGCTTGTGTTATCAATAAACCTGAGAATACATAAGTGCATGGATTTAGGTAGTATAAAGTTATCACAATTATAAACATTATACTCAAGTAGGAGTGAATTCACATGTTGTTGTAATAGCTTGGTTCTTGATCTCGTCATTGGACCAATCCTTACTTCATTAGCTTGTGTTGGAGCATCCTCATGTGTAACAATAGGTGAAGAGCTAGGGATGTCCTCATCATCCTCCCCCTCTTGAAAAGGCATCGACCTCGACGCTAAATCATCTCCATGGTAAGGTGTCAAATCAGCCACATTAAAAGAATTGCTAACACCAAACTCATCAATTGGAAGGTCAATTTTGTATGCATTACCATTGATCCTTGAAATAACTCTATAAGGACCAGCACCTCTAGGCATCAATTTTGATTTTCTCAATGTGGGAAATCTATCTTTTCTAAAGTGAACCCACACCATATCTCCTAGCCGAAATATTACTTCCTTTCTCTTCTTGTTTACTCTTTCAGCCACATGTCTTCCTTTCTTCTCAATTGCTTCTTTTGTTTTCTCATGAATTTTCTTCACAAAATCAGCACTCTTGGATGCCTCCATATTAATTCTCTCTTATGTAGGAAGTGGTAATAAATCAAGAGGAGTAATAGGCTTGAACCCATAAACCACCTCAAAAGGACATAATGGAGTAGTTGAATGAACAACTCTATTATATCTAAATTCCACATGGGGCAAACACTCCTCCCACTCCTTCAAATTTTTCTTGATCATGCTTCTCAATAATGTGGACAATGTCCTATTGACCACCTCGGTTTGGCCATCAGTTTGGGGGTGAAAAGTAGTGGAAAATAATAATTTGGTTCCAAGCTTCCCCCATAGTGTCTTCCAAAAGTAACTCATGAACTTGGCATCTCTATCTGAAACAATAGTTCTTGGCACTCCATGTAATCTCATAATTTCTCTAAAGAATAAATTTGCAATGTGAGAAGCATCATCACTCTTGTTGCAAGCAATGAAGTGAGCCATCTTTGAAAATTTGTCCACAACCACAAAGATAGAGTCATGTCCTCTTTTTGTCCTTGGCAAGCCCAACGCGAAATCCATACTTATATCCTCCCATGGTGTACTAGGTGATGGCAATGGAGTGTACAACCCGTGGGGTTTTAATTTGGACTTGGACTTGTTGCAAGTAATGCATCTTTGCACCAATCTATACACTTCTCTTCTCATATGTGCCCAATCGAAATTTTCAGCCAACATAAGCCATGTCTTCTCTCTTCCAAAGTGTCCCATTAATCCTCCACTATGAGATTCCTGTATTAAGAATAAACGCAAAGAACACTCGGGAATACATAATTTGTTAGCTCTAAACAAGTATGCATCACGTATATGAAATTTATCTCATGCCTTAACATTAGTACATTTACTAAATGGCATAGAAAGCTCATTATCTTCATCATATAAATCTCTAATACCCTCCAAACCCGAAACCTTAATTTCCAAATTTGAGAGTTAACATATTCTTTCTTGACAAAGCATCAGCAACTACATTTTCCAATCTTTTTTTATGTTTAATTATGTATGGAAAAGATTCAATAAATTAAACCCATTTAGCATGTCTTTTATTCAAATTTGATTGGCACTTTAAGAATTTTAATGCCTCATGATCACTATGTATAATAAATTCTTTAGGCCATAAATAATGTTTCCACACCTCTAAAACTCTCACAAGTGAATATAATTCTTTATCATAAACAGAATAATTCAATTGTGCACCATGTAATTTTTCAGAAAAATAGGCAATAGGTTTCTTCTATTGCATTAACACACCTCCAATACCTATGCCACTAGCATCACACTCAATCTCAGATTGTTTATCAAAATTTGGTAGCATTAATAGTGGAGCCGAAATCAACTTCTCTTTTAATGTATCAAAAGCAATGTCTTGAGCAACTCCCCACTCGAAATCTACTCCCTTTTTAGTTAGATCATTTAATGGGGCAGCAATGGTACTAAAATTAAGCACAAATCTTCTATAGAAACCAGCAAGACCATTAAAACTTCTAACTTGACTCGCATTTGTTGGAATAGACCAATTTCAAATTGATTCAATTTTTATGTATGTACTTCAATCCCATGTTTAGAAACTACATATCCCAAAAATATGACCTTATCTTTGCAAAAAGTGCACTTCTCCAGATTATCATACAATTTATTTTCTCTTAGCACTTGCAAAACTTGTCTAATATGATCAATGTGTTCATGTTCATTGTGGCTATATATGAGAATATCATCAAAATAAACTACCACAAATCTACCAATAAATTCTCTCAAAATATGGTTCATTAATCTCATGAAAGTACTAGGAGCATTAGTTAAACCAAAAGGCATCACTAACCATTCATATAAACCAAATTTTGTTCTAAATGATGTTTTCCACTCATCTCCCTCTTTCATTCTTATTTGATGGTAACCACTACGCAAATCAATTTTAGAGAAAATAGCAGCACCACTTAATTCGTCTAACATGTCTTCTAAACGTGGTATAGGATGACGATAACGAATAGTGATGTTGTTAATTGCTCTACAATCTACACACATGCGCCAAGTACCATCTTTCTTAGGGACTAAAATAACGGGAACAACACAAGGAGAAAGACTAACTCGAATATAACCTTTATCTAGTAGCTCTTGTACTTGCCTTTGTATCTCCTTTGTCTCTTGTGGATTTGTTCTATAAGGGGCTCGGTTTGGCAAAGATGATCCAGGAATTAAATCAATTTGATGCTCAATCCCTCTCAATGGTGGCAATCCCGAGGGAATATCTCCTGGAAAAACATCATCATAATCCTGCAACACATGAGAAACACCAAGAGGAATAGGGGTCATGTCATTAGAAACCAAAATCTCTCGCTTGTGAATAAGCACAATAGGGACTAATGTAGGATCATCCCTAAATTCCCTCAAATCCTCTTTAGTGGCTAACATGCATAATGGGCTCTCTCTCTTATTTTTATTTTTATTTTTACCACTCGAATTGATTTGACTACCACTCCCCAAGGCTTGTGAATTTTGTTTTCCCTCGTCCCTCTCACTCTCTTTTTCAACTTTCACTTCTATTTTGGATTGGGACTCATTTACAATTTGTTGTGGAGTCATAGGCCTCAAAATAATAGTCTTCCCATGATGATGCAACTCATAAGTATTTGCTCTTCCTTCATGCTTCACACTTCTATCAAATTGCCATGGTCTTTCCAATAATAAGTGGCAAACTGTCATAGGAACCACATCAAACTCAATAGTATCCTTATAAGGACCAATCTGAAATTCCACACGCACCACATGGGTCACCTTCATTTGTCCAGAGCTACTCAACCATTGTATATGATAAGGACAAGGGTGTGGTAAATATTTCAGATTTAGCTTTGCACATAAATCTTTGCTAGCCAAATTCCTGCAACTCCCTCCATCAATAATGATTTTGCAAGCTATATTAGGACCAATAACAACCTTTGTTTGAAATAAATTGCACCTTTGATTTTCATGACCAGGAATAACACTCAAAGATTTTTGTGTGCAAATAATAGATGGCATAGTGGTAGCATAGGCATCCAATGGAGTATCACTCAAATAGCCACCATCATCATCATTATCATTAGGATCAACATCATCACCTGTCTCATACTCATTGTTCTCATTAATAAACATCACCTTTGTATTTGGACAATCCTTCTTGAAGTGACCCTTTCCTCCACATGTATGACATGTAATATCTCTATTTCTTGTTGTGGAAGCACTTGAACCCGTGCCACTTGCAGCTGGTTGTGATGATTTTCTTGCAATAGAGGTACTAGGCTCGGCCTTGGATGATGAAACACCACGGCTAAGGGATGGTGGAGGTGGTGTACTAGGCATAGTAGATGATCTCAAGGGAAATCTAGTCCTTGTTCTTGCTGTAATTTTAGCCTCCTCATTGATTTGTAATTTGGGCTCCCTAGCATGATGTAATAATTCATGCATATCATGGTATTGATGATGTCTAACAATGCCTTTGATTTTATAATTCAAACCTGAAAGAAACATTTGCATTGTTTGCTCCAATTGCTCTCTCACACGTGCTCTTTGCATGATCAATTCCATCTCTTGATAATAAGCATCAACAGTCATAGTACCTTGCCTCAATTGTTGCAATTGATCAAATTGTTTCCTTATGTAATTTGGTGGTACAAATCTGTCCCTCATGACTCTGTTCATGGTATTCCAAGTGATAATGGGTAATTCACCATCCTCGTGTCTCTTTCTCACAGTAGTATCCCACCAACGAAGAGCATATCCATCAAACTCAGAAGAAGCCAATTTTATTTTTCTATCCTCAGTATACTCATGTAATCTCCATAGCTTCTCAATTTTCAGTTCCCATAGCAAATATTCTTCCACATCCATTGTGTCAAAGCTGAAAGATGGTATAGAAAATTTGGGCTTACCCAAACCATCATCCTCTCTATGATTTTCAGGAGCAACATTGAGAGGAACACGCCTAGCTCCCAAGTGATTAGCTCGGCCTAGAAATCCTCCTCGGCCTCTTTCACCTCTAGCTCCACGGCCATGATTATTATCCACCTCAACATTGGCTTCAAAACCATTATTTGCATCACTATGGACACTAGCATTATCATCATCAATAGGTGGTAATCTTTGTTGAATCAATGTTTGAAGACCAGCAAGGGTAGTATTCAATGTAGCAATAGAAGCATGTATTGTTTGCATTTTCCCATTATTGGTCTCGACCATATTATGTGTTTCCTCCATTTTAGTCTCCACGGCTTGAAGAGCCTCATATAGAGGATCACATGCATCAGTAACAAACTCCTTGATATTTTTATGATTGTCCCTCATTTGATTTGTCAACACATCCCTTAGAGCCTCATACTCCCTCCAATTTACTCCCTCCTTATGGTCCTTCTTTTGATGCACAATGTCATCACTAGAAAGATCCATTAGTATGTTAGTGAAATAGAAACAAGTATAGGTTTTGGTGTTCTCTCACAACTCACTCAAAAATCTAGCAAGACAATAGGTTATCTTACCGTTCCAAAGTGAATAGAAATACTTACCACAAGTAGAGGCAATTAATGTACTTTGATGCGAAGAAGAGAATACCCAGGTTTTTAACTCTCACAAAAGCAAACAAGGTTATTTAGTGGGGCTTGGTATGGATACCTAACAATCACCAAAGTAACAAGTCCTATTTGCTGTTTTGTGATGATATAAAAATACCCAAGGAAACTCACACAATAATGGAGACAAATGTGGCAAAGCAAATACATGGATGAGATTTTGCAATGCACTGGAAAGTCACTAGCTAGGCTCTTTATTGACAGGCACAAGATTGCTCAATGAAAAACCAAGTGTCACAATGGCAAGCTCAACTAGTAAATAATAGTATCAATATGGCCTCTTTGCAATTTTCTGTTTTTCTCTTTTCTCCTTTTTTTATACTTTTACTCTTTTTCTATTTTTTTTGTATTTTTCCAATGGCCTTAAACACAACTAGGAGCAATATGAACCAATAAACAAGTGAACACAATGGTGGTGATGAAAATGAGCACTTGTCAGAGCACAAAATTAGCTATACTTGTGGGCAAGTTCCTATTTATATGCTGTAGAAAGGTTGTGGCTAGGTTCACAAGGTATGGATATATTGTTCCTAATGAAGAAAACAGGAAATAACAAGGAAAAACAGAAAAAAAAATCTAGGTGAAAACAGCTCACAATTGATCACGCAGAAAATTTCAGCGCATGGCAGCAAAAACGGCTCAATTCCCTGCCACGGCAGCGCGCGCGTGCGATACAGCAATTTGTAACCGCGTTATGGTGAAAAAACTAGCGCGCGCATGCAGCAGGCTCACGGCATCGGCAGTACGGTGGCGGCAGCGTTTTGGCTCAGATTGGTGTCGCAGCAGCGCGTAGGTGGGTGGGTGGTGTGATGCGCTGCGGGGTGCAGGGGGGTTGTAACCGTGAGGTGGTGGGAATCCGAGTGCGGGTAGGGATCGGTAGGTGGTTCGGTACGGCAGAGAAACACGTAGAAACGCTGCCGCGGTAGGAGTACTAGGTGGACTCGGATTGGATGAATAAAGGGCAATGAGCAGCGGATTTTTTTGAGATTTTTGATATGAACTCGACTAGGGGAACAAGAACCCTAACCGTTGCCGAAAATAACAAAACTAAAAAGACAAAAAGGAACACAAAATCAAACACAAAAACAGCTATAGTAATTGAAACTAAGGTGATATCTAGGGTGATGGCAATGACTAAACTATTTTTGTGGGGAAATTTTCTGGATAGGTAATAAAAAACACTCAAAGTAAAGGGAAATTTGATAGCTCACCGAGGCAACCTGTAAATCTGATACCAAGATGATAAGGGATGGCCCAATTTTCTCAGTGAACTCACAGATAACTTCAATATGATAACTAGTGCGCCACTAAGAACTCTCCCGGCTGATCCCTGATGCCAATGCAAAAGATAGCAACCCCAAGGATATTCTCAACTCCACACTCTTGCACAAGTAATCCACCGACTACAAGTGGTCATGTACCTTCTTATTCCCAGTGGAACAGCAGGTAACACGTAAAGTTTACAGATGAACTTCCAGATGAAGGCTTACAAGCTGTTTCAATCTAGAGGTCTAGGGTTTAACGTTTAACGTAGTCTAAAGAGCTATGGCTCGGATCCTATCTATTTAAGAGAGGGGGTGCGGCCACAAGGGGGGTATCCTTGCACAAGCACCTAACCTACTAGAACTAGGACTCTTGGTTTGGGTGGACACAACCCAAACCGACCCACAATGGATACAAACCGGCCCACCATTAAGGGGTGCGGCAAATATGGTATACAAACCATACCTTCATAGGTATTATCTAAACTGGAAATTGGCGGACACACGAAACCATTAAGGAGTACACATCAGCTATTAATGGTGGAAGGTGTAAGGGCAATCATATCATAGTGCACCACATTATTGCATTTCCAACCTATCCATCCAACCAATGCACACAAATTAGGACGTAGATTTCCTCTCTACCCGATAAATCCAAGGAGGCTCCAGTCGGCAGAAACCTGAAGGTATTGCTGAGTGAATCACGTCAAACAAATACCATTTCTTCTGCTCAACAAGGGGAATCGTGGGACCTGACCTACATAAGCGATGAAGTAATTGCAGTGCACTGCCCTACCAATTTGCCCTAAATTCTACTCGCACGTCGAACAAAAGGGCACTGTAGCTTGTATCTTACCATTCGATTCGTTCGGTGGGGCTCGCCGGATTTACTCCTTGCAGGCGGAGCGCCGCTTGAGCCGGAGTCCGGCAGGAGGAGCTAGACCTACTAGCTAGCTTAGTTACTTGAGTATTTGCCGTATGATCAGTAGGAGGCTGTATATTCTCTGTTCTTTTATGTGGCAGACCATTTTATATGTACTTACTACCTGGCATTATTTATTCCATATGCTACTTTCGTCCAATTTTTTTGAAGTGTTGGTTAAATGTTTATTTCGATGTATGCTTGTTCAATGTTTCTCCAGCAGTATCTGCTGTAATTCATTGATCTTTTAAAATTCGTTCCTATCTAAGATCCCACTTTTCCATGGGCATGTATTTCTGCTTGCGGGAGATCTGTGCCACGTTCTTTGTTCTTCAGCGTGTCACCTACTTCAAAGTTGTCACTGTCAGAAACAAAGCTACCTCAAGTTGATCAGCTAATTACCGTCCTTTATTGTTCAGAAAATCACAGTTATCTACTCCCATTTACACACAAAGTGGCAGACAGATTTGCTGGCGTGATTTTAATGTTCTAGACTACTTGTGTCATCCTTCCCATTGAAGGGGAAAGCTATGAAAAAAGCTGTGGTGGATCATGGTTCACGAGAGAGGCAAGTCCAGCCTAACACAGCGTGCATCCCTACCTTCTCGCGTGCATCCTACCCTCTCACATGCATCCCTGAACTTGGAAGGTAAGGGAGGGGGCTTAACTTTAGGTGAATGGCGTCGAGGAAGCCGGCATGCGATGCTCCTTGACGGCGCGTGACAAAGACGACGCGGTGGTGGTGACTCCCTCCTCGTGGTCGATGCAGCGTCCATGTCTCTCCTCGCGGTGGTGGCTCCCTCCTTCTCCTGGATGGCGCGTGACGAAGACGGCGCGGTGGTGGTGACTCCCTCCTTCTCCTGGACGGCGCGGTGGTGGTAGCTCCCTCCTCGTGGTCGATGCAGAGGCGAGGTCTCGGTGGTGGTGGGCGGAGACTAGAGGGAGGGTAGAGGCTAGGGCTAGGGCTTGGTGGTGGTGGGCGGCGATGAGAGGGAGGCAGATGCTAGGGCGCTGGGCGGTGGCTCTGCGTCGTCGATTGGGCACGGCGACGGCGGTTGGGAACGGGGAGAAGAACAGGGGCGCGACGCGATTAGATCTTGCGGGAGCTAGAAGAAGAGTGCGGAGAAGAAAGGGGAACAGCCGGCCTCGATCCATATCGTCTGTACTCGCAAAAGGCGTGGCGCACCGCGCCTCGGTGCACCGCGCCTCGGTGCATCATGCATAGCTTAGCCATGGCACACCGCGCCTGGTTGCGTCACGCATAGCTTAGCCATGGCGCACCGCACCTGGGTGCGTCATGCCTATTGGTAGTATCTATTCAAAAGATGTGCGCGCGGTATTGTATCAACACTTGTGACTTAGCCTAGTGGTTGTTGCCCCCTGTTTCCCTGCTGTGCACCTAGGTTCGAGTCCTGCCCCCCCCCCCCCCCCCCCCTTACTTAATTTTTCTTACCTTTTTCAATTAATTTTTTCTTACCAAATAAAATATAGTATATCAATATAAATGCAAAAATCTCAAATAAAGTGTTGGCTAATTTAGAAATCATAAAATCTCAAATATTCTTATTACATCATCATAATTTTGTCGAATTCACGCACACACACGGCAACATAATGATTCTTGTATCTCTAGCTAGCCTTTCACAATTTTCTTTCTCTTCTTTGTCGCGGTTGAGTAATTTAGCCCCGGAACACCGTGACTTCTCCTATGGAATGGGCGACCTGTAGGTAGCGGTGTCCTGTTTCTTCTTGTTGTGTATTTCGTTCCATCGTCGTTGTCATCTTCCCTTTTTGGGTCGCCGTACTGGTCAAAGTCTTGCTCGTTGGCTACTCCATCCATTCCGATGATGCTTCTTTTGCCTCTCCGTACGACAACACGGCTAGGCCTTGTCGGGTCGGTAATGAAGAAGCATTGGTCCACTTGGTTAGCCAAGACCCATGGCTCATTTTTTGCGGTGACATTCGTGCCGGATTTGGCTTCAGGTATAACCATGGTGATGAAATATTGTCCTTCTTTCTTGACGCTCTTGGCCCATGTGACACGGAACATTGGCACCTTCTCTCTGCAGTAGTCGAGTTCCCAGATCTCGTCGATCCTACCATAGTATCTTTCCTTGACGTCGCCTATTAATGATTCCATCGTTACCCCCGAGTTCTGGTATTCGCAATTCCGGTCCTTATTTGCCATGTAGTTTGTGTAACCATTGATATCGTATGCCTGATAGGTCATGGGGTTATGTGCGGGGCCTTGTGACAATGTGAGTATGAGTTTTTCTTCTTCAGAATAAGGCGTCTCCGGGGGATCGTTCATAATCTTCTGCCTGAACCACTGTGTGAAATGGATGTTGTGCTCTCTGATTATTTCTGCTTCGGTCCTATGTTGTCCCCGGTCACTGTAATACTTCGCGATTAACATTTTTTGCTCTTCCAACCAAGGATCGACCACTGCTAGATGTTGTAGCGCGACTAGGTTTGCTCTGTCAAAGTCATTGCGTTGGCCGTGAAAGTCGACATTCATTTCGCACTGGCCCTCGTGGTGTCCCCATCCAGCGAGCCTGCCAAAGTGCCTGTTTACGGGCAGACCAGGGTTCTCATCTTTTTCTAGAAAATTCGTGCAGAAAGAGATGCACTCTTCTGTCAGAAAGCCCTTGGCAATGCTTGCATCTGGAAGGGCCCTGTTACGGACGTATCCTTTGATGCAACCATTCATCCTTTCGAACGCCATCATGCAGTGTAAAAACGGAGGCCCGAGATGGATGATATCATCCACGACATGGACAAGGAGATGCACCATAATGTCGAAGAATGCGGGCGGGAAGTATATCTCAAGCTCGCATAGTATCCCCACGATCTCTTGCTGTAGCCTTCTGAGTTGCTTCACGCCAATCGACTTTCGAGAGATGACGTCGAAAAAGTTGCAGAGTCCAAACAGCATTTCGCGGACGTGCTCGTCCATTATCCCTCAAATTGCAACTGGAAGTATCTGCGTCATCATCATGTGACAGTTGTGAGACTTTATCCCGTTGAAGTTCTGCTTTGGTACGTCTAGGTATCTGCTTATCTTCCATGCATAACCGTAAGGAAATTTGACTCCTAGGAGGCACTTGAAGAATTGGTCGATCTCCTTCTCGCTTAGCGTGAAGCACGAAGGGGGACATCAATATTCCGTCTTCTTGGCCTTTTTGCCCTTGTGGCGACCTTCCGTCCCATCTAACACATCATCATCATCATCGTCATCATCATCCGGTTTTCCTCCGTGGAGCTCGCCCCTGATATTCAAAAATCTCAAGTCGTTCCTTGCTTTCGGCCCATCTTTGGTCCTCTCCGGCATGTTGAGCAGGGTGCCAAGCAGACTCTCGCACACGTTTTTCGTGATATGCATGAGGTCAAGGCAGTGAGGCGTGCGGAGAATCTTCCAGTACCTCAGGCCCCATAGAACAGACCTTGTTTTCCATACACCCTCTAACAGCGTCGGCGCCTTTCGCTTCTTTCCCGGGGCAGGGCACTCTTTCCAGTTCTTCAACAGCTCGTCGATTTCCTTGCCGCTCCTTTGACAAGGGGCTCTTCGCATCTCAACTTCATTGTTGAACAGATCTTTGCGTTTTCTCCACGGGTCATCCTTGCGAAGCCACCTTTGATGCCCCAAGAACACGGTTTTCGAAGACCCGGGGTTTCTCTCTGGCTGGAGATACGTAGTGTCATCCATGCACCTAACGCATGCACAGAATCCGTGCGTCACCTGCCCCGTGACATATCCGTAACCGAGGTATTCATGCACCATCGTGATGAGCGCGGCTCTCATTGGGAAAAACGTTTCTCCATAGGTGTCCCACGTATTGGCTGGCTCGTCCCATAACGTGGCTAGCTCCTCTTCCAACAACTGGACATACAGATTGATGTCGTTACCTAGTTGTTTTGGCCCTTGAATAAGCATACTCATCTGTATGTACTTCCTCTTCAAGCACAACCAGGGGGTAGGTTGTATATACATACAAACACAGGCCAGGTGCTATGGGTGTTGCTCTGGTTACCAAAAGGATTTAGTCCATCCGTACTCATGCACAACCTGATGTTCCTTGGATCGTCCCCGAATTCGGGGTATTCGATGTCTAGCGCCTTCCACTGGCTAGCATCTGAGGGGTGTGTCAGCATCATGTCATCCTTCTCCGGATCAATTCCATCATCCTCTTCTGGCTTCTTCCTTTCCGCATGCCATCGCATGAGCTTGGCCTGTGTGGGGTCTGCGAAATACCGCTGCAGACGGGATGTTATCGGAAAGTACCACACCACTTTTCGTGGAGAGGCCTTCTTGTTGGGAATATGCCCTAGAGGGAATCATGTATGATGTAATTCCCAATGTATTCATAAAGTCATTAAGTTGTCCTTGTTTTGAACATTTGATATATGTCATTGAATATGTGATTCGATTGTGGAACTATGTATTCATGTTGTTCATACTAAATTGGCCTTGGTCATCAAGGTTGTGCTGGACACACACCCTAGACTAATGTGAGTGTTGGCTGATGACTCGGTTCCACTTGTCATGGGCATGACGATGCCATTCCAACGTTCACAGACTTGGCTAAAGAGTTTAGCAAGTCGGACTGACCCATATTGAGATGCAACGAGTATGTCGTCATTTGCATGTCTCAATCAATGTAATCCTTTGACCTGAGGTTGTCGCACAGTCCGAGTTCTGGATCACCAACTTAGGTTCTGTCAAACGCTGTTCTGTGACAAGACAGCTATAAAGACATAGTTCGGGTCGAATGAGAAGCAAGCTGCGTGATGTGGATAATTAAGATGGGATTTTGCCCCTCCGAATGGAGAGATATTCTCTGGGCCCTCTCGAGTGATATGATTCAGGAAGCATGGCCATGCGCGACTCAGTTAAGTGTTAACGGTGTCTGTTGACAAAGAGTTAGTCAGATGAATCACATATCACGGATCGAGAAGAGAGTTGAGCTATTAAGGGATGACGATAAATCTCCTATAGTTCGACAAGGTATATCGTGAGGCAAAAGGGACTAAGATGAAAGTCACATTGGAAGGTATGTCGTCATGACTCTATGGGACTTGGGAGTCGGCACGTTCTGCTAGGAGCCGCTACCGATTGATCGATTGGGAGTCGGACTCCAATCGTGTCCAAGTCGCCATGAGCATGCAGGGTCGCACACTTAAGAGCGGGAGCAAATGTATTGGTCGGGTTGGACCCGAACCGGAAATGGACTACGAAGTTGGCATACAGAATACATCATCCAATACACGAATATTAGAGTCTTACATAAATGGTCACATGACCAAGTTCTTGACAACTGTCACGCAGGACAGGCAAATAACAATAACACAGCAGAAGATGATAAGCACAGCGTAGTGGAACCCAAGTCATGCCTTAACCTACAGGCTGCTGACTGGAAGATAATCCTAATTCGCAGGGTCATCAGTGTAGAACTCCTCCTCGTAGAACTCCTCCTGAGGTGGCTCTCATAGTCTGGCAATGAAATTCCGGGGGCGAAACCAATATGAGTACATTTGAATGTACTCAGCAAGACATCCTTTATGAGCTTACAATAATGCATACATGCTTATTTGGTGAAGTGGGTAGGCTATACATAAGGTTCAGCTACCCATGATAGATAAAAGATTTATCATGGTTGATTGACATATCTATATCTCTGTTAAAAAGAGTATTAGAAAATAATATAGTTTCTCTCGTAGAAATCGCATATCTCAGAGGTTTTATATGGTTGTTTTGAGAAAAGAAAGTTTTCTTTGCAAACACTTCTGGTAAACAATACTCCAGCTTTTGTTTCTCCTTCGTATCTCGCAGATACCAAGTTTTTCCTTTTCAGTACCTCGCAGGTACAAACCTTCCTTCAAAACACCTCTTTTGAAAATTGACACAATGCTAGCTACATGGCCATTCAACCGTCCATATCCGAGGACGCGGCTATTCCGAAATAGTTTTACTCTACAGAGGTGTACACATTCCACAAGATCCAGAATCCGCCATGAAAACAACCATGGACTGTTCACAACAGTATGAGAACATCAGATAACTGATCTTGACTATCCACTATGTACCAGCTAGTACATGACTATCTCTTCAATTGGGTTTATTCTCCCCGGCAACACGTGTCGCACACCGCCAAGACAGGAGACCCAACTGCTGCATCCGGAGGGAAAATTAATCCCACACTTTATATGTCCCGTATCCTCACTCCTAGCAACATTTCAGTTCAGAGGATCCGATCCACTATAGCACTTGAGATAGAACACATACTAACCATAACAAGTTTCTAGTCAATCCCCGTACCCATGTTGGGGTAAAGTGGCAGTACGATAACGGTTGTCCAGCGAAGACTAGGTTATGTGTCCTTTGTAAACATTTCTCAAATTTTTCTAGCTTGACATCCTCCCGGTAGACAAGGTCTCACCTTTCCACCAAGGTTTTCCTCCATAAAGCATTTGTTTACAAAAACACATTTTAAGTAGCTCAATTAAGAACTCAAGTTTTAATTTAGTGGATGGTATGTTTATACCATTTGGTGGCTATGGGCTTGGTAATACCAAGTTGACTATTGACATGATCATTTACCTAATAATATTTATAGTAGTAGTAGTCACAACAAAAATAGTTTTGAGAGTATAATTTTGTGAAAAACTTTAGAAGTGAAAAACATGCATGATAGATAATGATAAGTATTTAGACAGCAAGCATTAGGATGGCTTGCCTTCATACAGATGGTGGTCCTGGTCTTGGTAGTAACAGGAGTTAAAGTGAGCCTCCTCTTCAAATCCTCCTCCCTCGTTTTCTATTGTCGTAAAATAAAAGTAAAGACACACATTCAAAACCAACCAAGGCAAACAATGCTACAAGTGATACATACAGCAAGCAATTAAAATGCATCACCCAAAATACACAATTTTCCCATAGGAAAAATTGGCATGAAAACTATAGTGGGAAAAAGTTCTTTTTCCTAGTGTTTATGTGTGGCCAAAAATCAATAATTCTAGCTAAGAGCACCATGGACCAGTGGGGTAAAATCCATGTTACTAGGCAGTAGGGTGTCACACAAAACACAATTTGATGGCTAAGACACTCACAACAATTTCTATGGCAAACACATATATTATACTAATTTTTGAAAGTGGTGGAAAAGGTGCATAACAATAAGCCAAGCTCAAATTCCACCATGATGCAAAAATGACCTGTGGGTGTTCCACTAGCAAACTACTCACAAAGAGGTTAGTAAGCCGCTGGTCACATTTTGAAAAGTGCTCAAAACAAGAGAACAAGCTTCAAAAGCTCCTACTCATACTAGTAGAAAACTAGAAAAAATACTAAGCTAGTCTACACTTACACATGCTAATTTTATGCACAGGTGTGCAAACTAACAGAAGTAAAATATTCCTCTAATCAGTACCAAAATGCTACTGGATCCCACAAAACAAAATAAAAAGTCTAGCTATTAAACAAGGAAACACTAAGCTAAAATGCTACACATGTGAGAGAAATATTTTCTAGTCACCCAAGTGCTACTCATGCTTTTCTACAAATCAAAGGGCAAAGTAACAGAGGTGAAAACACTAAGATAAATATGCCACAAGGACATTTCATCCTCTGTTTACAACTACAAAAATTCATGTTTTTCCCTAGTGGAAAACAAGGAAAAATCTATGCATCAATAATTCTAGAAAAAGTAATATGCTCACATAGCTATTCCCATTTAATCTCCAACTACCCAATAAACTCCTAGAATGCTAGTACTGCAAGAAAACAACTTTATACTAACAGAAAACAACTTAAACTTGATGGAAAACAAGAATCCCATACATACAAATAACCATACTATTTAATACTCACACAAAAATTCTAGGCAGAAAACAGATGAAACAAGATCTGTCCACCAAATTTTCTACAGAGCTCCAAACATCAAACCAAGCTAGATCTAGATAGACCTAAACATATACTAACATGTCCAATTGGATTCACTCAAAAAACACATCACAGATTTTGCATGAAAAATTCCCAAACACAGACAGATGCTTTTGGTAAACAACATGTCATTTTAAATCTAGAGCTCACCTTGATACAAGGTAAAAATATACTGGTAGGTATTGACATGGGCTATCCAAAACAGTTGGGTTTGCAACTTTTGGATACATAAAACTAAAGTTATACTAGATCTAAGAAAAAAGACACCCTCTGGCATATGATTTAAATAAAAACCATAAAGACTCAAAAATTGAATCTGCCAGTGGGACATGGTTTGGAAAATGTGTGGCTACTCGCACAAAAATTGGCTGAGCAAAACGTTTAACCTAGCTAGGCCAAACAGAGCTAAAGTAAGCATACACATTTATGCTAAAACAAAAATGAAAAAAAAACTAGCCTTAATGGGCTAGATCTGCACAGGGCAGCCCACTACGGCGCTCGCCAGCCTGCATGCGCACGCGCGCGTGCGAACGTGCGCGTTCAAAGGTGATGAGGAGGGTTGCTCCTAGATTGGCCCGATCTTCACGAATCGACGGAGAACACGAAGAACACGAGGAACTCGATGAACACACGAGGGGGAAACGAGGGGGAGATCGAGGGCAACGCAAACAAACGCGAGGATAAATAGTAAGAACCGAAGAACCCCAAATCTTCCGTCAACAAACCCCGAGGGCCGCCTACGGAACGATCGATTCAACTGAGCTCACCTTGATTGAAACCGCTTTACACCCGTAGCCGGTCCACTACGCCAATAGAACCTCAAGATAATCGAGAGGAAGATTGGACAATTCCTTGATAGAAACCCAAAGGGAGAGATCAAGTAATTGGATGAGCCTTGATACGATCCTCGACGAAGTCGGAGGAGTAGCCTTGATACGTTCCTCGGTACACACCGGAGGAGTAGTTCCTCATAGAGGGATACAAGAGAGATGAGCTCCAAATGTTCTAAATTCAACTCTAAACCCTAGATCTAGCTTGGGGGAGTCCTTATATAGCCGGGGGTCGAAGTAGGTGGAAACGGGAGCGAAAACGGGTCTTTTCCGGGCATTTTCGGGTCCACCTCGGCCTAGGGGCCGGCCTGGCCGGCCTGGAACCTGGCCTGGGGCCAGGGTGGGCGCCTGGAAGGGGAGGCCGGCCTGGGGCCGGGGTGGGGAGGAGGCAGGCCGGCCCCCAGGCCGGCTGGCTCTATTGGGTGCCCGGCCTGGGGCCGGGGTGGGGAGGAGGGAGGCCGGCCTCCAGGCCGGCTGCCTCTGTTGGGGATCCGGCCTAGGGGGGGGGGATGAGGCCGGGAGGGGCTCCTTTCCCCTATCTTCTCCGCCGGGACTCCGATTGCGATGCCGTTTCTTCCGCCCTCCTTCGTATCTTCTTGCGCATCATTTTGGGTGCTTTCCGGGGCCTCTGTGGTGGGTTTGAACCTGAGTACACAAAGTGTGGAACCATGAGGTAGCGCACCATTCTCCACATGACCGAAAGCATAGAACGAGAGGAGCGAGTTCGCCTTATCTTGGATGGCCTTTGCGCGTGATCTTGTCATCGGTGCACTTGGTGGAGTTGGGTGGGCTACATCAAAAGGAGACCGTCGATACGCAGATCGACAGCTCCCCTTCTTTCTTCCTCCCCCGTGCTCTCTTCTCTCTCTCTCTGTACTGCGGACGAACACCTAGCGGGGTCGGGTTTTCTCTCACCTAGGGCTCGTGCGAAGCAGAAGGGCGATGCTGCGGTGGAAGAGGGGTCTTTGGTCGGTGCAGTGGCGAGGTCACGGGCGGTGGCGTTGCACGGGCACGATGGCGGCTCGACGGAGATCTACGGAGTTCCCGACGATGGCGTCGGCGTTCCTGCAACCAAACGCGTGCACGACCGTGTCAGGGAGGTGCGCATTAGACAGCGGCTCGACCACGAAGAGAAATGGCGGCAGAAGGAGCGGTGGTATGCGTGCTATCTCGAGTTTGATCTGGCCGGGTCTGAGGAAGAACGCGGCCCGCGTTGCTCACTGGGAGCGAACGAGCAAGCGTGGCTGCCTCGGGGTGGTTCAGTGGAGTGAGGAGAGGGCAGTGGCGCAAGGGTTTGGTCCGGGGTGGTTTTTATGCAGGGTTTGGCAACGGGAAACTCGGGCAGGCACGGCATGGGTGTTGCTTGCCCTTTGGGTGAGTGCCAGAGGTGGCATGGGCAATGGGGGGGTGCCTCTGGGGTTGCCAACGTGCAGGTGCACGACCATGGCTATAGGAAGGGTCAAGGCATGGCACTTGCACACTATTTCACCAACTCTGCTTACCTCACAAACAACCCACTTGGCTGGTCTCTCCCTGCCTCCTTGGTCAACCAAAATCGAATCCAAGGCCAGCTTCTAGAAGCCTGTACCATGGAGAATAGGAATGGCAAAGCCACTAATCCTAGATCAACACACACAAGCAGAGCCATCGACTTTAAAAAGTGTGCAGCTACTGTTCTGACAGAAAAATTCAGTTTCGACAGTTTCGAAATTTTTCTAAGTGTTGGCAGCAGACATAGAGTGCAAAAGTTGAGTCTGTTTTCAACAAGCAAACCAAGTCCAAAATGAATGATTCAAAATGCACATTAAAGAGCAACAATCAAAGTTTCAGAAACAACAATTGTTTTTGAAAATTGAGGAGTTTAAGGCTTTGAAAACTGATGG
The DNA here is from genome assembly GCA_028641055.1 of Alopecurus myosuroides. Classification (NCBI taxonomy): domain Eukaryota; kingdom Viridiplantae; phylum Streptophyta; class Magnoliopsida; order Poales; family Poaceae; genus Alopecurus; species Alopecurus myosuroides. The sequence continues at coordinate 109,525,355 of CM054063.1, read as the reverse complement.
CAAAGTTAGCACTTTCTCTGTTTTTAAACTGCCTAAAAATCTGTCTTAACAAGATGGCTCAAAAACAAGCATGGATATGTGTGTTAAATATTTTTGTAAATTTTTCCAAGAATGTGGTTTTGTTGTACACATAACAGAGAGTAAAATTGATCAAAGAAAATCCATAATTGAATATTCCTTGTGGTGGAAAACAGGGGTGGAAAACAGCTACTTGGCTGATTTTTCAGGACAAAACTATATAGGAAAAATCCAATTAAAGCTTCCCCAAATAATTTTTTTACAAGGCCAAATTGATTCCTAAGAAGCAATAACACAATTATTAGCTGATATAAAGTGATTTCCTAAAGTTTTTAAAATATTCCCTTAAGAACTCCAGTGGAAAACATCAGGGCACAGCTGAAAACTCGGGAAAAACAAATACTTTCCTTAGAAGAAAATTACTCAAGTGAGTGAAATGAAAACACAACTTATATTGCATAGATAATCATGATTACACAAACATTTTGTCCACCTAATTAACTTACAAAAGTCTTAAGAGGCTTCCTAAATTACTATAATACAGGTGCTTGAAAACTGGGGTGTGACATGTTCAACCTCTTTGTGTTCAGCGAAACCGGTGAGATTGACAACCTCGCTACTTCGTTGGGGAAAAGTGAATTGATTGTGTTGTGTAGGTTCCACGTTGATGCTGAACCGGTAGTGCGTCCTACCACATCAACTGCATCAACCTTCAGAAGTTGCTTGTTCTCCTACTGGTCGATTCAACCTTGGTTTCTTTTCTGAGGGAAAACTTTCCCCTATACTCTTCACAACCTTTCTCTTGGGGTTTACCAACGTCAGCCATCAACAAGTTTTCTGGCGTTGTTGCCGGGGAGGAAGAGAATTTCTGCAAGGGAGTCTCTCACTTCCAATCTTTTTACTTTCTTTTAGTTTTGCTTAGTTTATTTTATTTTTTCTTGTTTGCTTCTCTTTATCAAAACCTTTTATGCAGGTCTGAATTTTTCTTCAAGAAATCTTCTGGATTTAGCTGCTGGAGGAACCTTTATGTCCATTACTTTGGGGGCAGCAACAAAGATTCTTGATTATATGATGGTAAATTATTCTGAATGGCACACTAAGAGAGCTAAAACAGGTAAGAAGGTAAATTCTATTGAAGAAACCTCCTCTTTGAGTGATAGACTTGATGCTATTATGTCTATGCTTGTGAATGGTCATGCTTCTATTGATCCAAACAATATTCCTTTAGCATCTTTGGTTGCTCAAGAAGATCATGTTGATGTGAACTTCATCAAAAATAATAATTTCAACACCAATGCTTATAGGAATAGTTTTGGTAGCAACAATTATATGCCATATCCAATTAATAGTGGTAATAATGATAGAACTGGAATGTATAATGAAACAATTTTAGAAGTTGAAAGAGCCACTAAAGTCTTTATGCAAAAGCAATATGAGAAAAATAAACTAGTTACTAAGACCATGGAGGAACAACCTGTTATGCTAAAAAATATTAGTTATCAACTTGGGAGTTTAAATAGATAATTATTTGTTTTGCAAGTTAAATTTGCTCGTGCTGAAACTTCTATTTCATCCATGTCTGAAGCACAATCTTATTTGATCAATGGAATGACTGCTAAAACTGAAACTACAGATGGGAATCCTTTTGCTGCTACAAATGTCATTCAAATTCGAATTGATGACAATGTTAGGATGTTAGCTGAATTGCATGCTAGATGGGAAAGAGAATATGAAATAGCTAGAAAGAATAATATAGCTAATGTTTTCATCGTTACCACCACTAGTAAAACTAAAGCTTCTCATGCTAGTAACCCTTCTACTACCTATGGTTAAGTAATTGGTGTTGGCAATACTCCCACTTCTACTGTTAAAAATGCAAAACTGCCTGAAACGGTTAAAAATGTTCCTGATAAAAGTGGTGAAATTTTTTGAAACATGGGAGACAATAGTCCCATTACCTTTGATGAAAATGATCTTGAATTTGATGATTTCAACATAACTGAAGTGATTAAGTTCCTACAAAATCTTGCTAGTTGTCCTAATGTTAGTACTATGAATATGGCTTTCACAAAACATATTACAAATGCTCTCATGCAAATAGAGAGGATGAATTAAGGTATGAAGCCTCTATCCCTAGGAAGATAGATGATGGTTGGGAACCCGTCATTAAAATGAAGTTGAATGATTTTTATTGTAATGATCTATGTGATCTTGGTGCTAGTATCTCTGTTATGCCTAAAAAACTTTATGATATGCTTGATTTGCCACCTTTGGAGCACTGTTATTTGGATATTCGTCTTATTGATAATGTTAGAAAGAAACCTTTGGGGAGAGTTGATGATGTTATTATTATGGTTAATAATAACCTTGTCCCTGTTGATTTTTTTGTTATGAATATTGAATGCAATGCTTCGTGTCCAATTGTTTTGGGAAGACCTTTTCTTAGAACTGTTGGTGTTGTTATTGATATGAAAGAGGGGAATATTAAATATCAACTCCTACTTAAGAAAGGTATGGAACACTTTCCTAGAAAGAGAATGAAGTTGCATTTTAATTCTATTATTCGAAAAAATTACAATTTGGATGCTTCTCCTCTTGAAAACACTTGATTCCATTTTTTTGAGCCTAGCTAAAAGGCGTTAAAGAAAAGCACTTCTTGGGCGATAACCCTCGGTATTATTTTTGCTTTGTTTTTCTCTGTTTTCTTTGAGTCAAGAGGTTGTATACTTCTGTAGCAACTCCTTTGTATCTTTATTTTCATGTATTAGTTGTGCCAAGTAAAGTTTCTAGCGAAAGTTGGAGTTGGTTTTGGATTTCTGCGCAGGAAACAGATTTCGTCCACCGTAAATAATCGTATAAATTCCAGAAAGATCAAAATGACCTGAAAATTTTTGTGCTCATTCCTCAGCTAATTCCGAAACATTTTCATTACTTATGTAATTCCATCTGAGCAACTGAAGTGCCCCGAAAAAATTCTTCATTACAGATTGTTCTAGTTTTGGCAGATTCTGCCATTTTTCTTGCATTTGCTCTTTTACTATGTCAAGTTGATTTCTTTATTTCACGAAATATCAGTGGCTGTAGCTAATGTTTAAAAGTATCAATAGCACTTGTTCCCATGCAGAACCCATGGATTTTTTATTGTTGCACTAACCCTCTAATGTGAATTACTTTGAGTGTGGTGTGAAGGAAGTTTTAAAGAGTCAAGAGAAGAGGGTGATATAATGTGATCAAGAAGAGTGCAAGGTCTAACCTTGGGGAAACCCCTGTGGTAAATCCCATAAAATTCTAAGAAGACTCAAGCATCTAATCTTGGGGGTTCCCGAGGCATCCCCTTCTTCATCAACAATTTATCAGGTCAGTTCTAGTGAAACTATATTTTTATTCGGTCACATCATATGAAATTTATTTGGAGCGTCTGTTTTTTTCATTTGTTTTATTATTTTTTTGCTTGCTGAAATAATGTTGTTGGAACCTAGTATTCTTAATGTAGGAGATAGACACCCTCTGCTTTTTCGTATGAATACTCGTTATGCTCATATTCTTAGTTTTCTTCTAGTTGCTGCAAAAATTCCTTTTTAGCTTCTCTTTTTCTTGCATCTCTTATTCAGAGTTGTTAGTTTTAGTAGAGTTATGTTAGTACTCTCTTGTTTCATTGCTGTATCTCTTGCAGAGTTTTTTTTAGTATGAAATTCTTGGTGTTGGAAAGCAATAGTGCAGTTTTCGTGCTTATAACGGTGCAAATAGAAGCTTGTATAGACTGTGGCTAGACTTTTTCATGTCATGCTAGATGTTATTTTAATTCTAAATCCTAGTGTTTATTTTTGTAGCATGATTTTTCTCAAATAGATGAGAGTGTTTAATGTGCCTTTGAAAGAATCATGAGTTGTTCTTGTCATATTGAAGCATAAATTTGTGGTGTCCTCCTTTGAATGTTTTATTTGGTTGACTTGGCGCATGGTCACACCATGTTTATGACTACAAACCAGTCACTTATAGCCTCTATGATCATTTATTTTTTGAACTTGTAGTACCACTTATGCTTTGATTAATGATGTTTTTGTCGCTATCCATGATTATGGCCATTATTTCTCTCTTGATTTGTCGCTCCCAGTATTTTGCTAGCCTCCACCTATATCGAGTATGAGCTCTAATCATGCATACAACTCCCAAAAAACCAAAGTTTCCCAAATGTGTCCACCATACCTACATATGTGGTATTTAACCGCCACTCCAAAGTAAATTTCTCATGTGTTACCTATAAAACTTTCAAAATTACTCCTGTTTTGTGCTCCTGTTTTAGCTCATGAGGACGTAAATAGAGAATATTCAACTCACTTGTTGATTGGACTTTGACACCCTGGACTAGTGGCTTCATCCTCTTATCCAATTGATAGAAGAGCTGGCAGCGGGGTGCCCAGCCCCAAATTAATACAAAAAATTCTCTTCACTATTTTTTCCCATGATTTATCAGTGAAAGCATAATTGGGTAAACAAAGGAGAAAGAGGGCTCATGTGAAGTCTAGTTGGCTTGTGACGTACTCTATTATCTGTTTACCATTCGTTGACATAAGCATACACCTCTCTAAAAAAATGTTTTCAATACCTCTGTTTAACAAAATAAAAATCTCTAGCACATGAGTGATGATGAGGACATCCCTAGCTCTTCACCTATTGTTGAACATGAAGATCCACCAATTAAAGCTAATGAAGTGAGGATTGGTCCAATGACAAGATCAAGGACTAAGATATTACAACAACAGGTGAATTCACTCCTACTTGAGTATAATGTTTATAATTGTGAGAATTTTATACTATCTAAGTCCTTGCATTTGTGTGTCCTTAGGTTTATTGATAACACAAGCATGAATGAAGATCATGGAGAGGAGACACGCAAGGATGAGCATGGACTAGAAGAGGAGATGGAAAACAAGTGCTAGCATGGTGAAAACAACAAATAACAATTGTTATTATGACAAGGGGATGGTGCCTCCACAAGGTCAAATGCACTAAGTGTGGAAAACAATAAGCATTGTTATTTCACACTCATGGATGGACAAGGAAAGAGGAGGGCGCCCACAAAGAAGCATCAATGCGCCATATGGAGTTCTAGTAGTAGTAGGTTTGGTTTCCATACCAATATGGCCGCACCCCTTTCTTATGGGGTCGGTTTGTATCTAGTAGTGTCCTAGTAGGAGTCCTAGTCCAATTAGAATAGGTGCTTGCGCAAGGGGAAGCCTTGTGGCCGCACCCCCTCTCATATATACCCCTTGGGGCGCATAGGAGAGGGCAGACTACGTTAAAACCAAAAACCCTAGACCTCTAGATTGAAACTGCTTGTTAGCCTTTCATCTGGAAGTTCATCTGCAAACCTTACGTGATACCTACTGTTCCATTGGGAATAAGACGGTACAGTACCACTTGTAGTCGGTGGATTACTTGTGCAAGAGTGTGGATTTGAGAATATCCATTGGGTTGCTATCTTTTGCATTGGCATCAGGGATCAGCCGGAGAGTTCTTAGTGGCGCACTAGTTATCAATTCAGAAGTTATCTGTGAGTTCAATGAGAAGATTGGGCCACCCCTTATCATCTTGGTATCAGATTTACAGGTTGCCTCGGTGAGCTATCAAATTTCCCTTTAGTTTGAGTGTTTTTATTTTCCTATCCAGAAAATTGCCCCACAAAAATAGTTCTAGTCATTGCCATAGCCTAGATATCACCTTAGTTTCATTACTTTTGCTGTCATTGTGTTAGATTTTGTGTTGTTTTTTCTCGTTTTTAGTTTTCTATTTTTCGGCTAGGTTTAGGGTTCTTGTTCATCTAGCCGAGATCCTATCAAAAAACATCAAAAAAATCCGCTGCCACTTGCCCTAAAACACCACGGGTTCCCCTTTATTTTTCCTAGTCTAGCCCTACTCGGATTGCTATTCGGGAGCTACTAGGTTGGTTTGGGTTCCTAGCTACAATCGGATTCGAGGAGGGGTGGGTTTTCATCCGCAAATTTCCTACAAAAATCGATCCCTAGTCCCTCTCGGATTGCTACCCTACCACGGCACGGATTCGTGCGTTTTTCTGCCGTGCTCATAAGCTGCTGCCGCGCGCGCCCACACACACACGACCCACGGCAGCAAATCTCTGCCGCCGCTGCCGCGCTCTACAGCCCGCTGCCGCGCGCACACTTCCACGGCACAGACGGCAGAGTTTCTCTGCCGTGCGCGCCTGCTGCTGCTGTTTCTCTGCCGCGGTACGAAAAACCTTCGTTTTCTCTGACGTGAGCTCTGCCGTGGTACCAAAACCGCCTGTTTCTCTACCGTGATTGATGTTTCCTGCCGTGAGCTCGTTTTCACCTAGAATTTTTCTGTTTTTCTTTGTTTTTCCTTGTTTTCTCACTAGGACTCATATATCCATACCTTGTGAACCTTAGCCACAGCCTTTCTACAGCATTATAATAGGAACTTGCCCACAAGTATAGCTATTTTGTGCTCTGACAGGTTGCTCATTTTTTCATCACCACCATTGTGTTTACTTGTGTTTGGTTAATTGTTGCTCCTAGCTTAGTGTAAGGCCATTGGAAAAATACAAAAAAATAGAAAAAGCAAAAAGTATAAAAAAAAAGAGAAAAAGAGCAAAGTGCAAAAGGCCATATCATTGCTATTGTTTACTAGTTGAGCTTGCCATTGTGACACTTGGTTTTTCATTGAGCAATCTTGTGCCTGTCAATTAAGAGCCTAGCTAGTGACTTTCTAGTGCATTGCAAATTTCATCCACATATTGCTTTGCCACATTTGTCTCCATTGTGTGAGTTTCCTTGGGTATTTAATATCTTCACTAAGACAACAAATAGGATTGTTACTTTGGTGATTGTTAGGTATCCATACCAAGCCCCACTAAATAACCTTGTTTGCCATTGTGAGACTTAAAAACCTGGGTATTCTCTCTTTCACACTAAAGCACTTGAATTGCCTCTACTTGTGGTAAGTATCTCTATTCACTTTGGAGTGGTAAGATATCCTATTGTTTTGCTAGATTTTTGAGTGAGTTGAGAGAGGCACCACAACCTATACTTATTTTATTTTCACTAACCTTCTAATGGATCTTTCTAGTGGTGATCTTGTGCAGCAAAAGAAGGACCAATCCGAGGGAGTGAATTGGAGGGAGTATGAGGCATTAAGGGATGTGTTGAAACAAAAATTGGATGACAATGAGGAACACTACAAGAAATATGTTAATGAAGCTTGTGATCCCCTCTATGAGATGGTTAATACCATGGAAAAAAAAGTTGAGGAAACCAACAAAGTGGCCGAGACCAATAGTGCTCAATTGAGAACAATGCAAGATTCTATTGATGCCATCAACAATACTATGACTGATCTTCAAAGATTAATTCAAGCTCGGTTGCCACCTATTGATGATGACAATGCTAGTGTCCATAGTGATGCAAATAATGAGGAGGAACCTAATTTTGGCCGTGGAGCTAGAGGAGAAAGAGGAGGAGGAGGTTTTCAAGGCCGAGCTAGGCGTGTGCCTTTGCCCAATGCTAATGACAATAGAGAAGATATATTGGGTAAACCCAAATTTTCTATTCCATCTTTCAGCTTTGATACTATGGATGTGGAAGAATTCTTGCTATGGGAGTTGAAAATTGAGAAGCTATGGAGATTACATGATTATAATGAGGATAGAAATCAAGTTGGCATCTTCTGAGTTTGATGGATATGCTCTTAGATGGTGGGACAATTTAGTGAGAAAGAGACATAATGATGGTGAGTTACCCATTGCTACTTGGAACACCATGAAGAGGCTCATGAGGGAAAGATTTGTACCACCCAATTACATAAGGCAACAATTTGACAAATTACAACAATTGAAGCAAGGTCTCAAGACAGTTGATGCTTATTATCAAGAGATGGAATTAATTATGCAAAGAGGTCGTGTGGTAGAGCAAGAAGAGCAAACAATGCAAAGATTTCTTTCCGGATTACATTATAGAATCAAGGGCATTGTGAGGCATTATCAATATGCTAATATGCATGATCTACTCCATCATGCTAGGGAGGCCGAATCACATCTACTTGAGGAAGCACAAAATTCAGCTAGAACAAGGAGTAGATTCCCATTGAGATCATCTACTACTCCTAGTGTGCCACCACCACCACCTCCATCATCAAGTTTTCGAGGTGCTCCATCATCCAAAACCGAGCCTAGTGTGGCTAATACAAGGAAAACATCACAACCAACAGCAAGTGCCTCGGGTTCTAGTGCTCCTACTACAAGGAATAGAGATATTACATGTCACACATGTGGAGGAAAAGGGCACTTCAAGAGGGATTCTCCAAATTCAAAAGTGATGATTATCAATGAGAACAATGAGTATGAGACAGGTGATGATGTTGATCCCAATGATCTTGATGATGATGATGGATATTTGAGTGATTCTCCTTTGGATGCTTATGCTACTACTATGCCTTCTATTATTTGCACCCAAAATTCATTGAGTGTGGTGCCTAGTCCTGAAAATCAAAGGTGCAATCTATTCCAAACAAAGGCTGTTATTGGTCCCAACATGGCTTGCAAAGTCATCATTGATGGAGGGAGTTGCAGAAATTTGGCTAGCAAAGATCTATGTGCAAAACTCAATTTGAAATATATGCCACTCCCTTCTCCTTATCACATCCAATGGTTGAGTAGCACGGGACAAATGAAGGTTTCTCATATGGTGAGAGTGGAGTTCCAAATTGGACCTTATAAGGATATCATTGAGTTTGATGTGGTGCCCATGACAGTTTGCCACTTATTATTGGGAAGACCTTGGCAATTTGATAGAAGTGTGAAGCATGAAGGAAGAGCAAATACTTATGAGCTATATCATCATGGGAAGACTATTATTTTGAGGCCTATGACTCCACAACAAATTGTAAATGAGTCCCAATCCAAAATTGCTATGAAAGTGGAAAAAGAGAGAGAGAGGGATGAGGGAACACCAAAAATACAAGCCATGGGGAGTGATAGCAAAACCAATTCGAGTGGTAAAAAGAGAGAGAACGTATTATGCATGTTAGCCACTAAAGAGGATTTGAGGGAATTTAAGGATGATCCTTCACTAGTCCCTATTGTGCTTATTCACAAGGGAGAGATTTTGGTTTCTAATGACATGACCCCTATTCCTCTTGGTGTTTCTAATGTTTTGCAGGACTTTGAGGATGTTTTTCCACAAGATGTGCCCTCGGGATTGCCACCATTGAGAGGAATTGAACACCAAATTGATTTGATCCCGGGAGCATCTCTCCCAAACCGAGCCCCTTATAGAACCAATCCACAAGAAACAAAGGAGATCCAAAAGCAAGTACAAGAACTATTGGACAAAGGTTATATTCGGGTTAGTCTTTCTCCTTGTGTCGTTCCCGTTATTTTGGTTCCTAAGAAAGATGGTACTTGGCGCATGTGTGTAGATTGTAGAGCAATTAATAACATCACTATTCGTTATCGTCATCCTATACCACGTTTAGATGACATGTTAGATGAATTAAGTGGTGCTACTCTTTTCTCTAAAATTGATTTGCGTAGTGGATACCATCAAATAAGAATGAAAGAGGGAGATGAATGGAAAACTGCTTTTAAGACAAAATTTGGTTTATATGAGTGGTTAGTAATTCCCTTTGGTTTAACTAATGCACCTAGTACTTTCATGAGATTAATGAACCATATTTTAAGAGACTTTATTGGTAGATTTGTGGTAGTTTATTTTGATGATATTCTTATATATAGCCACAATGAACATGACCACATGGATCATATTAGACAAGTTTTGCAAGTGCTAAGAACTAATAAATTGTATGGTAATCTTGAGAAGTGCACTTTTTGTAAAGATAAGGTTATATTTCTTGGTTATGTTGTTTCTAAGCATGGAATTGAGGTTGATCAATCTAAAATTGAAGCTATTCGAAAGTGGCCAATTCCAACTAATGTGAGTCAAGTTAGAAGTTTTAATGGGCTTGCTAGTTTCTATAGAAGATTTGTGCCTAATTTTAGTACAATAGCTGCCCCTTTAAATGATCTAACTAAAAAGGGTGTTAATTTTGAATGGGGTGTTTCTCAAGACATTGCTTTCGACACTTTGAAAGAGAAGTTGATTTCGGCCCCATTGCTTATGCTTCCAAATTTTGATAAACAATTTGAGATTGAATGTGATGCTAGTGGCATAGGTATTGGAGGTGTGCTCATGCAAGAAAAGAAACCTATTGCCTATTTTTCTGAAAAATTGAATGGTGCACAATTGAATTATTCTGTTTATGATAAGGAATTATATACACTTGTGAGAGTTTTAGAGGTATGGAAACATTATTTGTGGCCTAAAGAATTTATTATACATAGTGATCATGAAGCATTGAAATTTTTAAAGTGCCAAAATAATTTGAATAAGAGGCATGCTAAGTGGGTTGAGTTTATTGAATATTTTCCATACATCATAAAACATAAAAAGGGATTGGATAATGTAGTTGCTGATGCTTTGTCAAGGAAAAATATGTTACTCTCTAATTTAGAAATCAAGGTTTCGGGTTTGGAGGGTATTAGAGATTTATATGATGAAGATAATGAGTTTTCTATGCCATTTAATAAATGGGTTAATACTAAAGCATGGGAAAAATTTCATATACATGATGGGTACTTGTTTAGAACTAACAAATTGTGTATTCCCGAGTGTTCTTTGCGTTTGTTTTTGATACAGGAATCTCATAGTGGAGGATTGATGGGACACTTTGGAAGAGAGAAGACTTTGTTGATGTTGGCTGAAAATTTCTATTGGGCACATATGAGAAGAGATGTGTATAGATTGGTGCAAAGATGCATTACTTGCAACAAATCCAAATCAAAATTGAAGCCCCATGGATTATATACACCATATCCATCACCAAGTAGACCATGGGAGGATATTAGTATGGATTTTGTGTTGGGATTACCAAGGACAAAAAGAGGACATGACTCTATCTTTGTGGTTGTGGATAGATTTTCAAAGATGGCTCATTTTATTCCATGCCACAAGAGTGGTGATGCTTCTCACGTTGCCAATTTGTTCTTTAGAGAGATTGTGATATTGCATGGAGTTCCAAGGACTATAGTTTCAGATAGAGATGTCAAGTTCATGAGTTACTTTTGGAAGACACTTTGGGGTAAGCTTGGCACTAAGCTATTTTTTTCTACTACTTGCCACCCCCAAACTGATGGACAAACCGAGGTGGTTAATAGAACATTGTCCACATTGCTAAGAGGTATGATCAAGAAGAATTTGAAGGAGTGGGAGGAGTGTTTGCCCCATGTGGAATTTGCATACAATAGAGTTGTGCATTCAACTACTCAATTATGTCCTTTTGAGGTGGTGTATGGTTTCAAGCCTATTACTCCTCTTTACTTATTACCACTTCCTTTACATGAGAGAGTTAATATGGAGGCATCAAAGAGGGCTGATTTTGTGAAGAAGATTCATGAGAAAACAAAAGAAGCAATTGAGAAGAAAGGAAAACATGTGGCTGAAAGAGTAAACAAGAAGAGGAAGGAGCTTATATTTCGGCCACGAGATATGGTGTGGGTACACTTTCGAAAAGATAGATTTCCCACATTGAGAAAGTCCAAGTTGATGCCTAGAGGAGCTGGTCCTTACAAAGTTATTTCAAGGATCAATGATAATGCATACAAGATTGACCTCCCAATTGATGAGTTTGGTGTTAGTAATTCTTTTAATGTGGCTGATTTGACACCTTACCATGGAGATGATTTAGCATCGAGGTCGATGCCTTTTCAAGAGGGGGAGGATGATGAGGACATCCCTAGCTCTTCACCTATTGTTGAACATGAAGATCCACCAATTAAAGCTAATGAAGTGAGGATTGGTCCAATGACAAGATCAAGGACTAAGCTATTACAACAACAGGTAAATTCACTCCTACTTGAGTATAATGTTTATAATTGTGAGAATTTTATACTACCTAAGTCCTTGCATTTGTGTGTCCTTAGGTTTATTGATAACACAAGCATGAATGAAGATCATGGAGAGGAGACACACAAGGATGAGCATGGACTAGAAGAGGAGATGGAAAACAAGTGCTAGCATGGTGAAAACAACAAATAACAATTGTTATTATGACAAGGGGATGGTGCCTCCACAAGGTCAAATGCACTAAGTGTGTAAAACAATACACATTGTTATTTCACACTCATGGATGGACAAGGAAAGAGGAGGGCGCCCACAAGGAAGCATCAATGCGCCATATGGAGTTCTAGTAGTAGTAGGTTTGGTTTCCATACCAATATGGCCGCACCCCTTGTGTATGGGGTCAGTTTGTATCTAGTAGTGTCCTAGTAGGAGTCCTAGTCCAATTAGAATAGGTGCTTGCGCAAGGGGAAGCCTTGTGGCCGCACCCCCTCTCATATATACCCCTTGGGGCTCATAGGAGAGGGCAGACTACGTTAAAACCAAAAACCCTAGACCTCTAGATTGAAACTGCTTGTTAGCCTTTCATCTGGAAGTTCATCTGCAAACCTTACGTGATACATGTTGTTCCATTGGGAATAAGACGGTACAGTACCACTTGTAGTCGGTGGCTTACTTGTGCAAGAGTGTGGAGTTGAGAATATCCATTGGGTTGCTATCTTTTGCATTGGCATCAGGGATCAGCCGGAGAATTCTTAGTGGCGCACTAGTTATCAATTCAGAAGTTATCTGTGAGTTCACTGAGAAGATTGGGCCACCCCTTATCAAGTGATCTTTTATGTTGAGTCTCCATCTTCTAACTTTATGCACACTTGGGAGAGAATAGTTGCCATTCTGAGTTTAATGTGCATTTGTCCCCGAAACATTACTAATTGATTCATGATGTGTTATTGTTTGTTCTCAAATTATTTGTTCTAGTATTCCTCTTAAACTTTGAAGGTGTCCTGGCATTTATGTTTTCCCCACTCTTAAGGACAAGCGAAATATCACTTTGCTATGTTTTCTCTATGCTTGAAACAAACATATAACTGTCAAGTACATTACTATTCATGATCTATTATATGTGTTACTTTTCATGATGCAAGGTGACTGCTATGTTTCATTGTTAGAATTACATCTATCATGCTTGTGTTTAAAGTTCTATGATCTCAGCTATGCTTATGCTTTTACAATTTAGATGATCAAGTTTATGTTGGTAGCATGTCACATCAGAAATTATGTGTTTTTATCGTTTACCTACTCGAGGACGAGGAGGAACTAAGCTTGGGGATGTTGATACATCATAAACGTGTCCTTAATTTCTGATGTTCCATGTTGTTTTCATGCCATATGCTACATATTTTCCTTACATTTCATGTCATTTTATCGATTTCCTGGGACTAAGTTATTGACAAGATGCCGTAGAGCCAGTTCCTGTTTTCTGTTGTTTTTAGTTTCACAAAAGTTGTTCTGGAAATATTCTTGGAATTGGAAAATTCGAAGCCTGGAAGTCTTAGACTTCCCGAAGGTTCCACGGAGTCCCGAAGAGGCCCAAAGGGGGGCCACACCATGAGGCGGCACGCCCTCCCCCCGGCCGCGCCATGGGCTGGTGTGGGACGCTCGGGAGCCCACCGCCATCACCCTTTCTCCTATTCATCCCCCTCCCGATGCGTGAACTCTAAAAATAAACGACTTTTCCACGAAAAACAACCAAGGCCACCGTCATCGTCAACCCGAGATTGCGAGGGTTCTGGAGTTCTCCCCGGCACCATGCCGGGAGGGAAAATCATCACCGGGGGGCTCTACACCACCATGCCCGCCTCCGGAGTGATGGGTGAGTAGTTCATCCTTGGACTACGGGTCCGTAGCACTAGCTAGATGGTTGTTCTCTCCTCTTTATGCATCATGTTTAGATCTCGTGAGCTGCCCTACATGATCGAGATCATCTTATTGTAATGCTACATGTTGTGTTTGCTAGCATCCGATGATTATTGAATGTTATGTCTCTTGATTATCAATCTATCATGTTGTCTTCATGTGTATGTTATTTATGATCTTGCATGCTCTCTGTTGTTAGTAGATTCTCTGGCCAAGTAGATGCTAGTGACTCCAAGAGGGAGTATTTATGCTCGATAGTGGGTTCATGCCTCCTTTGCATCTATGCTTGAGTGACAGAAACGTGACGGATGGAGGATGTGCGGTTGCCATTAGGGAGAAAACAACGATGTTTACATTGTTTACATTACACACTTTGCTTACTGCGATTATCTGTTGCTTGCAACTTAATACCCAACGTTTGTTCGTATGATATTCGTAGGGTGGATTATTAGTCATAGATGCAGTTGGATGACGGTCTATGTATCTTGTTGTAATGCCCGCATAAATCTCATAGTAATCATCATTTCATGCATGTTTCATTATGTATCAATTGCCCAGTTGTAATTTGTTCACCACACATGTTAGCTATCTTTTATGGAGAGACACCTCTAGTGAACTGTGGACCCCGTTCCATTTTCTCATACTGATAATACAACCACCGCAATTACTGTTTTCACATTGATTCCACTATTTTCACACTTCTACTGCTATTTTCATAATGTTCTCATAATTTTTTCCACACCATACGTTTAACCTATTTGTGTTCGGCAAAACCGGTGAGATTGACAACCTCACTGCTTCATTGGGAAAAGTGAATTGATTGTGTTGTGTAGGTTCCACGTTGCTGCTGAACTGGTAGTGCGCCCTACCACATCAACTACATCAACCTTTAGAAGTTTCTTGTCCTCCTACTGGTCGATTCAACCTTGATTTCTTTTCTGAGGGAAAACTTGCCATTGCACTCTTCACAACCTTTCTCTTAGGGTTACCAATGTTAGCCATCAACTCTAAACATGGAGGCATAGGGGAGAGAACAACCATCTAGCTACTTCTATGGACCCGTAGTCCCGAGATGAACTACTCATGCATCTGTCTGAAGGCGATCATGGTGATGTAGAGGCCTCCGGTAACGATCGCCCTCTCCGGCAGGGTGCCGGAGCATGACTCCAGAAGTCCTAGATTAGACTTTTGAGGTGACGGCGCCTATCTGTATGTTTCATGGAAAATAACTCTGTCCCCGACGTTTTTAGGGTAAAAGGCAATTTATAGGTGAAGGGGGGACAAGAGGTGGTGGCCAGGGCCCTGAGGGGCCCACTAGGCATGGCCTAAGGGGAGCCCACGCCTGGTGTCCGCCTAGGGGTGCCCTGGGTCCCCTCTGGCTCACGTTTAGACTTCGTCTTTGTTCCGGGTAAAAATTGATCTCCATAGATTTTCAGCCCTTTTCGAAAATATTTCCTTAAGAACTTCTCTGAAATAGAAAAACAACAAAAAATAACAACTAGGATGGGGCATCTTATTAATAGGTTAGTTTGTGAAAACATTCGGAAAACGATAGAAAACATGTGGAAAACAAAATGTATTGGGTAGAAAACAAGCATGGAGCATCAAAAATTATAGATACGTTTGCAATGTATCACCGACTCCCCGTATCCAGCACCTTGATCCTGTAGAATGAGGGTCTCACGTGTTACCCCTCTGAGAGTATGCACACATACGTCGAGGCCAATTCTGCAGCACTTCGGTGTCCAGTTCTAGACGCCGCACGTGTATATGAAGGTGGAGTTCTCAACACATGAGAGAGAGAGAGAGTAATTAGAAGTTAGGTCTAGTTGGGAGAGGTCACCTCAAAAAACCCAATTATAAGAAGCTCGAATTCAATTAAAGGAACATATAATTTAATTAGAGAAAGCTCTAATTCTTCTAGAGAAAGAGAGAGAGGCTTAAGAGGCAATTGTGTGTTTTGCATTGAGCCTTGGGGTTCTTTATATAGTGGGAGGAGAGGGGAGACTTGCCAAAAGGGGAGAGGAGTCCTAATTTTGCCAGAAGGCGGTGGCCGCACCACCCTCCTAGCCCAACTCGGATTGGTAAGGTGGAGTCCAAGTTCTTCCCTTTTTATGTTTCTCCTTTTTTTATATTTTCTCTCCAAATAATTATGGAAAAATAACGGGACGATGAGTACCATTCTGTGAAGCCACTGGGCACAACCTAGAAGCCCCTTAAAATAGGTTGCGGCTATCTGGGGGAAATCTGCTCCCCTCCGGTACTCCCCCTTTATATGGAAAGTCCCAGAAACTCCTCCGGAACTCTATGACCCCTTTAGATAAAATCATCTATATTATCGAGTGATGTCATAAATATATTTCTGACACCTCAGGACATCTCATGCCCCCCTACATTTTCTCCGTAAAGTGTGCAATCTCAATTTCTTTCTCAGAACAACTTCGAAATAAATTTTGGCAGTAATAGAATTATGTATATCACTCTGGGACATCCAATGCCCTCATTATAAATTTTCTCTGATATATAAATATATCTATCATGCAGAAACACCATTCCGATGGTACTCCTAGTTGATCCGGACCTACCGATATACATAAAAATCAGCCCAAACTTAAGTGTATTTCCCTTACAGGTTCGATAGTGTGTGGACAGGAAACTTGAATTTTTTTTCCTTTTCAATAATCAATAGCGGGGCCATGGGCGCCCATATTGACCCCCACATACTATACGAATAAATTGATGAGCTTGTTGGTCATTATACAACTCTCCAATTACTCACGATACTGAACTTACCCGAGAGTATGGATGTCAGTATTGCCGTGAAATAAACGTTCACTTATACCTTTGTATTTTCTCATTAACTGGTAAGTTTCCTATTTCTCGTTAATGTATTATGATATCCCACATGATGTATCATCAGCGTGCAGTGTCTGCATAATTTATGGATATCAAGAATACCGAGTGGGCCCAGGTATGTATCTCTCTTTTTACGAAGGAGCAATTCCCATCTGAGAACATCGAGGTGATATACTCTTTTAGAACTACCCAGTAGCTACCTTTTTGTTCATCCAGTTTACGGTGTGACTCTTGATTGTACCAAAGTAAAACCTCCAAAATATATTATCCCGATAACTTCATGGTCAAATAATACATTGTAATATAACCTGGTTGTGGTATGATTCTAAGGAAAAAGATGTCTTAGTGGAATCTCTTAGCATATCAATATACTTAGGGAATACCCTGCCATATTATTCCCTTCCAACAATATGCTATTCATTTATGTTGACATAAACAATGTCCATGACCATCAAAACATAGTCATCATATTATCCAATGAATTAGTCGTAAAAGTAAAGACTAAGGTTTATTTCTGTGTTCATGTTACTACACGTGAGCGTGAGTTTTCCTCCGAACCTCATATTCAGGAATCGCGTCAGTTACAACATAGTAATATGAATCATAATTATGGAACAAATACATAAATATTATTGAATTTTGGGTATACATCCAACAGGCCGGCCTGCATTCGGATGGAGCCACACTTCACCTCAGCGCTATGAGCTGGACAGGAGAAAAGTGGAGGACAGATGGGTGGCTCAAGAACAACTGATGACGCTCAATCCAAGCCCTTCACGTCCTTGCGTGGAGCCTTGCGACGAAGCCATGCCGGGCGAATCAAAAAGTCTCGTGGAAGCAAAGAGGCCCCACTAAATCCAAAAGAGGTGGGAATGGCACGACGAGCAATGAAGACACTATCGGCGATGCAGCTGAGCTGGCTACAGTAGAATTAACGACAAGAGGTGGCGAAGGCAGGGAGTCCTCGTCCAGAAATTCCACTCGGTCCCAAAGTTCTTATCTTCACGAGAAACACTAATATTTGGCCTCGTAGCGGTGATATGAGGTATGTGGAGCCAAATCTGAGGTCTACCACAAAAAATACAAGTCCATCCATTTTAAGGGATCTGGTCGGGGTCTTTTTTACGTGAAACTACAAGATAGGAGTGGCCAATGACGTCTATATGAACAACAAGTGTGAGAATGTTGTGATAAATGGTGGCCCAATCTTCTCGATGAACTCGCTGATAACTTGATTGATAACTCGTGTCTCACTGAAAACTTGTAACATCCCAAGTATGAAGAACACCATTAGAATGTTTGCTCCTTGTTAATTTATGTTTTGCATCAAGTCATCATAAGCATTGCACTTGTTTTTCCATTTGATTTTCAAATCAAATTTCAAACCTTTGTTTCACACTTGGTCTGTTACAATTTTTCAAATGAAACATTCAAATCAAAACATTCATTTGTTTCCATTAAACTTGAAAGTTCAAACTATTAACTTGCTTCTTTTCAATAATTCAACTAATACCAAATTCACTCAAATTCATTTGAATTTACAAACAGCAACAAAACTTAAAATTTGGAAAACATAAAGTTGCACAACTGGGCTTTTGTAATAAATAAATTATACAAATTATCCCCACAATTTTTCAAACCCCAAAACCCTATTTAAATTTTAAATCACAATTTCAAATCATTTGGCAATTTCAAATTTTTGGAAATAAGCCCACATACTTTTGAATCTTACTGTTTTGGTAATTCAATAAACAATTATTGCAAAAATAAGCACCAAATCCTATTTCCTTTTCTCTTTTCTTTCCTACAAAAAAAAGAAAAGGTGAACAAAAAAAAACAGAAACAGAAAACAGAAAAACAAAAAAAAAGGGGAGAGGGCAGGCCAGCCAAGTGGGCTGAGCCCACTACACCCCGTAGGCCCAGCCCACCTTCTTCCCATCCCCTACCTCTGTACGGCAGGACATCGAGGATGTCCATGTCGAACAGGCAGAGGATGGAACGGCCAGCAGAGCGCCTCCTCCTCCTTAAAACCTCGCCCGAGGGCTCCTCCTTGCTGCCCTAGCTTCCCTCCTCCCTTCTCCATCACCGCGCCGCCGTTTTTCTTCCTCCTCCCTCCTCTGCTTCTCCCTGTTCTGAACCACCGCACACCACCGCGGCAGCAACCGGCGATCGCCGTCGCCATGGCGCTCCTCCGCGCAGGCTGAGCGCGGGAATCGCTTCCCCGTGCCTCCGTCTTCCTCCTTGACAACGCAGTCGTGCCTGGGAGGCCTCGGATCGCCGCCGCCGTCTCCGTCCATGTCGCCGGCTACCGCCACCTCACCGAGCACGCCCTGCTCCTCCTTCCTCTCCCCGGTGAGCACCTCCCCTCGTTCTTTCCCTCCCGGCATCTTCGTATCACCCGCACGCATCCCTTGCACACACGCACACGCAACAGCACCGCGGCGCTCGTCGCCGGCGTCCACCGCTCCGCCACTGTCAACAGGTTCAGAAAGACTGAAACTTTCTGTCAGTTTCAGTTAAAACAGCGAAGCCCACCTCAAAACCCCGCGCGATCCTCCTCTGTCACGATTCGATCCGCACCGCAATGGCTAGATCCAACGGTGCGCAGCGCGAGGGCGCGGGTTCGATCCCCCGCAGCGCAGAATAAAACCATCTTTTTTCGCTTCGCTGCCACGCATGCCTCCTGGCCCCACCTGCCATTGGCAGTGGTGGCCACGCCAGCACACACCCGCACGCCACGCACGCACCAGCTGGGCACTGGCCCACTGCCAGTGACCTAGGGGTTGCTCTGGCTGCGTAGAAAAGGGTTCCAGGGACCTTTTCTGAAGTTTCTTTTCGCATCCAAGCCCCTGGACCAAATCTGAACTTTTTAAAATCACAGAATAGCCCCTGTAATTCAAATTCAAATAACTTTTGCATTTCAAATACAAATTTAATAAATAAAATATGTTTTCCATACCAAATTTAATTCTCTACATGTTTAAACCATTTGTATACTGTTTTGAACATTTCAAATGTTTTCAAAAATTCAAATTCAAACTACTAGTTCAAATTTGGTCAAATTCATAACTAATTCAAATTTAATTCAAATGGCACATATAAAATATGTTTTCCATGCAAAATTGAACAAGCTTTCCAAATATAAACTTTGTTGCCTGTTTTGAATAATTAAAATTGGTTAAATAATTTAAATCTTGTTTAAACTTGTTTAATTCATAATTAATTCATTTTAAATCCATTGTCAACAAATGAAACATGTATTCCACCTAAATTTTTTTGTTCTTTCCAAATATGAATTTTTTTATCTATTTGGAACAATTAAAATTGGTGAAAACAACAAATGCTTGTGTAACTCATTTAAGAAGCCAAATTTCACAACTTAATAAATAAAATTCCAAACTTGGTAAACCACATTTCAAATTGAAGCTATTGTTGTTTTCTCATTGTTTTCCTCATCCATGCATCATTCTAATCAACTTTCACATGATGGTTATTTGTAGATCATTTAATCCAACCTTAATTCATGGGCTTTCCATATGCAATCCAAATTGCATATAGACCCATTTAATTATGTTACCATGTCAACTAGTTTATCTTTGATGCATCAATTAAATTGTCATGCATCATCCCATGTTTGTGCATTATGCCATGTTATTGATTGTTTGTCTCTCTGTGTTGTTTGTTTGCTTCTTCTCGAATAGACGACGACGTTGAGACAGACGAGGTTTACGACACTACTTCAGAGGAGTTAGCCCAGTACCAGGCTACTGAGTTGGCAGGCAAGTATTCACTCACATGAACCATTGTGTCCTTTCCACACTGGATATCGAAACTTTCCGTTGTCTATCCTGCTAGCCTTAAGATTTGTTGCTTGTGTTCCGATCCTATCACATGTTATCCTGTAACCCCGATATAGCCTATCCTCCACACCTATAACCCCGTTGCTTGTTGCCTGTGTCTTACTAGCATGCTTAGGGTTGTTTATGCTCGAGTCTGATGTCCGTTATTTCTTTTACCTTATTTATTAGGTTCTGGGGCTCGATGTTTAAACAACAACCTGTTAATGTTTGAGGTAATGCTAATTTGATGATAAGGCACCGGCAGGAGGCCGGGTATGGTTTTGAGGCCTGCTAGTGTCGAACTCAGGAAAAGTTCTTGTCCTCTAGATCCATGATGAGCACGCTAACCGCATGTGGGAAGCGTGTATGGGTGCCCCCCTCAACTTTGATTCGATTTGCATCTCGTCCAAATCGCCTCATTTAGTTCGGGTTTTCCATTTGCAGCATGCATATGCAGGTGCGAACCCGAGGCCAGGGTGGTAACTTTTGTAGTCGGCATTTAGGGAGACACGTTCTTAGAGTGCTATGAGGGTCCCCTTTTCTTCGTGGGGCTTGATTAGCCGTGCGCTCAACTGCACGGGGTTCTTTGGGCTGGATGCAAAGAAGAATTGGGTTGTATTGAGTGTCTCGCTTGGTGGGTTTGATCCCCGTCTGGCGGGATATTCTTACGTGTACGGCCAAATTGGTGCATCCCTGCAGGGTTAAATCTTCTCGAGAAGCCGTGTTGTTTGCGGTTATGGATGACTTGGTGATAGGGCTGGCTAACAAGGATTAGACAACTTACACCTAATTAATAATAATGTGACTAGTAATAGGCATATTGTCACAATAACTTGAACCTTCATTAATCCAACTATGTGGGTTATCCTCGGATTGCTTCTTTGGATAAGGGGCGAGATCCAGGATGGGTTTGTTTTAGGATAGTGGTAGTTGGTTCCGATATGCTATCTTATCCCCTTCTTTTAGCCGCATGTTGTAGCGTGTCTATGTAGTTGGTTAGAGCAGCCCGTTGCCGCCTCTTTATATCACCTATCTTCCGTTGAACCCAAAGCATCTGTACTTGGTGTTGCCGGGTACACTTTGGCATCTTGTGCGTCTTGGTTGCCAGTACTCGTCTGTACTAACCCCTTTGGGGATGCGTGTTCTGCAGACTACGTTCCTGAGGATCCCCATGGTGGCTACTACGTGGAGTATGACGAGGCTGCTGACGAGTAGATAGTGGACCCGGGCAGGATCCGAGACATCGTGGATGGGCTCCGTCTTTTCGTTTCCGGCCTCTTAGGCCTATTTGGATCTTGTATGTACTCAGACACTTTGGATGCTTCCGCTGTGATGTAATGATGACTTGTTGGGACATGTGTCCTCTAGATGATTGTATTTGATATCTCTGCTCTAGTGAGAGCTATTTGCCACTTATTTCTATTTCTTTGTGTCTTAGAGATTTGTTGTGATATCACTTGTTCAAATGACGTTGACGTACCATGTGTGTATGTTATGAAGTACGTCAATGGAAGTAGTCGGATTTCTATGGGATGGTTTGCGCAGACGATGAATAGGCAGAGGATGGTTGTCACACGTTTACGTGTTGGCCTACTCATATTGAGATGCGGGTGCCGGTATGCCCCGTAAGCCATTTATCTACTGTTTAGCGGGCTGTGAGTATCCTCTAGAAGTACGGGTGCGACAAATGGTATCAGAGCCTGTCTGCCTGTAGGATCCCTTTTACTGGTCGCAGTTGAGTCTAGAAACTATTTTGTAGCTATATAGGAAAAATGAAACGTGAGAGTAGGAATTCTGTTCTTTTATTTCTTTCCCACCCACCCTCCCTTTTCTGGTAAGGAAGTGCAACGTTGTTTTCTCTTCTCATCTAAACTTTCAAGTTAGGATTTCACGTATCCTGGTTTCTCTAGGATAGTAATATCTACTAGACCATAGGAATGGAGGTGGTTGTGACATGATTTATCATGTTGCCTACTCACGATTGAGAACGGAGGCGTGTAAGCTCCGGAAGCAGATCCTCTATTCCTTAAGCAGTATATATTGATCCTTTAGAAGACCGGATGGGTTTTTCCGTAGTACCTCAGGAGTGTTTGGTCTCGTGTTTCCCGATGTTGCTTCGATATCCTGTTCTTCTCAACATCCTTTTCGTCCGTTGAAACCTTGTTGTTGCTTGCCACTTCAGTTCTTCTACCGGCGTCTAATCAAAACTTCCCCATCATCTGCAGATGGATCTCAGGTTCTACCCGGAGGTGGTTCGTATGACTCGTTGCGAGAGCACTGCCGGTTATCCGGAGATGCTGAGAGACATGGTCACTTTTCTGGGGTTCCGTTGGGCACCAGAGTACCAGGTCTACGAGCAGCAGCGAGAGTTTGACCAGACCTACTACCAGGCTATCGTCTACATTTTGTCAGATGATGGCATGAGCGTAGTCCACCGCTACGAGGCAGTGGGTTCCACAGTGGATATGGCTGTGCAACAGGCAGCTTATGTGAGCCTCACCGTCCTTCGTGCTGACTACTGGGGATTTGACGATTCTATCTATCGCCACATCCCCCGTGGTTACATCACTTCGGAGGGAGCTCACTTCACTCTCTATGACAACTTGGATGTTTACGAGCATGATAACTCCAGGCTGCACACCACCGCTCAGTTTGTCAGACACAGTGACGCAGTTGCCCGCACACTATCTCAGGAGTTGGCTTCAGTCAGAGAGCAGCTTTACCTTGCTTTGACTCGTCTGGCGACTTACACCACAGACTTTGTTGGAGACGAGCACTTTGCACGTTTCGATCAGCCAGTTTGGCGTCATCTGCCAGATGCTGGAGGTTACGAGCCGATCAGAGGTCCACTCCTTAACCTTGGTGCTGGTTACACTGGGATTCCCCGCTTTGGAGCACAGGGAGTCGACGCTATGTACTTCACCACGCCTAGAGTCGGTCTCAGACCACGTCAGATCTATGTGGATCGTCGTTCCACCTACTTTTGCGGTCATGCTCCTCACCGTACCTCTCGCCGTACTCCTAGCCGCCGTCCTGCGTGATGAGCATGGGAGTACCGATGTATCCATTCTTAGCTATGCTTAGTTATCCTTTGGCATTCGAACCATTTATGGTGTGTTGGATATTCTGATGTAATTGAGCATGTGATGATGTACCTGTTGGTTATCTATTCATGCGTCGGAATAATCTCTCTTTCGGTTGCCAAGTCTATCCTTGTCTATTGTTGTGCTAAAATGCATTTCCATTCAGGATGCCGCCAACAAGGAACAACGCGCCTGAGCCACCGCCAATCGCGGAGCTGTTGACTCAGATGACCCAAGTCATGACGCAGATGGCCCAGTTCTAGGCTAATCAGCACATCAACCAGACAGCTCCACGAGTCAGCATCAAAGAGTTTCTCAGTCTAGGCCCAAGAGCTTTCGTGGCCACACGCGAGCCTCTGGACGCTGATGACTGGATCCGTGAGATAGCCAAGGCTCTGGAGATTGCACACGTAGCTGAGGAAGACAAGGTCAAGTATGCCTCCTATCTGCTGAAGGGTCAGGCAGCTACTTGGTGGGAAAACTTCCAGGCCATGGGAACTGGGATGCCAGTCACGTGGGATTGTTTCAAGGAAGCCTTCCTGAAGCACCACATTCCAGATGGTCTCATGGAAAGGATGCGTGAGGAGTTTTGCTCTCTCAAGCAGGGCAAGTTGGACGTCATCGGGTATCAGAGTGAGTTCAATCGCCTCGCTCGGTACGCTGGAGATGAGGTGTCCACTGAAGCTAAAAAGATGGCAAGGTTCCGCAGAGGTTTTAACCCGGAACTCAAGTATGCCCTCACCAATATCAAGGCCAACATCTTTGAGGATCTCGTTAACACCGCGCTCAATGAAGAAAATGGGCGCAAGGTGTTCGAGGAGTCTCGCAAGCACTCGCGTGAGGGTGGTTCCTCCTCCAACATGACCACCCCTCCGCAGAAGCGCCGCATCTGGGTACCAAATGGTGCTGTCACTCGGGCTCCATACGCCCAAGCTTCTCCAGGCTTCGCTCCCCGCCCACCCAACCCTGCTCAGATGCATGATCCAAGGGCTTCGATGGGGCAGCCAAGGCCAGGGCCTCCTCGTGTCGTCACTTGCTACAAGTGCAAGCAGACGGGACACTACGCTGACAAGTGCACGCAGAGGCAGCTACCTCCACCACCACCTCGTCCTAACACAAACCAGGCAATGGTGCGCGCTCCCCCGCCTAAGGCCTTCAACTCCAACAACAGGCCTGTCGGGAGGACCGCAAGGGTGAATCATGTCAAGATCGACAAAGCTGAGGAAGCTCCTGACGTCGTTCTCGGTACATTTCCCGTAAACTCTATTCCAGCTAAAGTGTTGTTTAAAACCGGAGCATCACATTCTTTTGTGTCAAAGACCTTTGCCACAACAAACAACCTAATTGTGGTTCCACTAAGCAATCAGATCATTGTTCACTCCCCGGGATCTCAAATGTTGACTGCCAAGATAAGTAAGGACAATCAAATCCTAATTGGAGGCCAAATTTTCCTTGCTTCTCTCATGTTGCTGGGAAGTTCTGACATTGATATCATTCTTGGTATGGATTGGCTGAAGGCCAATAAAGCAAGGATTGACTGTGCTCAAAAGTCAATAACTCTGTCCCACCCTTCTCGCCAGATAATCTATTCTCCAAATGAATCAAGTTCCATTCAGCTGTGCACCCTCAATGCAAAACCTCTACCGTCACTTGGAAATGTTCCGGTGGTTTGCGACTTCCCTGACGTCTTTCCAGAAGAGTTGCCAGGAATGCCTCCGGACAGAGCTGTTGAGTTCGTGATCGAACTTGAACCAGGTACTGCTCCAATCTCTAAGCACCCCTACAAGATAGGAACTCCCGAGCTGAAGTTGTTGAAGGAACAAATTGATATGTACATGGAAAAAGGTTACATTCAACCTAGTTCCTCGTCTTGGGGTTGCCCAACTCTGTTCGTTGCGAAGAAGGATCACACAAAGAGACTCGTTGTTGACTATCGTCCTCTTAACGAGAAAACTATCAAAAACAAGTATCCAATTCCTCGCACCGATGACCTTTTTGATCAACTTGCTGGAGCCTCAATATTCTCCAAGTTGTACTTGAGAATGGGTTACCATCAAATAAAGATCAAAAAAGAGGATATTCCAAAGACAGCCTTCACCACTCGCTACGGTCTATATGAATTCACCGTCATGTCCTTTGGTCTCACCAATGCACCGGCGACCTTCTTTCGACTCATGAATTCTCTCTTCCATGAATACCTCGACAAGTTCGTTGTGGTATATCTTGATGACATTCTTGTCTACTCAAAATCCGAGGAAGAGCATGAAGAACATCTTCGTCTCACTCTCATGAAGCTTCACGAGCATCGTCTCTATGCCAAATTCTCCAAATGTGAGTTCTGGATTCCAGAAGTTGCTTACCTTGGTCATGTCATCTCTGCCAAGGGCATAGCCATTGATCCAGAAAAGGTTAAAGCAATTGTGGATTGGAAACCTCCAAAGACGGTGAAGCAAGTAAGAAGCTTTCTAGGCTTGGCTAGCTATTGCCGTCGTTTCGTCCAAAACTTCTCCAAGATTGCCAAACCTCTCACTGACCTCACAAAGAAGGACAAGAAGTTCGTTTGGTCTCCACAATGTGCTGAAAGTTTCAATCTCCTGAAGACTAAACTCACTTCTACACCAGTTCTGGTTGGCCCAGATCCTTCCAAACCTTTTCAAATATTCTGTGATGTTTCTCTCCAAGGGCTAGGTGCAGTTCTTATGCAAGAACGTCAAGTTGTGGCTTATGCTTCACGTCAGCTGAACGCACATGAGCTCAATTATCCCACTCATGACCTTGAACTTGCAGCAGTTGTGTTTGCCCTCAAGAAATGGAGACAATACTTGTTGGGTAATCGCACCGAAATCTTTTCCGATCATAAGAGTCTGAAGTACACCTTCACTCAACCAGATCTAAACCTCAGACAAAGGAGATGGATTCAAAAGATCAAAGACTTTGATCTTACCATTTCTTACACTCCAGGCAAGGCTAATGTTATGGCCGATGCTCTAAGTCGCAAGTCGTATTGCAATAATCTCATGATCATGGAAAGCCAACCTCCTCTTCATGAAGAATTCCAGAAGCTCAACCTTGGTCTTGTTCCTCAAGGCTATCTTGCAAACTTGACAGCCACTCCAACTCTCGAGGACAAGATTCGTTCTGAACAACTTCGTGATGCTGAAATCAAGAAGATTGTAGAACACATCAAAGGAGGCAATGAGAAATTTAAATCCTTCTCAGTGGATGACAAGGGAACTGTGTTCTTCGAAGGACGCATTGCAGTTCCTCAGATTCAAAGTCTCAAAGATGTCATTCTCAAGGAGGCTCATGAAACTCCTCTCTCCATACACCCTGGAAGTACAAAGATGTACCAGGATCTCAAGACACTGTATTGGTGGCCTAGCATGAAGCGTGAAATTGCTCAATACGTTTCCGAATGCGACGTGTGTCAACGTGTTAAGGCAGTTCATCAGAAAATAGCCGGTCTTCTCCAACCTCTTAAAATCCCTGAGTGGAAGTGGGACATGATTGAAATGGACTTCGTCACTGGTTTTCCAAAGTCCAAGAGGGGCAACGATGCAATCTTCGTTGTCATTGATCGACTCACTAAAGTAGCTCACTTCTTTCCTGTCAAAGAGACAATCTCATCTAGTCAGTTAGCAGAGCTCTACACAGCAAAGATTGTTCCTCTTCATGGTGTTCCATTGGAAATAAGCTCAGACCGTGGAAGCATATTCACTTCTCATTTCTGGAAAAGCTTTCAAGAAGCCTTGGGCACCAAGCTTCTGTTCAGCACAGCCTACCATCCTCAGTCTCAAGGGAAAGTCGAAAGAGTCAATCAGATTCTCGAGGATATGCTCAGAGCATGTGGTCTCTCTTTTGGCATGAAATGGGAGGAATGTCTTCCATATGCTGAATTCTCCTACAACAACAGCTTCCAGGCAAGCCTAGGCATGGCACCATTTGAGGCTCTCTATGGCCGCAGATGCAGGAGTCCAATCAATTGGTCTGGAGCTGGTGAACGTTCACTCTTAGGCCCTGACATTGTTAGGGAAGCCGAAGAGAAAGTTCGCATCATTCGTGACAATCTCAAGATTGCTCAGTCTCGTCAGAAAAGCTACTATGACAGCAAGCACAGGGACATGGTCTATGCACCTGGAGACAAGGCATATCTCCGTGTAACTCCCCTCAGAGGCACTCATCGTTTTGGTGTCAAAGGAAAGCTTGCACCAAGATATATTGGTCCTTTCAACATTCTCTCAAGGCGTGCAGAAAATGCCTATCGTCTTGAGCTTCCAGAAAAGCTATCCAAGGTGCACGATGTCTTCCACGTGTCACAGCTCAAGAGGTGCTTCAAAGATCCAGGTCGTGCAGTTGATCATGATTCCATTGATCTGCAAGAAGACCTCTCTTATGAAGAGCACCCTATTCGAATTCTCGATGAGACCGAGCGCAAAACTCGCAACAAGAGCACCAAGTTCTTAAAAGTGCAGTGGTCCCATCATTCCGATAAAGAGGCAACGTGGGGGACCGAAGAGGATCTTCGCAAGAAGTATCCGGACCTTTTCTCTTCTCAGTAGGAATCTCGGGGCGCGATTCCTTCTAGGGGGGCGTTTTGTAACATCCCAAGTATGAAGAACACCATTAGAATGTTTGCTCCTTGTTAATTTATGTTTTGCATCATGTCATCATAAGCATTGCACTTGTTTTTCCATTTGATTTTCAAATCAAATTTCAAACCTTTGTTTCACACTTGGTCTGTTACAATTTTTCAAATGAAACATTCAGATCAAAACATTCATTTGTTTCCATTAAACTTGAAAGTTCAAACTATTAACTTGCTTCTTTTCAATAATTCAACTAATACCAAATTCACTCAAATTCATTTGAATTTACAAACAGCAACAGAACTTAAAATTTGGAAAATATAAATTTGCACAACTGGCTTTTGTAATAAATAAATTATACAAATTATCCCCACAATTTTTCAAACCCCAAAACCCTATTTAAATTTTAAATCACAATTTCAAATCATTTGGCAATTTCAAATTTTTGGAAATAAGCCCACATACTTTTGAATCTTACGGTTTTGGTAATTCAATAAAAAATTATTGCAAAAATAAGCACCAAATCCTATTTCCTTTTCTCTTTTCTTTCCTACAAAAAAAAGAAAAGGTGAACAAAAAAAATAGAAACAGAAAACAGAAAAACAAAAAAAAGGGAGAGGGCAGGCCAGCCAAGTGGGCTGAGCCCACCACACCCCCCAGGCCCAGCCCACCTTCTCCCCATCCCCTACCTCTGTACGGCAGGACATCGAGGATGTCCACGTCGAACAGGCAGAGGATGGGACGGCCAGCAGAGCGCCTCCTCCTCCTTAAAACCTCGCCCGAGGGCTCCTCCTTGCTGCCCTAGCTTCCCTCCTCCCTTCTCCATCACCGCGCCGCCGTTTTTCTTCCTCCTCCCTCCTCTGCTTCTCCCTGTTCTGAACCACCGCACACCACCGCGGCAGCAACCGGCGATCGCCGTCGCCATGGCGCTCCTCCGCGCAGGCTGAGCGCGGGAATCGCTTCCCCGTGCCTCCGTCTTCCTCCTCGACAACGCAGTGGTGCCTGGGAGGCCTCGGATCGCCGCCGCCGTCTCCGTCCACGTCGCCGGCCACCGCCACCTCACCGAGCATGCCCTGCTCCTCCTTCCTCTCCCCGGTGAGCACCTCCCCTCGTTCTTTCCCTCTCGGCATCTTCGTATCACCCGCACGCATCCCTTGCACACACGCACACGCAGCAGCACCGCGGCGCTCGTCGCCGGCGTCCACCGCTCCGCCACTGTCAACAGGTTCAGAAAGACTGAAACTTTCTGTCAGTTTCAGTTAAAACAGCGAAGCCCACCTCAAAACCCCGCGCGATCCTCCTCTGTCACGATTCGATCCGCACCGCAGTGGCTAGATCCAACGGTGCGCAGCGCGAGGGCGCGGGTTCAATCCCCCGCAGCGCAGAATAAAACCATCTTTTTTCGCTTCGCTGCCATGCACGCCTCCTGGCCCCACCTGCCATTGGCAGTGGTGGCCACGCCAGCACACACCCGCACGCCACGCACGCACCAGCTGGGCACTGGCCCACTGCCAGTGACCCAGGGGTTGCTCTGGCTGCGTAGAAGAGGGTTCCAGGGACCTTTTCTGAAGTTTCTTTTCGCATCCAAGCCCCTGGACCAAATCTGAACTTTTTAAAAGCACAGAATAGCCCCTGTAATTCAAATTCAAATAACTTTTGCATTTCAAATCCAAATTTAATAAATAAAATATGTTTTCCATACCAAATTTAATTCTCTACATGTTTAAACCATTTGTATACTGTTTTGAACATTTCAAATGTTTTCAAAAATTCAAATTCAAACTACTAGTTCAAATTTGGTCAAATTCATAACTAATTCAAATTTAATTCAAATGGCACATATAAAATATGTTTTCCATGCAAAATTGAACAAGATTTCCAAATATAAACTTTGTTTCCTGTTTTGAATAATTAAAATTGGTTAAATAATTTAAATCTTGTTTAAACTTGTTTAATTCATAATTAATTCATTTTAAATCCATTGTCAACAAATGAAACATGTATTCCACCTAAAATTTTGTGTTCTTTCCAAATATGAATTTTTTTATCTATTTGGAACAATTAAAATTGGTGAAAACAACAAATGCTTGTGTAACTCATTTAAGAAGCCAAATTTCACAACTTAATAAATAAAATTCCAAACTTGGTAAACCACATTTCAAATTGAAGCTATTGTTGTTTTCTCATTGTTTTCCTCATCCATGCATCATTCTAATCAACTTTCACATGATGGTTATTTGTAGATCATTTAATCCAACCTTAATTCATGGGCTTTCCATATGCAATCCAAATTGCATATAGACCCATTTAATTATGTTACCATGTCAACTAGCTTATCTTTGATGCATCAATTAAATTGTCATGCATCATCCCATGTTTGTGCATTATGCCATGTTATTGATTGTTTGTCTCTCTGCGTTGTTTGTTTACTTCTTCTCGAATAGACGACGACGTTGAGACAGACGAGGTTTACGCCACTACTTCAGAGGAGTTAGCCCAGTACCAGGCTACTGAGTTGGCAGGCAAGTATTCACTCACATGAACCATTGTGTCCTTTGCACACTGGATATCGATACTTTCCGTTGTCTATCCTGCTAGCCTTAAGATTCGTTGCTTGTGTTCCGATCCTATCACATGTTATCCTGTAACCCTGATAGCCTATCCTCCACACCTATAACCCCGTTGCTTGTTGCCTGTGTCTTACTAGCATGCTTAGGGTTGTTTATGCTCGAGTCTGATGTCCGTTATTTCTTTTACCGTATTTATTATGTTCTGGGGCTGGATGTTTAAACAACAACCTGTTAATGTTTGAGGTAATGCTAATTTGATGATAAGGCACCGGCAGGAGGCCGGGTATGGTTTTGAGGCCTGCTAGTGTCGAACTCAGGAAAAGTTCTTGTCCTCTAGATCCATGATGAGCACGTTAACCGCATGTGGGAAGCGTGTATGGGTGCCCCCCTCAACTTAGATTCGATTCGCATCTCGTCCAAATCGCCTCATTTAGTTCGGGTTTTCCATTTGCCGCATGCATATGCAGGTGCGAACCCGAGGCCAGGGTGGTAACTTTTGTAGTCGGCATTTAGGGAGACACGTTCTTAGAGTGCTATGAGGGTCCCCTTTTCTTCGTGGGGTTTGATTAGCCGTGCGCTCAACTGCACGGGGTTCTTTGGGCTGGATGCGAAGAAGAATTGGGTTGTGTTGAGTGTCTCGCTTGGTGGGTTTGATCCCTGTCTGGCGGGATATTCTTACGTGTACGGCCAAATTGGTGCATCCCTGCAGGGTTAAATCTTCTCGAGAAGCCGTGTTGTCCGCGGTTATGGATGACTTGGTGATAGGGCTGGCTAACAAGGATTATACAACTTACACCTAATTAATAATAATGTGACTAGTAATAGGCATATTGTCACAATAACTTGAACCTTCATTAATCCAACTGTGTGGGTTATCCTCGGATTGCTTCTTTGGATAAGGGGCGAGATCCAGGATGGGTTTGTTTGAGGATAGTGGTAGTTGGTTCCGATACGCTATCTTATCCCCTTCTTTTAGCCGCATGTTGTAGCGTGTCTCTGTAGTTGGTTAGAGCAGCCCGTTGCCGCCTCTTTATATCACCTATCTTCCGTTGAACCCAAAGCATCTGTACTTGGTGTTGCCGGGTACACTTTGGCATCTTGTGCGTCTTGGTTGCCAGTACTCGTCTGTACTGACCCCTTTGGGGCTGCGTGTTCTGCAGACTACGTTCCCGAGGATCCCCATGGTGGCTACTACGTGGAGTATGACGAGGCTGCTGACGAGTAGATAGCGGACCCGGGCAGGATCCGAGACATCGTGGATGGGCTCCGTCTTTTCGTTTCCGGCCTCTTAGGCCTATTTGGATCTTGTCTGTACTCAGACACTTTGGATGCTTCTGCTGTAATGTAATGATGACTTGTTGGGACATGTGTCCTCTGGATGATTGTATTTGCTATCTCTGCTCTAGTGAGAGCTATTTGCCACTTATTTCTATTTCTTTGTGTCTTAGAGATTTGTTGTGATATCACTTGTTCAAATGCCGTTGACGTACCATGTGTGTATGTTATGAAGTACGTCAATGGAAGTAGTCCGATTTCTATGGGATGGTTTACGCAGACGATGAATAGGCAGAGGATGGTTGTCACACGTTTACGTGTTGGCCTACTCATATTGAGATGCGGGTGCCGGTATGCCCCGTAAGCCATTTATCTACTGTTTAGTGGGCTGTGAGTATCCTCTAGAAGTCCGGGTGCGACAAAACTCTCCGGCTGATACTTGGTGTCAATGCAACAGTTTGCAACCCAATGGATATTCTCAACTCCACACGCTTGCACAATGTAGCCACCGACTACGAGGTGGTCATGTACAGTCTTATTCCCAGTGGAACAACAGGTAACATGCAATTTTGCAATGGTAACAATACCTCAAGATGAATGCTTACAAGGAGCAAGTTCAATCTAAAAGTCTAGCGTTTATGTTTAAAATAGTCTAACCTCTAATAATGCGAATTACAAGACTTATAAAGGCTACTGGACATCCAACCTAGTGTTGGGGTCGAAATCAAACAAATATCTAAGTTTCCTAACTTGACAGGACTCTATTTCGAAACTGGCAGAAAACGAGTCGTGAATTGTTTCAGTCACCACGCCTTATACGAGTCAAATCTGTGCATGGGGCCAGATCCATTTGAAATATCTACAAATTTCCTTTTCAGATTGTGCTTATTTGCGTTATTTGGAGTCTGTATAAAGAGTCCATGATCGTTTCAAATTTGGGACTTCTGCAAGTCCGAACCGAATATTTTTTTTCCTTGATGGCTCCACTTCCTCCCTCGCCTCCCTCGTGCTTGCTGTAACAGCCGAATTTTTGGAAGACAGGAAATACTTGTTTTCAATAACCCAAAAATCAGGGCCAACAAAAACTTTTTAATATGTTTGACTAATGCTTGTGTTTCTTTTCTTTTTGCTTGTTCATTGTGTTTTTGTTTGAGTTTGTTAACAAACAAAAAAAAACCAATGATCATAACTTTCTTAAAACACAACCCTTGTGATCAAGTCATGACAAGAAAGCTTATCATCTTCATCCATCACACTCCTTTGGCAAAAACCTTTTTTAAAATGTTTTGATTTTAGAAGAAACCAAAAGGCCAAGTTTTGATAAAACAAAAGATAATTTCCAAAACTATATAAAAAGTATTTTGGAGCTAATCATCTCCAACCTATTTTCAACCAAGATGTTTTTGCAAGTATTCCAAAAACCTCCTCTCATTTTTCTCTTTTGCAAAAACTATAAGTGGGGATTACATTACCCCTGTGTTTTACCTCAATTATATTATTTTGAAAAGAACAAGCTTTGAGTTGAACCTCTATATGAAATCCTCTTGTCATGGTATGTCTTGATCACTACCTCAAATTAACACTTGAGAAAACACCTGGAAATTAAATTGAAGAACTCAGTTTCTTGAGTGATCTTGTGTATCTTGTTATTTTATCTGCTTATTGTGTGATCTTATCTTGTGTTTGCTTTGAAGTAATTTTTGTTGTTGATAAGTGTGTGTTGTTTTAAGTAAATAAAACCTAGTAATAACAAGATCAAGCATCAATGTCATATTCAATCTCATGTTCATATCATCTTCTGATTTCTTAACAACTTCCAAACTTTGGAGACATGCCTTTAAGGCAAATCTTGAGTTATTCATCAATGCATCATCTTACATCCCATTGTCTATATCTATGCTATCCATACAAGTTATTATTTTGGATATTGAAACCCTTTGGTATCATTTTTCAAAGCCCTTTTCAAGGCATCCCCAAAGTAATGATCATATCTCTTTTATCATGAAGCACTTTGTCCATGTTGCTCCAAACCACTCCTCTTTATTTTCAAGCTCCATCAACCTACCCTTGTCATCTCCATGACCTATTCATCACATCCATGTGGTCCATTTATTTTCCAATTGCCATTTGATTATATATCTCTCATGGTTTTTAGCTTATTATATAAACACTTGTTTTCACACTTTTCCACTTGGTGCCTCAAATATTTTCAAAAGAGTTGCTTATTAAAAATCACCTTTGAGACCTATATTATATACTCTCTCATCCCAACTATAAAATATTTGTTTTAAAAGCATTTTACTATTTATTATTTTCCTTTTTCCAAAAGGCCAGAAATGGACTTTAAATATTTTGTGAAGAAAAGTATTTCCTAAAATTTTCGAAAAATTACCCAACATGCCTATGGTCATGTGGGACTTATTTGTACAAATATATTTTCAAGTTGTGTTGAAAACTTTGGAGAAAACATTTAAAAATTGTTTCTGCCATTTTTGAATTCCCAAAATTTTGTGAAAGAAACGTTTTTAGAAAAGCTTGAGACCACCATCCCTAGACTCCATTTTTCATCCTCTATCCAATGGACACAATCGTTCATATATGTTCTATTCAAACTTTTGGTGAAAACAATCAAAAACCATATCTGCCATTCCTGGACACTATTGGAATCATGCATGTTCTGGTCATCCTTCTCCTTTTCTCTTCCTCTCTCCTGCCCCCGGACATTGGAATTTAGTACCTCAACAGCCTAGACATGGTCTACCAGCTCCATTCTCTCTCTATCTCATCCACCAACCATTGGACAAGGATGTTGATCACCACCCATTTTTCTACTCCACTCCCTCAGTCCATTCCAGGCCGAGCCCATGCACCACTAGGCTCCTAGTGCAACCCGTGACTCCCTGGAAGAACTCCACCCCCTCTCCTTGTCTCCTTCCCCCTCGGCCATGAGCTGGCCATGGTGTCCAGGACGCACGCGACACGTCCCTCGCGTTCCAACACCTGGTCCGCATGCCGCGCCTCCACTCCTTGTTAACAATCTCCAAGAGCCTCCTGGAAGCACGCCTGTGATCTCCATTCCCCCTCTCTCTATTTCTTTCTCCCCTAGCTTCTGTCAAACACATGCGAGTGCAGGACGGCCACGCTCGAGTCCAGCCACTTCTGGCCATCTCCCTGTCTCCCCTCTCGCCTGCTCGATCTCCTCACCACGGCCACCTCCCCAGACACGCTCTACGGCGCTGGACATTCCGTGAGCTTCCCCGCCATGTCCTCTATGGCCGTCGTGCGCTGAACACCGGCGCTGGACCAAACCAGGCCTTCCCTTTGCCTGCAACTGTTCCTTACAGCCCCCTAGACTCCTCAATCGAACCCCAAACGCCACATCTTGTCTCTGTTGCTCGTCGAGTCAACAGAATCGAGCTCCGAGCGCTGCCGGCAACCTCCTTCTCGCGTCGTCGATGTAGGCCATCCCCTTCCCTCTCGTTGCTTCCCTTGAGCTCCTGGCTACCTTAGTGGAATCGTGCCTCTCCTAATTTTGGGTTTGATCCCTTGCAGGAGCGGCGCCATCTCCGACCCGCACGGTGGCCGCCGGTCCCCGTCGGGAATCCTCCTCCGGCCTTCCCCTTCAATCATGCTAGGAGGCAATCGACTGGCGACATCGAGACAAACACCCTGGTGGTGTTCTCGCTTGCTGGCGCTCCCTGGAACAGCCGGCATAGAGTTTTCCGGTCATCCGTGGCAGCGCAGGCGGACACCGTCGCGTCCCTTGGTCGCCGCCGGCGCGGAATGCCGCGGTCGAATCTCATCCGTCGGATCTGTATCCAACAGATGTTTTTGAACCCGGGAGCTTTTGATCTCAGCCGTTGATCAGCAATCTGATGGCCGTGTACCCCTTCGGCAGCGCGCAAGGCAGCGGGCTGGCCTGCCTCTGTGCGGCCCGTTTCCTCGCAAATCTGGCCCAATATCGATTTTCTGCAGGTTGTTAATTCTTTTCTAACATACCTACTTCTGTCTGTTTACTTTAAATCGAAATGAAAATGCAAATGGGTAAAATTTTCCAAACCAAAAATCACATATGTAGATCTACTAAATTCTAACCACATCCAACTTGTAGATCCATGTTTTGTGCTGTATTTTAGGAGAAATAAAAGAAATGGCAGAAGCACTCATTAACACCTTTTATTTAATAACTTGAGTTTTATGTATCCAAAACATGCAAATTCAACTGTTCTGAGTAGCCCTTGAAAATGTCTATCTGTGGCAGTTGGCCTTGTGTTGACTTGAGTTGTGGTGTGAAAATGACATGCATGTTAGTTTTAGGCCAGAGAGCACTTCTGTGATATGTTTAATTTTATTGGTCATGAATTTTGATGTGAACCCACTTGTGTTTGTTTGCTAGTTACTAGGAGCACCTTATACTAGTTTTTCACGATTTTAGGAGTTACAAAATAGGCTTGGTGCATTATTTAGTGTTTAGCTATTTTCTGCATATTATTGCTATGCCTAAATTAAATTGTGTGTTATATTGTTTTTGTTATAAAATTGTTTCCTAGCATGTTTAGGGTGGTAATACTTGTTTGAGTTTCTCTTTGGGTGTAACACTATCATGTTAGGATTTGGGTGTGAAAAACCATGTTTGTTATAGTTTTATTCTCATAGGGTGTTTTCCTAGTAATAATAGGTTAAATTATGTTATTCTTCATATTGGTATGATGACTTGAATAAATGCTTTAGTATTGTTTTCCATAGCATAGCTACTATTATTCTGGCATATTATACTTTCTTGCATGCTTGAGTGAGATCTAGATCAAATTGTCATGCTATGTTAGTTTTAGATGATTTTCTGTCATAAGTTGTGGTTTGCATGCTTAATTTTTGAGGCATTGATTAGATTTTTATTTTGATATTACTAGCATGTCTAGGTGTTGTTTTCTCTGTTATTTAGATGCTATCTTATAGATCTATCAAGTTAGAATAAATCTTGTTTAATGATCTCTTATGGTTATGCATGTATGCATGTCTAAATAGCCCCTTTTGCATCTCTAGTTTTAGTGGTCATTTTGCTTCATGATTATTTTCATGTATTGAGTGATGCCATGATATGTTTGGGATTGATTTGTCTCTGTTATTAGGTTGCTTAGCCAGTGGTTACATTATTTCTCCATGTTTAGAAAGGCATGTGTTACTATGGGCTTGTAGTATTGCTTGTTAATCTTTTCCTATGTATGTGTAGTTGTTTCTAGATTGTTTTCTTGATATTTTGTTCATCCTCATGAATGACCAGAGAGTCAATTAACCTTATTTGGGCATGAAATGAGAGTGGCACACCCACTTAACTCATGTCATTTTGGTTGAGGATCCATAACATCAATTCTAGTGTTATTCATGTGTGTTGTTTGTGCATGTTTTGCTTGATGGTGTGCACCCTAGTAATATTGTTTGTGAGTGTACTTGTCTGATGAAATGCTTGCTGTATGTTTAATTTTTGTCAAGTTCTTGCCTTTGTTTGGTTCTGATTGGGTGTTTTCCTTTTTTGAGTTTACGACGTTAGATAATGAAGACGGTATTATTTCCCGGAGAGGTTTTCATTGCAACTCTTGTTTATTTCA
Source organism: Alopecurus myosuroides (assembly GCA_028641055.1). Lineage (NCBI taxonomy): Eukaryota > Viridiplantae > Streptophyta > Magnoliopsida > Poales > Poaceae > Alopecurus > Alopecurus myosuroides. Next base: position 109,487,678 of record CM054063.1, on the reverse strand, counting down.
AGAGCAAGACCAAGACCAGTGCCAAGGCAAGCCACTCTAAATGCTTGCTGTTGTTTTACTTATCATTATCTACATGCATGTTTTACTTCTGAATTTTTACAAAAGTTTGATTCAAAAACTATTTTTCTTAGTGGACTATACCACTATCGGTATTATGTATCTAATATGCTATATCCATTTTATAATCTTGGTGTTACCAAGCCCTTTAGATATTTTAGTATCATCACTTCATTCACTTAAGTCCCCTAGTGGACATTTTAACTTGATGTTTTTGGAAAGCAAAAGCTTGGAAAAAAACCCGAGGAAAGGTGGGACCTTGTCCGAGGGAGGTTTATGAAGAAGGAAATGTTTCCGACTTGTTTTTCCAAAAATGACACATAACCTAGTCTTCGCCGGACAACCAAGCCGTGCTTCCACATTACCCCAATATGGGAACGGGGTCTAACTAAAATCTTGTCGGTGTTAGTCCGTGTCTACCTCAATGTTCTATAGGGTTTAGAGTCCCCCGAACCGAATTGTCGCCAGAAAGGAAAAACATGGGACATTCAGAGTGTGGGGATTAAGTTCGCCACCGGTTGCAACAGTTGGGTCTCCTGCCATAGCGGTGTGTTGTCAGGGGAAACCGGATCGATACGGCTGACTCACTCGGTGCCGGGGAGAACAAACCCAGGATAAGAGGTGGCCATTTACTAGCGCTTGCATAGTGGATAGTTAGGACCAGTTATCTGTTGTTTGCATACTGTCTTGGACAATCCGTGGTTGTTCATGGTGGATGTACTAGATCTTGTGGATTGTGTACACCTCTGCAGAGTAAAACTATTTAGAATAGCCGCATCCTCGGATATGGACAGTTGAATGGCCATGTAGCTAGCATTGTGTCAATGTTTTTGAAAAGCTGGAAAAGTGTTTTGGAACTTGTACCTGGGAGGTATGTTGAAAGGGAATGATTGTACCTTTGAGGTACGGGAAAAATGATGGTTTTAAAGAGGTGATTCTCCAAGAAGTTTTGCAAAGAGAAACTTTCTTTTATTTAGAATTCTTTATCAAAACTTTGTGGATATGCAAGATCTACAAGATAAATTAAATATCTTTTGAAGTATCTTCTTCAACAAAGAAAAACTAAAACTTGTGCAACTATGATGGGTCTTAAATTCATCATGGCTAGCTGAAACTTAATTACAGCCTTCCTACCACCTTTATTTATGCATACTTACATGTTTAGCTTTCATTTGGGGTATCTTGCGAGTACAATCCAATGTACTCACAATGGTTTCGTCCCTGGCTATTGTCTTAGCCAGACTTTGAGCAGAAACCTGGAGAACCTGAAGAAGATGGTGTCGCTGACGACTACGCGAACCAGGGACGTCTCCGAGTCAGTAGCCTGTAGGTAGTCAAGGCATGACTTTGGTTTACCACGCGTGTGTTTTTGAAGACTTCCGCTGTTTAGTGTGTTTTTCCTGCCCTGCGTGGCAGTTTTTTTCAACTGGGTCATGTGACCAGTTGTGTAAGCCGTGTATTCGTGTAGTGGATGATGTAATCTGCAATGCCAACTCGAGTGTGTTGTTCACAACTAACTGATCATGCGATCGTGAATGTATGCACACTGGAGGTCTCGGACTGCTAGTCTAGGGTCCCCACAGAGTTGGTATCAGAGCCATCCTCACATTAGGAGACCTTAGTTAGCATGGACGTCAGATAGGAAATAAAAATATTTTGGTAAAAACTATATTACTACCTGAAAATTTTTTATCTAAGGAACCCTAAGCATGGTTTCCATCTTTCTCATATTTTCGAAAAAAAATATTGTCTGGTTTATAAAACAGAAGTTTTGAGAAAAACAGAGAAAATAGTAAACATACCTTTTTTTTGTGGCTCAAAGTATTTGGTATAAATAAACAAACATGAGTTTATAAAATTTTGGTTTTCATTTAAAACAATAAATCTACCAAAAAGTTTTCTTCTGTTATCTTTCTATTAAAAATTACATACTTGGCGATGTCCCGAGAAAACCTTAGTAGTTAGCAACCCGAAGAAAAAGAAGCTTCCTTCCAAAGCACTCAACATCAAGATGAGATAAAGAAATCCTCTAGATCTGAAGACTCTGCCATGTATCAAGATCAACAACGGCGTTATAAACATGAAGACTTTAACAACCCCTGGTCGACCCATCCCCATAGGAATCGATAGGTTTCGCTCAGTTGTTTTACTTGAGCTACCCGTTCTTCAGCGTTAATAAACGTTTGCTGGTACTAAAGGTACCTTGTTTGTCCTTTGCATGTGTGATAATTGTGTGTTTTTACTCTTGCGTAATGTTTTTACTTGTTCCCTTGTTGTGTGTGTTTTTGAATTGTTTTCATGTGTGTCTCACAAGCACGCCTTTTCGACAAAACAAAGTCACCAAACTTTTACCTCTTGCTTTGTTCCTGTTTGTGTGCAAAAACTCTTTTTGCCATATCGGCCTTAGTTACACTTTTGGTACCTCTTCAAAAGTCTGACTTAGCAAAAACCCTTCTAAAAAGTTTTATCTCCCATTCCCTCATGAGAAGTGCAAGGTGTGGAACCCTCTCTACTTCAACCCGAGAAGCTCAAGACTATGTGATTTTCTTCAAGACGGATAGTGGACTTCACACACCATTTTTGAAAAACTACATCAAGAGCCGCCAAGAAGGGCGATGAATTCATATTCAAACCCGAGTTTAAGTAAGATGTGTCTCGCAACTCTAACAGAAAATTTTTACCAGTCTGACACCATTAACATAACTATCTAATTTTAGACTAACATATAACCTAAGTTTAAGGGTACTAGCTAGTTTTCCCGAGGGAACGCTAACTGGATGACCCTAAACCACCTAAGAAGATACCTGCAACGCTCCTTGAAGATCAAGACCCAATGAAGTATTCCACGACCTGCCATCGCCACCAAGCAAAAATGAGACGAAGATGAAGATAATCCCCGACAACCTACCAAGACTAATCAAAGGGGGGAAGCATCTGCACTTCAATGTTGTCGACCACTCAAGAAGCTAAGAAGTTTATAGGGGTTCCTAACAGCTTTCATAGCAGTAATCAGAGAGAGTCAAGACTACGGACCTGACGCCCTGTAAGGCCAGATTGTTGTCGTGAGTAACTATCTGTGATACCCCTAAAAGAAGACCAAGTCTAGACAACGACAGAAGGTCTACAAAGCAACAAAATCAAGACCCTTCATTAGCTTGTGCCGTTCCACCAACATCAAGAACAAGGACATGAAGTGTCAAGTGAACATATCCATCTCCTCGACAAGAAACATTCTGACAACATCAACACCTCGAGTTCTCAGAAGACCACCTCGTCAAAAGATCTTCATTTACAAAAATTGAAGAAGCCCGAGACTATCGTTTTTAGTTACACTCGTAAGTACCCACTTACGAATCTCGGGGACGAGATTCATTTTAAGGGGAGAAGAGCTGTACAGCCCAATTTTTGGAAGACAGGAAAAACTTGTTTTCAATAACCCAAAAATCAGGGCCAACAAAAACTCTTTAATATGTTTGACCAATGCTTGTGTTTCTTTTCTTTTTGCTTGTTGATTATGTTTTTGTTTGAGTTTGTTAACAAAAAAAACCAATGATCATAACTTTCTTAAAACACAACCCTTGGGATCAATTCATGACAAGAAAGCTTATCATCTTCATCCATCACACTACTTTGGCAAAAACCTTTTTGAAAATGTTTTGATTTTAGAAGAAACCCAAAGGCCAAGTTTTGAGAAAACAAAAGATAATTTCCAAAACTATATGAAAAGTGTTTTGGAGATAATCATCTCCAACCTGTTTTCAACCAAGATGTTTTTGCAAGTATTCCAAAAAACTTCTCTCATTTTTCTCTTTTGCAAAAACTATAAGTGGGGATTACATTACCCCTGTGTTTTACCTCAATTATATTCTTTTGGAAAGAACAAGCTTTGAGTTGAACCTCTATATGAAAATCCTCTTGTGATGGTATTTCTGGATCACTACCTCAAATTAACACTTGAGCAAACACCTGGAAATTAAATTGAAGAACTCAAATGCTTGAGTGATCTTGTGTATCTTGTTATTTTATCTGCTTATTGTGTGATCTTATCTTGTGTTTGCTTTGAAGTATTTATTTATTTTTGTTGATAAGTGTGTGTTTTTTAAGTAAATAAAACCTAGTAATAACAAGATCAAGCATCAATGTCATATTCCATCTCATGTCCATATCATCTTCTGATTTCTTAACAACTTCCAAACTTTGGAGACATGCCTTTAAGTCAAATCTTGAGATATTCATCAATGCACCATATTACATCCCATTGTCTATATCTATGCTATACATACAAGTTATTAATTTGGATATTGAAACTCTTTGGTATCATCTTTCAAAGCCCTTTTGAAGGCATCCCCAAAGTAACGATCATATCTCTTTTATCATGAAGCACATTGTCCATGTTGCTCAAAACCACTCCTCTTTGTTTTCAAGCTCCATCAACCTACCCTTGTAATCTCCATGACCTATACATCATATCCATGTGGTCCATTTATTTTCCAATGGCCATTTAATTATATATCTCTCATGGTTTTTAGCTTATTATATAAATACTTATTTTCACACTTTTCCACTTGGTGCCTCAAATATTTTCAAAAGAGTTGCTTATTAAAAATCACTTTTGAAACCTATATTATATACTCTCTCATCCCAACTCAAAAATATTTATTTTAAAAGCATTTTACTATTTATTATTTTCCATTTTCCAAAAGGCCAGAAATGGACTTTAAAATATTTTGTGAAGAAAAGTATTTTCTAAAATCTTGGAAAAATGACCCAACATGCCTATGATCATGTGGGACTTATTTGTCCAAAAATATTTGCAAGTTGTGTTGAAAATTTGGAGAAAACATTTAAAAAATGTTTCTGTCAATTTTTAATTCCGAAAATTTTGTGAGAGAAATGTTTTTAGAAAAGCTTGACACTACCATCCCTAGACTCCATTTTTCATCCTCTATCCAATGGACACAATATTTCACATATGTTCTATTCAAACTTTTGGTGGAAACAATCAAAAATCATATCTGCCAATCCTGGACACTATTGGAATCATGCATGTTCTTGTCATCCTTCTCTTTTTCCCTCCCTCTCTCCTTCCCCCGGACATTGGCATTTAGTATCTCAGCAGCCTAGACATGGTCTACCAGCTCTATTCTCTCTCTATCTCATCCACCAACCATTGGACAAGGATGTTGATCATCACCCATTTTTCTACTCCACTCCCTCAGTCCATTCCAGGCCGAGCCCGTGCACCACTAGGCTCCTAGTGCAACATGTGACTCCCTGGAAGAACTCCACCCCGTCTCCTTGACTCCTTCCCCCTCGGCCATGAGCTAGCCATGGTGTCCAGGACGCACGCGAGACGTCCCTCGCGTTCCAACACCTGGGCCGCATGCCTCGCCTCCACTCCTTGTCAACAATCTCCAAGAGCCTCCTGGAAGCACGCCCGTGATCTCCATTCGCCCTCTCTCTCCTTCCTTCTCCCCCTAGCTTATGTCGAACACCTGCGAGTGCAGGACGGCCCCGCTCGTGTCCGGCCACTTCTGGCCCTCTCCATGTCTCCCCTCTCGCCTGCTCAATCTCCTTACCATGGCCACCTCCCCAGACACGCTCTACGGCGCTGGACATTCCGTGAGCTTCCCCGCCATGTCCTCCATGGCCGTCGTGCACCGAACACCGGCGCTGGACCAAACCAGGACTTCCCTTTGCCTGCAACTGTTCCTTACAGCATCCTAGACTCCTCAATCGAACCCCAGCGCGACATCCCCTCTCAGTTGCTCGTCGAGTCAACGGAATCGAGCTTCGAGCACCATCGGCAACCTCCTCCTCGCGCTGTCGATGTAGGCCATCCCCTTCCCTCTCGTTGCTTCCCTTGAGCTCCTGGCTACCTGAGTGGACTCGTGCCTCTCCTAATTTTGGGTTTGATCCCTTGCAAGAGCGGCGCCATCTCCGACCCGCACGGTGGCCGCCGGTCCCCGTCGAGAATTCTCCTCCGGCCCTCCCTTTCAAGCATGCTAGGGGGCAATCGACGGGCGACGTCGAGACAAACCCCCTAGTGGTGTTCTCGCTTGCTTGTGCTCCCTCGAACCGCCGGCGTAGAGTTTTCCGGTCATCCGTGGCGGCGCAGGCGGACACCGTCGCGTCCCTTGGTCGCCGCCGCCGCGAAACGCCGCGGTCGAATCTCATCCGTCGGATCTGTATCCAACGGATGTTTTTGAACCCGGGAGCTCTTGATCTCAACCGTTCAGCAATCTGACAACCGCGTACCGCTTTGGCAGCGAGCGCACGCCAGTGGGCCGGCCTGCCTATGTGCGGCCCGTTTCCTCGCGGATCTGGCCCAATATCGTTTTCTGCAGGTTGTTAATTCTTTTCTAACAGACCTATTTCTGTCTGTTTACTTTAAATCGAAATGAAAATGCAAATGGGTAAAACTTGTCAAACCAAAAATCACACATGTAGATATACTAAATTCTAACCACATCCAACTTGCAGATCCATGTTTTGTGTTGTATTTTAGGAGAAATAAAATAAATGGCAGAAGCACTCATTAACACCTTTTATTTAATAACTTGCATTTTATGAATCCAAAACATGCAAATTCAATTGTTCTGAGTAGCCCTTGATAATGTATATCCGTGGAAGTTGTCCATGTGTTGACTTGAGTTGTAGTGTGAAAATGACATGCATGTTAGTTTTAGGCTAGAGAGCACTTCTGTGATTTGTTTAATGTTATTGGTGATGAATTTTGATGTGAATCCACATGTGTTGGTTTTCTAGTGACTAGGAGCACCTTATACTACTTTTTCATGATTTTAGGAGTTACATAATAGGCTTGGTGCATTACTTAGTGTTTAGCCATTTTCTGCATATTATTGATATGCCTTTATTAAATTGTGTGTTATATTGTTTTTGTTATAAAATTGTTTCCTAGCATGTTTAGGGTGTTAATACTTGTTTGAGTTTCTCTTTGGGTGTACCACTATCATGTTAGGATTTGGGTGTGAAAAACCATGTTTGTTATAGTTTTATTCTCATAGTGTGTTTTCCTAGTAATTATAGGTTAAATTATGTTATTCTTCATATTGGTATGATGAATTGAATAAATTCTTTAGTATTGTTTTCCATAGCATAGCTACTGTTATTCTGGCATATTATACTTTCTTGCATGCTTGAGTGAGATCTAGATCAAATTGTCATGCTATGTTAGTTTTAGATGATTTTCTGCCATAAGTTGTTGTTTGCATGCTTAATTTTTGAGGCATTGATTAGATTGTTATTTTGATATTACTAGCATGTCTAGGTGTTGTTTTCTCTGTTATTTGGATGCTATCTTATAGATATATCAAGTTAGAATAAATCTTGTTTAATGATCTCTTATGGTTATGCATGTATGCATGTCTAAATAGCCCCTTTTGCGTCTCTAGTTTTAGTGGTCATTTTGCTTCATGATTATTTTCATGTATTGAGTGATGCCATGATATGTTTGGGATTTATTTGTCTATGTTATTAGGTTTCTTAGCCACTGGTTATATTATTTCGTTTAGAAAGGCATGTGTTACTATGGGCTTGTAGTATTGCTTGTTAATCTTTTCCTACGTATGTGTAGTTGTTTCTAGATTGTTTTCTTGATATTTTGTTCATCCTCATGAATGACTAGAGAGTCATTTAACCTTATTTGGGTATGAAATGAGAGTGGCACACCCACTAAACTCATTCCATTTTGGTTGAGGATCCATAACATCAATTCTAGTGTTATTCATGTGTGTTGTTTGTGCATGTTTTTCTTGATGGTGTGGAACCTAGTAATATTGTTTGTGAGTGTACTTGTTTGATGAAATGCTTGATGTATGTTTACTTTTTGTCAAGTGCTTTCCTTTGTTTTGTTCTGATTGGGTGTTTTCCTTTTTTGAGTTTACGACGTTAGATAACGAAGACAGTATTATTTCCCGGAGAGGTTTTCATTGCAACTCTTGTTTATTTCAAGAGAAAGACCAAGACCAGTGCCAAGGCAAGCCACTCTAAATGCTTGCTGCTGTTTTACTTATCATTATCTATCATGCATGTTTTCTTCTGAAGTTTTACAAAAGTTTGATTCAAAAACTATTTTTCTTAGTGGACTATACCACTATCGGTATTATGTATCTAATATGCTATATCCACTTTATAATCTTGGTGTTACCAAGCCCTTTAGATATTTTAGTATCACTACTTCATTCACTTAAGTCCCCTAGTGGACATTTTAACTTGATGTTTTTCGAAAGCAAAAGCTTGGAAAAACCCAGAGGAAAGGTGGGACCTTGTCCGAGGGAGGTTTATGAAGAAGGAAATGTTTTCGACTTGTTTTTCCAAAAATGACACATAACCTAGGCTTCACCGAACAACCAAGCCGTGCGGCCACATTACCCTAATATGGGAACGGGGTCTAACTAAAAGCTTGTCGTTGTTAGTTCGTGTCTACCTCAATGTGCTATAGGGGTTACAGTCCCCCGAACCAAATTGTCGCTAGAAAGGAAAAACATGGGACATTTAAAGTGTGGGCATTAAGTTCGCCACCGATTGCAACAGTTGGGTCCCCTGCCTTGGCGGTGTGTTGTCAGGGGAAACCGGATCGATACAGCTGACTCACTCGGTGCCGGGGAGAACAAACCCAGTTGAAGAGGAAGCCATTTACTAGCGCTTGCATAATGGATAGTTAGGACCAGTTATCTGATGTTTGCATACTGTCTTGGACAGTCCGTGGTTGTTCACGGCGGATTTACTAGATCTTGTGGATTGTGTACACCTCTGCAGAGTAAAACTATTCAGAATAGCCGCGCCCTCGGATATGGACAGTTGAATGGCCATGAAGCTAGCATTGTGTCAATGTTTTCGAAAAGCTGGAAAAGTGTTTTGGAACTTGTACCTGGGAGGTATGTTGAAAGGGACTGATTGTACCTTTGAGGTACGGGAAAAATGATGGTTTTGAAGAGGTGATTCTCCAAGAATTTTTGCTAAAAGAAACTTTATTTTATTTAGAATGCTTTATAAAAACTTTGTGGATATGCAATATCTACAAGAGAAATTAAATATCGTTTGAAGTATCTTCTTCAACAAAGAAAAACTAGAACTTGTGCAACTATGATGGGTCTTAAATTCATCATGGCTAGTTGAACCTTAATTACAACCTTCCTACCACCTTTATTTATGCATACTTGCATGTTTAGCTTTCATTTGGGGTGTCTTGCGAGTACAATCCAATGTACTCACAATGGTTTCGTCCCTGGCTATTGTCTTAGCCAGACTTTGAGAAGAAACTCGGAGAACCTGAAGAAGATGGTGTCGCTGACGACTACGCGAACTAGGAACGTCTCCGAGTCAGTAGCCTATAGGTAGTTAAGGCCTGACTTGGGTTTACCATGAGTGTGTTTTTGAAGACTTCCGCTGTTTAGTGTGTTTTTCCTGTCCTGCGTGGCAGTTGTTTTCAACTGGGTCATGTGACCAGTTGTGTAAGCCGTGTATTCGTGTAGTGGATGATGTAATCTGCAATGCCAACTCGAGTATGTTGTTCACGACTAACTGATCATGGGATCGTGAATGTATGCATACTGGAGGTCTCAGACTGCTAGTCTGGGTCCCCACACTTGCCATCCTCTTCAACTAGCTCCATTGCCCCACCAATGCTTGTGTTATCAATAACCCTGCTATTAAATAAATGCATAGGTTTAAGTAGTATAACATTCTTATAAACACAAACATTATTTATTACTAGGAAAGAATTCACCTTCTAATGAGCATCAGTGAGCCTCAATATTTCCTTCCAGTTCACACATACACAATCATCATATACAACTAATATATCCACACCATCCTCCCTTTCTTAAAGACAAGACGTCCGCGGCTTGTGGTAAGCTGAACGTTGAAGAAACAAAAAGAACAACGTGTGCGCAAAATATATGTATACATAATAGTGTGCATCAATTTTGTGGACATGATAAGTATTCTCACATGAAAAAAGCAACAAAATTTGCAAGTAATCAACACATAACTATCATATGAAACAAGTAGTATCTCATCAAATAGCAATCACAATTTCAGATATAAGTGAAGTTCATATAATCATGATTATAAGGAGAAACATCTATGTATAAATTCTTATTGTTTAGTAGCAAATCAAGTGTTCTCACAGATCTATGATCAAATTTGGTGGTAGTAGTACACTCAATCGTTTTATCATATTCATTATTTTCATTACGTAAGTTGGAACTCATTTTGCAAATATAAGTGAAGTATAAATCAGTAGCATATACATTTATCAAGTTTTGTGGCAAACCAAACATATGTGTAACATCATGCTCAGATTTAACAAATTGTAAACAATCCAAACGAGGTAACACAATGTTCAATTCAGCAATTCTATCACAAGTAATACATATGTGACCCACCATAATTTTTTTATTCATATTATAGTCAATAACCAAATTGAAAGTGAAACAAGGAGCATAGGTGCTAGAATTGACATATGAAATTTCAGAATTTCTATTCAGAGCACATTGCACAATAATTGGTTCATGTAACATGATGGAATATACAATATTAACAGGTAGTATTTTAGCAAGTACTTCTTTATGTGTAATCAAAACCACATGCTCAAAATTTGAAAATTTCAAATTATCACATGGTGGTGAACTATATGTGCTTGTTAACTCATAAGAATCAACTAGCAAATTAGTAGACTCACAAAATTCAGCACTTGCAAGTGGAAACTCGAAATCAACACCATTATCAATGACATCCTCCTCAGATTTAGTAGGCATTGATTCATCTATCTCGAGTGGTGATGCGGGTTGTACTAGTGAGAGCTCCCTTCCTTCAAAAGTAATCTGCATATCACAACAAACAACACTAGTCATAATGGCATGTTCCTCCAATTTATGTGGTGGTGGTGCAGGTTGTACTGTAGGCTCCCTTTCTTCAAAAGTAACCTGCATATCACAAGAAACAACGTTAGTCATAATGGCATGTTCCTCCAATTTATGTGGTGGTGGTGCAGGTTGTACTGTAGGCTCCCTTTCTTCAAAAGTAACCTGCACATCACAAGGCACAACACTAGGAGTAGGCATGATTATATTAGTAGAAATAATAACCTCACATGTCTTCTTAACTTCTACTCCCATGTTTTCTATATTATCCAAGCTCTCATCCTTTATGTCTACATGCTCACTTAATTTAATCATAACTCGTTGCAATGTTTTAAGTGTTGCATGTATTATCCAATTTTTCTGATGAGTCCAAAAGAATTGTATATCAGGATGATAGCTATCAAAATCAACCTTAAATTGGTGCCACCATCGTCTACTCAACAAAAGATGACAATAATTAAGCGCTCTAGGAATCACATTACAATAAATTTCCTCCGTATGACCATGAATGGTTAATGGAACATATGTAGTTTGAGTAATTGAAAATGCATAATGATTAGTAGCTAAAATATATGGCCTATTGGTTTGCCATGTTCTCAATTGCAATTTCTCAACAACCTTAATACTAACAAAATGCTGCCAAGTATTCTTATCAACGGTTATAGCAGCAGGTCTACCTTCGATGTGTGCTTTAAAGTGGAACAAGTCAGACGAAAGTATCACCTTAGAATCCTCCTCCCAGAATGTGGCACTACAAAAATAACGTAACTCTAATGGTTTTTCCTCAAAAGGAGCAAACATTATTAGTACATACATATATGAAGTATGTATATGTATGGTGGAACTCTCATAACTCACTCAAAACAGCAAATAAATGTGTACCTTCCCGCTCCAAGGTGAATAGAGAGTACTTACCAACCAAGTAGTAGCAACACGTGTACAGATGTGAAGAAGAGAATACCCGGGGTTTTGAGCTATCACAAAACAAAAACAGGGTATATGGTGGAGCTTGGTTGGGAGTCCTAACAACACCAAAATAACTCCTCCTATATGTTGTCAAATGTGATGTAACCAAACACGGGAAACACAACACTCTTTGGAGACAAATGTGGCTAGAAACTATATGGCAGAATTGTTGCAAGCACTAGAAAGTCACTTGCAATGGCTCAAAGTGAGAACGTGCACAAGATTGCTCAATAGCCAAGTGTCACAAATTATATATAGCAAGCTCCACTAGTAAACAAATGTATCAACTCGGCCTCTTTTGATTTTTTTTGTTTTTCGGTTTTCTCTCTTTTTTATATACTTTTACTCTTTTTCTATTTTTTTCATATTTTTCCAATGGTCTTGATAACAACTAGGAGCAATATGACAAAAACCACAAGTGAACACAATGGTATGGTGAAATATGAGCAACCTGTTAGAGCACAACAATAGCTAGACTTGTGGGCAAGGTACCTATTAAAATGTTGTAGAAAGACTGTAGCTAAGGTTCAAAAGGTTCAAATATGAAGTCCTAAAGAAAATAGAAAGGAAAAACAAAAGAAAACAACCTAAAACTAGCTAGAAGCTCACGGCAGGAAAGACAACGAATTCGTACCGCGGCGGTAGCGAAACGAGCGGAAAATTCTGCCCGGCAGAGATGTGAGCGCGGCTATGGCAGCTTATAGAGGCGCGGCAGCGATTTGTTGCGTTTTGTGTCCGGCAGCGATCCGATACTGAGTGGAAATAGGGCGCAACCGAGAAACGCGTAGAACTTGTGTCATGGCAAGGACGGATTCCGATCCAAACTAGACTAGGGCGCAGCAGCGGCAGCGATTCGTGGAGGTTTTGTGCATGGCAGAAAACGGAAACGATTCCGATTAGGAGTAGAACACAGCGAGCAACAGCAGATGAATCCGATTATGGCTAGACACGGCCGAAACAAGAACAACTCGCAAACACTATTTTTGTATGGCAATTTTACGTATAGATATTGTCGGATATATACCAAATATGGGTATAGAAGATGGTAGGCCAAGTGCCGGATTACCAGGGTGGCCTAAATGGTAGTGGGCTTAGGTCCATTAGGCGGCCCAGTAATCCGACGCGCAGAAGCCGGATTCCAGAAGAACCCGGATCACAGCCCATGTGATCTGGCTTGGAGAAGAATACGGATTCCTAACTTTCCAAGTTACAAGTTATCGTAGTTTTCTAGGTTTCCTATTCTGTAAGCCCTAATCCGGCTATTATATAAAGCCGGACGGGAGATAAACATAACAACGAGAAAACAGAGAAGCTCTACGCCAACTCGCCGAGAAGTTCATCCTCGTCGAGTAGCTTAGATCCAAACCCTCACATTGTAACCCTGTTTACGGGCTTTAGTCCCAATTAGTGAGAAGTGCAGGAGTAGGCACGTCGTACTGTCGCGACGTACCGAACCTGGGTAAAATCCTGTGTTCTGTGTTACTACGCTATCCCGTTACCCCACGTCTCTACCGTAGTCTCATGGCACCCCCGTCTATGAAAACTACTACGATGTCTCGACAGTTGGCGCCCACCGTGGGGCAAACGACGTCAGGCGTAAGATTCCGATCTGGGATACTTGGCGGAATCGGAAGATCGATCACTATCGGAAGCTTGGAATTCGACAACGACGTCGGGCGCTTCCTCGACAACGGATCCTACATACCGGCGCAAAACCACCTGGTAAGTGCCTGCGTGCTACCGATAGGATCTGCTAACATCTTTATAGGGCTAACTGCAGAAGCAATGGGGTTTTGCGGTGGAAGCAAATTTATCCCACCCGCCCTATACCCAGTCGAAGATGACTATGATACCGGATTCTGCTCAGATCGCCGACACAAAAGTCATACACACTTTATCGGCATGGTGCAATCCGAAATCGCCGAAAACACGGATGATGGAAATCCCGTGCAAGAGGCAGACAACAACGCACCCGTCATGGAGACGGAAGATCAAACACCCGTCACAGCGGCGGAAGATCCGACATCCGTTAACAAGACGATGAACTCAGAAGCAGAATCCGTGCTTGCCGCCATCGAGGCGAGATTGGAGTCGGAAACCGGATCGGATAATTTCGACTCCGAATACGAAGATGAGGACGCCTTCGTAAGAAAGGTTAAATCCTTTCAAGAGGGATTCCATGAAGTCTTAATGGCGAAACCGGCTGATACCACGGACGCCGGCAGCCAGGAAAGCCCTAAAACCCCTCCGCCAGTGGAAGAGAGAGAAGACGGAGAAACTTCTCCGATATTCCCCAATGTCAAGGAGATGACAGAAGATGAGCCTGTCAAAAAACCTCCCTCTTCCAAGAAAAAGCACCGTGCTTCTAAAAAACTCCAATACAAAATCCGGAAGAAAAAATCAGCCGATCTCGCTGATGAAAACCTGGAAGTTGGAGATGTTAGCGGCACAAAGCCTGCGGAGAAAAAATCTAAGGAAATCACTGCTCCGCCAATGACGGAACAGGAAGAGCAAGAGCTATTGCAAACACCAGTAGGACCAGATGAACCCCCTGAGATGCTGGAAGCCAGGAGACAAGCCTTCCAACGGCAACAGCAACATCTACTCAGATCTCGGCAACATCTCCAACAAACCCATAATGACATCAAAGTCATGAAGGAAGAAATAGAGGAGTACGAGAGAAAGCATAGATCCGCGTTAAAACCTACTAGGTTACCCGGAATCGCAAGATCGGAAGAACTGCCGCCAAAAGAAAGGTTCCATAACCCATCTTGGCAAAAGCAGGTAAACGGCAAAGATGCCAAGGGCGAACCAATATACAAGACCGCAGCAGAAAACGCGGAAGCAGCATTCGCGATTCTTAACAACGATCTGTATTCCAACGGGGAAAAACTCCAAGGGGTGTATGCTTTCCTAGGAAAAGCATTGCAACAACAGCGCGCTCAAGAGCGATCAGGGAGGCTGCATGACAACTCCGCCCTATGCAAGACAGCTACTTGCGCTGCTGGAGCACCTGGACCGGAAGAACCCGGGGATTCAGACAACTCAAAAGATAAAAAAGAGGATCCGAGAAAAGACAAGAAAAACCCCGACAACCGGGATGCAGCGTCTAAAACCGGATCCCATCTCCCGAAAGATGGGTATAAACCCCATGATCGGGAAGACAAACACCGGAAGGACGGCAAAATAATGCCACCTCCGAGAAACCCAGCTGAGAAAGCTGGAAGATACGATATACCTCACAGGCGTGAGAGATCCCGGACACCGCCTAAGGACAAAGAAAGGCACAGGGGTAGAACTCCGCCTAATCCAAAAGGGCGTGAACACGGAAGAGATAGAAACAATCCCGGAAGAGCGCGTTCGCGCAACAATGGTAGAGAAAGGAGCAGATCCCCTTCCGTCCATTCAGCCGGAAGATATTCTGCACACATTGACAGAGCAGAAAAAGATGATCTATACTTTGGTCCTAAATGTTTTACCGACAGGATCCGAAGAATAACGCTGCATTCTGGCTTTGCCAAGGTCGGTCCAACGTACCAGAAATACACTGGCAGCACAAACCCGGATACCTGGCTCTCGGATTACTATACATCCGTCCAGATCAACAATGGGACAGACCTGGAAGCTGTCAGGTTTCTTCCCCTAAATGTTTTACCGACAGGATCCGAAGAATAACGCTGCATTCTGGCTTTGCCAAGGTCGGTCCAACGTACCAGAAATACACTGGCAGCACAAACCCGGATACCTGGCTCTCGGATTACTATACATCCGTCCAGATCAACAATGGGACAGACCTGGAAGCTGTCAGGTTTCTTCCCCTAATGCTGCTGGATGGAGCCAGAGATTGGATCAATGGATTACCGTCACGAACAGTTGATAGCTGGGACGATATGGCTAGAGTATTTACTCAGCATTTCCGGGGAACATACAAACGCCCGAATAGCATCAACCAGCTAAACCGTTGCACGCAATTTGAAGATGAACCATACGTGGATTTCATCTCCAGATGGACAGCAATGAAGAATAGTTGCTCTGGAGTAACTGACGTACAAGCAATGCATGCTTTCGTCAATGGCCTAAAACCCGGGCTTGTACCATTCATGGTTGGTTCCAAGAAGCACAAGGATCTCGGATCCATGCTTACAACCGCCAATGAGCATGCCGCAGCCGAGGATGACATCAGAGCAAGAGGAGGCAATATTGAATCGTTGATACTTGCCAAGAAAACCCCTCGTTCTGACAAAAAAGCCACTCCAGAAACAACGACAAAGCCCAAAGAGGTGAACATAGCCTTTGGAGGAGAAAAGGGAAATAAGTGGAAAGGACGCAACCCAGATCCAATCAATTACACTCCAGAGGAGTGGGAAAGGATTAAATCGGAACCTTGCGTTCACCACTCGCAATTTGGGAAACCCACCCATACAAACGCGCAATGCCGACTGAATAAGCACATGAAGGGCACTGCAGGGTCCGGAAATAAAGGGAAGGGTTCCAAAAGGAAACCCGCCAAACAAAAGCCAGAAACTGACAAAGAAGACAGTGAATCGGACACTGACGAAAAAATCCAGGAACAACAGCGCAAAGGCGAACCCAAGTTTCCGCGAGTTGATGGAGAAGCAATGCTAACTTTCTTAGCAACCCCATCAGCAAAGGTGGCAAAAAGAACACTTCGAGAAATAAACGCGGTTGTTCCGGCAACCCCGAAATTCTTGAAGTAATCCAATACACCGATAATCTGGGATCAGTCTAATCATCCCGGAAATATCCCTGAACCCGGCACACAAGCTCTTGTTGTAAGCCCTATTGTTCAAAATACTAGGCTAAGAAGAGTGCTGATGGATGGAGGATCCAGCATTAATATAATGTACCTGCATACACTGAAGCATCTGAAGATTTCCGAGTCTCAGCTCAACTACAGCAACATACGCTTCCATGGTATCGTCCCTGGCAGGCAAGCACGATCCCTAGGAGAAATTTCCCTAGATGTCACCTTCGGAGATAAAGATCACTTCCGGCAGGAAAAAGTATCCTTCGAAGTAGTGCCGTTCGAAAGCGTGTATCACGCAATACTCGGACGTCCAGCTTTCGCCAAATTCATGGCAAGATCCTGTTATATTTATAACAAGCTGAAGATGCCAGGACCCAAGGGAGGAGTAATCACTATAGCTGGTGATTTTAAGCTGGAAAATGAGTTGGAAAAATAAAACGCCCTTTGCGCTCAGAGAGTTATAGCAAAGGAAGAACTGAAGGAATTAGCCAAGGAGGTATCGCCGTCAGAAATGCCGGCAGGAAAAGAAACTCGGAAGCCAACAGACAGCTTCAAGGCATCCGAGAATACAAGACAGGTAATCCTAGATCCCAAAGATCCGACAAAATTTGTCGTCGTAGGGACTGGGATGACTGACAAATAGGAAGGCGAGCTTATCAAGTTCCTCCGTGAGAACTGGGATATTTTTGCCTGGTGTCCAGCGGACATGCCAGGTGTACCCAGGGAACTTGCTGAGCACCAACTTAAGGTTATTCCTGGATCAAAACCCGTCAAACAAGGTCTCCGTCGATTTGACGGAAGAAGACGGAAGGCTATTGGCAAGGAAATTATCCGGCTTTTAGCAGCGGATTTCATCAAGGAAGTGATCCATACTGACTGGTCTGCAAATCCGGTATTAGTACCGAAGAAAGACACTACTGCTCTTAGAATGTGTATAGATTACACAGGCTTGAACAAATTGTGTCTGAAAGATAGGTTCGCATTACCGTGAATCGATCAAATAATAGATGCCACAGCAGGCTCTGAGCTTTTGTGCTTTTTGGATGCATACTCCGGGTACCACCAAATACGCATGAAAAAGGAAGATCAAATTAAGACTTCTTTCATAACCCCATACGGGACGTATTATTACGTAACCATGCCGTTTGGCCTGAAGAACGCAGGTGCAACCTACCAGCGTTGCATGCAACGTTGTTTGCATAGTCAGATTGGAAAAAATGTCCATATTTATGTGGACGATATTGCTGTCGTAACCAAGGAAAAAGATACACTCCTTGAGGATTTGCGAGAAACTTTCGAAAACTTACGCACCTACAATATGAAGTTGAATCCATCTAAGTGCGTATTCGGGGTTCCCTCAGGAAAACTTCTGGGTTTCATCGTTTCTCACAGAGGAATAGAAGTTAACCCGGAAAAGATCAAGGCAATCTTGAACATCACAAAACCTACCTGCGTCAAAGATGTCCAAAGATTGACGGGTTCCGCAGCTGCCGTTAGCAGATTTATTAGTCGGCTGGGGGCTAAAATCCTAACACTATACAAGTTGTTGAAGAAATCCGACAAAGTCAAGTGGACAACAAAGCTTTGGAATACATAGCAGTTATGTCTCTTCTATACTTAGTTCAATATCTATGTAAACATCTTTTGAGATCATGAAATAAAGTTGTTGGATTTCTGGTATCCATGTTTTTTACATGTTCATTATAGTAAAAGCATGTTTCCACCTTCTCTATTTCCCAATGATCTTACAAAATACTCAATGTTAAACCGAATTGTGCCTGCGTACTCGGCGTTAAGTAACTGAATGTTTTTTCAGCCTGCTAACGGCTAAAGGAAACTTGAATTGCCTGCGTGCCCAAGTTTCGGACAAAAAATTCCTTGTTTCTCTAAGCATTATCTGATTGCGTATGTGTTGGGTTACTGGAACTAGTTAGTAAAAATGCCTTTAGCATGGTCCATGTTTCCAAGTTTAAACTGATTGGTTATTCCCAGTTACTTGGCATGACGATTCATATTGCTATTTTAGCCATTTCAAACACTAAGGACAGTTAAAACATATATGCCAGAGAACTTAGAAGATAAAGGAATAGTAACATCCGAATAACCTTGCAAAAAATTTCATAATTAAAAATTGCAAAAGGCGGAATTTTTCATTCATACAAATAGAGGCATTACATTGCAGATTACATTGAAAGAACAGTAATGCTTCTATTGTCTATTTTCTGCCATCCAGGTCAAAGGTAGCCCTTCAAGCATCGGATTTCTCCTCGCTGCTGTCGTCTTCTGGGATTGGAGGGATCTCTTCTTCTGGATAGTTGATGGAAATATTCACCATGGAGGCAATCTGGGTGGCGTGGCCTTTGATTTCATCAAAGATGGTATTTCGCTGAGTGTCCGTGTATCCCTGAGGGACACCGGACGCCACGCGCCAGGATTTAGCACCAGGGTAGTGCATGCGCATAAGGCCGAGTGCCTACGCGCACCACCCCGTGCAGCGGAACGTAGGATAGAATCCCTGGATTCCGCCACCTCCATGATGGCTCCCGGAAGTTTTTCAACCTCCGAGAACTCCCCAGTCCTTGCGGGAAGAAACTTGTTCACCAGCTGCATTCCAGCAGCACGGATCGAAGTCCACATCTTCCCAAAGGCTTGGATCCCTTCAAGCCGGGTACCATCTGGGATATCTCCTGTTTTTTCCGACAAAAACAATCAAAAGTGTTAGGCAAAAAGCAGAGAAGAAAAACAAGGTATGGAAAAGTAAAAAGGTAACGGAAAATTACCGAGAAGCTTGTCGATCTCGGAGATTTCCTCCAGGCGAAGGGTCAGAGCATTCTCTAAATCCTGAATGGTGGATTTATCCTTCTCCGCCTGTTCAGAAGCCTTGGAGTTGGCAACTCCAAGGGCCAAGTTGCTTGCCTCCAGATCCTTTTGAGCCTTCACACGGTGCTTGTGAAGCTCCAAATTCTCCTTTCGGAGATTCTCGGCATTGCCGGCATCTTCAGCTACTTGCTTGGCCTTAGCCAAAGCAGCTGGAAAGCAAAGAAAATTCCGGCTTTAGAAAATTTTCGGAATAAGTACTTAGACAAAAAATTGAATCGCAAACCTCAGAAGAAAAGTGTGTACCTGATGTTTCCGTCAAAGCGAGCTGAGACGATGCCAGTTCCGCCTCTCTCTCCTCAAGAATAGAAAGGACATTTCTAACCTCCTTATTCTTGATGGTGAGTTTGTTGAAAACTTCCATGTTTATGGTTTCGGCGGTTTGCTGCAACATAGCAAGGAAAAGAATGGTTACAAAAAACATCAAAGCAAAACAGGCATGCAATTTTGATTAATGCTTGGGGGCTAGAGTTACATACCTGGCTCATTCGGTGCAAACCTGCCAAGTTTTCCTGGAACTCTTTTGCGTATTACGCAAAAGCAGTTCCGGCCGCGCTTAGGCCGTCGTTAATAATCTTGAACTCTTTGTCAAAGGTGGGAATCTCCTCGTCGAAAGTCCGAGAAAATTTCTCCACCTCTGGAGCCGCCCTTTCCCTCGTGTCCGGGTCCGACACAACGGGCTGGCTGGGCTCTGAGGGCTTGGTGGTGGGGGCTGCAGTTTTCTCTTCCGCCATTGTGGACGGCGTGTTCGGGGCAGTGGAGGAAGAAGGTTGACCGCCTCGGCTGGAAACAACCTTGTGTTTCTTCAGCTTCTTTGGTTTTAAACTGGAGGGAGGCAGGCTAAAAACAAAAAACTCGGAAAAGTTAAAAACCGAAGATGGATGAAAAGTTCCCATAAAAGAAAATAAAACCCAGAAGAAAGAACCTGGAAGTGGCGACGGGGATTCCGTCAAGATCGATAATTTGTTCCGAGGAAGTTATCTTCTTGCGCTTGCGTCCACCTGTAGCGGCGGTGCGCAGCGCGTCCAACTCAGCCTCGGATACCAAGTCCGAATCTGAAAGATCCGCGAACTATCGGACGAACAAGATCAAAATCAGAAGCTAGAAAATCCGAGAAAAAATAAAACTGTACCCAAATGACTGAAAAAATTACCTTGGGAACCAGATTTTCGGCCGTATACATTGGCCGACTCGCTTCGTATTGGTCGCGTGATGCGACCAATTGGTTGATGCGCCGGCGAAGCTCCTTTGCGGGCCAATCCTTGGTGGTTGTCCGCATCGGATCCTTGACTCCCGTGTATTCGCACAGGAGACGGCCGCTGTGGTTGGCCAATGGCTGGATTTGCCTAATCAGCCAGCATAGAACCGTGTCCATGCCAGTTAGAGGCGGATCCATGGAGGTGAGCTTGGCGATGCGCCGCTTGATCTTTAGTAGATCTGGCGGCAGAACCTGGACGGCTTCCGTTCCCCAGTTGATGAGGACATGCCTAAGGATTATGTGATTACAAGAGAGTTGATAGAAGACCACATGAACATGGTGAAAACAATAAAGCAAGATGGTGAAAACAGTTCATAACAATTGTTATTTCAATAGAACAATTGTTATTCATCAAGATATGGGGATGGTGCCTCCACAAGATCAAATGCACTAAAGTGTGGAAAACAATGCCACATTGTTGTTTCACATTCATGGATGGACAAGGAAGGAGGAGGGCGCCCACAAGGAAGCATCAATGCGCCACATTGAGTTCTAGTAGTAGTAGGATTGGTTTCCATACCAATATGGCCGCACCCTTTGTGTTTGGGTCGGTTTGTATCCAGTTGGTGTCCTAGTAGGAGTCCTAGTCCAATTAGGTTAGGTGCTTGCGCAAGGAGAGCCTTGTGGCCGCACCCCCCCTCATATATACTCCCCTTGGGGCGCATAGGAGGGTAGACTACGATTGAGATAAACCAAAACCCTATAGCCCCTAGTTGAAACTGCTTGTTAGCCTTTCATACTGGAGGTTCATCTGCAAACTTTACGTGATACCTGCTGTTCCACTGGGAATAAGACGGTACAGTACCACTTGTAGTCGGTGGATTACTTGTGCAAGAGTGTGGAGTTGAGAATATCCATTGGGTTGCTATCTGTTGCATTGGCTTCAGGGATCAGCCGGAGAGTTCTTAGTGAGACACTAGTTATCTATTCAGAAGTTATCTGTGAGTTCACTGAGAAGATTGGGCCACCCCTTATCATCTTGGTATCAGATTTACAGGTTGCCTCGGTGAGCTATCAAATTTCCCTTTAGTTTGAGTGTTTTTATTTCCTATCCAGAAAATTGCCCCACAAAAATAGTTCTAGTCATTGCCATAGCCTAGATATCACCTTAGTTGCTTTACTTTTGCTGTCTTTGTGCTAGATTTTGTGTTCCTTTTTCTTGTTTTTAGTTTACTTTTATTTCGGCTAGATCTAGGGTTCTTGTTGTTCTTGCCGAAAACCTATCCAAAATACCAAAAAAATTCGCTTCCGAGCCACCATATTCACCCCCCAATCCGATTCCACCTCCTCCCTGCCGTGGCACCAAAAAATACCAAATTCGCTGCCGCCAAACCCCCCCTAGTTGGTCTCGGATTCGCCTTCCCACCGCAAGCAATCATCGCTGCCACCCTGCCCTACTCGCTCTCGGATACCATCCACCTCACGGTTACAAAACCCCCCCGCGAGCCCGCATCACCCTTACCAAATCACATCCGCGCGATCCACCCCGCGGCAGAAAAACTCTGCCGCCGCTGCCGTACTCGCTGTGCTACACGTAACACCCGCGCGCTCCAAATCCACCGTAACGCGCTTACCCGCAGCCGTTTTCGCGCGCGCGCGCTCTGCCGCGGCACAGGAACGGTGATTTTTGCTGCCGCGCGTTTCTGCTCACTGCTGTTTGCTGCCGCGGTACGGTTTTCACTCGTTTTTCTGCCGTATTGTTCTGCCGCGGTACCAAAACCACTGATTTTGCTGCCGTGAGTCTCAAGTGCTGCCGTGAGCTGTTCTAAGTCATTTTTCCACTAGATTTCTTTTGTGTTCTCTTTTATTTCCTGTTTTTCATCACTAGGACCATCACCTCCATACCTTGTGAACCATAGCCACAGCCTTTCTACAGCATTCAAATAGGAACTTTCCCACAAGTATAGCTATTTTGTGCTCTGACAGGCTGCTCATATTTCATCACCACCATTGTGTTCACTTGTGTTTGGTTTATTGTTGCTCCTAGCTTAGTGTAAGGCCATTGAAAAATTCAAAAAAATAGAAAAAGCAAAAAGTATAAAAAAAAAAAAGAAAGAGAAAAGAGAAAAGAGAAAGTGCAAAAAGGCCATATCATTGCTATTGTTTACTAGTTGAGCTTGCCATTGTGACACTTGGTTTTTCTTTGAGCAATCTTGTGCCTGTCAATAAGAGCCTAGCTAGTGACTTTCTAGTGCATTGCAAAACTCATCCATATATTGCATTGCCACATTTGTCTCCATTGTGTGAGTTTCCTTGGGTATTTTATATCTTCACTAAGACAGCAAATAGGATTGTTACTTTGGTGATTGTTAGGTATCCATACCAAGCCCCACTAAATAACCTTGTTTGCTTTTGTGAGAGTTAAAAACCTGGGTATTCTCTTCTTCACACCAAAGTACTTTAATTGCCTCTACTTGTGGTAAGTATCTCTATTCACTTTGGAGTGGTAAGATATCCTATTGTCTTGCTAGATTTTTGAGTGAGTTGTGAGAGGCACCACAACCTATACTTGTTTCTATTACACTAACCTACTAATGGATCTTTCTAGTGGTGATCTTGTGCAGCAAAAGAAGGACCATAAGGAGGGAGTTAATTGGAGAGAGTATGAGGCTCTTAGGGATGTTTTGGCAAAGGAGATAGTGGACAATCATAATGGACTCAAACAATTTGTTCAAGATGCATGTGATCCCTTATATGAGGCTCTCCAAGCTATGGAGACCAAGATGGAGGCCACACACAAATTGGCCGAGACTAATGGAGGGGAAGTGAGATCAATTCATGATTCTATTGCTCAAATGACTACTACCCTTGCTGGACTTCAAACCATGATTCAAACAAGAATGCCTCTTATTGATGATGACAATGCTAGTGTCCATAGTGATGCTAATAATGGAGTGGAAGCTATTGGTGCAAGAAATCATGTTCATGGCCGAAATAGAGAGGAAAGAGGCCTAGGAGGATATAATGGCCGAAACCAAAATTTTGGAGAAAGAAGAATGCCAAACAATTTGGTGCAAGCTAATCCAAGAGAAGATGGTTTGAGTAAGCCTAAATTTTCTATTCCATCATTTAGCTTTGATAATATGGATGTGGAAGAATACTTGCTATGGGAGTTGAAGATGGAAAAACTATGGAGAATGCATGAGTACAATGAGGATAGAAAGATCAAATTGGCTTCAAGTGAGTTTGATGGTTATGCTCTTAGATGGTGGGATGAGCTTTTGAGGAAGAGACAAGAAGATGGAGAATTGCCCATTGTCACTTGGAACAACATGAAGAGGATCATGAGAGATAGATTTGTTCCACCCAATTACATAAGGCAACAATTTGATCAATTGCAACAATTGAGGCAAGGAACTATGAGTGTTGATGCTTATTATCAAGAGATGGAGCTAATTATGCAAAGGGCACGTGTGAGAGAACAATTGGAGCAAACAATGCAAAGATTCCTTTCGGGTTTGAACTACAAAATCAAAGGCATTGTGAGGCATCATCAATACCAAAATATCCATGAGCTATTACACCATGCAAGGGAGGCCGAAGCACATATTCTTGAGGAAGCAAAAATTACCAATAGAACAAGGGATAGATTTCAATGGAGATCATCTACCACTCCTAGTACACCACCTCCACCAATTCCATCTTCCAGTTTTCGAGGTGATCCATCATCCAAACCCGAGCCTAGTGTGTCTAATACAAAGAAATCATCACATCCAGCAGCAAGTGCTTCAGGTTCTAGTGCTCCTACTACAAGGAATAGAGATATGACATGCCACACATGTGGAGGAAAAGGGCACTTCAAGAGGGATTGTCCAAATACAAAAGTGATGGTGATCAATGAGAATAATGAGTATGAAACAGGTGATGATGTTGATCCCAATGATCTTGATGATGATGATGGTTCTTTGAGTGATACTCCTTTGGATGCTTATGCTACTACTTTGCCATCTATTATATGCACACAAAACTCTTTGAGTGTGTTGCCTAGTCCTGAAAATCAAAGGTGCACTTTATTTCAAACAAAGGCTGTTATTGGTCCCAACATGGCTTGCAAAGTCATTATTGATGGAGGAAGTTGCAGAAATTTGGCTAGCAAAGAGTTATGTGCAAAACTCAATTTGAAATATATGCCACTCCCTTCTCCTTATCATATCCAATGGTTGAGTAGCACGGGACAAATGAAGGTTTCTTTTATGGTGAGAGTGGAGTTCCAAATTGGACCTTACAAGGATGTCATTGAGTTTGATGTGGTGCCCATGACAGTTTGCCATCTTTTATTGGGAAGACCTTGGCAATTTGATAGAAGTGTGAAGCATGAAGGAAGAGCAAATACTTATGAGCTATATCATCATGGGAAGACTATTGTTTTGAGGCCCATGACTCCACAACAAATAATACAAGAGTCCCAATCCAAAATTGATATGAGAGTAGAAAAAGAAAGAGAGAAGGATGAGGGAACACCCAAAATTCAAGCCATGGAGAAGGAGAGCAACACCAATTCGAGTGGAAAGAGCCTTTTAACTAATACCATAATTTTTCCTAGTGTTGTTTCTTGTGCACAGGTTGCTATTGAAGAAAGGGAGCACAAAGAAACATCACACAATTTGAAGGAATATGCCACGGATACAAGTATGTTTGCTTGTGATATGAAGGTTAGTTTTGAAGAAAGGGAGATACAACCTTCAAATACACAAGATATTGAGGAAATTATACCTACTACACATGAGGAGGTTAGTATTGATAAGGGTATGGATTTCGGTTTGATAACTACAAGTAGTGAATTATGTGATAATTTTCAACCATATAAACTTATAAATTCGAAATTTCACCATATGGTTTTTGTTTCACATAAAGAAGTACTTGCTATGATACCTTCTAGTGATATTATATACTATGACATGTTAAAAGAACCAATTAATATGAAATATGCTATGGATAAATTTGGTTATGATGATTCTAGCACATATGATAAAAGTTTCAAAATTTACTTGATTGGTGATTATAATGTGGATAAAATTTTTATGATACATCACATGTGTGTTACTTATGCTAAAGTGGC
The DNA here is from genome assembly GCA_028641055.1 of Alopecurus myosuroides. Lineage (NCBI taxonomy): Eukaryota > Viridiplantae > Streptophyta > Magnoliopsida > Poales > Poaceae > Alopecurus > Alopecurus myosuroides. The sequence goes on along the minus strand of CM054063.1, from coordinate 109,461,804 downwards.
CGAATTACATCAAGTGTTCTCTTGGATAGATGATTATAGAGATGATATTATACCTATGTTTATTTCACCACACTATGGGTTGGATACATGTACTAGTAAATCAAACTACACTTATATTTGCAATTTTGATTGCCATGAGATGAAAGAATATGGTTTTTATGTGTGGTTTTCATACAAATTTCGTGGTCATATGATATATACACTATATTGTGTTTTGCTAACAACTAATGAGTACCATTATATATACATATATGGTGCATACACTTTGTTCTTTTTGTTTCTTCCACTTTCAGATTATCACAAGACGAGGACGTCTTGTCTTGAAGAAAGGGAGGATGATGAGGACATGCCTAAGGATTATGTGATTACAAGAGAGTTGATAGAAGACCACATGAACATGGTGAAAACAATAAAGCAAGATGGTGAAAACAGTTCATAACAATTGTTATTTCAATAGAACAATTGTTATTCATCAAGATATGGGGATGGTGCCTCCACAAGATCAAATGCACTAAAGTGTGGAAAACAATGCCACATTGTTGTTTCACATTCATGGATGGACAAGGAAGGAGGAGGGCGCCCACAAGGAAGCATCAATGCGCCACATTGAGTTCTAGTAGTAGTAGGATTGGTTTCCATACCAATATGGCCGCACCCTTTGTGTTTGGGTCGGTTTGTATCCAGTTGGTGTCCTAGTAGGAGTCCTAGTCCAATTAGGTTAGGTGCTTGCGCAAGGAGAGCCTTGTGGCCGCACCCCCCCTCATATATACTCCCCTTGGGGCGCATAGGAGGGTAGACTACGATTGAGATAAACCAAAACCCTATAGCCCCTAGTTGAAACTGCTTGTTAGCCTTTCATACTGGAGGTTCATCTGCAAACTTTACGTGATACCTGCTGTTCCACTGGGAATAAGACGGTACAGTACCACTTGTAGTCGGTGGATTACTTGTGCAAGAGTGTGGAGTTGAGAATATCCATTGGGTTGCTATCTGTTGCATTGGCTTCAGGGATCAGCCGGAGAGTTCTTAGTGAGACACTAGTTATCTATTCAGAAGTTATCTGTGAGTTCACTGAGAAGATTGGGCCACCCCTTATCACCAGTTGTCTTGGGGAACGGCGGCAGAGTTCACAAAAGGAGGAACCCCGACAGCTTCCTTAAGGAAAGACACGTCGGGGTGATAAAAGAAGGAACCCGTCCAAAATTTGACGGATTCCGAAGTTTTTATCTTGGGGAACCAATCTTCTCGGAATCTCCGAAGAGTGAAAGATATGGTCCCGCAAGTCGGGAGTGCGCCCTCCGAAGAGTTCCGCTTAACCCCGAAGCAGTAAGTCCAGAAATCTAACCTAGGTTCTAGCCCTAAGTAGCCCTCGAACAAAGCCTGGAAGCCGGCCATGTAGAGGATGGAGTTGGGAGGAAGGTTATGGGGCTGGATGTTGTAGTGAGAAAGGATTTGGAGGAAGAAGGAGGAAGGTGGAAGTCCCATACCTCGAAGAAGGTGGGAACAGAGAAGGACCCTTTCGCCATTTTTTGGCGTAGGCTCGGTCTCGTCTTCTGGCAGCCGCCATTTCTTCTTAAGAACCAGGCCCTCCTTTTCCAGGTTTGGAAGGAGAGCCGGAGGAATGCTGCAGGCAATCCAGTTGCCTGCAGACTCCGTTTCTTCGTCTGCTCCGGCGGCGGCAGAGGCGGCCGCCTCCGCGGCGGCGAGCTCGTCGCCAAGGAGTTGGATTTTCTCCTCCGCCGTTTCTGGAGCAAACGGCGCGGAGGCTGCGGAGCTCGATCCCGCAGCGTCCGCGGCGGCGGAAGGATTTGCGTCACCCGCCGTGGAGGCCGTGGTCTTCTCCGGCTCGTCGCCGGTGAGCTTGGGCGATCCCAGCTGCGGATCCAGATCGCTGATAAGCTCGTTGATGGCGGCGCGGGTCGGCGATGACGGCGAGGAGGCCATCTTGTGGTGGTGCGTTCCGGTGTGCTTGGATGCTGAGAGTGCCTGGGGCAAGTGCTTTGCTCTCGAGCTCGTTCGCGTCAATGGCGTGGGCAGTGGGGAGTGAGGAAAGTTTTCGTTGAGGACGAGGACGGCTATTTATAGCCGGAAAACCGTTTAGATGCGTGCCAACGGCTATTTTGACCGTTGGATGTTTGCCGCGTGTCGCTCGCCGGAAAATCCGTGAAGTGAAACGACGGAGTAATGATGATTATCTCCTCGTTTCCCGCGCGAATCTGTCAGAGATACGTTTCTGGGTTTTTCCGAGTAAATCTCAAACGTCGCTTACGTCAGCATGGTTGAGTGCGCTGACGTAGAAAGTTTCTTCTCCACGAAGGATCGTGAGAGAAAAGCCGGATTTTCAGGATTCCGAGTTTCATGCCACCATCTTTTTCAAATGAAGAATAAGAAGAATCAAGACTGCTGAATCAGTATTTCTCGGACAAAGAATATTTGGCGAATAGCGGAGAATCAGAGTTTTAATCCTTCTTGGGGGCTACTGTCGGATATATACCAAATAGGGGTATAGAAGATGGTAGGCCAAGTGCCGGATTACCAGGGTGGCCTAAATGGTAGTGGGCTTAGGTCCATTAGGCGGCCCAGTAATCCGACGCGCAGAAGCCGGATTCCAGAAGAACCCGGATCACAGCCCATGTGATCTGGCTTGGAGAAGAAGACGGATTCCTTACTTTCCAAGTTACAAGTTATCGTAGTTTTCTAGGTTTCCTATTCTGTAAGCCCTAATCCGGCTATTATATAAAGCCGGACGGGAGATAAACATAACAACGAGAAAACAGAGAAGCTCTACGCCAACTCGCCGAGAAGTTCATCCTCGTCGAGTAGCTTAGATCCAAGCCCTCATATTGTAACCCTGTTTACGGGCTTTAGTCCCAATTAGTGAGAAGTGCAGGAGTAGGCACGTCGTACTGTCGCGACGTACCGAACCTGGGTAAAATCCTGTGTTCTGTGTTACTACGCTATCCCGTTACCCCACGTCTCTACCGTAGTCTCATGGCACCCCCGTCTATGAAAACTACTACGATGTCTCGACAGACATGAAACAACAAATAGACTTGGAATTGAAACTAGACACGAAGAACCCTAAACCTAGATAGACGCAAGACTTAAACATAAAAATTGGAACGCGAAATCAACAAGAAACAACAAACAAGGATGCAATTCGGTGTTGATCTAGGCTATGAAAAAACTAACAATAATTATTTTAGTGGGGCCATTTCTGTATAGGAAATAAAAACACTCGAACTAGGGTTAGAAAAACAGCTCACCAAGGCAACATGTAGATCTGATACCAAGATGATAAGGGGTGGCTCAATCTTCTCGATGAACTCTCTGATAACTTGATTGATAACTCGTGTCTCACTGAAAACTCTCTGGATGATCCCTGATGCCAATGCAATAGTTTGCAACCCAATGGATATTCTCAACTCTACACACTTGCACAATGTAGCCACCGACTACGAGGTGTTCCTGTACCGTCTTATTCCCAGTGGAACAGTAGGTAACACGCAATTTTGCAATGGTAACAATACTTCAAGATGATTGCTTACAAGGAGAAAATTCAATCTAAAAGTCTAGGATTTATGTTTAACGTAGTCTAACCTTTAATTATGCGAATTACAAGCCTTATGAAGGCTGCTGGACGTCCAACCTAGTGTTGGGTCGAAATCAAACGAATCTCTAAGTTTCCTAACTTGACAGGACTATTTGGAAACTGGCCGAAAACAAGTCGTGAATTGTTTCGTTCACCACACCTTGTACGAGTCGAATCTGTGAATGGGGCCGGATCCATTGGAAATATCTTCAAATTTCCTTTTCAGATTTTTCTTATTTGCCTTATTTGGAGTCTGTATAAAGAGTCCATGATCATTTCAAATTCGGGACTTCTGCCAGTCCGAACCGAATATTTTTTCCTTGATGGCTCCACTTCCTCCCTCGCCTCTCTCGTGCTTGCCATCCTCTTCAACCAACTCCATTGCTCCACCAATGCTTGTTTTATCAATAACCCTGCTATTACATAGTCTTAGGTAGTATAACATTTTTATAAACACAAACATTATTTATTACTAGAAAAGAATTCACCTTATAATGAACATCAGTGAGTCTCAATATTTCCTTCCAGTTCACACATACACAATCATCATATACCACTAATATATCCACATCACGTTGATTTAAAAGTGTCGATGCCCTCGTCGGGCTTGGAACGCCCAATTAGAAAAAAGAAAGCTAAAGCTGCAAGGGAGGCGGTGGCATCATTGTGCTCGGTGCAAGAATCGGGTGCCTACTTCATGAAGGAAATATCATCGACCACAAATGAGTTAAGAATGGAGCAAAAGTGTGATGAAAGGTGGACGACCTTCTTTGAGATGCAAAACGAGAAGCTTAGCCTCGAACTGACAAAAAAGATCAAACCCAATAAGATCAAGCAAGCACAGATAAAATGGCCGAGGAGACGTTGGAACCAAATGTGTGTATTTGGTGTAGTTTAATGATAAACTCTACTAGTGTGCCAAAAGCAAATACAAAATAATTTGTATTTTAGGCGGATAAAAATGACAAAATATCAAAGTTCAAAAAGTCGCTAGGCGGTAATTATGCGTTTTGCCAGCGCCTTGCGCTTTTCTGACCAAAGCGCCCGCCTAGGAGCGCCTTTTTGAACCGTGCAAAATATGGATCTGGACGCGGTGACAGTGTGTGTTTTTAAAATTTGAATTTTTTGTCGGATTTGTTATTTTTGTTAGTCTATAATAGAAATTATTTCGTCTTTCTCTTGCACACTGATGGAGTTCCACATTATCTATATCTGAAAAAAAATTGTTCCAACTTTTTTCAATTTTTGAAATGAAGATTTCGAGATTTTCAAAATATCATGCTCCATGGAGCGCAAGCTCTTTGACGGTTCGATTCATATAGTGCACTTGAGTATATGATCCATAGGAGATTAATAATTAGGAAAATGCTGGTGATCCGCCAAAGGATCGCGCGACTCAGGTCCTCCTGGCTGTGTGCACGCCACGCGTCCAAGCAATCGAGAGATAGTTATAGGGGCCCACCGATGACCTTATCTGTTATTACATTCTCCTCCACTCGTTTTGTTTCTCCCCTTGGCTCAAACACAATCCCCAAGTTCCCCACTAATGCGGCTTTGTCTTCCATGTCCGTCGACTGCTCACCCCACCACACATTGTGGGCATCTTTGATGCCGCAAGAGAGACGGCGAGCACCTGTTGGAGGCGGGTGCCGCGGGCTCTCTATCCCCTACCTCAGGTGCACCGCACACACTTCACCATGTGGCCTCTTTCGGTGATGCGAAGCGACGCTCCAAGACGGCGAACATCGGTCCGATGGCACGATGTTGATCTTGGGCTCCTCTTGTGCTGCGAGCCGGCAGTCATACTGCACCTCCAGCTTTGTTAGACGCGTTGTCGGGTACACGAAATGGATGGATGCTCAATATGTCCCCGATCAGTGATGCTGGAAGGAGGAACATAGGATGCTTCCAGTAGCAGCCCGCTGCTACGGAAGTAGCCCGATATTGCTGCCACTGTTCGACGACTGTGCTTCTAGGCTAGGCGTGGCAACTGGCGGTGCTACTATAGAAGTCCGTTGTTGCTTCCAGCAATGGACAGAGGTGCTCCTAATGGCAGGAAATGTTGCTAACAAAACATCCATGGCGGTGCTACCAGAGACAAGAGGCCATGCTTCTAGCCGACCAGTGGAGCTGCTACCACAGGTTGGCAGCGAGGCTACAAGCGACTGGTGGCGGTGCCACACAGGTTGGGGACGATGCTACGTACGACCGGTGGCGGTGCTACAAAAGGCGTGTCGCGATGCTACGAGCAGCCAGCGGCGGTGCTACAAAAGGACCACGACGTTGCTACCAAATGCCAGGGACGGTGTTGCCAGCATGGTCAACACCGGCGAGGTCTCTCACCGGAGCCGACCGACCAAGCTCGGCCGTAGGATATGGGGGTAAGAACTGCTTACGTGCTTGTTGGGGCTCTGATGCCTTTCTATGGGCTGTTTTTGTTTATTTTTCCATGGTTGGGAGCGTTTTATGGGACGTTTAGAAAAAGGTGTGCAGGGGCACGTGTTGAGAAAGCGAGGTGGGGGATTGGGATTTCCGTTCCCCCCAGGTTACGCTTAGCACGATCCAATCAGGAAAATGCTGATGATCAGCCACATGATCGCGCGTCCAAGAAATTGGGAGACAGCTATAGGGGCCATTGATAACCTTTTTTATTATCCCTACGAACATTCTCCTCCACTCGTTTGGTTCCTCCCCTTCCCTCAAACAAAATCCATAAATTCCCCACTTATATGGCTTCGTCTCCGATGTCCGGCGACTCCTCACCCCACCCCATGTTGTGGGCATTTTCGGTGCCGCAAGAGAGATGGCGAGCACCTATCGGCGGTGCGGTGACACGGGCTCTCTATCCCCTATCTCCAGTATACCACACACACACACTTCACCATGTGGCCTCCATTGGTGCTACGAAGCGACACGCCAAGACGGCGGACACCAGTCCGACACCACGGTGCTGAGCTTGGGCTCCTCTTGTGCTTGGAGCCGACAGTCACGATGCACCTCTAGCTTCGTCGAACGCGTTGTGGGGTACACGACATGGATGGATGCTCAATATCTCCCCGAATTGTGATGCTGGAAGGAGGACCATAGGCTGCTCCTAGCGGCGGCTGGCGGTGCTACGGAAGTAGCCCGATGTTGCTGCCGCTGTTTGACGTTAGTGCTTCTAGGACAGGTCGGGGCGGCTAGTGGTGTTAAGATAGCAGTCTGTTGTTGCTACCAACCATGGATGGAGGTGCTCCCAATGGGAGGAAGTGTTGCTACCAAAAGGCCGGTGGCGGTGCTACCAAAGAGTAGAGACCGTGCTGCTAGCAAACATCGGCGGTGCTACCACAGGCTGGCGACGATGCTACAAGCGGCAGCGGTGCTGCATAGTTCGGCGACGATGCTAAGTCCGACCGGTGGCGGTGCTAGAAAAGGCGTGTCGTGATGCTACGAGCGACCAGCAACGGTGCTGCAAAAGGACCGCGACAATGCTACCAAAGGCTACGGACGGTGCTGCCAGCATGGTCGACGCCGGTGATGTCTCTCACCGGAGCCGACCGACCGAGCGCGGCCGTGGGATATGGGGGGTAAGAACCGCTGGCGTGCTTGTCGGTCTCCAATGCCTTTGTATGAGCTGTTTTTTGTTTCTTTTTCCATGGTTGGGAGCGTTTTACGGGACGATTAGAAAATGGTGTGCACGGGGCATGTGTCGAGCAAGCGAGGCGGGGGATCTGGAGTTCCAATCCCCTTGGGTGACGATTATCAGGTACACATGCACGATCCACAATAAATACATACAACCTTTACATACGGAATACACAATTCTGTCTTCTGTGTGCGTATGGTCCATTTAAAAGCATGCATTCCACAACTAAACTACTGAAATTTACAAGAATATGTAATTTTAATAAAACCAAGTCTAAATGACCAGGAAGCATATATTCCAATCTATCTATCTATCTACACTTTTTATAAAGAAAAACCCCACTAACATGCATTAATGATTTTTCTATCTCAACATACAAGCTATCCACATCATCCATCCTTCTAGCCAATCAATTGTCTATGTCATCTCCACTAATATTTATGAATTAGTACATGCAAACTACACATCATCCATTCCTAAATCCATCCAATTATTCATATTAGTAATTTTAAATATATATATACTATGATCAATTTAATTTTGTGTATTCACTTAGAAAACATAATGTGTCATGTCTCTTATAAAATTTTGTTTACAATATAATGTAGTTTTAAAGCGATCACCACAGCAACACGCAGGGTATTCTTCTAGTTGTATAAAAACACTTAACCAGTTACTCTAAAGTGAATGGAGATGTCTGACTTTCTCAATCGCTTCCTTGATCCTCAGCGTCGGCTCCTCGTACAGCACTGCTGGGTCGTCGAACTGCGGGGCGAGGCTGGGCTCGTCGAGAAAGGCATGGAATGTGTCGGCAACAGAGCTGGAGAGTGACTGCAGGTTGTACCCGCCTTCCAGGAAGAAGACACAGCGGCCACCGCAGAGCTCCCTGGCCAGCTCCTTGATGCTCGCCGCCAGTATGTAGAAGGTGCCCGTCGTAAACTGTAGCCCAGCCAGAGGGTCTAGCACGTGCGCATCGTAGCTGACAAAAGGATGGATGAACTTTGTGTATTTGTCGAACTTCAATGCAGATAAGTACTATGAAACATATTCAGATCGATAAGCTACCGCGTATTTGCACAATTCTGAAGAAATTAATCTTCTCCTTTCCGGCATGTTTGTGTTCTCAAGAGTAATGTACCACTGAGGAACTCACCCAGCTGAAACGAGGATGATATTAGGCTTAAACCGCTGCGCTGATGGAGCAATGACCTCATCAAACGCACATCTCATCGAGTAATCCCCTGATCCACCAGGCAGTGGCAGGTTCAGTGTTGTTCCTTCCCCACTGCCTTGACCAATTAGGTTCATCTTACCAGTGCCAGGATAGCTTCCTAGCTGCATACACCAAGTGCAGATGAGTATATGGCAAAATAAATCCAGCAACAAGAATGCAAGGTGATAGTCTTATGGACCTGATGCGTTGAGAGGAAGAAAATGTCTGGATCGTCATAAAAGGCATCACATGTGCCATTGCCATGGTGAACATCAAAATCTATGATCATTACTCGCTTTAATCCATGTTGATGCTGAGCGTACCGTGCTGCAACCGCAATGTTCCCAAAGACGCAAAAGCCCATGGGACCTTCAGGAACAGCATGGTGTCCTGGTGGCCTTACTAGTGCAAATCCAAGGGGTGGGCTTGGGCCCAGCTTTGATGCTGCAACCTAGGAAAACATACAACATTCTCGGGAAACGAGCACTGCACAGGAAAATTTACTAAATCGTGAAATAACAAACATGGCAAAACCACCAAGGAAATCAATTGGAAGAAAGTTAGTTACCACCGAATCAACCAATGTAATTCCAGCACCAGCTGAAAGAAGTGATTCTTGGAAAGTCTACATAAACAAAAATGAAATTATTTTGAAAAAGAACAAGAGTATGTAAATTTTTATGATTATACGTGTACATAATATCATTTAAAGTAAAGGACGAACTATCCTCCGGGTCAAAGAACAGGAGTATGAACTATGCCCCGGTCAAAGAAAAGTGCGAACTATTCATGAGTAGCAATTCAAGCAATACTATCATAGGAAGTCATTCTGTTATTAAGATTGCACTCAACAATATCATTTTGAATTTATTTTACTATAAGTAAGACTAAAATAACATCATCATCTGATCCATTTTGTTTACAATAACAGGCCAGAAACCAGGCAAACTCAACTCTGTTCATTTTAATACAGACTATGGTAATATCTGTTACATCGTTTGAACTATGTTCATCCTAAATACTAATGGAACTTTCAAACGGTAACGAAAGGTGTCAAAGTAATTCCGAGCTCATTCTTAGGGACGGCAAGCAAATGTAGTCTGTTTTAACATTGATAGCATGAATATCCTCAAGACCTGAACTAATCGCCGGGGAGAAATAAATATTTTCCTTATTTTCTGAAGGAAAGACCAAATTTGTCCCTAGTTTAATAAGAAATGAATTGTGCATCACTTAGCCAAACCATCGTTATAAGAGAACTGATAATATAATGTTTAAAATACAATTCATAGTAAATCCTTTTGCACCGCATTCATGAAATAGTGAAGCGCACAAAAGACTGATTCTGAAGGGATTAGGAAAAAAAGGTACATATAGCATTACAGTATGCGTAGCATATGTTGGTCCAGTTCCTTCGAGGAATATCAAACCTTCATCCGAAGCCCTACTCATAGCCTGCAAAAATGACCCGTTTGAAACAGTACTTTTTAAAATCGACTCGATACACCAATTTAAAAGAGTTCAACTCTTTTAGTTGAGAAAAGTTAACGCAGATCAGAAGCAACTGCTATGTGTTCTTTTTCATCTCTACAAAGTTGGACTACAAAAACAAAAATATAGCTTGTTGAACATTACCTTTTTTAGTCCAGTAATGTATGTTCTTGAATGAACTCGTGCAACATCATCAAGTGAGGCAGGGTAGAAATTTTGAATTTCAAGCACTTGCGAACCACGATGCTGGATGCAAAACAAATAAGATGCCATAGAGTTACAAGCTCAAGCCAGAACATTGCTCTTTTCAATGAGGACGTGATACAGATGAGGCTATGAGCAAAAAATATCCAAAGTGTGTCGAGAAATGACCGAGAACACTTAATTAGTATTTGTTATTTTCGTTTATCTATCTACATTGTCCAGTTTTAGTTTGCAAAAACATGCCATTACATGTTTCGGGAAAAGAACATGCCACTTTCAACTGAAGTGTACTTGGAGAATCCAGAAGTTAAGGAAAAAAATACATCAGTTAAAACCTTAAAATAAAATATTATAAAAATAATATAAGATGGTGTGTTGGAGAAAGAAAGTATAAGAGGGAAAAGCTGTGTTTGGTCACATACCTTGGGCGTAAGCTCCAACTTTTCAAGAGCATCAACTATTGCTGGCACTCTTTTGTTAGATTCTGGATGTGATTCCTAAATAGCAATGGACATGATATATTAGGGAGAAAAATTCATCTAGAGTCATTGAACTTGAGTTGGTGTCTCACTTTGGTCATCGGTCTTCAGAATACCCTAAATACGGTCATCAAAGTAGTTTAAGCTGTTCATTACGGTCATTGGTAGAATTTCTATACGGTATTTCGCTGACATGGCATACGTGGACCGGTTTGACTGGTACCATGGTTTTGGTTACCGGTCGGGAAATCCGGTAACCGCTCGGTAACCGAAGATCCCGACCACCCCCGGGAAATGCTCGTCCCGGTCAAAAAATCCCAATTTTTTTGAAAATTTTGAAATGTAACAAAACCCCTCAGTTAAAGGTTATATTGGGAATCAATTTTTTCGAATTTTCAAATTTTGATTTTGAAATTCGTCCGGTAACTGGTCGGGATTTTTCGGTAACCGCGGTAACCGGCAATCCCGACCCCCCTCGGGAAATGTTTTCTACCGGGAACCAAAACCTTGACTGGTACATGGGCACCAATTGTTTGCACAGCTTGGCACCAATTGACTAGTCAAATCGCCCAGGTGGCAAAGTATATGCGGCCCCCACCTGTCTCCTACCTCTCTCCGATCCAGGGTCAACTGACTCCGGCGAGCCCCATATACACTGCGCCCTCTCCGCCCGTTGCCGGTAGCCTTCGATTGCGCCACCGGCCGCCTGCACCTCCGCGACGTGCGCTCCGCTGAGTCGGACGCTTCCACCTCCACCACGCGCTTCGCGTCGGCAGCATCCATCACCACCACGCGTCTCCCCCCTGCCCGACTCCACATCCCCATGTGCCTCCCTCCGTCAACCTTGCTGCATCCTCAACTCCCACCGGATCGCCTCTGAACTCCTTGTCCTCGCCATGACCGGCAGCCCCTGATCGACGTGTGTCGCCCCCTCCAGAACCCACAGCGAGCCGTTCGTCCACCAGAGAGGCAGAGCCTGTCCGACGTGCCCCTGGGAAGCGCTCAGTGCTCGCGCGGGCTGCTGATGGAGTGCGCAAGACCCGCCGCTGGACTGCCCAAGTTTTGCACGTGAATTCCCAGCCGTTTCTGCACCGTTTGTTGTGCGGCTGAGCTGTTTCCACTCGTTCTGCGGCCGGTGGAACACAGGAGATGTCCAAATGCAGAAGTTCAGAGCTGGTCTCCGCAGCAGCTTCCGACCGTGCATGGTATGTGTTTGCTAAAATGCTATCGAGGGCTAATGTACTAGCTAGCTAGTACAGAGCACCAACATGTGGCCACGAACGGTTGCCGTGACAGGTTGCTCGCCGTCTTCCTCAGTGCCAGCTCTAAGTCCGCCTTCCCGGACACCGCAGACACACATAGGTAATCGCGTTGGGAGCTTCGTCATCCGACCGGAGCGCGACCTATCCGCCGTTGGCTCCGTTTGCCGCTGGTGGCTGGCCCGAGAAGATGATGAGCGCCAGTTTGTTCCCCCGATCGTCAGCGGTGGCCGCGGACTCCCTCAAGTCGACAAGATCGCTCTGCTCCTGTGCCCTGGTCACCGGCGAGCCGACGCAGGCTGCATGGCGCTGTAATGCTCTAGCGACGGGTTCATGTCATACTCGGCGGCGGGGTCGCGGTCGTCGCTTCGCGCACGTTCCTGCTATGCCTGAGGCGGCGGCAATGTCTAGGTCTGGAGCGGCTTACCACGCTCAAGCACGAACTGCTCTAGTGTATGGAGGAGCTTGTCGTCGACGATGATCAGATGATCTCGCGACTACAACGTGCATACCTCGGGGAGATCTCGCCACGACGGCATGCGTCGCACCAGGAGACGGGAGTAGAAGGCGAAGAGGTCGTCCACTAAACTGGCGGCGCTGAGTAGTCCTCGGATGCCTTGACGCCACTCCCGTCGTGTTTCCATGTCCACCGTGTGCTTGGTGTCGTGTATATGCTACTCCCTCCGTTCATTATTAGATGACTTCCAAATGGATGTATCTAAGGTGTGCGTGCATACGTGGGTGCTGGATTATTTGACCGGGCCAGCATAGGAAGAGAGAGTTGCGAGCTGACGGGCTAACGGTATGTGCCATGTGGACTATTTGACCAGTCAACAGTATGACAAGTCATCAAAATACCGTAGAAAAATCATGGTAGTGACCGTAGTGAACAACCTAAAGTACTTTGACGACCGCATTTAGGGTATTCTAAAGACCGATGACCAAAGTGAGACACCAACTCAAGTTCAATGATTGTAGATGCATTTTTCTCTATATTAGGATATAAATCCGAAAATAGAACTTAACAAATTATGGTTTTGCTATGTTACACCCTCTCTTTTACAGGACTTACATTTTGGACACATAACTTAAACAGTACGACTAGATAGCAGGATGTTTCTAGGCAATGATTGTATAATATAGTTCAAGAGTAACTTATTTTCTTTAAAAGAGTAAAGGTGCAAAATAAATACTTGGATCAGAAGCCTAATCTAAAAAGAATAGATATAAATATTTCCCCCTCAGTTTGATCAAAATTTACTAGTTTTTATCTTACCAAGCATTTATATATCCGATGGATTGCTCAAAGAAAGTGCATACTAGAGCTAATTTAATCACTGTGTGTTGTTCAGTAATCTGTAATCCAGTTTTGGTGTCCTGAATTCCTGATCCACAGGCGTTATAACTCATGAAAAAAGATGACAAAGGATAAAAAGAGGTTTCTTTTACTACATATTGTTCACACTTATTTGTCTGAACAACATAAGACATACTCTTCAATATCATTAGGATACATGCAAAAAAGAGTCAAGAGTCAAGTGAACTGTATGGTGATTTTTGCATCAGTAAAACATGTATCTTAAGTTTCACTATTTGATTGCTGAAAACATCAGAAGACCATCATGGTTGTGAACTGGATGCAAAAGCTGCTCTACAAAAGAACAGAGGATTGGAAGCAGCTTACCTTGTTATGACCCATGGCAGGAGATGCACAATAGAGAACACGGGCATCAAGAAGCAAACTTTCCGGCAAAGCATAATCCATTCGAGTGCCATTCATGTCAGGAACGGAGGTTCCACTGTCACTTGCCGCACACTGCGCGGACCAACGACCAATCAGGTTATGATTTCTCCCAGATGTTTGCAAGCTGCTGCCGGATAAGGGACGATGAGCTCCAAGGACACAGTAGTGTCTGAGTAAAGGAAACATCCTTCGTGGAAAATAGTAGCAGTTCTCTGAATATGTCACACAGATTAGATTACTGCTATTCACGTTTATTAACTGAAAGCAAACTATGTACACCTGGGCATTCTCACAAGCAAGTGGTAGGCACGCTGGCATGGATCGGCAAGCTATGAAGGCGAGTGGGTTTACTGGCCAGTCCGACCTACCTCCAAGAATCGGAAGGGATGATATCAGCAGCCGCTCCATCACTTCACTTGCCTCGAAACTTTCTCTCCTCTTATCCTCCTCTGAACAAGAGAAGTGAGCCGGAAAACCACAAGTTTTCACCAGAATCTTCTTCCTCTCGCTGTCTTCTCGAGCTCCGCCTCCAATTCCCTGTCTCTCTGCGAAAATCTAATCTAAGCGCGTAATGGGCCAAGCCCACTATGACTTGATGAGTGGGCCGAACTAACCGACGGCTCATTGGCAAAGAATCACTAGTCTTCTAGAAAGCGGTCACCGCCGGCCGCCGCACGCAGAGTCTCCCCATTGTTCGTTCCTAGAGGCGCCTGTCAAAAAAACCCCAAAACCGGGTCTCTGCCTGGCCCTGAACCGACCGGCAGCAGCAGGAGGAAGAGAGAGGGAGGAGATGGCGCAACCGAGTAAGGAGCCGTGCAAGAAGGAGGCGTGCGACATCCAGGCCTGCCTCTCAAAGAATCTATTCGATTCCAAGAAGTACGACTTCCTTCCATCTCTTGTTCTTGTAATTGACTCGAGTATTTCGTGGACAGTTCTGGATTGCAACTGGGGGTCGAGCTCGATGCTTGAGCATCTCCGTGGATTTGGGAGACTGACAGACCCTGTCTATGAATTTACTGACGAACTGAAGATTCAGAACAATTGCAACAATAAGCACCGAATTCAGAGATCTATTTCTTGGGGAATAATCGATTACAGCGAGAGATAAGGCCAGACCCTCATCAGAGGCGGCTAGGGTTTAGCCCAATTACAATAATGGTGCCGAATCCATCGGGAGTTTGCATCTAAATAGAGGGAAAACAGAGAAACGACAATGCAGTGGGCTGGTGAGTCGTACAGTGAGCTGGAAAGGTGAACAACGACTCTTGGGGAAGCCACGACCGACTTGATGTCTTGTTCTATGTCGTCGTCGTTACCAGCAGCTATGCTTCGTTGTAGTGTCGAAGATAAGGTCTCACGGATGGACATTGCAGCAAGATGTTTGCTTCCTTCCCCGAATGTGGCTCTTTTTTTTTTTGGATCAAAAGGGCCTCTCGGGGGGAAGCCCCAGTTCCATTTTATTAATGAAACTTAGGTTTTACAAGGTTCAGAGTTAAACTAGAGCTCAACTACTCCCTCCTTTGTCTCACTCGCGTGTTCTCCTTTTAAGCCTTGGATCGGTGATTGACTAGGCACGATTGTAATCTTTGGGTTGAACCCTAGCCGCCTTTGTTGAGGTCTGGCCCTATTTTCATCCCACTGTAATCGAATCCTTCCTCTGAAATTAAGTATTGCGCGTCTGAATCTTTGCTTATTTCTGAAAATCTCTGTTCATGGTTCATAGATAGGAACGGTCCTATCAATTGGTATCTAGAGCCAGTTAGTCCTCGGAGACGATCTGGATCTAGAACACACGGAAGTTGGGATCTCTCGTAAAATCCTTCCGTGTCGTTCTCGATCCCGGCAACGGTGAGCAGCTGTAGGTGGCGGCTCGGCGGCGGTGTGGAGCAGAGTTCGGTCACAGATCGAGGGAAAAGGGGGAGGTTGCTGAGGAACAATTTCTCGGTGGTAAAATCCCACCACCCACCTTGATCCGTGTGACTCCCGGCGGCGAGGAGGCGTTGGAGTCGGCGACGGCGGCGGCAGAAACAACCTCTGACGAGTCAGGTATCAAGCTCGCTTGTGTAAAACCCTCTCGCCACTGTTGTTGTCAAGACATCCAAGGTTTTGCGCACAGTCACGCAAGTAAAATCCCTGTGGATTCATGATGGCACACCAAGACGGCACTGAAGATACTGCATGTTACTCATGGAGACACTACAACTTGAAATCAAGCAGCTGCAGAGCCAAAGAAAAGAAGATAGGGAAGAGTTCCTAGAGTTCAGTAAGATGGTGAATAGGAATTTCACCACTATGCACAAACTTTGCCAACATACACACCAATTTCGAGAGGTTGTTTGCAGAAAATAAAATGGATCATGTGGAGTTATCAGGAACAGGAAACTCTAGTGCCACACCCGATGCAGCAAATTCCGGTTGGAAAGGAACTTAACTTGGATGACACTCCTAAGTAAAGGCACCCACACTTTGGGAAAGTCACTACTATTGTCCCTGAAATGCAGCATAAGGCACCACATTCCACTCATGCTGTGAACTTAGAAGAAGAGGAACATAGTGACACTGATGACAAGAAAGCAGGGGCAAATACCCAGAGAAACAGGGAACAAGGGTAATATTGTGAAGGAAGAAGAGGAATACCTGCTGTCAAACTGGCCAAGCTCAACATTCCTGAATGTAATGAAAGTGATGTGGACTCCTGGATAGAAACTATTTGAATGTACTTTGAGTCAGCAAAAACCCCCTGGAATGTAGAACTGAAGTGGCAGTAACATATCTCAAGGGAGATGCAATGCAATGGTGGAGGGACACTAGCTATAACACCTCTAGTTTACCTTGGCATAGATTCTGTAGGTATTTGGGAGACAGATTTGCAGAAGCATCAATCTGTGACAATGTCAGAAATTTTCATTCCATCAAACAAGTGACAACTGTGGCAGCATATATACAGAAATTTGAGGCAGCAATTTTCATTGCTGAGAAGAGACAACCCTGCTTTACCTGATGATTACTATGTACACAACTTTATTGCAGGTTTGCATGACTACATCCAAGCACACATCCCATGCCACAACCCAGAAAATATGCAAAAGGCAATGTGGTTAGCGAAGAGGATAGAACAAGAAAATCCACAAAAGAAACAAATTCCACAGTACCAACCCACTATCAGAAGACAAATGACATTTGATACCAGCAAAGCTGCTGGTAGCACTCCAATGAGCACAATACAAGAGGTATTGAAAAGAAAGTTTGTTTCA
This sequence comes from Alopecurus myosuroides, assembly GCA_028641055.1. Classification (NCBI taxonomy): domain Eukaryota; kingdom Viridiplantae; phylum Streptophyta; class Magnoliopsida; order Poales; family Poaceae; genus Alopecurus; species Alopecurus myosuroides. The sequence goes on along the minus strand of CM054063.1, from coordinate 109,444,943 downwards.
AGTGCAAAGAACCATGGTTTCCTAGGCACAAGAAAGTGTGCAAGTTATCCCACAGGAATCAAATACAACAGTTGCCTGTTTTATGTCAAAGAAAGTGATAGTTCTGAAGAGGAAGAGGAACAAGAAATGTAGGAAACACAAAAATTACAACTGTCTATGCATGCTGTCATGGGAATACAAAATCCCAAATACACTTTCACTCTATCAGTCCACATTGGGGATAAAATTGCCACTGGTTTAGTGGATAGTGGCAGTACTGTTACATTCATGACCCCCACCTTCGCTCAAGCAGCTCATTGTCATTTAGTGCCTAGTCAGAGAATGGAAGTGTTAGTAGCTAATGGAGGTAGCCTATACACTGAATTCTCTTGCTTAATTGTGAATACATGATAAAATCTTGCAGCTAAAGGGCTATGACTTGATATTGGGAGCAGACTGGATATATACATACAGTCCTGTAGAATTGGACTACAAAAGATTGACACTAAAAGCTACCTTACCAAATGGGCAACAAGTGACATTCCATGATGAAACAATGCCCAAATCTTCCTACATACCTGAAGTAAAGCATGGCAACAAATTATTGAAAGAAGCCATCTGTGGAGCTGTTCTTCTCATCCGGCCAGTGACGACTGTAGCAGAACCTGCAACAACAGAGTACCCAAGGGAGATAACAACACTACTACAAGAATTTCAAGACATATTTGCTGATCCAACTTCCTTGCCCCCAAGAAGGTCGTGTGACCATGCCATCCCTCTCATCCCTGATGCCAAATTGTGAATCAGAGACCCTATAGGCTACCTCACCATCAAAAGAATATTATGGAACAAATAATCCAAGAACTTCTCAAGAAAGGAATTATAAGAAATAGCATGAGCCCTTACTCTTCCCCTGCAATTCTGATCAAGAAAAAGGACCTCACATGGAGAAAATGCATTGATTACTGGAAATTAAACCTGCAAACCATCAAAAACAAGTACCCTATTCCCATTATAGAGGACTTGTTAGATGAACTTCATGGAGCAACAATATTCTCCAAGATTGACCTCAAGAGTGGGTACCACCAAATTAGGATGGCAGAGAAGGATATAAGCAAGACTGCTTTCAGTACCCACCAGGGACACTTTGAGTACGTGGTTATGCCTTTTGGGCTTAGTAATGCCCCTACTACTTTCCAGCAGCTTATGAATACCATCCTATCTCCATTCCTCAGGAAATTCTCTATGGTTTTCTTTGATGATATACTTATCTACAGCAAGTCAATCCAGGACCATACAACACATCTGAGAGGGAAATATTCACACTGCTAAGAAATAACAACTTATTTGCTAAGCTGTGCAAGTGCACCTTTGCACAGAAGTATGTGGAATATCTTGGACACATCATATCCGAGAAAGGGGTAGGTATTGATCCAAAGAAAATAGAAGCTATATCCAAATGGCCAGCACCTCAGAATGTGATTGAGCTAAGAAGCTTTCTAGGATTAACTGGTTACTACAGGAGATTCATCCAAAACTATGGAACAATATGCAAGCCATTATTCCAGTCATTGAGGAAAGAATACTTCTTGTGGGAAAAAGAACAGCAAAATGCCTTCTTGCAGCTTAAGGAAACAATGTGCAAGGCACCTGTTTTAGCACTCCCAAATTTTTTCCTACCATTCGTATTGGAAGCAGATGCCTGTGATTATGGAATTGGAGCAGTACTCATGCAAAATGGCAGGCCCATCTCTTTCATGAGTAAAGCACTAGGGCCCAGGGGAGCTGCCCAATCAACATATGACAAAGAGGCTATGTGATAGCAGTTTCAGCCTGAGCATTGATAGTGGATGACACTAGGAGAGTTGGGGCAATTTTCGTTGGTTTTTCTCACACAATGCCATACCAACCTGAGGGGTTGGGGGTACATATTTATAGGCTGCTAGCCAGCCAAGAGCATTCTAGATGCTAGTCTAAGATGCTGGTCAAAGGGTCCTATCCTAACAGCAGTACTTGACCTTATCCTAACAGACCGTCCTTGACCTTATCCTAACAGTCCTTGACCTTATCCTAACAACCAGTCCTTGACACAAGGACCATGTGCACCCTAGTACAAAGACCAGCCCCACAAAGACCATAGTACAAGGGCTTATCCATCATTCTCCCCCTAAGTCTTGTACGTCGTCTTGAGGGGAAGTTGAACCATCCCGATCTTGGAGCAGAGTTCGAGGAACTTGATCCTCCCAAGAGGCTTGGTGAGCAGGTCGGCCAGCTGATCCGTGGTGTTGATGTAGCTCGCCTTGACGCTTCCTTCTTCCAAGCAGCTTCGGATGAAGTGGTACCTCAGCCGGATGTGCTTGCTCCGTTCGTGGAAAACGGGGTTCTTTGCCAGGGCCAGAGCGGACTTGTTGTCCACCATGAGCTGCACCGCTCCGGTGTCCCGGCCGAGGAGATCACCAAGCAGTCGAGCAAGCCATAGCGCTTGAGTGCACGCGGTGGAGGCTGCTATGTACTCGGCCTCGCAGCTTGACATGGCCACCACCTGCTGCTTGACCGACTGCCAGCTCACAAGACACTTGCCGAGGAAGAAGAGGATCCCGCTCGTGCTCTTGCTGGTGTCGATGTCACCGGCGTGGTCGCTGTCGCTGTACCCGACGAAGTGAATCGCCCCGGGGCACCTAGGATAGTGGAGGCCGTGGTCAAGAGTCCCCGCTACGTAGCGGATGATTCTCTTCACAGCCTGCTGGTGCTCCGTTGTCGGTCGCTGCATGAACCGACTAACGTAGCCGACGGGGAATGCCAAGTCCGGCCGTGTGTGGGCGAGGTAGCGAAGGCTCCCCACAAGGCGTCGGTACTGTGTAGCGTCCACTTCCTCCGTCGTGCTGTCGCGGCTCAGTTTCAGCCGCTCTTCCATCGGAGTGAGAGCTGGGTTGCAGTCGGTGAGCCCAGCCAACTCAACGATGCGCTTGGCGTAGGCGGACTGTCGAAGCGTGATCCCGGAGTGATCCTGGTGCACCTCGATCCCTAGGTAGAAGGAGAGGAGCCCTAGATCACTCATCTGGAAAGTGGCCTTCATTTCTTCCTTGAACGCCGCCACCTCTGCATCCTTGATACCGGTGATCACCAAGTCGTCGACGTAGACGCCCACCAGCAGGGCATTTCCTCCACTGCCCCGTCGGTAGACGGCCGCCTCGTGCGGGCTTTGCTCGAAACCCATCATCTTTAGCGTGGAATCCAGCTTGGCATTCCACGCCCTTGGTGCCTGCCGCAGGCCATAGAGAGCCTTGCGTAGGCGGAGTACCTTGCCCTCCTTGCCGGGGATCTCAAATCCCGGCGGCTGATGCACGTAGACTTCCTCCTTCAAATCGCCGTTGAGGAACGCCGACTTGACATCCATGTGATGGACACGCCAGCCCTCCTGGGCAGCTAGCGCAAGAAGAAGTCGCACGGACTCCATCCGTGCCACGGGAGCGAAGGCGTCGTCGAAGTCGACCCCTTCCTGCTGCAAGAAACCTCGTGCCACCAAGCGAGCCTTGTGCTTGACGATGGCGCCGGCTTCATCCCTCTTCAGCTTGAACACCCACTTCAGGGTGATCGCGCGGTGACCACGAGGAAGGTCAGCGAGCTCCCATGTGCCGTTCTGCTCGACCGTATCCATCTCCAACTGCATTGCGGCACGCCAAGCCGCGTCTCTCGCGGCCTCTGCAAAGGATCGAGGCTCGCCGTCCTCACACGCAAGTTGCAGTTGTGCCTCCAGATCGCGTGACACCAGTCCCGGCGCTGGCTGGTCGCCGAGTAGGTCCTCCATCGTGCGGTATCGTAGCGGCTCGCCGTCATGATACGCGTCGAGGCGCTCCTCGTCGTGAGAGAGCGGGGAGGCAAACTCCACCGGGCTCGGAGGAGTGGCTGTCGGTGCTGGAGTACGTGGCGCCGCCGACTGTGCTGGAGCCGGTGAAGGGCTCGTCGCAGCTGAGGTCGTGGTCGGAGAGCGTGGTGTTGTCGGTGTAGTAGACGCCGGGGTCGGTGGAGACTCGGGCACTGAAGTAGGCCTGCTCGATGAAGGACTGCCTACTCCCCCAGCTTCCTTGAGGTGGACGTGCTCGACAATGAAGTCGTCATATGTCGGAGTCGAGCCGTCGTCCACCGCCTTGTCCCACGCCCATCCTCGCCCTTCGTCGAACGCGACGTCTCGCGCCGTGCGCACACGTTGCGTCTTTGGGTCAAGGATGCGGTAGGCCTTCGAACCCTCCGCGTAGCCGATGAACACTCCCGGAGTGCTCCTGTCGTCAAGCTTGCCGATGTGGCCAAGCTCCTTGGCGAATGCCAGGCAGCCAAAGACCCGCAGGTGGGAGACCGCCGGCTTTCGCCCATGCCAAGCCTCATACGGCGTCATGCCGTCGAGTGCCTTAGTAGGCGAACGGTTGAGGATGTAGACAGCCGTCAGCACGGCCTCTCCCCAGAAGACAGCCCTCTCTGCTTGAGGAGAGCCCGAGCCATCCCCACAACCGTCTGGTTGCGCCGCTCGACAACGCCGTTCTGCTGCGGGCTGTACGGCGCTGAGTAATGGCGCTGGATGCCCTCGTCAGCGCAGTATGACGCGAACTCAGTCGCCGTGAATTCGCCGCCGTTGTCGGTGCGCAGCACGCGCAATTTGCGGCCGCTTTCCGCCTCCGCAGCAACCTGTGCACGCCTGATGGCGTCCGCCGCCTCTCCCTTGCTGCCGAGGACCGTCACCCACATGTAGCGAGAGAAGTCATCGACGAGCAGCAGGAAGTAGCGTCGACCTCCTGGTGTGGCCGGAGTTACCGGGCCGCACAAGTCCCCGTGTACGAGCTCGAGCCTCTCCTTGGCTCGGAAGCTCGTCCGCTGGGGAAAGGGGAGTCGCTTCTGCTTCGTCAGCACACAGACGTCGCAGAACTGCTCCACATGGTCGAGGCACGGCATGCCTCGCACCATCTCCGTGGCACCGAGCCGCTTCAGGGCCTCGAAGTGAAGATGCCCAAAGCGCTCATGCCACTGCCATGCCTCGTCGTCCCGACGAGCAGCGAGACAGAGGGGTTGTGCCACCTGCACGTCAAGGACGTAGAGACGGTTTTCACCTCTGGTTACCTTGGCGAGAAGGCGACGTCGGCGATCCCAGATGCGTAGGATCCCATCCTCGATCAGCACGCGCGAGCCATTCTCGTCCAGTTGTCCCAGGCTGATGATGGAGTTCCTCAGCGCGGGGATGTAGTAGACATCGGTGAGCAGCCGGTGCTCTCCAGTCTTGGCGGTGAAGATGACGGAGCCGACACCCTTAATCTCCACGGCAGAGGCATCCCCGAACTTGACGGAGCCTCGTACGTCGGAGTCGAGCTCGGCGAAGAACTCCCGTCGACCGGTCATGTGGTGGGTGGCGCCGGTGTCGAGGCACCACCCGCTAGTCTTGTCCTTCCCGGAACCATCGCCAAGAAGGGCGTGAGCTTTTCGCTCGTCAAGGTGGAGGAGAGTCGCCGCGGGTGGTGCCGCTGCGACCGGTGCCGCTGCGGCCGGTGTCGCTGGAGGTAGCTCGATGCTTGCATGCGCCATGAACAGAGCCGTCTCCTCCTCCTCCGCCTGTGCGACATTGGCCTGGCCGTGTCGTGGCTGTCGACACTCATTGGCCCAATGGCCGCGCCGGCCACAGTTGTGGCAACTGTTGTCCTGTGCCGGCTTGGGCTTGCCAGCGGCGCCGTCCCTGGCACCTTCGCGGGCGTCACCTTCAGCACGTCCTTGTGCCTTGTTGTGGGCGCCTTTTCGCGCCTTGCGCGGCTTGCCGCGCTTGCGGCCGCCAGCCGTGGAAGAGGGCTCCCCCTTCTTCCTGTCGCCGAGGCCAGCATCCCACTGCTCCCGAGATAGGAGCAGCTTCCCGCCGGTGGCGATGGGCCCCGAGAGAGATGGTGGCTCGTCGGTGTCGACGTCCTTGAGGCGACCGATCGCCTCCTCGATCGTCATCGTGGAGAGGTCCAGCAAAGACTCGATCGAGCGAGCCATCTGCTTGTACTTCTCGGGGATGCACCGAAAGAGCTTCTCGACAGCTCTCTCTTCGTTGTAGGTAAGATCGCCGAACTGCACCATCTTCTGCAGCAGAGTGTTGAGACGGAGAGCAAAGTCATCGACGTCTTCACCTGGCTTGAAGGCTAGGTTCTCCCACTCCTTGCGAAGTGCCTGCAATGTGGACTTGCGAGCACGGTCGCTGCCGATACGTGCCGCGGCGATGGCGTCCCAAGCCTCCTTGGCAGTCCGCTTGTTTGAGAGCGAGAACTGCATCTCGGGCGGGACTGCGGCGATGAGGGCGTCCAGCGCCCGTCGATCCTCATGGTGGTCGACGTCGCCGTCCTGGACCGCCTCCCACATGTGCCGCACCTGGAGCCTGATCTTCATGATCGCGGCCCACTCGACGTAGTTGGTTTTGGTGAGGGTAGGCCACCCAACACCGGGACCAACATCCCTGACCACAGTCCGGACCTCGTAGAGGCCTCGGTCTTGGTCGACCCAGCCGCCGTCGCCATGCACGCCTCCTCTTGGAGCGCCACCGCGATGTGCGTCGGCTTGCTCGGCTGCCCACTGCGCCGCCCGCTCCCGCGCTGTGTTGTCGCGGTCTGCGTCGACGCTTTCGTCAGCCGAAACGGAGCTGCTGGAGCTGCTGCGGAGTGCCTTGGCCTCCGCCGTAGCCTCACGTGCTGCCTCCGCCGCCGCTGCTGCTTCTACCTCCGCTCTAGCTGCTTCTAACTCCGCTTTGGCTGCTGCCAGCTCCGCCGCTGCCAGCCTCGATGCCCTTGCTGCCGCCGCAGCGGCTGCTACAGCCACTCGCTCACGCTCCTCTGCCACGGCGCGCTCGGCCTCCTGCCGACGCCGTGTGCTCGAGGTAGCCGTGTGCTGAGAGGGGCTTGCGGACATGGCTTGCTGCTGGGGGGCTGTTGCGTGGAGTAGAGGCCGACGAGCTTCTGCTCGACAGACCGGGTGGTGGAGAGTAAACAGGGGCAGTCGGAGCAGCTGCTGCTACCGGCTGGGGCTGCTCAGCTCCCGGCGAGAGAGGTGAACAGGAGATGCTCAGACTACAAGACAACTTGGCTCTGATACCACTTGATAGCAGTTTCAGCCTGAGCATTGATAGTGGATGACACTAGGAGAGTTGGGGCAATTTTCGTTGGTTTTTCTCACACAATGCCATACCAACCTGCGGGGTTGGGGGTACATATTTATAGGCTGCTAGCCAGCCAAGAGCATTCTAGATGCTAGTCTAAGATGCTGGTCAAAGGGTCCTATCCTAACAGCAGTACTTGACCTTATCCTAACAGACCGTCCTTGACCTTATCCTAACAGTCCTTGACCTTATCCTAACAACCAGTCCTTGACACAAGGACCATGTGCACCCTAGTACAAAGACCAGCCCCACAAAGACCATAGTACAAGGGCTTATCCATCACTATGGCCATTCTTGAAGCCTTAAAGCAATGGAAACATTATTTCTCAGCATCTAGTATTGTCATTCGAACAGACCAGCAGAGCCTCAAATATATCCAAGAACAGAATCTGATGGAGGGCATCCAACATAAACTCTTAGTCAAATTGCCGGGTACAATTATATAGTGGAATACAAGAAGGGGAAAGAAAACTGAGTGGCAGATGCCCTATCTAGAGTGAAACACTCTCTCTGTTCCTTGTTCTCCCACACCAACATGGCTCACTGAAGTAGCAAATTCTTATGTTGGGGACACCAAGTGCCAAGAATGGATTACACAAACATCTGTGAAAGATGGAGCAATACCCAACATAACTTATTCCAAAGGGATTCTGAGGCATAAGAACAAAATCATTGTGAGCTCTACAACAAACTTGAGAAGTAAATTAGTGGACACTTTTCACAATTCAGAGTTAGGGGGCCATTCTGGAGAAAGAGCCACATACCAAAGAATGAAATTGCTATTCTATTGGCCTGGTCTCAAGCAACAAGTCATTGATTTCGTCAAGCAATGTCCCACATGTCAAATTAACAAAACTGAACACTGCAAAACACCTGGCCTTTTACAGCCACTCCCCGTGCCAGATTTTTCTTGGACCTATATCAACATGGATTTTGTTGAAGGCCTCCCCATTTCTGAAAACAAAGACATCATTTTGGTAGTAGTGGACAGATTCACAAAATATGGCCATTTCATCTCAATGAAGCACCCTGTGAAGCGTAGCAAGAGCATTCTCTGATTTTTTTTTCAAATTGCATGGATTACCTACTGTCATAGTCGTCACAGGGACATAATCTTCACTAGCAACTTATGGCAAGCCCTGTTCAAGTCATTGCGAGTGAAACTACATTTCAGTACTTCCTACCACCCCCAAACTGATGGGCAAACAAAGGGAGTAAACAAATGTCTTGAAAACTATCTGAGGCACATGGCCTTCCTACAGCCCAAACAATGGCACATGTGGCTGGCCCCTGCTGAATGGTGGTACAACACCACCTTTCACACCTTTCAGGACCTGTATGGCAGACCCCCTCGTCAAATTGGTGAAACCATGTTGCCACCTGATGAACAATATGGAAGATCTTACACCTTCTATATCCACAGTAGCTCTGGCACAACAAATCAAAGCCAGACTGCTAAAGGCACAAGAGAGAATGAAGCTCCAGGCAAATAGGAAAAGTGAAAGGCAGTTGAACATTCGAGATATGGTATACCTTAAGATATGACCATATAGGCACACTTCTCTGAGCATACACATATGTTTGAAGCTGCACTCCAAATACTATGGGCCTTTTCGTGTACTGGAGAAAATTGGCAACAATAGCTACAAACTACTACTTCCAGAAGGTTGCCAGTTTCACATCAGAAACACTTAGGGCCCAAAGCAATCCCTCAGCCCCATCTACCTCTTCTCAACCAAGATGGCACAATGCTGATTGCCCCTGAAGCACTACTAGAACGCAAACTAATTCCTCGACAGCAAGGCGACATTGCTGTCCCGGTTGTTCAGTGGAAGATTAAATGGACCAACTTACCAGTGGAGGATGCTACTTGGGAAGATGCTACATTCATACAGAAGATCTTCCCGATTCCAGCCTTGAGGGCAAGTCTGGTCTCGCGAGAGAGGAGTTCTCGGGCCCTCTCTGTTCCCTGACAACGAGTTCTCTGAAGACGAAGAACACTTACCGCTTCGCGCCTTCGCTAGTCGCTGTTTGAACTCCGCTTTACACCTGGCACTTTAGCAGCTCAACTACTCACTCCTTTGTCTCACTCCTGTGTTCTCCTTTTAAGCCTTGGATCGGTGATTGACCAGGCACGATTGTAATCTTTGGGTTGAACCCTAGCCGCCTCTGTTGAGGTCTGGCCCTATTTTCATCCTGCTGTAATCGAATCCTTCCTTTGAACGAGAATTGCACGTCTGAATCTTTGCTTATTTCTGAAACTCTTTGTTCATGGTTCATAGATAGGAACGGTCCTATCATAGGCTTGCACAGAAGCCGCCATTTCTTGAGAGATCTGTGGACTAACCACCAAACCTGTTTCGTAGACAACCATGTTACATTGTCAAAAATCAAGGCATTCCTATGCTTCCAAATACCCCAGAGTACCGCGACACAGATCGTATTTAGTGTAGAATGGCTCTTATTTGACACCCAGAACTGGCTATCGAGAAGAAATCAGGCCCTAATGTAGTACCAAATAAAGCAGATATCACCTCCCAGATTTTGGAAGGGACTAAACATTCAAAAAACAGGTGTTTGACTCACAACAGAACACACAATCTAGAGGTTTTTGCAAATTTCGCTTCCGCAGGTTATCTCTAGTCATTAGCTTGTTATTTGACAAAAGCCAAAGGAAAAATTGAATTCTAGGAGGAACAATTAGAGACGAAACAACAGGAATGTAGATGGGGGTGATCCCCCTAAAGCTAACTATATGATAAAACGAACTAGACGAGTACACCCCATTGGAAGTGTATTTCCAGATGAGAGAGTCACAGTCATCCAGTTAGCTCAATACTGCCCACAATCTGTTCTAGCTCATGCCACCGTTGCATCAAGGAGGAATTAAAATTCCTTCTAAAGGTCAGTCTGGGCGCGCCCTCTCCTAACACCTGATGGATTGTGGCCATGTTTTCATTACAAATTGTATAGAGCTCTGGGTATTGGACAGAGAGAGGGGAAGAGCCGAACCAGGAATCTTCCCAAAACTTGATTTTCAAGCCGTTGCCTACATGCCATCTATAACCCATCCTGACAGCTTTTGCAGCCCACATGAACCCTTTCCAAAATCTGGACGAGTTCAGTGTCGAGCTGCAAAAGATAATAGGGTTATTGGTTTTGTATTTGGCATCTATCATATCTTTCCAAAGCTTACCGTCGCCCTCTTGGTATCTTTTAATCCAAGACCCTAACAGGCAGAGGTTGACATCTCTCAGGAAAGGGATGCCAAGCCCTCCGTACGCTTTTGGCATGCAACTAGGTTCCAATTTGCTATGTGTAGTCTTCTCTGATCTTTCGAGTCATTCCGGAGACAATGGGACATCTGGGTGTTTATCAGGTCCAGCGCCCATTTAGGGAATTTAAAGAAAGATAAGAGGTAGACATGAATACTAGCAAGACATGACCTAACCATCATAATCCTAGCCGCATAAGAGAGGAGTTCCCTCTCCAGCCAGCGATCCTTTTCAAGATCTTGTCTATAATAGGCTGTAGGTCTTCCCTCCTAAGCTTGTCATGATGTAGAGAAACACCAAGATACTTAATTGGTAAAGCACCTATAGTACAACCAAAGATTTTTTGCAAGGATTCAGTGTCCTCACTATCAAGGTTAATGGGGACAATCTCACTTTTATCGTAATTGATCCTCATACCTGAGACCTGCTCGAAGCAAGTGAGGATTTTCTTTAGGTTCGAGCAGAGCCCTTTGATAAGATTTTTCGAGGAGGCTCTAATCAGCATTTTGGTAAAAATTTTGGTAAAGACATCCACCACTAGGTTGAAAAGGATGGGAGAAGCTGGATCCCCTGCCTAAGCCCTTTAGTCGTGGTGAAGAAATTGCCAATAGTATTATTAATCTTAACTGCAACAGATCCCCCTCTAGTGGCTAGGCTGATCCATTTCCTCAGATTTGGACCAAAGCCTCTCTTAGCCAACATATCATCTAGGAAATCTAAGTCTACCTTGTCAAAGGCTTTCTCGTAGTCTAGTTTGAGCACAACACCCTCTTCCTTGCCATGATAAACCGAGTGTAACACCTCATACGTGTGACCACGCTCTCGAGAATATAACGCCCTTTTATAAAAGCAGTTTGGTTTGGCGAGATAATCTCATCCCCGAATGTAGCTCTTTGGGTCTTGTTCTTCTTTTTCTTTGAAACGGAGGCAAAAGTTTTGCCTTGTCTCATTAATTAAGAAGAATAAAATTGCCGTGTTAATTAATGCCGAGCGAAAACTGTCACAAATGCCAACATAGGGCAGCCCGGCCAACATGTAACCCACACGAAGCGCACACAGCCACACATGTCATCGTGAAGAAAGATCACCATGGAGGTTGTATTGTTCTGGTTTTATGGTTTAGTTGGGAGCATATTACCAATCAGCATATGTTGATTTAAAGGAAGCTGTATTTGTATTTCCCGTTTAATCCAAATTTCAGGTGGAGGGGTTCCCCCCTTCCCCGGTGACCATTCAAAAAAAAAAAATCCTGTTTTGTGCGTTTGTTCTGATGGCAGCACATGTTAATTGTTCATAAACCAAAAATTGGGGATGGATGATAAGAATTCATGTACTACTGAATAGCCAGCACCTACATCCTATACCTTCAGCAAAAACTGGATATTGATGCTCCATCATGCAGGTTCCCAGATGTCCTAGCTCTCAGTTTCTAGTCAATATATGAGCTATTCAACCATGTATTGCAGCTTTTTCTCCTGCCTAAATATACTTAGGAGCCACTGCATGTACACGATTCATACTAGCGTTGTTGTATTATCAGGGAACTTTTAGTCAAGGCTGCATAGTTAAATAGTGGTGTTTTATGTCATTGTGGTGAACTGTGTTGGTCTTCTATGGTATATTTTTATATGCATAACATACTTGAAATAATTTCTCCCATGTACATTTTGACTGTCTGTGGGGTTTCTTTCATTATTGTCTGCACTGCATACCTAAATAATGCATTCAAAACCTGAGAATGTATTTATATTTGCCAACATTATGAAGGACAAACATTCATAACTTGCCTCTCTCGAGTCTCAACTATCGAGCATTGCATAAGTACAATATACAACATACAAATCTGTTGACAGTTAGGTGGCTGTGAATTCTGTTTTGTTTGGTTTTATATCGCTTAGCCTTGCATGATTAAAACATGCTAGCATGGTTTGCCAATTCAAAAACGTTGGTAATGCCAAAAGTTGTTTGTTTGCAACAGAAGGTAGTGATTCTGGCAACTCCCTTTTGGGGCATACCCTCAATTATCCAGGACAAAGTTTTTATGCTTTGTTTGTTGCTACATACCAACTTTTAGCAAATTGGGAAACTTCGTCTATGGATTTGGAAAGTTAATGTTGTCAAGTATTTTCAAAATAAAGGTGTAAATCATTGCATATCTTAAGGCTCGCAGGCTTCATTACCAAATAATAGCTTTATTCACGCTTGCTATTTTTTTTTCAGGTGTTTGAAAGTCATTCAGTCACTTCAGTATTGCTGTGAGCAATGTGAGTACAAATCAACACATTGTGGTTCTTTGTCTGGGTTACTGAAGAACATTTCAAAATGATGTAACAAGGCCGCCATGCTTTTCTATAGCCATTTAATGAAGGTAAGATTTATTTCTACAAGTTACCAAACTTTTTCTACAGGGACGAAACTTTATTGAGGTTCTGCAATCCCCACCTCCATTTATGTTTCTACGTTATCACTTGGTGGAAGTTTATAATTTAACTTCAACTATTATAATTAAGGTTGTCTGCTGGAATAAAATTTTCTTAGTCCCCTTGCAACAAAAAATCAGTAGATGGTACTGCGAATGTCTATTTTGGTTATTAGACTTTCTTTTGTACAGTGTACATTTCTATTTTCTGTCACTGTGTACTTGGTATATTGTAAATATATTAGATCAAGTATAAACTAAGAAGAATATGTTTTCACGGAGTATCTCCAAATGTAAATGTATTAGTTTGCCATCTTTGTCATCCTAACATGGGCAAGATTGTATGTGTTCTTGAGAAACCAAAGATTATTGGCATATTTATCGATGAACTATAAGCATGCACCAGAAAAGAAATGTAACGTGCAGGAAAATGTGGCACTGTCAAGCCTGATGGATGTGTGTCAGCATGATCAACATAAACTAAACTGCAGCATGAACACAGCACATGGTTGTAAGTACTTGGTCAGATTCGGCAAGTAGAATCAGACTCTTGCCGGGTCTATTCTGATACTGTACATAAGTAGTATACCTACTGGACCATTTACTGGGCACTTTCTGCTGATTGCGCTGCTGCCGCCGTACAGTTCTGTTTTAATTAAAGGTTGAATACAAATTCTGGTTAGTTGACAGATGATCTTTGCATTTACAGGTCATTTTAGGTTTGCTTAGGAGTTAAGATGGATACCAGTTTCTCTTATCCATCATGGTAGAGTACAATCCGGATACTTCACTTTACTTGGCTTAGTGGATCCTGTTGACCCGAGCGTACCATATCGAGTTCTGATTTCGGTTCTTTTATTGTAGGAAGTCACATGCTCATCTGGTTAATTGGCTGAGCTATTATCTTTTTCCTACTTGCAGTATGAATGAGGGAAATAAATAATGCACGCAGCCTCCGTCTGCAGAATGATCCTTTGGTTGCTGAGTTGTTGGGTATTGAGATTGTCTGTTGCTGAGGTGTTGGGTATTGAGATTGTCAACAGATAGACATTTATATAAGATGGATACCGATAGACCATATGCCTGTAATACCCTTCATAGTCCTTATGCTCTCATGTTAACATGTAGTCCCATGTTCCCTTCCGAAAAATAATTGGCCCGTTGGTGTTCATGTACATTTGTCCACATATATGATACTGGAAAAATGTTTATAGTGTCGTATGGAATAATAAGTTTGTTGAAAATCGTTGTTTACTCTCTTTTTCTACGACATCCGCGGTTAGGATACCCTCCGTCCAAATTTAGTTGTCATAGATTTGTCAAAATATGTATATATCTAGACATATTTTAATGTATAGATACATCCATATTTTGACAAATTCACGACACCTAATTTGGGAGTTAATCTGTCAGATCATACGATGCCATTATCCAATTGCTTAGCACTGCGGCTAGCCTGATGCATGTCCATCTACTGCTAGTAACCAAGCTTAATCCAATGACTCAGAACTCCTGCAAAGTTCTCGAACAAAAAAATTCTCAGCGGGTCTTAATCTTCTGTGCTGAGATACCTACCAATGAAGTGTAGATTGGATAGCAATGCAATGACCTCAAGCTGACATGTAACATTACATTGTCTACAAGTATTTTTTTGTTGTCCAATTGGGATCTGGGACCTACCAGTTTGTTAGTGCGTCCTCTCCACGGCCATCTCTTAATTTGCCGCTTACCTTTCATGGATGCAGAAGAGGGACCGGTTTAGGGCATCTCCAGTCGTCCCCCAGCGCCCCTCAGGACGCGAAATAGCGCCGTTTTGCTCCAAAAGCGCCATTTTTGTACCAGCCGGCCCCCCAGAACCCCAAATAGCGCCGTTTCGGCGGAAATTAGCACAGGCGAACCCAGGCGAAACCCAGCCCGTTGGGTTCGGTTTGGGGGGGGGGGGGGGGGGGGGGGAGGGCGCAGCGGAAGGAAAAGAGCGCGTGCGCCAGCACTGTCGGCGAGGCAACGCAATTTCCCCAACTTTCCCCATCCCGACTCGTCTTTTCCTCTCGCTCGACTCGCCGTCGGCCACCCCCACGCCGCCACCGTCGGCCACCACCACACACGAGCAACTAGCCCAGCCACAAGGAACCTCCGCCGTCTAGCTCCGCCACACCGCCGGCGCCGTTTACTCGCCCCTCCGCCACGAGGGAGGTTGTGTCCGGCCAAACGCGTCCAACCTCGCGAGGTGTTCGACGTTCTGCCCGGCCCATGGACTCCGACGCTGAGGAGATGCTCGCCGAGCTATTCGACGAGGAAGATCAGGCCGCCGTCGACGACGAGGAACACCTGCTGATCTTGAGCTGCCTGACCGGCTTGCAGGCCTAGGCCGCCCAGCCGCGGCGTGCTGGATCGAGGCTCGGTCGCCGCAAGAGCAAGCCGAGGCAGCGGTACGAGGGGTACTGCATCCTCTACTCCGACTACTTCGCCGAGGATCCCACCAACGACGAGAAGGTGTTCCGACGTCTTTTCAGGATGAACCGCAAGCTCTTCCTCAACATCATGGATGCCATCCGGGAGTTCGACACCTACTTCAAATTGAAGAAGGACTGCACCGGCACGGTAGGCTTTACCTCTATTCAGAAGTGCACGATGGCCATGAGGTTTCTTGCATACGGTGCTCCCGCAGATGCACAAGATGACTACCTGCGCATGAGCGAGTCCATGGCCCTTGAGTGCTTGAACAAGTTCTGCCGGGCAGTGGTTGCAGTTTTTGGCCCAACATACTTGCGATCACCCAATGCGCAAGACACTGCTCGTCTCCTCGCAGAGAATGAAGCAAGAGGCTTTCCTGGGATGCTTGGTAGTATCGACTGTATGCATTGGGCATGGAAGAACTGTCCATTTGATTGGCAGAGGATGTACAAGGGAAAGGAAGGAGAGTGCTCGGTGGTTCTCGAGGCCGTGGCTTCGTACGATCTATGGATTTGTCATTCATTCTTTGGTATGCCTGGAAGTCACAACGACATCAATGTCTTGCAGTGCTCAAATGTCTTTGCTGAGCTTGTCGAAGGCCATGCCCCCTGTGAACTATGAGATCAATGGACACCAGTATACAAAGGGGTATTATCTTGCAGATGGCATCTACCCGAAGTGGGCAATATTTGTGAAGAGCATCTCCAACCCTGTGCCAGGAAGCACAAAAGCTTGGTTTTCCAAGTGCCAGGAGGCTTGCAGGAAGGATGTTGAGCGGGCATTTGGCGCGCTGCAATGTTGTGGGAGGTGATGCAGTGTTGTGTGATCTTGCACAACATGATCATTGAGAGTGAGCGGGATGACCCGGTGCCTGACAGTGAGGCAAGCACACCATACTACCAACATGGTCCTCTTGCAAATGTTGATCACCAGGTGCCGGCATCATGGACAGACTTCCTCACCACGCGGCAGGAGATTCGACACGCTGGAACACACCAAGCTCTACAGAATGACCTGGTGCAGCATTTGTGGGCGCGAAAGGGGAATGGCAATGTTGAGGACGATGACAATGCGTAGTGTAATTTGTTTTATTTGTTTAAATTGTTGAACTATTTATTTGTGTGGCAAAACTCTATTTATTTAATTTTTTACATGCCCAAATATGGCCGAATCGCCGGCTGGGGGGCGGCCTGGGTTTCACGGCTGGGAAACGCGCCCCCCCCCAGTTTTCTGTTTTGCGCCGTTTCGCGCCGCGGCGGCCGAAAAAGCGGGATTTTCGCGTCTTGGGGGGGCGAACGGCTGGAGATGCCCTTATACGGCCAATCCTTTGTAGTGACAAGATTCTGTTTTTAAAGCTGAATTTTGTTCTTCTTTACAAGAAATTTGGATAGCTAACCAAACTACTGACAGGCCTCGGCCTTATACTGCGAGAGAGTGATTCGTATTTGTATCTTGATGTGACACCGTACTCTTGTGCTCATGACGTGTTCCCTCTTGTTTTTAATATCACATTTTTCGTATAAATTAAATAACACTATTAATTGGGTGGAAAATCTCTCGTGTTCTAGCCTAATTAAATATGTTGCATGTGGTGCCTCTTTCTCCATTGTTGTATGGAACATTCACATTGTATGAGCCAAAAATCTAATCTAACTTCTAATCTAACTTGTTTGGTTGCACTGCATTACAGTACAATGGTGGCTAGGGTTTCTTAGTTGCAAACCCTTATGATGCAGCCCACCCAATTCAACCAAGTGGACCAATGACAAGATCACGAGCAAAGGCCATACATGACAAGGTGAACTCACTCCTCTTGCTTCATGCTTTCGGTGACTTGGCGAATGGTGCGCTACCTCATGGAAATACCCTTTGTGTGATCAGGTTTGAACCCACCATGGACCCACAAGACGATGCTCAAGATGCCCAAAAACGTGCTCAAGAAGTTGCCCAAGAAGCCATGGAAGAAATCCGAGAAGACGGCGTAAAGGGAGAAGAAGAAACAGAGGAAGAAGGGGGGAAAACAGGGGCCTCGGCCTCAAACCCTGGCCAGGCCGGCCTCCTCTCCTCTCCAGGCCGTCCACCCTCCAGAAGGAGCCGGCCTCCACCCCGGCCCCAGGCCGCCTCCCCCAGGCGGCAGGCCGGCCACCCCTCGGAAGGGTCCGGCCCACACTCCGACCTCAGGCCGCCCCCCATGCCGGTTGCCCTGCGCTGCCACCTCAGCCCCAGGCCGGCCTCCACTCGGCCCACCCCGGCCT
Source organism: Alopecurus myosuroides (assembly GCA_028641055.1). Classification (NCBI taxonomy): domain Eukaryota; kingdom Viridiplantae; phylum Streptophyta; class Magnoliopsida; order Poales; family Poaceae; genus Alopecurus; species Alopecurus myosuroides. The sequence goes on along the minus strand of CM054063.1, from coordinate 109,427,396 downwards.
CAAGGGCCGGCCTCCCAGGTCGCCCCCCTGAAGACTGCGGATTTTGGGGAATTTCACCCCTTTTCTACCTCCACCTACCCCTATGCTATATAAGGACTTACTAGGGCTAGATCTAGGGTTAGAGATGAAATTAGAAATTTGAGCATTGCTCTTGTATCCCTCTTGTGAGGCTACTCCTATGGTTTGTACCTAGGACCATATCAAGGCTACTCCTACGATATTCATCTAGGATCATATCAAGATTCATCCGACTACCTATCCTTTCCCCTTGGGATTCAGTTAGGAGTTGTCCAATCTTCCTCAACTAACACTTGAGGTTCTGTTGGCGTAGTGGACCGGCTACGGGTGTGAAGCGGTTTCAATCAAGGTGAGATCAGTTGGATTGATCGTTCCGTAGGCGGCCCTCGGGGTTTAGTTGACGGGAAATTTGGGGTCCTTCGGTTCTCGCTATTTATCTCCCTTGTGTTTCCCCCGCGTTTTCCCACGATTCCCCCTCATTTCCCCCTCTTGTGTTCATCACGTTCTTTGTTCGTTCTTCGTGTTCTTTGTCGATTCGCTACGGTCAACCTAGGATCTGGTATCCAGAGCTAGATTGACAAGAATTCGACCCCCACTCCCCTCCTTTTCCACCAATTTTTCCTCTACCACCATAAATTCGAAAATTTCACCAAAAATAGCCAAAAAGGGATTTCGACCGATCTGTGGATTTGTTGGGTTTTTCGTGGATTTGATCCATAGAATTGTTGCCAAACACCATTCCCCACCTTTCTATTCAGCCACTTTTCTCAAATTTGTCCAATTTTTTTCTTGATTTTGAAGGAATTTCGAATTTGAGTAAAAATCATAGAAAATCTCTGCTCTTCGATTTTTGGACAGATTTTGTAACTTGATTTTCGTTGTCGTCGTTGATCCGAATTGAGTGAAGCAAGTTCCTACGCGCATCCATCGACATCGCATACGCAACTACATCAACGGATCAACACGACATCGACCGGCCGCAAGTCCGTGATCATCCACCGCTTAGGTATAACTTGCTTCCTCTTGAACTAACCCCACTCATTGTGTATCTTTCCTACTTGGACTAGCTCTTTTACATCGCCTGGCATCGCATTAGTGGCACCAAGAGTCCGAGTTTGGCGCTTGTGAGAGAATAGCTTCGAGTAGGCATTGGCATTTTGGAATCATCATCAAAAACAGAAAATAAAAAAAATAGAAAAAGAAGAAAAGATCGATGCCAATTGCTATCCTTTGTAGGCACGTGTAGCTTTACGTCGCAAAAGAGAAAAGAGTGACCGGTTGCCACGGTGCGAATCTTGTTGCCTTTTAAAGTTTGCGGTTCGAGCTAGTGTCCTCCTTGCGTTGGTGTGGCATTGAGCTTAGTCTTTGTTAGGTATATTTCGTCTCCGCTCGTCCATTGGCCACACTAACCCCATTTATCCCTTGTGTGTGTGTGTTTCCACCATATGATTTTTCTCCACTAGGATTGGTTTTTGCGCTAAATTTTCTTTTCGGTTCTTCTCCATGTTTGACAACAAACTTTTCTTCGAATTTTTCGATTTTCTTTGCCACTTCCCTAACCCATTTTCCTTCCACATAAAGCGTGTGTGTTGTCGTTTGTGGTTTGCTTTCGATTTTTTTGGACTCGCTCTTGACATACCGCCCTACACCTAGGCTCGTCCACTAGCCTCAATACAACCAAATAAGGTAACGTTGGGTAAGTGAGACATCCATTTCTTCATATCACCCTTGTGTGTTTTTGAGATGGCTAAGGAAGGAGTATTCACAAGTCCGAGCTCGGAGGATGACGGAAACCCCTTCTTCAACGACAATGCTTACGCCAACTTCGTCACCCACAATGACAATTTCCAACTCCGTGAAATCGTAAAGGACGGATTGCAACGCTATGAGCGTCGACTCCAAGAGCAAGAGGCTCGATTGAATGATCAAATGACGCGCATCAACATCAAATTGGCCAATCTTGCCAACCGCCGTGATTCATCATCGTCCTCAAGTTCTCGCCTCTCAAGCCACCACAATCAAGATCTTCACCAAGCTCGTCGCCATGACCACCATGATTGCCATGATCGCAACAACAACATGGAGGATGGTGGATAACCTCAACAACCACAACCACCTCCTCAACAACCACAACAACCCCCTCAACAACAAGCTCCACGACAACATTGGTATGAAGATAGATCGCCATCACCACCTCCTCGGCATCGCCAAGGCCGTGGTGACCCTCTTCAACAATCGCAACGCCCGGACCTTCGACAACATCATCACCCACCTCCACAAGGCCACGCTCAAGACTATGGCCACAATGACTACGTGGAAGGTGCTCGTCAACATCGAAGGCCACCAAGGCGCAATGCGCGTCGCAACCACAATGACCGCCAAGACCAAGAAATTCCTCCACACCCTCGAGATGAACAAGTGCTTCCGCAACGCCCTCACCGTGAACAAGAACGTCCTCGACACCAACACAATGACAATGATGATAGTGAACACCGTGAAGCAAGACTCCTTCACCGCCAACAACCACCTTCTAATGACCACCGGCGTCATCCTCCCCATCATGATCGCTAACACCAAGACAATGAGGATGACCCATATGATGATTCACCGCACGTATATGACGAAGACCCTCATGAGCGACCCCATCGTCAACAACAAGACAACAAGATGAGTGCCCTTCGTTTCAATGTTCCAAAGTTCAATGGTGAGAATGACCCCGAAGAATATCTTGATTGGGCTCTCAAGGTGGACAAGATCTTCGGCATTCACAAATTCACCAACAAGAAAATGGTTGCCTTGGCATCTTTGGAATTCGAAGGCTATGCACTATTATGGTGGGACCGTCTCCAAGCTGAAAGAGTCCGCAACCGCATTGCTTCTATTGCCACTTGGAATGAGATGAAGCAATTCATGCATGCTCGTTTTGTTCCTCCACATTACAAACGTGACCTCTTCAAGAAACTTCAAGAACTCCATCAAGGTTTGAAGTCCCTTGATGAGTACTACAAGGAAATGGAGACATCTTTGATATGAGCTCATGTGATGGAATCTCAAGAACAAAAAATGGCCACAACTATCCTATAAGGAAGATCGTCGAGTATCAACCGTATTACAACATTGTGGCCCTTGTCCATCAAGCTCTCAAGGCCGAACGCCAGATTGCTGAAGATCTCAAGTATAACAAGAAAAAGGCTTTCTTTGCCTCAAGACCCTCCTCTTCGTCTCCAATGACACAAGTGACTACTCCAACCAACAACAATAGCACCTCTAGAGCTTCTAGTGCCACCAACAAGTCTCCACAACCGTTCAAGAAACAAGTGCCTCCCACCACCTCTTCACATACTCCTCAAGTCAAGTCGAGCACTATCACTTGCTTCAAATGTGGTGGAAGTGGACACAAGTCCTTTGAGTGTTCCAACAAGATGATCATGATTGTCAACCAAGATGGTGAACGTGACTCCATGAGTGAAGGAGAGTACTATTCCATGCATCAAGTCGCGCTTCATTCCTTGGATGTGCCAAATGAAGATGAAGAAAGTGTCTATTGCGATGAGGACAAAAATTCATCGCTAGTAGTGAAAAGATTCCTTACTACTTCTCCGCAAGATGAGCATGACCAACGTTGCAATCTCTTTCAAACGAGAGTCGGCATCAATGGAAAATCAATCAAGGTTATCATCGATGGCGGTAGTTGCCACAACTTAGCTAGCAAAGAGCTTTGCGACAAACTGCAATTGCCCTACAAGCAACATCCGCATCCATACCATGTTCAATGGCTTAGTGACTCCGACACATTCAAGATACAACACATGGTCTCCCTGCAATTCAAGATTGCCCCGTATGAAGACACGGTTGAGTGTGACGTTGTGCCTATGACCGTGTGTCATCTTCTTCTCGGACGACCTTGGCAATATGACAAGAGTACTATTCATGATGGGCGTACCAATCACTATAGCTTCAAGTGGAATAACAAGAAGTTTGTGCTACGTCCCATGTCTCCTAGCCAAGTGATCGCCGACAATGCCAAGACACTTGCACGTAACAAGAAGAGCTCAAATCTCGTGAGATGAGTGGTGAGAGAGTGATCCACCTCAAAGAGAGTGAGAGCCACAAGCCAATACGAGTGGAAAATCTTCGAGTGTTCCCAAAGGCCTTGCCTTACTTGCCACCAAAAGGGAGATGCGAGAGTTACGAGATGACCCGTCCATCCTCCACTTTGTCCTCGTGTGCAAAGCGGAAGCAATTGAAACTAACGATATGACAAATTTCCCTCCATATTTGTTGCCTTTGTTGTAGGAATTTCAAGACGTGTTTCCCGATGAACTCGCTCCGGGTCTACCTCCCCTACGAGGAATCGAGCACCGCATTGACCTCATCCCGGGTGCGCCACTTCCAAACCACGCTCCCTACCACACCAACCCCGAGGAGACTAAGGATATTGAGCGCCAAATTCAAGAACTACCCGAGAAAGGTTTTATCCGCGAATCCCCTAGCCCTTGTGTTTTGACGGTTATCCTTGTTCCAAAGCAAGATGCTACTTCCCAAATGTGCATGGATTGTCGACCTATCAATGCTATCACCCTTAGATATAAACATCCAATCCCTAGTCTTGATGATATGATTGATGAATTGAGTGGTGCTACCATCTTTTCCAAAATTGATATTAAAAGTGGCTATCACCAAATTCGTATGCGCATAGGAGATGAATGGAAAACAACTTTCAAAACAAAACTTGGCTTGTATGAATGGCTTGTCATGCCCTTTGGTCTTTCCAATGCCCCTTCAACTTTTATGCGTCTTATGAATGAAGTCTTGCGTCCTTTCATTGGAAAATTTGTTGTGGTGTACTTTGACGACATCCTCATTTATAGAAAATCTTTCGAGGGTCATGTTGATCATGTGTCTCAAGTATTGTTGGATCTTCGCAAAGCAAAACTTTTTGCCAATATTTCCAAATGCAATTTTTGCACCAACAAGCTTGTTTTCTTGGGATTTGTGATCTCTTCCAATGGAATTGAAGTCGACAACAAGAAAGTCGAGGTAATTAGGAATTGGCCTCCCCTACTTCCGTGGGTGAGATAAGGCGCTTTCATGGCCTTGCCAGTTTCTATCGCCGCTCTGTGAAAGATTTTTCAACAATTGCTTGCCCTTTGAATGAACTCACAAAGAAAAATGTACCTTTTGTTTGGGGCAACGCGCAACAAAAAGCTTTTGACACACTTAAGAAATGTTTAACCAAAGCTCCTTTGCTTATCTTGCCGGATTTTGAGAAATTTTTTGAGATTGAATGTGATGCTAGTGGCATAGGCATTGGTGGCGTTCTTATGCAAAATGGACGTCTCGTTGCTTATCATAGTGAGAAGTTAGAGGGTGCTAAGCTCAACTACCCAATTTATGATAGGGAACTATTTTCTTTGGTTAGAGTCTTAGAAGTTTGGCAACATTACCTTTGGCCTAAAGAATTTGTCATTAATTCTGACCATGAATCATTGAAATACTTGAAAAGCCAAGCTAATTTCAACAAAAGGCATGCTTAATGGGTAGAATTCATTGAATCTTTTCCTTATGTCATTAAGTACAAGAAAGGTAAAGAAAATGTTATAGCGGATGCCTTGTCTAGAAAAGAGTGTCTTCTTACATGCCTTGACATAAATGTGATTGGTTTGGATGAAATCAAAGACTTATACTCTTCCGATGCTTTCTTTGGTCCCATTTTGAGAAATGCTTGCCCAATAAAGGTTTTGATGACTACTATCTCCACAAAGGCTTCTTGTTTAAGGCTAACAAATTGTGTATTCCCGAGTCCTCTCTTCGTTTGTTGTTATTGAAGGAATCACATGAAGGAGGTCTCATGGGACACTTTGGACGTGACAAGACCTGCGCCATGCTCTCCAACCACAACTTTTGGCCTAAGATGAAGCATCAAGTTGAAAGACACGTCAAGAGATGTTCGACATGTCTCCGAGCTAAGTCTACTTCCAACCTTCATGGTCTTTACATGCCATTGCCTATACCACACACACCTTGGAGTGATATTAGTATGGACTTTGTGTTAGGACTCCCACGCACTAAACCCATATGGACTCCATCTTTGTCGTGGTTGATCGTTTCTCTAAGATGGCACATTTTATCCCATGCAACCGAACCGACGATGCTTCACATGTCGCTACGTTGGTTTTTAGGCAAATTGTGCGTCTTCATGGTGTGCCCACTTCCATTGTGTCGGATCGCGACGTGAAGTTCACCTCCTACTTTTGGAAGATGTTGATGGCCAAGCTCGGCGTCAAGCTACTTTTCTCCACCGCCAACCACCCACAAATGGATGGACAAACCGAAGTCGTCAACCACACGCTCTCTTCACTCCTTCAATCATTGATCAAGCCCAATCTCAAGAATTGGGAAGAATGCATCCCTCACGCCGAGTTCGCCTACAATCGAGCACTACACCAAGCTACCAAGAGAAGCCCCTTCGTGATCGTATACGGCTTCAACACAAACACCGCACTCGACATACTACCATTGCCTCTCCACGAGCAAGTCAACATGGACATTGACAAGCGCACCGACTACATCAAGAAGCTACATGACTCCACAAGAACTAAACTCGAGAAGCACTCCGAGCATCGAGCCTCTGTCATGAAAAAGAACATGAAGCCAATGGTGTTCCAAGAAGGTGACCTCGTTTGGCTACACTTGCGCAAGGACCGTTTCCCACAAGAGCGCAACTCCAAGCTCAAGCCCATAGGCGACAGACCTTTCAAGATCATCAAGCGCATCAACAACAACGCTTAGAAGCTCAACTTTCGCAGTCCAAGTACCTCGTCCACGACTCCTTCAATGTCAAGGGCCTCTCTCCCTTCCATGGATACCCAAGTGATGAAGAACACAGAGAGTCGAGGTCGACTCTTTTTCAAGGGGGTGGGGGGGAGATGATGCAGCCCACCCAATTCAACCAAGTGGACCAATGAGAAGATCACGAGCAAAGGCCCTACATGACAAGGTGAACTCACTCCTCTCGCTTCATGCTTTCGGTGACTTGGTGAATGGTGCGCTACCTCATGGAAATGCCCTTTGCGTGCTCAGGTTTGAACCCACCATGGACCCTCCAAGACGATGCTCAAGATCACAAGAATGTGCTCAAGAAGTTGCCCAAGAAGCAATGGAATAAGTCCGAGAAGACGGCGTAAAGCAAGAAGAAGGAACAGACGAAGAAGGGGGAAAACAGGGGCCCCCGCCTCAAACCCCGGCCAGGCCGGCCACCCTCCAGAAGGAGCCGGCCTCCACCCCAACCCCAGGCGGCTCCCCCCAGGCGCCAGGCCGGCCACCCCTCGGAAGGGTCCGGCCCCCACCCCGGCCTCAGGCCGGCCCCCACCCAGGCTGCCCTGCGCTGCCACCTCAGCTCCAAGCCAGCCTCCACTCGCCCCACCCCGGCCTCCCAGGCCAGGCCCCTGCAGGCTACAGATTTTAGGGAATTTCATCCCTTTTCCACCTCCACCTACCCATTGAATATATAAGTACTTACTAGGGCCAGATCTAGGGTTAGAGATGAAATTAGAACTTGGAGCATTGCGCTTGTATCCCTCTTGTGAGGCTACTCCTATGGTTTGTACCTAGGACTGTATCAAGGCTACTCCTACGATATTCATCTAGGATCATATCAAGATTCATCCGAATACCTATCCTTTCCCCAACTAACCCTTGAGGTTCTATTCGCGTAGTGGACCGGCTACGGGTGTGAAGCGGTTTCAATCAAGGTGAACTCAGTTGGATCGATCGTTTCGTAGGCGGCCCTCGGGGTTTAGTTGACGGGAGATTTGGGGTCCTTCGGTTCTTTCTATTTATCTCCCTTGTGTTTCCCCCGCGTTTCCCACGACCCCTCCTCGTTTCCCCCTCTTGTGTTCATCGTGTTCATCGCGTTCTTCGTTCGTTCTTCGTGTTCTTTGTTGATTCGTGAAGATCGGGCAAACTAGGAGCTAACCCCTCCGCATCACCTTAGCTAGGTGGTCGGGCTGCCCCTTATATAGTCGTGTCGGCTCCTCATTCCTGTCCATGGGCGGGATGGGAAACCACAAGGCGACGAGGGAAATATAGCCCAAAGCCCTAAGCGCCGATTAAAGTGCTGGTCCATGGCAGCGCCTGGGGTCTTCACGTTTAAAAGAACATTTTAGTTCTCTCTAAGTTTGGTTTTGAGTGTGATGAGGACATCCCTAGTACATCTACTATTTATCCCATTGATGATGATGTTGCTGTTCAAGAGAAACATGATCATGGCTGCACACACAAGAAGGAGAGGCCAGGAGCTATGCATGATGGAGTTGGGAGCACCAAGGACATGTCTTAGGGTGTTTCCACCAATATTTATGTGTGATGCGTAGGCTTATGGGGGCACCAAGGACATGTCCTAGGGTGTCCCAACGCGTGTAGAATAAAGGCTTGTATGCCTATTGGCTGCACCCCTTCACATGGGTCGGTTTGTATCCATTGGTCCGAGTCCAAAACCCCTTAAGGGTTGAGTCCTAGTCGAGTTGGGCTGGTTCTTGCACAACCCCCTTGTGGCCACACCCCCTCTTCTCATATATACCTATTCAACTGCGTGTGAAAGGTTAGACTTCCTTTAATCATAAACCCTAGACTCCATTGTTGATTGCTTGAAGCATTCATCAGGAATTGATCATACTGCAAGTTTTGCGTATTATCTGCTATTCTACTGGGAATTAGTTGATACAGGACCACTAGTAGTCAGTGCCTGCTCGTGCAAGTGTGTGGATTTTCGAATATCCAAGGGATTGGTTGCTGCTGCAATTGGCATCAGGAATTAGCCGGAGGGTTCGTGGAGAGACACAAGTTATCAGATCCTTGTTATCGTGTGAGTTAATCGAGAAGATCGGGAAACCCCTTATCATCTTGGTATCAGATTTATAGGTTAACTCGGTGAGCTATCGTGTTCTAGTAGATTAGTTTGTTTTTCATTACATATCCACCGAAAAAGCCACAAAAAATAGGAGTAGTTCTTGCCATAGCCGCAAATCATCACCAATTTCATCCACTAGTTGCTGTTTTGTGTTTTGACTTTGTGTTTCTTTTATCCTTTTGTGTCTTGTTTTAGTTCGGTCTAGGTTTAGGGTTCTTGTGTTCGTCGAGTACTGCCTTTGGAGTCCACCGAAATCCCCTCAAAAATCCCAATCCGAGTGCAAGTTTTCTTCCAATTCGAGTAGGAGTTGATCTCTGCCGCGGTACAAAATCCACCAAAACGCTGTCGCCGATCGTCTCCCTGCCGCCCTCAGATTCCCACCGCTGCCGCGCCCTAGCCGAACTCGGTTTCCACCGTGCGCGCATCCATAAAATCAACGCGCGCGCTCACTGCTGTTTCCCTGCCATCGCGGCAAATTTTTCACTCGTTTCCTGCCGCGAGCACAAAAGCGCCGTTTCTCTGCCGTGCACTCACCTCGCTGTCGCGCCCAAGTTCCATGACGCGCTCCGAACCACAGACAGTCTCTGCACTTGTGCGCGCCCGGGTCGCTGCCGTACGGCACGATTTTCTCGCGTTTTTCTGCGGCGGTACGCTGCCGTGGGCATCAAATCGCGCAGTTTCTCTGCCGCGGTACAAGTTTCTGCCGTGAGTTTTCTATTAGCTGTAGTTATTTTTCGGTTTGTTTTCTTCTACATTTTCTTTAGGTTTTCTTTTCCGATCTTTGTGAGACATAGACACAGCCATTCTACAGCAACATATAGGTATCTTTCCCAAAAAGACTAGCTATTTATTGCTCACTCCAGGCTGCTCATATTCATATACTTTGTGTCACTTTGATCATATTGTGTTATAGTTTGCTCCTAGTTTTCTTTGGCCAGTTATTAAAGTACAAAAAAACAAGAGAGTAATCCTTCTATGAGTGATAAAAACAAGCTAAGTGGTAAAAATAAAAGTGAGGGAGTGAGCCTATTATATATGTTAGCCACCAAAGAGGATTTGAGAGAATGTAGTGAGGACCCTAGTATGCTTTCTATAGTGCTTATGCACAAGGGAGAAATTTTGGTTTCTTCTGACATGAACCTTATTCCTCTTGGTGTTTCTCATGTGTTACAGAAATTTGATGATGTTTTTCCAGAGGAGGTACCAGCAGGGCTGTCACCATTGCGTGGCATTGAGCACTAGATTGATTTGATCCCTGGAGCAACATTGCCAAACCGAGCCCCTTACAGGACAAATCTCCAAGAAACCAAGGAAATTCAGAAACAAGTACAGGAGCTTCTAGACAAAGGGTATATTCGAATTAGCTTATCTCCATGTGCTATTCCTGTTATTTTAGTCCCTAAGAAAGATGGTACTTGGTGCATGTGTGTAGATTGTAGAGCAATTAACAACATCACTATTCCTTATCGTCATCCTATACCTCGTTTGGAGGACATGTTAGATGAATTAAGTGGTGTTGCTGTTTTCTCTAAAATTGATTTGCGTAGTGGCTATCATCAAATTAGGATGAAAGAGGGGGATGAATGGAAAACTGCTTTCAAAACTAAATTTTGTTTATATGAATGGTTAGTGATGCCTTTTGGTTTAACTAATGCACCTAGTACTTTGATGAGACTTATGAACCATGGTTTGAGAGAGTTTATTGGTAGATTTGTGGTAGTTTATTTTGATGATATTCTCATATATAGCCACAATGAACATGTTGATCATATTAAACAAGTCTTGCATGTGTTAAGAGCAAATAAATTATATGGTAATCTTGCTAAGTGCACTTTTTGCAAAGATATGGTCATATTTCTCGGATATGTTGTGTCTAAACATGGTATTGAAGTGTATGAATCTAAAATTGAAGGTATTAAAAATTGGCCTATTCCAACAAATGTTAGTCAAGTGAGAAGTTTTAATGGATTGGCTGGTTTCTATATAAGATTTGTCAAGGATTTTAGTACTATTGCTGCACCATTAAATGAGTTAACAAAGAAGGGTGTTGATTTTACATGGGGGGTAGAACAAGATATTGCTTTTGATGAGATAAAAACAAATTGATTTCGACCCCATTGTTAATTTTGCCTAATTTCAACAAACAATTCGAAATTGAGTGTGATGCAAGTGGTATTGGTATTGGTGGTGTGCTTATGCAAGAAAACAAACATGTTGCTTATTTTCTGAGAAATTGCATGGTGCCCAATTGAACTATTCTGTTTATGATAAAGAATCGTATGCACTTGTTAGAGGTCTTGAGGTTTGGAAACATTATTTGTGGACAAAAGAAGGAGAGGCTAGGAGCTATGCATGATGGAGTTGGGAGCACCAAGGACATATCTTAGGGTGTTTCCACCAATATTGATGTGTGATGCGCATTAGGATTACGGGGGCACCAAGGACATGTCCTAGGGTTTAGGGTTGCGTGTAAAATAAAGGCTTGTATGCCTATTGGTCGCTCCCCTTCACATGGGTCGGTTTGTATCCATTGGCCTGAGTCCAAAACCCCTTAAGGGTTGAGTCCTAGTCGAGTTGGGCTGGTGCTTGCGCAACCCCCTTGTGGCCGCACCCCCTCCTCTCATATATACCTATTCACCTGTGTGTGAAAGGTTAGACTACCTTTAAACATAAACCCTAGACTCCATTGTTGATTGCTTGAAGCATTCATCAGGAATTGATCATACTGCATGTTTTGCGTGTTATCTGCTATTCCACTGGGAACTAGTTGATACAGGACCACTAGTAGTCAGTGGATGCTCGTGCAAGTGTGTGGATTTGTGAATATCCAAGGGATTGGTTGCTGCTGCAATTAGCATCAGGAATTAGCCGGAGAGTTCGTGGAGAGACACAAGTTATCAGATCCTTGTTATCGTGTGAGTTCATCGAGAAGATCGGGCAACCCCTTATCAGAGTGTTAGATAAAAACACTGGTGATCACCTAACTGTGTGCCATGTCTAGGTTATTCTATCATGAAATCATTGTATGCAAAAAACCAAAGAAGATCAACTATTTGTCTGCCTGAAGAAATCAGGCCGGAGACTCCGGTCTCCCTTCAGAGAGCAATTCTGCTCCTTGGCGATTTCTCACAGATGGGGTCCCTGGAGTAAGGCCGGAGTTACCCGGATACTCCGGCCCCTTCGTCGAATTTTTGGTGAAAAGTCACATATGCCTCCCCCAAAGTGTCCCAGGAGACGTCGTCCCTCAGTGTTTCTCTTTGGTGAAACTAACAGATGCCCTCCTCAAAGCAAGACCGGAGTCACCCCAGAAACTTGCAAGGCTCTGCCCCCTGGCCGGAAACACTACAAGAAATATGCTGATACACGACGCTCTAATTTCGTCACTAAATTGTCTCTATACGTCGCCCATGACGATCCAATGACGAAAATCAAATCGTTGAAAACCGAGCGTCAGTAATGAACCATACTGACGTTATTTTTGGAAACATCATGGACATCCACGACGATATAGGAATGCCATGAAACTATGACGATCCAAAATCGTTGTGAGCAGTCTAACCAGGACACAACAGCACTGACGTGGCCTGTCCTACGTGGCAAAATAGTGACGAAATGAAATCGTCGTGGATCAAATTAGGCCCGTTCCATTTTGTTGGTCTACGTGGGCCTAGTCCAATAACTTCGGCCTTTGCTGGTCCTTTTCTTACTTGGGACCGAGCCTTTTTTTTTGGCCTTTTTCATTGATTTTTCCTTTTTTATTTTTCAATTGATCAAGTAATTTCGGTCGTGGCCTTTTAGGAGCTTATCTATTTTTTGGTCCAGTATTGTATTTAGTTCTTTTTAGTTTGGGCCAGGAAGTGGCCCTTTTTTTGTCCATTAACTTTTTGAGCCCACATAGTTTTCAATCCATATTTTTTTCTATAGCGCATAGGAATTTGAATACAACCCATACATATATTTATTTCAAGCAAATATTCATGGATATGAATAACCTGCCAATTACATTGAAATAGTAGCATTTGAATAATCAGCATTACATAGACAGTTCAGAATTCAACATTTGAACGGTACATTCAACATCATAGTTCAACAAGTGCTAGTTCACCAAAATGGCCAAGTTCAAATTTCCCAGCAACATTACAGGAATAGACTTTCCCATTTTGGTGCCAAAATGGGCAAGTTTCATGTGCGCTTCTCCTCGAGCTCTTGAATCCAAAAGACATAAGGGAGTTAAACATTATAGATAAGACAATCATAAAGATAGAAAGCTATGTTTGCTAGTAGCTACCATATGTATAAAGTAGTAAAGTTCAGGATAATGAGTATCAGATGCTCTATATGTACAAAATATTTGCTAGTAGCGCATAGTAGTATTTTCTAATAGCTACCATATGTACATAATATTTGCTGGTTAAACATCACCAAGTGGGATCACAGGCCCAAAGCTAGATAAAAAACAACTAAGCAGTTGAAACTTGCTAACAGAATGCAATCACTGGTAAAATAGTTTTCCTCGGTCACAACTGGGAATAGTGTGACTGGTTACTAAGAATATAAAACACAAATAAACCAAAAGGATGGCATGATGTGTCACAAGTAGCTAGTTGCATATACGGAGGATGCCGAGATATGGACGACAGGGGACATGACATACTTGATTCAACATCACCCCTCTTGGCCTTGTGCGGAATCATACTGTGGAACACCCAACATGATATCAGGATTATGTGATAACAATGGGAAACACAAATCATGGAGAAGGCAAGCATCTATGAGTTGTTCTCGTACCTGCGGATGGTGCGCGGATGGCAGCATAAGCTCAACCTCGTGCCTGCATACATTGCATCAAAATCCATCAGCAACCCATTCATTTTGCAAACTGAGTCTAAATCTGAGGACTATCTACAGACATGGGAAAAAGAAGTGAAATGGCACAAAACAGAGGTCACTTACTGTTGTTGCATGGCCAAGTCGAAGGTCACTTCCGGGGGCTTGATAGCAACAACCTCGATGAAGTGAATGTTGGCATCACTAACATCATCAAATACTGACAAGAGTTAGTATAACAAGCATAAATGAACAGGCAAAAGAAACAATCAAAGGTGGAGAAACAATTACCCAGCCAACTTCCTTGGAAGGTAAAGGAAGGGCTTCTCAAAGTTGTAGTTGCTCTTGGCTGAGATTTCATAGTACTGCAGGTTCTTCTTCCTGTGGAATGTCGCATGCTTGGCCTTAACCTGCCTGTTCTTCACATCAACCTTGTTACCACAGAGAACAATGGGGATTTTCTCATACACCCCGCATTAGAATAACTAGACATTAGAACTCTGAAGCATAATTTCAGATTTAGCAAAGAATATTACACTACAGAAGCAGACCTACACAAGTACCTGTGCCACGTAGGAACATTCTTGTAAGTCAGCCTTGAAGTGACATCAAACATAATGATGGCACACTGACCATGAATACTGCAAAAAATGATTTTAAAGGAGCAAACCAGTCAAACATATGCAGAACAACAACATGATTCGGCAAGTAGCGGAAACCGAAGACAATAAGCTAAGCATTTTACAAAATTCAGATGAAGCAGAAGGAATAGGTGTATAGTTCAACCCTAGGAACAACAAATACTAATTGAACTAGGGAGACGTCAACCTACTGAGACAACTCATTCATATGCAGAAATATTATCTAACAATTAAATGTGTTCTCCAAATAAATAATACCTTAGGAACAACAAATACTAATGATGAGGACATCCCTAGCTAGTTCTTCTACACTTTCTCCTCTTGAAGATGTTGCTGTTCAAGACAAACCTAATGAAGTGAGGATTGGGCCTATGACAAGATCAAGACCAAAGCTATTAGAACAGCCGGTGAACTCACTCTTATTAGATTATGATGTTTGTCATTCTGATAATTTTATACTACCTAAATCCATGCATTTGTGTATGATTCAGGTTATTGATAACACAAGAATTATGGGAGGAGAGGAGCATGGAGCTATGGCGCCACACATGGGAGAACACATGGAGGATGTTGATCAAGAAAACATATAGAAGGAGAAGAAGGCAGAAGCTAAAGAAGGGGAAATTGAGAGCATTATGGACATGTCCTTGTTTGTTTCAACCCCAAAATATTGTGCTGCATTTGGGAAGCTTATGGGGACAGCAAGGACATGTCTTAGGGTGTCCCGTTGCAAGTTGAATAAGGACCTGTGAGTCCAACTTATGGCCGCACCCTATGGGTCGGTTTGTATCAAGTGGGTCGAGCCCAAACTCAATGGTTTGAGTCCTAGTAGGTTTGGGAGGGTGGTGCTTGCGCATTGGCTTGTGGCTGCACCCTCTCTCTCTTATATATCTCCCACCTGCGTGTGGAGAGGTTTAGACTACCTATAAGATAAACCCTAAACTCCATTGTTTGATTGCTTGAAGCATTCATTTGGAATTAATACCATTGCAAGTTTTGCGTGCTATCCGCTATTCCATTGGGAATTAGTAGGTACAGGACCACTAGTAGTCGGTGGCTGCTCGTGCAAGTGTGTGGATTTCCGAATATCCAAGGGATTGGTTGCTACTGCAATTGGCATCAGGAATTAGCCGGAGAGTTCGTGGAGAGACATAAGTTATCCCCTCTATCAATTCAGTGAGTTCATCGAGCAGATTGGGCATCCCCATATCATATTGGTATCAGAGTACTAGGTTTACTCGGTGAGCTGTTTTTGATCCTTTAGATTCGAGTGTTTTTATTACCCATACAGAAAAAACCACAAAAAATAGGTTTAGTTTTTGCCATAGCTATAGATCATCACAAATTTCAATCCCTAGCTGTTGTATTTGTGTTTGATTTTGTGTTTCTTTTATCTTTTGAGTCTTTAGTTTTTGGCTAAGGTTACGGTTCTTAGTTGATCTTAGTTTTCGAGTTGAGTCAGTCCATCAAAAACCCCAATAAAATTCGCTACCCGAGTTGATTTCTACTTCTAATCCGAGTAGGGTTCCAAGTTCTGCTGCGGTACAGAATTCCAACTTTTTGTTGCCGCCGTTTTTCCTGCTCCTAGTAGTACTCGGATCCCTGCCATGGGCAAAAAACGTGTACAAATGTTGCCACGGGTTTCCTTACTGCTGTCGGAACCGAGCGTTGTCGCGGTACACAACGCACGCACTCGTTGTCCTAATCCTACTTGCCCTCGGATCGCTGCCGTGGCACACAAAAGGGACGTTTCCCTACCGCACTCTATTGCTCACTATCATACCGGGCACGACACAAAAGCCCACTATTTTTTGTTGTAAGCTGCTGCCGCGGGCACCAATTTGAGTAGTTTCGCTGCCGTCACGGCAGGAAACACAACAATTCTGCCGAGGACTATTGTGAGTTCTTTAGTGTTTTTCTTTTTATTTCTTTTACACTTACTTTAGGATTTCCAATCTGATCATTGTGAGACATAGCCCGAGCCTTTCAACAGCAATACATAGGTACCGTTCCCACAAAGACTAGCTATTTGCTACTCATTACAAGCTGCTCTATATCATCATATATTATGTCACATTGCTATCATATTGCTATTCTTGCTCCTGGTTGTTATTTGGCCGTTGAAAAGTATATAAAAAAGGGAAAACAAAAAATAGAAAAGGAGAAAAACAAAAGAGGCCGAGAGATACATTGATACATTTTGTGATTGGAGTTGTTTCATCATTACTACATTGACACTACTACTTTGAGCAATCGTGTGCCTGTTTTATTGTTGAGCTTGGCTAGTGTCTTTCTAGAGCATTGCAATTTTTCCATCCATATAATTGCATTGCCACATTTGTCTCCATATTGGTGTGTGTTTCCTAGGTGACATTTTTATGTCATCACAAATAGCAAAAAGGACTTGTTAATTGGTGTTGTTAGGTATCCATACCAAGCCCCACTTTATATCCTATTTTTCCCTGTGAGAGCTAAAATCCCTGTGTATTATCTTATTCACACCAAGCCATAGTCGTGATGTTTTCTTGTGGTAAGTTTTTTCTATTCACTTTGCAACGGTAAGATACACCATTATTTGCTGTTTTTGAGTGAGTTGTGAGAGAGCACCACATCCCATATTATGTTCTTTCACTAACACATTAATCCATGGAGTCTACTGCTAGTGATATTGTGCAGGTTGAGAAGATTTCTGGGAAGGCTGTTGAGGCATCTACTAAGAAGAATGTTGATGATTTGCTCACATGGGCAGAATTTACTAAATTCAGAGATGTGGTGGCAAATAGAATTGAACAAAGAATTGATGCTTATGATGTTACATTGAGAAAATATTTGCAGGAGACGGTTCTGAAAATTACACAAGATGCTACTCAAGAATCTGTTGAGGTTATGCAAGAATCTATCATTAATTTGACTAGGCAGATTGCTCATTTGTCTACTCAATTGCAACAAAGAGCTCCTCAATTACATGATGATGATGATTGGGAGGCTGGTCGAGGTCATGCTCATAATTATCGTGGTGGTTTTGCTGCAAGGAGGGTGCAAGCTCATGAAAATAATAGAGTAGATCATGGTTTGGGCAAGCCAAAATTTTCTATTCCTCCTTTCACCTTTGCTATGGATGATGTAGAAGAGTATTTGATGTGGGAGCTGAAAATTGAGAAGCTGTGGAGATTGCATAACTATAGTGAATAAATGAAGATTGAATTGGCTTCTTCTGGGCCGTGGGCAAAAAATGAAGAACCGGAAATTGTTACGTCGGCAACTATGAAGCAACTCATGAGGGACATATTTGTGCCTAAAAATTATATTAGAACATTGTATGATAAATTGCAGCAATTGAAGCAAGGCACATTGTCAGTGGATGCATATTATAGAGAGATGGAGTTGATACTTCAAAGGGCTCAAGTTAGAGAGGAACCAGAACATACTATGCAACTTTTTCTCTCAGTTTTGAAATTTAAAATAAGGAGCATTGTCAGGCATCTCCAATACAGTGATATGAATGAGTTGCTACATCATGCAAGAGAGGCCGATTCACAATTGGTTGAGGATGCTAGGATGAGTGCTAGGAGGGTTTTTACACCTCGAAATTCTGGTTTTTCTTCACCTACACCAACACCAACCCAATCTTGAGTTGTTTCTTATTCCAAACCCGAGACAACACCCTCTACTTCAAGAAAAAAAGTGCAACCAGCAGCTAGTTCTAGTGGATCCACAATGATAAGGGGTGGCCCAATCTTCTCGATGAACTCACATATAACTTTGGTATGATAAATAGTGTGCCACTGAAAATTCTCCCGGCTGATCCCTGATGCCAATGCAACATCTAGCAACCCCAAGGTTATTCTCAACTCCAAACTCTTTCACAAGTAATCCACCAACTACAAGTGGTCCTGTACCGTCTTATTCCCAGTGGAACAGCAGGTAACACTAAAAGTTTGCAGATGAACTTCTAGATGAATGCTTTCAAGCTAATTCGATCTAGAGGTCCAGGGTTTTGTGTTTAACATAGTCTAATTGCTATGACTCGGATCCTAGCTATTTAAGGAGGGGTTTGGGTGCAGCCACAATGCCTCTTGCGCAAGCACACAAGCCCAACCCGAATAGGAGTCCACCTAGGACTCAATAGTTAGTTTGGGTGCAACCAAACCGACCCAACTTGATACAAACCGGCCGACCATTAAGGGGTGCGGCCATAATGGTATACAAACCATGTGTAACACAAATATAACTATATGTGGCGCATCGATATCCATTGTGGGCGCCTTCCTCTTGTTTTCACCATCTCCTAGTGTGGAATAACAATCTAGTAGTTGTTTTCCACACTTGTGCTTTTGTTTTCACCATCTTCTATGCTTGTTTTCACCATGGCATGCTTGTTTTCACCTCCTTGTATGTTTTTTTTCTCCATGGCGATCTTGTTTTCCAGCTTCTCATCATTGTTTTCCAGCTCCTCCTTATGTTCTCCTCCAAGTATGTTTGTGTTATCAATAAACCTGATCATACATAGATGCATAGATTTAGGTAGTATAAAGTTCTTACAATTATAAACATTATACTCAAGTAGGAGTGAATTCACCTGTTGCTGTAATAGTTTGGTCCTTGATCTTGTCATGGGACCAATCCTCACTTCATTATCTTGTATAGCAACATCATCATGTGTAACAATAGGTGAAGTTCTAGGGATGTCCTCATCACACAATGTCCACAGCAAGAAATAGAGATATGAGTTGCATACATGTGTAGGAAAGGGCCATTTGAAGATAGATTATCCTAACAAGAAAATCATGGTTATAAAATGAGGAGTATGAAACAGGTGATGATGCTGATCCTAATGAGGAGGAGGATTGTGATGAGCAAGGAGGTCCACTTGATCCTTATGCCACACATTAACCCACTATTGTTTGCACACAAAAGGCTGCTGCCTTGAGTGTTATTCCTTCTCCAGAAAATCAGAGGTGCAATCTTTTCCAAACCAAAGCAATTTTATGCCCTCAAATGGCTGGCAAAGTTATTATTGATTGAGGGAGTTGTAGAAATCTAGCTAGCAAAGAGCTCTGTGTGCAAAGCTGAAATTAAAGTATATTCCACACCCTCATCCTTATTATATAAAGTGGCCGAGTGATAAAGGAGAGATGAAGGTGAGATACATGGTGAGAGTGGAGTTCCAAATTAGGCCATATTCTGATACTATTGAGTGTGATGTTGTGCCCATGTCTGTTTGTCACATGTTGCTTGGAAGACCATGGCAGTTTGACAGGAATGTTACATATAATGGGATAGCTAACACATACCAGTTGAATTGGCATGGGAAGGATATTATTTTGAGACCTATGACACCACAGAAAATTTTAAATGTGTCTTGTCAAAAAAGTAAAGTAAATTTAGAGAAGGAGAGTGAGAGAGTAGAAAAACAAGAGAGTACTCCTCCTATGAGTGATAGTAGTAAAAATAAGCTGAGTGGTAAAAACAAATGTGAGGGAGTAAGCCTATTATGTATGTTAGCCACCAAAGAGTACTTGAGAGAATTTAGTGAGGATGCTAGTTTTCTTCTATAGTGCTTATGCACAAGGGAGAAATTTTGGTTTCTAACGACATGACCCCTATACCTATTGGTGTTTCTAATGTATTGCAGGAGTTTGATGATGTGTTTCCAGAGGAGGTACCAGCAGGGCTGCTACCATTGCGTGGCATTGAGCATCAAATTGATTTGATACCCGGAGCTACATTGCCAAACCGAGCCCCTTACATGACAAATCCCCAAGAGACCAAAGAAATTCAGAAATAAGTGCAAGAGCTTCTTGATAAAGGGTATATTCGAATAAGCTTATCTCCATGTGTTGTTCCTGTTATTTTAGTTCCTAAGAAAGATGGTACTTGACGCATGTGTGTATATTGTAGAGCTATTAACAACATCACTATTCGTTATCGTCATCCTATACATGTTAGATGAATTAAGTGGTGCTGCTATTTTCTTTAAAATTGATTTGCGTAGTGGTTGTCATCAAATTAGGATGAAAGAGGGGGATGAATGGAAAACAACCTTTAAAACAAAATTTGGTTTATATGAATGGTTAGCGATGCCTTTTGGTTTAACTAATGCACCTAGTACTTTCATGAGACTTATGAACCATGGTTTGTGAGATTTTATTGGCAAGTTTGTGGTTGTGTATTTTGATGACATATTTATTTACAGCCGCAATGATTGTGAACATATTGACCTTATTAGACAAGTTTTGCATGTGCTACATGAAAAAAAACTTAATGGTAATCTTGCTAAGAGCACATTTTGCAAACATAAGATCATATTTCTGGGATATGTTGTTTCTAAGAATGGAATTGAAGTAGATGACTCTAAAATTGAAGCTATTAAAAATTGGCCTATTCCTATCAATGTTAGTCAAGTAAGAAGTTTTAATGGATTGGCTGGTTTCTATAGAAGATTTGTCAAGGATTTTAGTACACTTGCTGCACCTTTAAATGATCTTACTAAAAAGGGTGTTGATTTCGAATGGGGGGTTACACAAGATATTGCTTTTGATGAGATTAAGAAACTGCTCCTTTCGGCCCCAGTGCTCATACTTTCTGATTTTAATAAAAAATCGAAATAGAATGTGATGCAAGTGGTATTGGTATTGGTGGAGTGCTTATGCAAGAAAACAAACCTGTAGCTTATTTTTCTGAAAAATTGCATGGTGCTCAATTGAACTATTATGTGTATGATAAAGAGTTGTATGCACTTGTCAGGGTTCTTGAAGTGTGGAAACATTACTTAGGGCCCAAATAATTTATAATACACTCTGATCATGAAGCTTTGAGATTTTAAAGAGCCAATCCCATGCTAAGTGGGTTGAATTTATTGAATCCTTCTTATATATCATTACGTACAAGAAAGGCCAAGATAATGTTGTTGCTGATGCTCTCTAGGAAAAATATGCTTTTAACTACATTAGATGTGCAAGTTCCTGGTTTGGAGAGTGTGAAAGATTTGTATGCTCAAGATATTGATTTTAAACATGCATATGCGAATTGTACTAATGTGAAAGCATGGGATAAATTTCATTTGCATGATGGATATTTGTTTAGAGCTAACAAATTATGTGTACCCGAGTCGTTCTTGCATTTGTTATTGTTGCAGGAATCCCGCAGTGGTGGTTTGATGGGACACTTTGGGAGAGAGAAGACATTGCTCATGTTGGCTGACCACTTCCATTGGCCACAAATGAGAAGAGATGTGGAGAGGTTTTGTAACATCCAAAATTTTACATTTAGAACGTTTTGCATTTAGAGCATATGAATAGCATGGCATGTTTTCAAAAATTGCATTTATTTGTTGCATTTCAACCCCAAAATAAAAATCATGTTTTTTTAAAACCCAAAATCCTCCTATACGGTGTTTATAATCCAAAGGATATTGGGATATTTTATTTTGTCCAAAATCACTTAATAATAGTCTAATATGATAGAGTTT
This sequence comes from Alopecurus myosuroides, assembly GCA_028641055.1. Taxonomy (NCBI): domain Eukaryota; kingdom Viridiplantae; phylum Streptophyta; class Magnoliopsida; order Poales; family Poaceae; genus Alopecurus; species Alopecurus myosuroides. Next base: position 109,405,528 of record CM054063.1, on the reverse strand, counting down.
TAAATTTCAAAATTTTAGAAATTTGTTTGACTCGATTCCAAGTTAGATTTCAAAAGTTATGAAAGTTTTAAGAAAAAGAAAAAACAAAGAGAAAAAAAAACCGAGCGAGCTCCCTCCGTATGGGCCGGCCCAGGAAGGCACAGCTCACGTATGCAGCTCGTAGAAAGTAAGGATGAATCTGGTACGAATCGCATTTTCCTTGACCTACCTCCATTCAAACTCGAATATCTCTTTATTGGAGAGTCCAAATTCGTATCTGTTTCTTTTGCCTTGTTCCTTACTCCAAGAAGCAACTTTCCACCGACCTCCCCACCTATAAATACCCAAGACCTAGCCGTGAGGTCGGACCAAACTCGAAACTCTAATTTCAGATCTGTTTTTTGCATTTAGAGCATATGCATAGCATGACATGTTTTCAAAAATTGCATTTCAACCCCAAAATAAAAATCATGTTTTTTTAAAACCCAAAATCCTCCTATAAGGCGTTTATAAGCCAAAGGATATTGGGATATTTTATTTTGTCCAAAATCACTTAATAATAGTCTAATATGATAGATTTTTAAATTTCAAAAATTTAGAAATTTGTTTGACTCGATACCAAGTTGATTTCTCTTAAGGGGGTTAGCCTACAAATTTAGAAAACCACCCACACCTATTTGCTAGCAATTCCGAATCTTGGGACGAGATTCATCTTGAGGGGGTTAGTTTGTAACATCCCAAATTTTACATTTGGAATGTTTTGCATTTAGAGCATATGCATAGCATGACATGTTTTCAAAAATTGCATTTGTTTGTTGCATTTCAACACCAAAATAAAAATCATGTTTTGTTAAAACCCAAAATCCTCCTATAAGGCGTTTATAAGCCAAAGGATATTGGGCTATTTTATTTTGTCAAAAATCACGTAATAATAGTCTAATATGATAGAGTTTTAAATTTCAAAATTTTAGAAATTTGTATGACTCGATTCCAAGTTAGATTTCAAAAGTTATGAAAGTTTTAAGAAAAAGAAAAAAAACAAAGAGAAAAAAACCCCGAGCGAGCTCCCTCCGTATGGGCCGGCCCAGGAAGGCACAACTCACGTATTCAGCTCGTAGGAAGTAAGGATGAATCCGGTTCGAATCGCGTTTTCCTTGACCTACCTCCATTCAAACTCGAATATCTCTTTGGTTGAGAGTCCAAATTCGAATCCGTTTCTTTTGCCTTGTTCCTTACTCCAAGGAGCAACTTTCCACCGACCTCCCCACCTATAAATACCCAAGCCCTAGACGTGAGGTCAGCCCAAACTCGAAACTCTAATTTCAGATCTGTTTCTTAGTATTTTGCTCGCCACGGTTCGTGAGTTGCTCGGTTCAAGTCTTCACGAGAGTTTTAAATATCATCGATACCGATCCATCCCGAGAAACCTCACCTCTTTTCATCCACCACAGCTACAGATTTTTGCGATCTACTCTCTTAGATCTGAAACGACAAAAGTTTAGTTACTTTTACCGTTTTTCCATTTTTACTCAAATTTCTACTGTAGTTGCATATCATCATTATCTACAACTTCCGTTCTTTGAGTTTTTCGATTTGAGCTACGGATCTTTTTATATAATTCCGATCTACTTTTGCCCACCGGAGTAACTCGAAATTTCAAATCTACACTTTGTTCTTATTCATCTAAAAAGTTTCCGTTGAGTGTTTTATTTGTTTTAGCATCTTATTAGTATGTTAGGTTTAGATCTACCTTTTTATGAACTTTATTTCGAGAAGATCTTGTAGATTGTTAATTAACCCTATTTAATTTGGTTAAGCTGTTTTTTGTCTCTTGTTGCATTAAAACCTTTTCATGCATCATATATTGTTTAGGAAACCATAGAACTAGTAAATTAGTTGTCTTGCACTATTAGATCATCATGCAGCCATATGTTGCATTATTGTTTTGCCTGGTTTGGCTATTTATTGTGGCATGCTTGCAACGTGTAGATTACGAGAGTTGTGATTGCTGTTCGTGTGAGGACTGTGGGTGTTACGGTTGCGACTGAGTCGAGTGCGTGAAGAACTCCAATTTTTGTCAAGGCAAGTGACACACATTATCCTACTATTTTAATAAATATGCATTAGTTTTTATTGTAGCTATGCATTAGTAGGAGTTGTGTGTTATCGCTATGCTAGATTGCTTCACTAACACCCAAGTGGAGCGATCATATGTTACCCTTAGATTGTAGTAATCCATATGTTAGGAAAACACCGTAATGCTAGATTGCTTAGCCATGTTTGTAGTTATTCGTGGTTGGGATTATTATCAAGTTATGAATAAACTCGTTATTTTAATTGCTTATGAAAACAACATGATAATTAATTAACCACTTGGCGGATTGCTAGCATGTCATCAGAGTACAAATTTTGGTGGGGACCGCCGCCCAGTATCTTGAGATTATGTTTAGTTTATGTATGTAGTTGTTTCTTGTGTGCAACCGTGTTTCATATTAATATGGGCTAGACATAATTTGTAGGTTGTGGTGACTCGAACCCAACGTGTCCAGAGATGTAGAATAGTAGTAGGATGGTCCGGCTCGTGGAGGGTTTGGGGATCTACTTCATATGAATTATGGCTTAATCTTCTTTCCTTCCGTGTTACTAATGGTGTATCATGGTGTTTGGGGTCGATTAGGCAACATGTCGGATATATACCAAATAGGGGTATAGAAGATGGTGGGCCAAGTGCCGGATTACCAGGGTGGCCTAAGTGGTAGTGGGCTTAGGTCCATTAGGCGGCCCAGTAGTCCAACGCGCAGAAGCCGGATTCTAGAAGAACCCAGATCACAGCCCATGTGATCTGGCTTGGAGGAGAAGACGGATTCCTTGCTTTCCAAGTTACAAGTTACCGTAGTTTTCTAGGTTTCCTATTCTGTAAGCCCTAATCCGGCTATTATATAAAGCCGGACGGGAGATAAACATAACAACGAGAAAACAGAGAAGCTCTACGCCAACTCGCCGAGAAGCTCATCCTCGTCGAGTAGCTTAGATCTTAAACCCTCACATTGTAACCCTGTTTACGGGCTTTAGTCCCAATTAGTGAGAAGTGCAGGAGTAGGCACGTCGTACTGTCGCGACGTACCGAACCTGGGTAAAATCCTGTGTTCTGTGTTACTACGCTATCCCGTTACCCCACGTCTCTACCGTAGTCTCATGGCACCCCCGTCTATGAAAACTACTACGATGTCTCGACAGTTGGCGCCCACCGTGGGGCAAACGACGTCAGGCGTAAGATTCCAATCTGGGATACTTGGCGGAATCTGAAGATCGATCACTGTCGGAAGCTTGGAATTCGACAACGACGTCGGACGCTTCCTCGACAACGGATCCTACATACCGGCGCAAAACCACCTGGTAAGTGCCTGCGTGTTACCGATAGGATCTGCTAACATCTTTATCGGACTAACTGCAGAAGCAATGGGGTTTTGCGGTGGAAGCAAATTTATCCCACCCGCCCTATACCCAGTCGAAGATGACTATGATGCCGGATTCTGCTCAGATCGCCGACAAAAAAGTGATACACACTTTATCGGCATGGTGCAATCCGAAATTGCCGAAAACACGGATGATGGAAATCCCGTGCAAGAGGCAGATAACAACGCACCCGTCATGGAGACGGAAGATCAAACACCCGTCACAGAGGCGGAAGATCCGACATCCGTCAACAAGACGATGAACTCGGAAGCAGAATCCGTGCTTGCCGCCATTGAGGCGAGGTTGGAGTCGGAAAGCGGATCGGATAACTTCGACTCTGAAGACGAAGATGAGGACGCCTTCGTAAGAAAGGTTAAATCCTTTCAAGAGGGATTCCATGAAGTCTTAATGGCGAAACCGGCTGATACCACGGACGCCGGCAGCCAGGAAAGCCCTAAAACCCCTCCGCCAGGGGAAGAGAGAGAAGACGGAGAAACTTCTCCAATATTCCCCAATGTCAAGGAGATGACAGAAGATGAGCCTGTCAAAAAACCTCCCTCTTCCAAGAAAAAGCACCGTGCTTCTAAAAAAATCCAATACAAAATCCGGAAGAAAAAATCAGCCGATCTCGCTGATGAAAACCTGGAAGTTGGAGATGTTAGCGGCACAAAGCCTGCGGAGAAGAAATCTAAGGAAATCACTGCTCCGCCAATGACGGAACAGGAAGAGCAAGAGCTATTGCAAACACCAGTGGGACCAGATGAACCCCCTGAGATGCTGGAAGCCAGGAGACAAGCTTTCCAACGGCAACATCTCCAACAAACCCATAATGACATCAAAGTCATGAAGGAAGAAATAGAGGAGTACGAGAGAAAGCATAGATCCGCGTTAAAACCTACTAGGTTACCCGGAATCGCAAGACCGGAAGAACTGCCGCCAAAAGAAAGGTTCCATAACCCATCTTGGCAAAAGCAGGTAAACGACAAAGATGCCAAGGGCGAACCAATATACAAGACCGCAGCAGAAAACGCGGAAGCAGCGTTCGCGATTCTTAACAACGATCTGTATTCCAACGGGGAAAAACTCCAAGGGGTGTATGCTTTCCTAGGAAAAGCATTGCAACAACAACAGCGCGCTCAAGAGCGATCAGGGAGGCTGCATGATAACTCCGCCCTATGCAAGACAGCTACTTGCGCTGCTGGAGCACCTGGACCGGAAGAACCCGGGGATTCAGACAACTCAAAGGATAAAAAAGAGGATCCGAGAAAAGACAAGAAAAACCCCGACAACCGGGATGCAGCGTCTAAAACCGGATCCCATCTCCCGAAAGATGGGTATAAACCCCATGATCGGGAAGACAAACACCGGAAAGACGGCAAAATAATGCCACCTCCGAGAAACCCAGCTGAGAAAGCCGGAAGATACGATATACCTCACAGACGTGAGAGATCCCGGACACCGCCTAAGGACAAAGAAAGGCGCAGGAGTAGAACTCCGCCTAATCCAAAAGGGCGTGAACACGGAAGAGATAGAAACAATCCCGGAAGAGCGCGTTCGCGCAACAATGGAAGAGAAAGGAGCAGATCCCCTTCCGTCCATTCAGCCGGAAGATATTCTGCACACATTGACAGAGCAGAAAAAGATGATCTATACTTTGGTCCTAAATGTTTTACCGATAGGATCCGAAGAATGACGCTGCATTCTGGCTTTGCCAAGGTCGGTCCAACGTACCAGAAATACACTGGCAGCACAAACCCGGATACCTGGCTCTCGGATTACTATACAGCCGTCCAGATCAACAATGGGACAGACCTGGAAGCTGTCAAGTTTCTTCCCCTTATGCTGCTGGATGGAGCCAGAGATTGGATCAATGGATTACCGTCACGAACAGTCGATAGCTGGGACGATATGGCTAGAGTATTTACTCAGCATTTCCGGGGAACATACAAACGCCCGAATAGCATCAACCAGCTAAACCGTTGCACACAATTTGAGGATGAACCATACGTGGATTTCATCTCCAGATGGACATCAATGAAGAATAGTTGCTCTGGAGTAACTGACGTACAAGCAATGCATGCTTTCGTCAATGGCCTAAAACCCGGGCTTGTACCGTTCATGGTTGGTTCCAAGAAGCACAAGGATCTCGGATCCATGCTTACAACCGCCAATGAGCATGCCGCAGCCGAGGACGACATCAGAGCAAGAGGAGGCAATATTGAATCGTTGATACTTGCCAAGAAAACCCCTCGTTCTGACAAAAAAGCCACTCCAGAAACAACGACAAAGCCCAAAGAGGTGAACATAGCCTTTGGAGGAGAAAAGGGAAATAAGTGGAAAGGACGCAACCCAGATCCAATCAATTACACTCCAGAGGAGTGGGAAAGGATTAAGTCGGAGCCTTGCGTTCACCACTCGCAATTTGGGAAACCCACCCATACAAACGCGCAATGCCGGCTGAATAAGCACATGAAAGGCAGTGCAGGAGCCGGAGGCAAGGGGAAGGGTTCCAAAAGGAAACCCGCCAAACAAAAGCCAGAAGCTGACAAAGAAGACAGTGAATCGAACACTGACGAAAAAATCCAGGAACAACAGCGCAAAGGCGAACCCAAGTTTCCGAGAGTTGATGGAGAAGCAATGTTAACTTTCTTAGCAACCCCATCAGCAAAGGTGGCAAAAAGAACACTTCGAGAAATAAACGCGGTTGTTCCGGCAACCCCGAAATTCTTAAAGTACTCCAATACACCGATAATCTGGGATCAGTCTGACCATCCCGGAAATATCCCTGAACCCGGCACACAAGCTCTTGTTGTAAGCCCTATTGTTCAAAATACTAGGCTAAGAAGAGTGCTGATGGATGGAGGATCCAGCATTAACATAATGTACCTGGATACACTGAAGCACCTGAAGATTTCCGAGTCTCAGCTCAACTACAGCAATATACGCTTCCATGGTATCGTCCCTGGCAGGCAAGCACGATCCCTAGGAGAAATTTCCCTAGATGTCACCTTCGGAGATAAAGATCACTTCCGTCAGGAAAAAGTATCCTTCGAAGTAGTGCCGTTCGAAAGCGTGTATCACGCAATACTCGGACGTCCAGCTTTCGCCAAATTCATGGCAAGATCCTGTTATATTTATAACAAGCTGATGATGCCAGGACCCAAGGGAGGAGTAATCACTATAGCTGGTGATTTTAAGCTGGCAAATGAGTTGGAAAAAGAAAACGCCCTTTGCGCTCAGAGAGTTATAGCAAAGGAAGAACTGAAAGAATTAGCCAAGGAGGTATCGCCGTCAGAAATGCCGGCAGGAAAAGAAACTCGGAAGCCAACAGACAGCTTCAAGGCATCCGAGAATACAAGACAGGTAATCCTAGATCCCAAAGATCCGACAAAATTTGTCGTCGTAGGGACTGGGATGACTGACAAATAGGAAGGCGAGCTCATCAAGTTCCTCCGTGAGAACTGGGATATTTTTGCCTGGTGTCCAGCGGACATGCCAGGTGTACCCAGGGAACTTGCTGAGCACCAACTTAAGGTTATTCCTGGATCAAAACCCGTCAAACAAGGTCTCCGTCGATTTGACGGAAGAAGACGGAAGGCTATTGGCAAGGAAATTATCCGGCTTTTAGCAGCGGATTTCATCAAGGAAGTGATCCATACTGACTGGTCCGCAAATCCGGTATTAGTACCGAAGAAAGACACTACTGCTCTTAGAATGTGTATAGATTACACAGGCTTGAACAAATTGTGTCCGAAAGATAGGTTCGCATTACCGCGAATCGATCAAATAATAGATGCCACAGCAGGCTCTGAGCTTTTGTGCTTTTTGGATGCATACTCCGGGTACCACCAAATACGCATGAAAAAGGAAGATCAAATTAAGACTTCTTTCATAACCCCATACGGGACGTATTATTACGTAACCATGCCGTTTGGCCTGAAGAACGCAGGTGCAACCTACCAGCGCTGCATGCAACGTTGTTTGCATAGTCAGATTGGAAAAAATGTCCATGTTTATGTGGACGATATTGCCGTCGTAACCAAGGAAAAAGATACACTCCTTGAGGATTTGCGAGAAACTTTCGAAAATTTACGCACCTACAAGATGAAGTTGAATCCATCTAAGTGCGTATTCGGGGTTCCCTCAGGAAAACTTCTGGGTTTCATCGTTTCTCACAGAGGAATAGAAGTTAACCCGGAAAAGATCAAGGCAATCTTGAACATCACAAAACCTACCTGCGTCAAAGATGTCCAAAGATTGACGGGTTCCGCAGCTGCCGTTAGCAGATTTATTAGTCGGCTGGGGGATAAAGCATTACCACTATACAAGCTGCTGAAAAAATCCGACAAGTTCGAATGGACAGAAGAGGCCGATGCGGCGCTGACTCAGTTAAAGGAAACCTTGATGAAAGCTCCGATTTTGGCATCCCCAAAAGACGAAGAGCCCATGTTATTGTACCTTACGGCTACAAATCGGGTTATTAGTGCGGTAATCGTTGTGGAACGGTTAAAGGAAGAACAAAGCATACCAGACCAACATCCGGTATATTACATAAGCGAAGTTTTTTCCGAGTCAAAACAAAGGTACCCACACTACCAGAAACTGGCGTATGGTGTATTTTTCGCATCTAGAAAACTACGCCATTACTTCCAAGGGCATTCCATAACAGTGGTTAGTAAAGCACCACTAGGAGACATCATAAACAATGCAGAGGCAACCAGCCGAGTAGCCAAATGGGGCATTGAGCTGGCAGCCTTCGACATTAAGTACCAGCCAAGGACGGCCATAAAATCCCAGGTTTTGGCAGATTTTGTTGCCGACTGGACAGAAGCAATGGAAAACACACCAATGCCGGAGTCCGAGTACTGGATCATGCACTTTGACGGATCCAAGATGAAGGAAGGAGCTGGGGCTGGCGTAGTCTTAAAATCTCCTAAGGGAGACACAATGGAGTACGTGTTGCAAATACACTTCAACGCCAGTAATAACGTGGCAGAATATGAGGCTTTGCTTCACGGCTTGCATATCGCAAAAGAAATAGGAGTGAAGCGCATACTGTGCTATGGCGACTCGGATTTGGTGCAGCATCAGCTCAACCAAACCTGGGACGCAAAAAGCCCTATAATGGCCGAATATCGGAGAACGGTAGATGAATTCGCCATCTGTTTCTTTGGATTCGAGGTCCTTCACATCAAAAGGGAGGAAAACTGGAACGCGGATGCGCTAGCCCGCATGGGATCAGAAAGGGTAAAAACCTTACCGCCAGGAGTATTCGTTCAGCACTTACATGAGCCATCCATAAAAGGTGGAGACGTTGATTACCCGCTGGCGTCTGAATCGATTGAAGTCATGATCGTTAAACCGGACTGGACAATTCCGTACTTAAACTTCTTAGTCAATCAGAAGTACCCGGAAGGAGCAGACGAAGTCTTGCAAAGACAAATACATCGTCGATGCAAAGGATACACAGTAATTGACGGTTGCCTATATAAACGCAGTATTTCTGGAATTTTTCAGCGGTGCATTTCACCAGAAGAAGGAAGAGAAATACTGGAGGAAATCCACGCCGGCGATTGCGGACATCATGCTCAATCAAAAAGCATAGTCAAAAAAGCATTCCGCGCGGGTTTTTTCTGGCTAACAGCCAAGACAGTTGCCGAGCATATAGTTAATACATGTGCAGGTTGTCAATATTACGCTAAGCAGACCAATTTGCCGGCCCAAGCACTTAAAACTATCCCCATTACGTGGCCGTTTGCGGTCTGGGGGCTAGATATGATGGGACCGTTCAAAACCGCAAGAGGCGGACTTACTCATTTGCTAGTAGCAGTGGATAAGTACACCAAATGGGTGGAGGCTAAGCCCATCAAAAAATTGGATGGTGCAACTGCTAGAAATTTCATCATCGACTTGGTGATGAGATACGGTGTGCCACACAGCATAATAACCGACAACGGGACAAATTTCTCCATCGGAGAGTTGGCAAGATATTGCCGACAAACGGGAATTCGCCTAGATCTAGCATCTGTGGCACACCCGCAATCCAATGGACAGGTTGAGCGAATGAATAGCTCAATCCTGCAAGGAATACGCCCAAGACTCGAAACTCCTCTTCATAGAGCGGCCGGAGCATGGGTAGAAGAGTTGCCTTCCGTGATTTGGAGTATTAGAACGACGCCAAATAGGTCAACTGGGCAAACCCCGTTTTTCCTAGTTTACGGCGCAGAAGCTATTCTCCCAACAGATATGATCCATGATAGCCCAAGAGTGCAAGATTTTGACGAATCGGACGCCGAAGAAGCACGACAAAATGCCGTTGATCTCCTAGAAGAGGAACGAGAGCTTGTGCTTCAAAGGTCCGCCATTTACCAGCAGGGTTTAAGACGTTACCATAGTCGGAAAATTAGGCATCGTTCTTTTAAAGAAGGTGACCTAGTGCTGAGGTTGGTGCAGCAAAGGAAGCACAAATTAGCCCCAGTATGGGAAGGGCCATTTGTCATAAGTAAAGCCATGAAAAATGGATCATACTATCTTGTTGACATTCGAGATACGGAAGACGATCCCGAGAAACCGAATCGCAAAAGAAAGATAGATGATGAGCTAGGAGAGACAAAGAGACCTTGGAGCATCCAACAGTTACGTCCCTTCTATACTTAGTTCAATATCTATGTAAACATCTTTTGAGATCATGAAATAAAGTCATTGGAATTCTGATATCCATGTTTTTTACAAGTTCATTATAGTAAAAGCATGTTTCCACCTTTTCTATTTCCCAATGATCTTACAAAATACTCAATGTTAACCCGAATTGTGCCTGCGTGCTCGGCGTTAAAAAACTGAACGATTTCAGCCTGTTAATGGCTAAAGGAAACTCGGATTGTGCCTGCGTGCCCAAGTTTCAAGAAAGTTCCTTACAAATCTTTAAGCATTACCTGATCGAATATATGTTGGGTCATTGGATCTGGTTAGTAAAAATGCCTTTAGTATGGTCCATGTTTTCGAGTTCTAACTGATTGGTTATACCCAGTTACTCGTTATGACGATCATAATGCTATCGAGTCATTTAAAACACTAAAGACAGTCAAAACACATATGCCAGAGAACTTAGTAGATAGGGGAGCAATTCAACCCGACAAACTTACAAGGAATTTCATAATTCAAAGCTGCAAAAGGCGGAGTTCTTGTTTCACAAATGAAATAGAAGCATTACAGTATGAATTACAGTGTAAATAGCGCTCCTATTATACAAATCCATCATCCAGGTTAGAGGCAGTCCTTCAAGCATCCGAGTCTTCCTCGCTGCTTTCATCTTCGGGGACCGCGGGAACCTCTTCTTCTGGATAAGTGATAGAAATGTTAAGCATGGAAGCAATCTTGGTAGCGTGGCCTTTGACTTCATCAAAGATGGCGGTTCGTTGATCCTCTGTATACCCTTGAGGGACACCAGAGGCCACGCGCCAAGATTTCGCGTCAGGATAGTGCAGGCGCATAAGGCCTAGTGCCATGCGCGCACCACCTCGTGCAGCGGAGCGTAGGATGAATTCCTTTGATCCCGCAACTTCCATGATGGCACCCGGAAGTTTGTAAACTTCCGAGAAATCTATAGTACTTGCGGGAAGGAACTTGTTAATCAATTGCACTCCTGCATTTCTGATCGCGTTCCATACTTCTCCAAAAGCTCGGATTTTCTCAATCCGAGAAATGCCTGGAATATTCCCTGTTTTGATGGCAGAAACAAGTTTAGGCCACGAAAGAAGAGGAAGTAAGACATGGAGAAATTGGTAAAAGGAACTAACTTACCAAGAACCTTGTCAATTTCGGTGCCTTCTTTCATGCGCGGGAATATCATACTTTCAAAATCATGGATAATAGATTTATTTTCCGCTGCTTGCAAAGAAGCCTGGGATTAAGCAATCCCAAGGGCCAGATTACTGGCCTCCAGGTCTTTTTCAACTTTCGTAAGTTCCTTGCGAAGGCTCGAGTTTTCTGCGCGGAGCCGAGATACATTGCTAGCATCCTTGGCTATTTTGTTGGCTTTTGCTAAAGCAGCTAGGGGACACAAAAACATTTCGAGCTTATGAAAATTTGGGACAAATGTTATCCGGATAAAAACTGCAGAGAATACATACCTGTTGTTTCAGACAATTGTAGCTGAGATGACGCCAGCTCGTTGCTTCTCAACTCAATCATGGATTGAAGGGTTTTTACTTCTCTACTTTTGAGATTAAGCTTCTTAAAAACTTCCAAGTTTATGGCATCTGCGGAATGCTGAATACGGAAATGAAAGCCAAAATGCTTAAGTGTGAACAAGCATATGATAAAACATTAAGAAGAATTCCGATTTTCAACTTAATGCTTGGGGGCTAGAGGTATCACCTGGCTCATTTCTCGCAAGTCGGCCAAGTTCTCGTTGAATTCTTTGGCATATTCAGTAAAAAGAATCCAAACGTGATGAAGGCCATCTTGTAAGACCTGGCGAGGGTTAAATACAATATCATTACGAACCACTAATCCACCTTGTGGCCAAGGACGAATTAGAGGGGCAGGAGCGAAGAACTTTTTAGCCTCCGGACGAATATATCCGAGATCGTCGAACGGTTCTTCTTTTATCCGGATGTTACTGTCCAAATTGGAGACGGGCTCGTTTCCAGTAGAGGTCCAGAGATTTTCGCCTGTCTGAGCTTCCGTTCTATTCCTTGGGCCCATGGCTGCAGAAGAAGATTCTTCTTTGATAGCAGCCTTATGTTTCTTCAGCTTCTTTGTTTTCAAAGGAGTTGGCGCAAGACTGCAAGAAGAATATCTGAGAGTTAAAAATCTCGAAGAACTGAGGGAGGATGGTAACTAGGAAAAACCCGGTAAAATACCTGGAGGTGGCGACAGGAATTCCGTCAACAGTTACCATCTTCTCGAAAGTCACCTGCCTTTTGCGCTTCCGGTTGTTGTAAAACCTATCATGTATTTCGCTGAGTTCGGCATCGGAAGCAAGATCATTCCCTCCGAGTTCGTTGAACTAGGAAAGAATTCACAACATGATCAAAAGGTGGAGATACAAGTTAATCTGAGGAAAACTCGGAAACAAGGAAAGTACAAATGCCTTAGGAACTCGATTTTCCACGTGATAAATGGCTAGGTTTTCTTCGATTTGGGCGCTGGAGGCAACTAGCTGATGAAGCCGCTTTATAAAATCTTTCTTGGTATAGGCTTTATCTGTTCCCCTCATGCTATCTTCTGGCCCTTGGTATTCGCAAAGAAGCCGGGAACGAAATGAAAGGGGTTGAATGCGACGTCCGAACCAGCATAAAACAGTGTCTTTCCCAGTTAAGGAAGGTTTGGAAGAAGTGAGCTTGGCAATACGGCGCTTTATCTTCATTAAATTTTCCGGCAATGTCTCAACTGCTTTAGCTGTCCAACTCTCTCGAGGAATGGCGGCAGAATTAACGAATGAAGGAACCCCGATTTCCTTTCCAGGGAATGGGATGTCCTGATGGTAAAAGAAGGAACCCAGCCAGGATTTGGTGGGTTCTGGCATTTGTATCCTCGGGTACCAATCCTCTCTATTTTCCCGAAGAATAAAAGATATGGTTCCACAGATAGGGGAAATACCTTCTGTGATGTTTTGTTTTACTTCAAAACAGTATTGCCAAAAATCTAGACTAGGGTTTGTTCCGAGATATCCCTCAAAAAGGGCTTGGAAGCTAGCTAGATATAGGATGGAATTCGGAGAGAGATTATGTGGTTGGACGCCGTAATAGTTAAGGATGTCTATGAAGAAGGCGGAAGGTGGTAAACCCATACCTCGTGTAACCTGAGATGTAAGGAGGATACACTCTCCGTTTTTTGGTCTGGGCTCGGGTTCACCATCTGACTTTCGCCATTTGCCTTTAACTATCAATCCCTCTTTTGACATTTGTCGAAGTAGGACGAGGGAAGAGTTACTCGGACTCCAGTTGCCGACAAATTATGCTTCTCCAGCGGCGGCGAGCTCGTCGCTGAGGGGTTGGATCTTCTCCTCCGCCGTTTCTGGAGCTAACGGCGGGGAGGCTGCGGAGCTCGATCCCGCAACGTCCGCGGCGGCGGAAGGATTTGCGTCACCCGCCGCGGAGGCCGTCGTCTTCTCCGGCTCGTCGCCGGTGCGCTTGGGGGATCCCAGTTGCGGATCTAGATCGCTGATAAGCTCGTTGATGGCGGCGCGGGTCGGCGATGACGGCGAGGAGGCCATCTTGTGGTGGTGCGTTCTGGTGTGCTTGGATGCTAAGAGCGCCTGGGACAAGTGCTTCGCTCTCGAGCTCGTTCGCGTCAATGGCGTGGGCAGTGGGGAGTGAGGAAAGTTTTCGTCGAGGACGAGGACGGCTATTTATAGCCGGGAAACCGTTTAGATGCGTGCCAACGGCTATTTTGACCGTTGAATGTTTGCCGCGTGTCGCTCGCCGGAAAATCCGTGAAATGAAACGACGGAGTAATGATGATTATCTCCTCGTTTCCCGCGCGAATCTGTCAGAGATACGTTTCTGGGTTTTTCCGAGTAAATCTCGAACGTCGCTTACGTCAGCATGGTTGAGTGCGCTGACGTAGAAAGTTTCTTCTCCACGAAGGATCGTGAGAGAAAAGCCGGATTTTCAGGATTCCGAGTTTCATGTCACCATCTTTTTTCAAATGAAGAATGAGAAGAATCAAGACTGCTGAATCAGTATTTCTCGGACAAAGAATATTTGGCGAATAGCGGAGAATCAGAGTTTTGATCCTTCTTGGGGGCTACTGTCGGATATATACCAAATAGGGGTATAGAAGATGGTGGGCCAAGTGCCGGATTACCAGGGTGGCCTAAGTGGTAGTGGGCTTAGGTCCATTAGGCGGCCCAGTAGTCCGACGCGCAGAAGCCGGATTCTAGAAGAACCCAGATCACAGCCCATGTGATCTGGCTTGGAGGAGAAGACGGATTCCTTGCTTTCCAAGTTACAAGTTACCGTAGTTTTCTAGGTTTCCTATTCTGTAAGCCCTAATCCAGCTATTATATAAAGCCGGACGGGAGATAAACATAACAACGAGAAAACAGAGAAGCTCTACGCCAACTCGCCGAGAAGCTCATCCTCGTCGAGTAGCTTAGATCTAAAACCCTCACATTGTAACCCTGTTTACGGGCTTTAGTCCCAATTAGTGAGAAGTGCAGGAGTAGGCACGTCGTACTGTCGCGACGTACCGAACCTGGGTAAAATCCTGTGTTCTGTGTTACTACGCTATCCCGTTACCCCACGTCTCTACCGTAGTCTCATGGCACCCCCGTCTATGAAAACTACTACGATGTCTCGACACAACACGGGTAAAGGGCACAAACCTCGCGAGGGTTAAAACTAAGATCTTAACCGTGTTCCATTGGTTAGGACAATTCAACAACTAGATGGGAAACATGACATATCTCGTTCACCTTGTCTTATTAATTACTACTAATTTGACTATGGGTTATTGGAGAAGTGCCTGATGGTGTTTCAACGTGCTAATCCAAAAAGGGTAGGAGCGCTTTTCTATCAACCAAAGTGTCCAATTATGTGCAAAATTACTTTCTATTAAAAGATAGGACAAATGTCTTTATGCAAACTAGCCCAGAAACTCCACCAGCCAAATATGCATGTAGATTAGTAACTTGCCATTTATATCCACCATAGTGTCACTTGCCAATACATTAAATTGTATTGACTCCCTTGTGGCTGCATATTCCAACGTGCAGATGGCTCCGATGACGAGTGAGGATTTCGTTTAGGTTCTCGAGTCTACAACCAACATGTTTTGCATGTGGCACATGAAGAGGATGAGGATCATTGATGTACTATGTTTCCGCTGCAGAAGTTTGTATTTACGCTAGCCTTGAGCTATGCAAGTTGTAAAACAATTTTGTAAAGTCTGGATCATGCGATATAATAAAGTTGTTGACGCATTTGCATGATATTTCATCTTGTACTATGGTGCTAGCAATTGATCCAGGGACTAACACAATAACACAGGGGTTCTTGCCTTTATTAAAAGGTGGGAGCGCTACAGGTTTGTGAGACGTTGCATCACTTGCAACAAGGCTAAGTCTAAACTGAAACCACATGGTTTATATACTCCTCTTCCTGCACCTACTACACCTTGGGAAGACATTAGTATGGATTTTGTGTTAGGATTGCCAAGGACTAAAAAGGACACGATTCTATATTTGTGGTAGTGGATAGGTTCTCTAAAATGTCACATTTTATTGTATGCCACAAGAGCGACGATGCGTCGCATATTGCTAATCTGCTTTTCAGGGACATAGTGAGATTGCATGGAGTACCCAAGACTATTGTTTCTGATCGTGACGTGAAGTTTATGAGCTATTTCTGGAAGACACTTTGGGGGAAACTGGGGGAAACAAATGTACAAACGGGGGTGGTGAATCGCACATTATCCACATTGTTGCGAGCCATGATTAAAAAGAACCTGCGGGAGTGGGAGGAGTGTTTGCCACATGTTGAGTTTGCATGCAATAGGTCTATACATTCTACTACTCAGCTATGCCCGTTTGAGGTGGTGTATGGTTTTAATCCAATAACACCACTTAATTTGTTGCCACTTCCTATACAAGAGAGAGTCAATATGGAGGCTTCAAAACGTGCTGATTTTGTGAGGAAGATCCATGAGAAGACAAAGCAAGCAATTGAGAAGACAGGAAGACATGTAGCTGAGAGAGTTAACAAGAAGAGGAAGGAAGTACTATTTCGGCCAGGTAATTTGGTGTGGGTGCATTTTCGCAAGGACAGATTTCCAACATTGAGCAAGTCCAAGTTGATGCCAAGAGGTGCCGGTCCATATAAAGTGCTTGAGAAGATAAATGATAATGCCTACAGATTGATCTTCCTAGTGATGACTTTTGGTGTGAGTAATTCTTTCAACGTGGCTGATCTATCACCATACCATGGCGAGGACCTTAATGCGTCAAGGAAGACGCCTTTTCAAGGGGGGGAGGATGCTGAGGACATCCCTAGTTCTTCTACACTTTCTCCTATTAAAGATGTTGTTGTTCACAACAAACCTAATGAAGTGAGGATTGGAACTATGACAAGATCAAGAACAAAGCTATTAGAATAGCAGGTGAACTCACTCTTATTAGATTATGATGTTTTTCATTCTGAGAAGTTTATACTACCTAAATACATGCATTTGTGTATGATTCAGATTATTGATAACACAAGCATTATGGGAGGAGAGGAGCATGGCGCTATGGTGCACACATGGGAGAACACATGGAATATGTTGATCAAGAAATCATAAGGAAGGAGAAGAAGGCAGAAGCTAAAGAAGGGGAAACTGAGAGCATTAAGGACATGTCCTTGTTTGTTTCAGCCCCATAATTTTGTGGTCTGTTTGGGAGGCTTATGGGGGCACCAAGGACATGTCTTAGGGTGTCCCATTGCAAGTTGAATAAGGACCTGCGAGTCCAAATTATGGCCGCACCCAATGGGTCGGTTTGTATCAAGTGGGTCGAGTCCAAACTCAATGGTTTGAGTCCTAGTCGGTTTGGGAGGGTGATGCTTGCGCATTGGCTTGTGGCTGCACCCCCTCCCTCTCTCTTGTATACCTCCCATCTGCGTGTGGAGAGGTTTATACTACCTATAAGATAAACCCTAAACTCCATTGTTTGATTGCTTGAAGCATTCATGTGGAATTAATACCATTGCAAGTTTTGCGTGCTATCCTCTGTTCCATTTGGAATTAGTAGGTACAGAACTGATACGTCATAAACATATCTATAATTTCTGATGTTCCATTTTGTTTTCATCCCATATGCTACATGTTTTCCTTAAAATTTATGTTCTTTTTATTGATTTCCAGGTACTAACCTATTGACAAGAAGCCATAGAGCCAGTTCCCTGTTTTCTGATGTTTTTAGTGTCAGAAAAGTTGTTCTTGAAATATTCTCAGATTTGGAAAATTCGAAGCCCGGAAGTCTTAGAATTCCCGAAGATACCACTTCATCCCGAGAAACACCTGAGGCCGCTCTCATCGTCAACCCGAGATCGGGAGGGTTCTGGAGCTCTCCCCGGCACCCTGCCGGGAGGGGAATTCTTCACCGGAGGGGTCTACACCACCATGCCCGCCTCCGGAGTGATGCGTGAGTATTTCAACCCTGGACTACGGGTCCATAGTAGTAGCTAGATGGCTGTACTTCCACCTTATGCCTGATGTTTAGATCTCGTGAGCTGCCTCACATGATCGAGATCATCTATTTGTAATGCTACATGTTGTGTTTGCTGGGATCCGATGATTATTGAATGCTATGTCTGTTGATTATCAATATATCATGTTATCTTCATGTGTATGTTATTTATGATCTTGCATGCTCTACATTGTTAGTAGATGCTCTGGCCAAGTAGATACTAGTGACTCCAAGAGGGAGTATTTATGCTCGATAGTGGGTTCATGCCTCCTTTGCATCTGTGCTCGAGTGACAGAAACGTGAAGGATGGAGGATGTGCTGTTGCCATTAGGGAGAAAACAACGATGTTTACTTAGTTTACATTACACACTTTGCTTACTGCGATTATCTGTTGCTTGCAACTTAATGCCCAACGTTTGTTCGGATGATATTCGAAGGGTGGATTATTAGTCATAGATGAAGTTGGATGACAGTCTATGTATTTTGTTGTAATGCCCGCATGAATCTCATAGTAATCTTTATGCCATGCATGTTCTTTATCTGTCAATTGCTTATCTATAGTTTGTTCACCACGCATGTTAGCTATCTCTTATGGAGAGACACCTCTAGTGATCTGTGGACCCCGGTCCATTTTCTCATACTGATAATACACACACTGCTTCCATTGTTTTCACACTGCTTTCACACTGCTGCTACTGTTTTCATACTGGTCTCATATTGTTTTCCACACAATTTAACCTCTTTGTTATCAGCAAAACCGGTGATATTGACAACCTCACTTCTTCGTTGGGGCAAAGTGAATTGTTTGGGTTGTGTAAGTTCCACGTTGCTGCTGAACCGGTAGTGCGCACTACCATCTCAGCTGCATCAACCTTCTGAAGTTACTCCTTCCTCCTACTATTCGATTCAACATTGGTTTCTTTTTGAGGGAAACTTGCTACTTTGCTCTTCATACCTTACTCTTGGGGTCTCCCAACGAACGCGTGTTACACGCGCATCAAGGAAATTTCTGGCGCCGTTGCCGGGGAGGAAGAGAATTTCTACAAGTGGGGTCTCTCACCTCCAATCATTTTTACTTTGTTATTGTTTTCCTTGTTACTTGGTTTATCATGCTTGCTAGCAATGTTTGATGTCTTTGAAACTATATCTAATTAGCAAGATGGGTTCATGGATGAACAACAAAAATATTATAAGTAACACCGATTGTCACAAAAAGGGATACACTTATGGGAGCAAATTAATAAATTGCATGACTATGATAAAAACTTGTGCTCTACTTATAATGTTAATTATTGCTTTGGTAATTCTTGTTGCTGTAGGAGGTATAAACACCTCCCTTTTCAATTCAAGTACAATGATGATGTTGCCATATCTTCTTATGTTAAGGGAAATTATGACTTTGATCATGTGGAACAAATTGAGGAATTTATTTCTTGGAAGGGTGCATTCGAAATTGCCTATTTGCTTGAAAGTATTGATGATGCACCTTATAAATATGAGATTTATGATATACTTGAATACTGCTTTGATAATTACAAGGATTGTAATTACTACATACTTCAATATCTTAATCAATTATGTTCCCCAAAGAGAGAGACTAATGCCTTGCAGGAACCTATGGAAGAAGAAACTGCTGAATCTGGAAGCTCATTGGATGGAAAAGTGCAGCAGAGTGATGATCAAGAGGAGGAAGAATGGAGCTACGCATATCTACCTTCCAATGATAGTAACTCTTTAACTCATACATTATTTGATGAAAGTGATGATCCTATTGATTCTTTTGAAATATCCCTTTTTGATGGAATTGATACTTGCTATACTTGTGACCTTGATACTACTATGAATGAAAATTGTGAGAATGATATTGCTATTGTTATTTATGATAATCCATGCTACTTTGATAAATCCTATGATAATCCTCTATTTATTCCAACTATTGATATGCATGATCATGAGGAAGTTTGTTTACAAAATTTATATGATAATGCTCTAGATGATGGCCCCATGTTACTTGATGTTATAAATTATAATGATACTAAAAATAGGACTGCTATAATGTTTCCTATACCTTTTATGAGTGATAAATCATCTCGTTTTGATATTGCTAAATGTGGGAAAAAAGAGCTGATTTTAAATTTTGATCCCACTGTTTTGAAGCTTGATATGAATTGTGTGCTTTTAGACCACGACAAATGTGTTTTATCTGATAATTATATTGTTGAGTTTGTTCATGATGCTACTGAAAGTTATTATGAGAGAGGAAAATATGGTTGTAGGAATTTTCATGTTACTAAAACACCTCTTTTTGTTGAAAGTTTTGAAGTTGCTCTTGTTCTACCTTCCCATGATTTCTAGTTTGAGCTTCTTTATCTTATTTCTATACAAGAATCTGATGCATAGGAAGTGGGTTAGACTTAAATTTGTTTTATAATTGCTTATTGATGCTCTATTTTCTTAATTCATATTTCTAATGTGAGCATCTTCTTCATTTGAAAACACTTGAATCCACTTTTCTGGGCCTAGCAAAAAGGCGTTAAAGAAAAAACCCATGGTTTTATTTTTGCGGTGTTTTTCTCTGTTTTCTTTGAGTCAAGGGGTTGTATAATTCTGTAGAAACTCCTTCGTATCTTTATTTTCATGTTTTAGTTCTGCCAAGTAAAGTTTCTGACGAAAGTTGGAGTTGGTTTTGGATTTCTACGCAGGAAACAGATTTCTGCTGTCCACCGTAAAAAATCGTATAAAATCCAGAAAGATCAAAATTATCTGAATTTCTTTGTGCTTATTCCTCAGTTAATTCTTCAACTTTTTCGTTCTTTAAGTTTTTTATCTGAGCAACATAAGTGCCCCGAAAAAAATTCCTCTTTACGGACTGTTCTGGTTTTGGCAGGTTTTGCCGTTTTTCTTGCATTTGCTCTTTAACGATGTCAAGTGGATTTCTTTGCTTCACGAAACATCAGTGGCTGTAGATAATTTTTAAAAGTATCAATAGAACTTGTGCGCATGCAGAAGCCATGAATTTTTATTTGCTGCACTAACCCTCTAATGCAAATTACTCTTTGAGTGGGTGTGAAGGAAGTTTTCAAGGGTCAAGAGAAGAGGGTGATATAATGTGATCAAGAAGAGTGCAAGGTCAAAGCTTGGGGATGCCCCTGTGGTTCATCCCAGAAAATTCTAAGAAGACTCAAGCATCTAATCTTGGGGATGCCCAAGGCATCCCCTTCTTCATCAACAATTTATCAGGTCACTTCTAGTGAAGCTATATTTTTATTCGGTCACATCATATGAAGTTTACTTGGAGAGTTTGTTTGTTTTTATTTTGTTTTCCTTTGTTTTCTTTTGTTTTCCTTGCTAAAATAATATAGTTGGACCCTAGCATTCTTTGTTTTGGAGAGAGACACACTCCGCTTTTTCATGTGAATACTTGCTATGCTCGTATTATTAGTTTTTCTTCTAGCTGCTGCAAAATTCATGTTTAGCTCCTGTTTTTCTTGCATCTCTTATTCAGAGCTTCTAGTTTTAGTAGAGTTGTGTTAGTACTCTCTTGTTTCATTGCTATATCTCTTCTAGAGTTTTTGTTGTTTGGTGTTTGGTAGAAAATGCTACGTGTGGTAGATGGTATAATGGAAAAGCTTGCATATTCTTATAGATCATTAAACTGTTTCACTTAATTATTTGCTGTTGTTTTGAGATATTAATTTTCTTAATGGTAAACTTGCTGGTTTAGTACAATAAAAACATATAATGGTTGGTATAGAAGATTGAAACTGTTCCACACTCAAATAACCAGTTGATAGGATACTCATATATGACTTCCTTTGCTGATAGAAATCGTAATGGATTTTTGTTACGCGCTACGGTCGGGGTAGCTAACAGTGACTTGTCACTGCCATGGACCCTCTTGGAGTGATTTTCATTATGCGTTGTGATATCATGATTTTATTTGGAAACTTTCAACTTGTGAGTTCTATGTTGCGGTTTTCTGGCAATTCCACCATCCATATTTGCTAGCCTCTTCGGTACTGTGCATTGCTCATTCTCACATTGAGAGTTGGTGCAAACTTCGCCAGTACATCCAAACCTCGTGGGAGAACTTTGTTCTTCTACACATAAGCCAAAATTTATCTTCCTCAAAACAGCCACCATACCTACCTACCCATGGCATTTCCATAACCATTCCGAGAACTTTGTTCTTCTACACATAAGCCAAAATTTCATCATTATGTTACTTGTCATGCCTCATTTTTATTTTGTATACTGGTACACTGGCAGGAGAATTTAGTTTTATTCATCAGAGATATTTCAGTTCGAGTTATGAGTACTAAAAGTGTGTTGATTCATTGTAAAATAGAGTGTTGCCCTACTAGTGAGGTTATATATCAAAAAAAAAAGAGAAAAAGCCCAAAAGAGAAAAGAGAGAGGCAAAAGACAGAAAATAAAGAGAGAGGGGGAAGCATTACTATCATTTATTTCACACTTGTGCTTTTTTTTAGCATCATTACTTCAGTTTGGAGAGAGGTTTCATATTATG
Source organism: Alopecurus myosuroides (assembly GCA_028641055.1). Classification (NCBI taxonomy): domain Eukaryota; kingdom Viridiplantae; phylum Streptophyta; class Magnoliopsida; order Poales; family Poaceae; genus Alopecurus; species Alopecurus myosuroides. The sequence continues at coordinate 109,383,395 of CM054063.1, read as the reverse complement.
ACTTGCAAAACTATGTGGGGATCTTACATTATAGAACTTGGCTTATATATTCCAATGATGAGCCTCCTCAAAAGATCTCTAGGTCTTCGTGAGCAAGCTGGTTGGATGCACCCCCACTAGTTCCATTGGAGAGCTTTCATACACTTATAGCTCTATGTGCATCCGTTGTGTGACAATCACTACTACTTGCATAACTTCATTATAAGACTTCCTCTTGTCTAATGATCACTTTCAGTTGTGTGAGACTTTCTTCCATTGACCATCCAAACCCACCATGATGTTCTTTTAGCCACAACATCCTGGTGCCAGGAACCAATACTTTGATCCTAACAGGAGTTGTTGTGAGAGTTTGATGCCTTGGATGATTATATTGTTGTTCTTGAAGCTTAAATAATCTTTAATATACTTTGCACAGTGGATTGTCTTTTAGTATTGATTCATTGAAATGTTTTACTTTGTTTTTTCAAATGGTTTATACATTACTCTTTGATGTGAACTATAAACCACAACCTTTATTCATTTGATCCTAGTTTACATGATTTACATTACTATGATGATCAAGTCTATGTTGGTAGCATGTCACCTGAGAAATTATTTGTTTTGTCGTTTACCTACTCGAGGACGAGTAGGAACTAAGCTTGGGGATGTTGATACGTCATAAACGTATCTATAATTTCTGATGTTTCATGTTGTTTTCATGCCATATGCTACATGTTTTCCTTACACTTCATGTCATTTTTATCGATTTCCCGGGACAAACCTATTGATAAGAGCCATAGAGCCAGTTCCATGTTTTCTGCTATTTTTAGTTTTAGAAAAGTTGTTCTGGAAATATTCTCGGAATTGGAAAATTCGAAGCCCAGAAGTCTTAGAATTCACGAAGATACCACTTCTTCCCGAGAAACACCCAAGCCGCCGTCATCGTCAATCCGAGATCGGGAGGGTTCTGAAGCTCTCTGTCGTGGTGGTATCACGTCAGATGCCATGGGATGGCTAAAGTTGTGGCCGATGGACGCTGGAGGTGCTCGGGGAGGGATCACACGGCGAGTAGCCGCGTGTGGGATGTCTCAAGCAATGCAAACAACACGATCTTACCCAGGTTCAGGGCCCTCGGGTGGAGGTAACACCCCTACTCCTGCCTTTCTCTCTATATGTGTGTTACCGAGTAGCCACAGTACAAATCAGGCCTTCAGCCGAGTAGCCACTCTAGCTCTCTAGTTCTCTCTATGTGAAGTGAAGCAACGCTAAGTGTCGACTGAATCGTAAGGCAACGTCCCTCGCGCAGGAGGGGGCAGGGCACCTTATATACTGGTGCCCAGCCGAATAGAATAAGACTAAAAGGTACAGCTGATGGGACAGGCGCACTGCAGAACAGAGCACGCCTCCGGCTTCTCGCTGACGCGGGCGCCGTAAGTCGTCGCGCCGTTCGGAGATGGGACCTGTCCACCTTGTCAGTGAGATAGGGTAGGCCCCTAGCCCTGTCCTGTCCCCTCTGTCAGTGACATGACTTGACATGCGCCTACCGCACTGTAGCCACGCCGTAGCGCGGATAATCACGCGCTCCGTAAGTTGAACCGCACGTAGGTACGGACGCAGGATACGCGGGATCCCTTGTCAGAACGGCTCCATTGACTTCTGGCCTGAGTAGGAACTCACTCCCTCTACTCGGACCAACTTCTTTACTCGGACGAACATAACTTGCTTGATTTCTTCTCTTGGCCACTGGCTGGTACGGCAGGATACAAACCTACCGGGTAGCAGGTACCGGGCACTTGCCTTACCCCTACTCGGGGGTAACCCCCCGACATTAGTCCCCAAAGCTGGTAGAGTCCTGCAAACTTGTTCACTAGGCCCTGCCAGCTTAAAACAAACCTTGTCTTTGTAGCTGAAAGGGGCCGAGTAGCACCTCCACACGGCCCTTCAATTCTTGCTTGCATCTCTACTTCTCCGAATAGCAATGTCTTCCTTCTGTGATGCCGAGTAAAATGACTTAGTGAAATCTCGAACTTGCTCCCGCCGAATCAGAGCGAATCCACCTCTGCGTGTCACTACGGGGCACGTGTCACACCCCTGTGCCCCCGACACCTCGGTGCCTGGAATACAGCAGGCCACGCGCCAATAACTGCACCCCGACCCACTAGCTTGTTAAGTCACTTCAACCGTACTCGAGTGCCCAGGATCTCGACGTGGGATTAAGTGCGCCCGTTACGCGCGCGATATGCGCTGTGTGCGTTTCTAACGGCTGCGCAACCCACGCCGCACGATCTCTGCGCACGATCGATCCACGATTAAATCACTGGTAACCGCAACTCGAGAGGGAGGGATAAATACCCCCTCGACGCTCCCTTCCCTTCTTTCTAGTTCTTTCCAATCTCGCGCCCCCTCGTCTCTCCGCCACCGTCGAGCACACCGCCACCGCAAACCCTTGCTGCGCCGCTGCTCCACGCACCGCGAGAGAGACAGAGAGCAACTCCTCTGCTTGTTTCCGCCTCTGATTTCTCACAAGTTCTTCCGCCTCCATGGCTCGCGGAGATGACGATGCGGCAGCCCGTGCCGGCTGGGAGGGATCTGAAGTCACGGCGGAGGACTGCCAGTGGCTTGTCAACACCCGCCGTGTCCCTCCCGGCGTCGTCTGCCGGCAGCCAGGTAACGAAATCATCCCCAAACCCGAGGAGGGCGAGTACGTCGTCTTCCTTGCTCATTTCAAACGCGGCTTCGGCCTTCCCATCTCTGAATTTCTCTCCGAATTCCTCAAAAACTTCGGCCTCCAGCCACACCACCTTCCACCCAACGCTCTTGCCATGCTTTCTATCCACGCCGTGGTATGCGAAGCCTTCCTTGGCGTCTACCCAACCATCCACACTTGGGCTCGCTATTTCTTCTTCCGCAAACAGAGTATCCCCAATCCTGGGCACACCGAGAGCGCCCGCGCAATGACGCAGATGGGATGCGCCATGATGCTGCAACGCACAACTGGCCATCACCCGCGGGTCAAGGGACTGTAAACTGTGCGCAAGTGGCAGCGCATTTTCTTGTACGTGAAGAACGTCGCCATGGAAGAGGGGAAGCCGATCCAAGACCGGATAGGGCTTCCAAAGTTCAAGAACGCAAGGCCAACTCAGCGGAATTGGGGCTACAACCCCAAGACCAACATCGAGGATGTAGTCCAGGTTGAGCGGCGCCTGGCCGAGTTGCAGGATGAGGGATTTCGCCGAGATGACCCCATCGCGTGCTGGATTTCACGCCGATTGCTCCCGCTCCAGCGTCGCTCGCACAAGATGTGCTACATGGGAGGAAGCCGAGACTGCACGAGGACAACTACCTCCGAGCTCAGCACAGCGGAGGTGGCCATCTGGGCTAGATCCATCATGCAGACAAAGCTCTCCGACACCTGGCAGTATGGCTTCGTGCCGTATAGCCGCCTCAAGCCAATCGAACAGGTTAGCCTTCTGAGCTTTGTTTCTGCACTTTGATACCGAGTAGGTGTCTTCTCAGCTTTGTATGCTTAGTCTTTGCATGCTGCACCGAGTAGAACCTCACAAATATCCTTTTGGCTTTATATGCTTTGTGTTTGCACGCCATGTCGAGTAGGAAATCATCAATATCCCTTTGGCTTTGTATGCTTTGTGTTTGCACGCCATGTCGGGTAGAACTCCTTAGCTTTATATGCTTTATGTTTGCATGCTATGTCGAGTAGAAACCTCTAGCTGAGAACTTAACTCACTTGTGCTATCTGTTTGCCTCTACAGCACATCGATCGCCAGGGAGAAGAAGATGTTGAAGTCTTTGAGGGCAATTGGTCGGATGACCGAGAAGAGGACGATGAGACCGCCTATGACACTCAGGACACCCTCTGCATCCCTCACGCCAATCAGCCTGGTAAGCACCAAGTTGACGCGTCTATCCGGGACTGGTCCGAGGATGACGAAGGTGACCAAGTTCACCTCTCTGATCGCGAGTAGCGCACTCGGATTTCCTTTTCTGTTTCTGAATTCCTTTTCTCTTCTACTCTACAGAGGATCCTGAGCAGGACGAGGACGAGGAGCCCCTGGAGGTCAAGCCTCTATCTGTGGCTGCTCCCACAACTCGGAAGAGGATGGGCAGTGGTGCCCAAGAACCTGCTCCGAAGAAGACCAAGAAGACGGACAAGAAGAAAACCACCGCCAGAAGACAACCCCCCACGGCCAAAGGGTAAGCTATTCCATCCGAGTACCGCCCTGTTGGTGCTTCTCACTATGCTCCTCTGCTTCTCCCTTTCTGAATTATTTCTTTCTTCCAGTGCCCCTCTGGACGCTGATGCCGCTGCAGCCCCCACTCAGACCAAGAGGAAAGCCGTCGTGGACCTCGAGAAGCTCGTCGATCTCTCAGAGGAGGAAGATGATCCAGCTCAGCAGGACAGGACGCGTGCGTCCTCTCCCATAAAGTTGGAAGAAGATACCAGCGCCGAGAACATGGGCGCTGGTGATAATGTTGATGATGAGACCATGGTGCAGCAGACTGACGCGCATCAGACCGCGCAGGATGCTGCTCACACCGAGATGCATCCTTCTCCCCCAGCTGCATCAGCTGGGGAACATGCTGAAGAAGATGCCGAGAACCAAGACTGTGCCGCCCTGGAGCGGCAAGATGACAACACCGAGCAGCAGGACACTCAAGCTGCAGCTCAAGATGATCTCGCGGCCCAGCCGCGGGTAGAAGAAGTAACAAACACAAGACCTGATCCCGCTGCCGAGCAGCGGGTAGAGAAGACCGTGGTGGAGCCCGCCGGCCAGAGCAAAGCGCAGCCAGATGCTGCGTCGGGTAGCCGGCCCCCTGTGCCGCCTACCCAGCAGGCGACTCCACCGAGCGCACTGAAGCAGACTGCATCCATGACTACTTCCCAGCAAGGGCCTCCTTCCGCTTCTCACCAAATGCCTCCGTTCGCTTCTCGGGCGGACACTGCTCCGAGCCCCAAGAAGACCATCAAGCTTGAAACTGCGCCTACCAGGAAGAACCCACCGCGCCAAGCTGCACAGGCTGGAGACCAGATGCCGCCACGCAAGACACCGCTTGCGCTAGCCAGGAAGCTGGCAACAAAGAGCACACAACTCACCATTGGTGGGCCCACTCCTAGTAGCAAATCGGCTGCTGCCGGATCTGCTGTCCCTGGCGAAGGGCCGAGTGCCGGAGATGATGTCCGCGCACAAGCCAGCTGGCCACAATACCTACTGGAGGTGTCCAAGCAATACGACATCTCACTGGCCAAAGGCGAGAAGAAGATTTCTGCCTTGAAGGGAGGTCAGGCCAAGGCTGTTGACGTCAAGTCCAAAGGCAAGGGACCAGCAAAAGTTCCTGCGCTCCACTCGCGCGAAGCCGAATAGGACGAGGTTGAAGCGGAGGGCCTGACCACGGTCCTGGACCGGGTAGGATTTGTGGACAAGGTCTTGGAGAGCGATGCTCATGGCGTCCCGAAATGGAACGGCCTTACGCTGGGTCCAGTTGACCACTACCGCGTCGACTGGAACAAGGCCGACATTGGCTCTATTCCAATGACCATCGCCTCCCCCACCTGCACTCTAGCCGGGAAGCTGTTCTGCCTTCGCAAAGCTGCCGAGGACGTGGAGCAATCATATGCTGTAAGTGTTTTTTCCTTTCTTGCTTTTTCCGAGTTGCAGTTTCTATGTTCCTCTTCTCTTCTGTTCTTCTTTTCCTCTTAGCCACTCCCCAGTCCCCGAGATTCGGGCCGAGTAGGAGAAAACTCGACCGAGTTGCTGTCTACTCGGGGCAAATCTTCCAAAAATTCTCAAACTCTTTCTCTTCTCTTCCACAGAATAGCCTCCTCAAGAGGACAAAGGTGTTCCGCCGTCTGCTCTAGAACCATCACATCGCCAAGGACCGCCTCGAGGCTCTTGAAGCCGAGAAGAAAACGAGTGAAGCGATGGAGCAGGCGACATTGGATAAAACTCTCCAGATCTCTGAAGTGGAAGGTAAGCTCTTAGCAATTCGGTTTGTGCGTTTTGTGTTTTACGCCCGTTTGTTTGCTTTTTGCTTTAACTTGGTTAATCTGCAGGCAAGCTCGCCGAACTGATGGAGAAGCATCGCGATTGCGAGGCCTTCGCTGCCTCAGCCCAGAGCAAGATTGCCACTCTCAAAGGTGATTTGCTTTCCTTCTCTGCACAATTGCCTCTTTTTATCCTGTTACTCTGCTGATGCTGGTGTTCTTCTCGCAGAAGAATACAAGAACTTCCGGGAGCAGCACCTTAACTTCCTCATGCCCACCGAAGTGCGGCAATAGCTGGAATCCCGAGAAGCTGAGCTCAAGAAAGAGCGCCTCGCCGAGATGGCGGAGTTTGAGGAAATGCAGGTTAAGCTGAAATCTGCTCTCCAGGATGCCCTCCACCAGGCTGCCGAGAAGGAGGAGGTCAAGAAGACAGCCGCTGCCAGAGAGAAGACACTCGAGATGGAACTCTCGATGCTGAAGCAGCACAACGAGCAGCTCATCCTCCAAATCTCCAATGCGCGCAGCGTTGAAGACAGGCACATTGCTGATGAGGAGGACTGGAAGATCAAACCGGATGCGCTGCTAGTTGATCTCCAACGTAAGTTTTCTCTTCTCTGCACCTGGCTGCTTCTCTTCTCTGCCACTTTTCTACCTAGTTTCATCTCTTGTCTTCCTTCATTTCCAACTCTTATTGGTTTCTTTTTTAGATATCTTCCCTGATCTCCGTGCCGCTAGCACGCCTGCTCTGGAGAAGGCAAAGCAACTCCGAGCTGCATCCTGGATGCCCATCAATACCAAGTCCACTGTCAATGATAATCTCCTGAGTATCAAGACTCAACTCCGCCAACTCAAGGGCTTGGGCACCTCCATGGTGTCCACTGCATACAAGCTTCACGATCTGTTCTGGCCGGATCAATCTGCGCCAGACAGCTTCAGCGTGCTCGCCGAGAAGCTGAACGGCGTGAAGGCCGAGTTGAAGAAATGGCGCGCCTCTGCAGCTCGGGCAGGAGCTGACGAGCTGCTCCATTTCATCACCAGCTGGTACGAAAACCTCAATCTTGACAGGATCCTCAAATTGCGCGAAGACTCCAAGTGGACTAAGAATCCTGACTGCGTCACTCGCCGGAAGGCAGTGGCCTACGAGATAGCTTCCTATGCCGACACCGCCACCTACATCGACGGCCTCCCCGAGCCAGACACCGAGCCTAAGGATGAGGGCGAAGATGAAGAGGACGATGAAGAGGACACTGAGTCGGAGGACTTGAGCGTGTTTGAGAAGGACGCAGCAAAGGGAGCCGCCGAGAAGGGGAAGGCCAAGGTTGATGCAGAAGCCGAGAAGCCGCAACCCAACGCCCAGGAGGACACCATCACCACCGAGATGGTGATCCAACAAGAGGCTCCCGAGCTGGGCGCGACTGGCGCCTTCCCGATGCCCGGCTTCCAGTCTGCTGCATCCACCTCCGCCACGGATCCTATCTCGGTTGCCACTGCAACCTCAGAGCCGGCTACCAACGCCAACTCTGAAGCTGATGCTGACAGCGCCAAGGCGGACGACACCGCCGCTACTAAGGAGTGATGCCTGAAAAACTTATATCTTGAACTTTGATCATATCCCCGGGATGCCGGGTGCAAATGTATCCAACTATAAGTCTTTGTTGCTACTCAGTTTTAATTTAGTTGAAGTTCTTAGCAACTCTGGCTCAATGCCGGGTTGCGTAATTATGCAAGTCCCCGAGTTGCATTTTTTATCCACTCTTCCTTTTTATCTCAGCTCTTACCTGCAACTTGTTGCTTTTTTGGTAGTCGAGTCACAAGAGTTCAAAGTTGGAGTTTCAAATACTTAGCCACTTAGAAAAATCATAGTAACGCTGCCCACCACTTAGCCGAAAAGAAAAAACAGTAAAAAAACACTCTATTCGGTTGCCACACGCTTCCTTTCCTTTGCAATTTTTCATGTGTTCATTGACCCTTTGGCTTGTTCTCTAGCTTGCCATGAAGCCGGGTTGCGGACAGCAGCAGAGTCGCAGAGTGTCCGGTGGGTTTAAACACACTAATTCGTATGCTTTTGAAATTCTAAGTGGTTCAACCGAATAGACAAAGTAAGAACAAGATAAACACAAGGAGCAATTTGGACGAGGGCAGTCCCCGAGTTCAATTTCAGATTGCCGAATAGGAGTTTAACTCGGATAAGAAGATACATACACAGTTTTCTCATGAGTGAAAACGTCGGAGTAGAGCTACATTCCAAGGGCGCTTGGATTCCTCTCCAGCCCTATCCGGCCTGTTCTTCTGGGGTGGCTGTGCGTCAACTAGATAGTAGGCATCATTGTGCAAAGCCTTGCTCACAATGAACGGCCCTTCCCACGGAGGGGAAAGCTTGTACATCCCGGCCGTGCGCTGCACGAGCCTAAGGACCATGTCTCCTTCTCGGAAAACCCTTGGGTTCACTTTCCGGCTATGATAACGCCTCAAGTTTTGCTAGTAAAGAGCTGAACGTGACAGAGTTAGCTCTCTTGCTTCTTCTAGCAGGTCAACGTCATTTTCTCGAGCTTCTCTAGCCTCTGCCTCAGTGTAGAGGGTTAATCGGGGCGAGTCATGCTCTAGGTTAGTGGGCAACACGGCCTCAGCTCCATATACCAGGAAGAATGGTGTGTAGCCGGTTGACCGGTTAGGGGTAGTCCTTAAACTCCACAACACCGCTGGCAACTCGTCTAGCCAACACCCAGGTGTTTTCAGTAATGGCTCAATCAGCCTTGGCTTTATGCCGGATAGCACCATGCCATTTGCTCTTTCAACTTGCCCATTGGAGGCAGGATGCGCAACGGATGCAACATCTAGCCGAATCCGCTTATCTCTGCAGAACCTTGCAAAAGCACCCTCAAAAAAATTTGTGCCATTGTCCGTGATAATGCTGTGCGGGTAGCCATATCTCAGGATCACATCCTTCAGAAAACTCACAGTAGTGACTCCATCGCACTTCCAAATAGGCTTCACCTCAATCCACTTGGTGAACTTGTCAACCCATGACCAAGATGTGGGTCATGTTGCCTCTAGCTGGATTGAAAGGACCCACCATATCCAAACACCAAACTGCAAATGGCCAAGTAATGGGAATGATCTTCAACTCGCAAGCTGGCATATGAATCTTACTTGCAAATCTTTGGCAGCCGTTGCACTTTCTCACAATATCTTCAGCTTGCTTCAAGGAAGTGAGCCAAAAGAAGCCATGCCGAAAAGCCTTGTTGACCAGAGCCCGAGAAGAGGCGTGATGCCCGCATTCTCCTTGGTGTATCTCCAACAGAATTTCTTCTTCTTCCTCTGGCTCTACACAGTAGGACTTCTTGTATGCAGCACATCTCTGAAGATAGTATAGCCCTTGGATCTTCTCTGGATCTGTCTTGCGGTACCTCATCACTCGGCAAGGTGCCGTCCTTTAGAAAGGATAATATGGGCAGAGCCCAACTCGGTGTCTCCCGGATGGGAAACACTGGTTCGTCCAGTTCCATTGGATCAGCCACCACTTCCTCTTCTGAGTTGGAGACGAGTCCCCGAGCACTCAGCAAGGACCCCCTCAATAAATGCGACAGTCCCCGAGTTAGGAGGGGCAGTGCCCGAGTAAGAAGGGACAGTCCCCGGGTTGCAGGTGCCAGTCCCCGGGATGGAGACGGCAGTCCCCAGGTTCTCTTTTGCAGCCTCCCAGTCAATCTCCATGGGAACAGCTTCCTCGCCAGGCAGAGAAGGAACGAATATAGACTCCAAGTTGGGGGATGGCTTGATGGATGGCTTTCTCAAATGCTCCAAGGCAATCCCAGCCGGGATATACTGCCGAGAAGACCCCAACTTGGATAGCTCATCTGCTGCCTCATTCTCTGCCCGGTATATGTGTTGAAACTCGCATCCATCAAATAAACCACTCATGGTTTGCACCAGAAACCAATATGATGCCATGTTGGCATCCAGAGCATCCCAGGTGCCTGATACTTGCTGCACTACCAGATCCGAGTCGCCATAACAGATGATGCGCTGCACGCCAACCTCCTTAGCCACCTTCAAGCCGTGTACCACGACCTCGTATTCGGCTACATTGTTGGATGCCTTGAAATGGATCTGCAGCACATACTTGAGTTGATCTCGCTTGGGTGACGTGAGCACCACGCCAGCACCAAGGACTTCCTTCACTTTGGAGCCATCAAAATGCATCTTCCAGTAGTTGGCTACTGGCGAAGGAGGCTCATACTGCACCTCAGCCCAATCCACCAGAAAATCTGCTAGGATCTGTGACTTGATGGCTTCTCGTCTTGCGTACGAAGGAGCGTACGCGGCTAGCTCAATCGCCCACTTGGCTACTCTGCCACTTGCCTCCTTGTTGCCCATGATGTCCGAGATGGGAGCAGAACTCACCATAGTGATGGAATGCTCTTGGAAATAGTGCTTCAGCTTCTTGGCGCCCAGGTACATGCCGTAAGTCATCTTCTGGTAATGCGGGTAGTTCTTCTTAGAGCTGGACAGCACCTCACTGAGATAGTATACTAGCCGCTGCACAGTCTTGCCTTCTTATTCTCTCTCCACCACAATCACAACACTGACTACTCGGTTAGTTGCAGCAATGTACAGCAGCATTGGCTCTTTGGGTAACGGACTAGCCAAGATGGGAGCGCTACCCAGCATGGCTTTCAACTCCTTGAATGCTACATCAGCTTGCGGTGTCGAGACAAATTTTTCATTCTTATTCATCAATTGATACAGAGGCAAGGCCTTCTCGCCCATTCTGCCCAGGAAGCGGCTCAGAGAAGCCAAGCAACCAGTGAATTTCTGCACATCCTTCAGTGATCTCGGCAAAGACATGCTCTCTATAGCTTTTATCTTTGAAGTATTGGCCTCAATGCCCCGACTGGATACCAAGAAGCCGAGTAGCTTGCCAGCCGGGACGCCAAAGGTGCATTTAGTCGGATTCAACTTCATTTTGTACTTGCGCAAGTTGGCAAAGGTTTCCTCAATGTCACTAAGCAGAGTATGTGTTTTATTCGTTTTGATGACAATGTCATCTACGTACACCTGCACATTTTTGCCAATTTTATCATGAAGCATTTCTGCATGCATCTCTGATAGGTAGCCCCAGCATTCCGCAACCCAACGCACATGATACGATAGCAATAAGCCCCGTACGGGGTAATAAAGGCAGTCTTTATTTGATCAGCAGGGTTGAGAGCTATCTGATGGAAACCAGAGTAGGCATCTATGAAAGACAAAAGCTCACAACCGGCAGTGGAATCGATCACCTGATCTATGCGGGGTAGCGGAAAGGGATCCTTGGGGCAGGCCTTGTTCAGGTCGGTGTAGTCCACGCACATACGCCATGCGGTATCGTCCTTGGGGTCCTCCTTCTTCTTCTCAACCATAACCGGGTTGGCTAGCCAGTCCGGATGCAATACCTCCATGATAAAGTTGATCAGCAACTTGGTGATCTGATCACCGATAGCCTTCCTCCTCTCATCACCAAAGCGGCGCATAGCCTGCTTAACCGGCTTGGCACCAGGCCGCACATGTAGCGAGTGCTCAACCAACTCCCTCGGGACACCCGGCAAATCCTCATTGGACCAGGCAAAGACGTCCCGATTCTCACGGAGGAAGTGGATGAGCTCGCTTTCCTATTTCTCTCCCAACCCGGCTCCAATGATGGCAACACGGTATGGGAACTCAGGGTCAACCTGGACCTTCTTTGTCTCCTGGGACGCCTGGAACGCAGTCCCGTACTGGGAACTCGGCATGCCAGGCACACCACCTTGCGCTGCTTGCGCCATAGCCACCACCTCATGTATCTTCTTCTTCTCGGCAGCAATGACCATGGATTCCGCCAGCTGAGAACCAGCAGAGGCACACTCCAAAGACCTCTTGTAATCACCCGAGATGGTGATGACTCCATTGGGACCAGGGATCTTCATCTTAAGGTATGCAGCATGGGTAGAAGCCATGAACTTGCTCAGAGCAGGCCTACCGAGTAGAGCATGGTAGGGGCTCTGATGATCAACCACCTCGAACGACAGGCTCTCAGTGCGGCAGTTCTCCCTGGTACCGAATAGAACGTCTATCCACACGCGGCCGATTGGAGCGCAAGACACTCCCGACACAATGCCATGGAAAGTGGTCCTGCTGGGTAGCAACATGTTCTCGGCTCCGAGCTTCTCTAGTGTGTCTCGGTACACAATGTTGATGCTGCTGCCGTTGTCGATCAGGACCTTGCTGAACCTGACATTCTTGTGAGTGCCCAAGAAGGTGGGATCCACCACCAAAGCATAGCTACCCGGGTTGGGTATCACCCTAGGATGATCAGCTCTGGACCACGTGATCTCTTGGTTGCACCAGTGCAGGTAATGAGGCACAGCAGGGATCACAGCATTGACCTCCATCGCACGTCTGTGTAGAGACTGCTTGTCGACGGGCTCGGAGGTGAAGATCATGTAGCTCTCATGGTGTTCCTGGTACTGGTTGCGGTCTCCACCACTATTGTTGCCGTTTTTGTTGTTGCCTTGGTTGTTGTTGTTGTTGTTGCCTCTGTTGTTGTTGTTGTTGAAGTTGCGGTTGCGGGTGTAGAAGTTGCGGTTGCGGTCGTTGTTGTTGTAGTTGTAGTTGCGGTTGGCTCCTAAAGCCACCTGGTTCACATTCTCTCTTCTCGGGAACACTACAGGCCTGGGAGCAGCTGCCCGAATAGGCTGCACATTGGCATTCGCAGCTGGCAGAGGACGAGGAGGGGGCAGGCCCTCATTCTTGATCTGTTCCCACCAGCTGCACTACCGAGTAGTGTGGTTGGCTGGCCTTGCCGGGTGCCGAGTATGGAAGCTGCATGGCCCATCCCTCATGTTCCCAAAGACAAAGTTCAGAGCTGGATCCGGGTTGCCGCTACCCTGCTGGGGAGCATTGTACGGCTTCTTGATGCCTTGGCCCTGATTCTAGTTTTGCCCGTACTGGGCTCTAGCAGTTTTTTGCCTTTGGCTACTCCCAGCAGCCGTAGTCACAGCATTCACCTCCTCGGGATCATACCGAGTATCAATTCGGTCACCTCTACGCTTGTTGCGGAAATCATTGCGCTTGTTGCTGTTGTAGTTCCTTCTCGGCTCAGGAGAGTGCATCAGAGGCTGAGTTGGGTCGCCGAGTGCATACATATCTGCAATCTTGATTGTCTCAGCGAGAGTACTCGGCACCTCGCGCTGCAGCTTCTGCCACAACATGCTGCCATGCCTGCAGCCCTGAGCAAACCAAGTAATGGCCTGGGCCTCATTCACACCCTCACAGGTGTTCCTCAAAGTACTCCACCGAATAAGATACTCGCGGTCGGTCTCCTCTTCCCGCTGCTTGCAAGCGGGCAACTGCTGCGGCCTATTCGGCCTCTTGTAGGTGCTGGTGAAGTTGCTGATGAAGGCCTCCGAGAAGTCCAGCCAGCAATTGATACTGTCCTTGGGCAGGTTGTTGAGCCAAGTCCGAGCTGGACCCTCTAGCATTTGCGGAACATACCGCACAGCCCATCTCCGGTTGCCACCTGCGATGTGCACGGCTGTGACATAGTCACTCAACCAATCTTCTGGCTTGGTGCTGCCATTGTAGCACTTGGTCCCCCTGGCCAACTGAAAGTGGTTCACAGATGGCTCATTCATGATTCGAGGACCAAAGCATTCTGGGCCAGGCGGCCCCTTGTTCTCGAGTTGCGCGGACAGATTAATCCGGTCCAGCTTGTACCTTGCATCATTGGGCTCCAACATGCGTTCACCCAGACAATCAGCGACGTTTCTTGGGTCAGCATAGCTGGCTAGCCCCATCGCCGAGTAGCCATCATTATATCTGTTCTCCTGCACAACAGCAGGCTGCACCACCGGGTTGGCTGCTGGCGCAGCCGCACGCGGCTGTGCTGCAGCTGGCTGCTGCGCCCTCTGCCGAGTAGGCTGAGCAGCAGGATGCCGAGAAGGGCCAGCACTATCTCCATCTTGCCTCTTACTGTGAGCTTTATGGGCTTGATAGCCCGCTCCTGCAGAGTTGTGTTTCTGATCGGACTCTCGCGGCACAGCATGCTGTTTTGCAGCGAGAGCCGGGTCGTACACCTGCATCTGTCTACTCTTTCCAGAGTGCACACTCTGGTCCCTCTCGCGTTTGGGAAGCGGTGATGATGCCTGGTCATGAGATCTCGCTGCACGCGAGTGTACAATCTGAGAAGTGCCAGCACCCGGATTGGCTTTCCGGAACTCCTCATTCTGCCTAGCAGCCTCTAGCACTAGCTCATTGAGCCTCTCCTGCTGCCTAGCTCGCGCATCGCCGGCGAGATTGGGAAACCCAGCAGCTACAACCTCTGCAGCTCTAAGTGTTTTGGCGGGGGTACTGTATCTGGGCCTAGTAGTAGTGTTTACGGTGGCAGACTGGCTAGCAGCCTCACCAGCTACTGCCATGTCGGCGCCTAAGTTGCGACGAGTAGCGCCTAGCTTGATAGGCTTCCTAACAACAGGAGTAAAGCCGTGGGCCTTGTTATACTCATTTTGGTCTAGGCTAAGCTCAAGCCTAACCTTCTCCAGCTCCAGGTGCTCAGCGAGCAGCGCTTGACGCTGTTGGTCGAGCTGCGCCCTCATGGTCATGAGCTCAAGCTCGGTGGGAGGCGGCATGCCCATCCGCACGGCGGATGCCGGTATCGTCGATGTCGTGGAAGGAGGAATGTAACCTGGGATGTTGTGGGGCGCCTCGTAAGGCTTGTGAACCTTTTGCGCAGCACTCGGGCCAGCAGGTTCCTCGATGACTCCCGCGGTAGCGGCCGCGCCCTTCCCGGCATCGGTAGCCGGGCCGGTCATCATCACCTCCACGGTATCCGCGGAGCAGCCAGTTGGCTTTCCGCGGGCAGCGAGCACGGCAGGAGGATCTTCCGCGACGAGCACCTCCTCTGGGAACTCGCGGATGACGGTGGTGGCGACGTAGACGAGATGCGAGCCGAAGGAGAGCACCGAGCCGTCTGCCGGCATGGGCCTACCGCCGAAATTTCCGGCGTTGTCGCTGACGAAGTCGAAGGAGCCGAATCTGTGGACAAGGCCACAGACCACGCGCTCCCTAGTAGCAGAAATGAGTCCCGTCCGAACATGGACTCCAGCCAGCGCCGCTGGTAGTCCCACGGTGGGCGCCAACTGTCGTGGTGGTATCACGGCAGATGCCATGGGATGGCTAAAGTTGGGGCCGATGGACGCTGGAGGTGCTCGGGGAGGGATCACACGGCGAGTAGCCGCGTGTGGGATGTCTCAAGCAATGCAAACAACACGATCTTACCCAGGTTCATGGCCCTCGTGTGGAGGTAACACCCCTACTCCTGCCTTTCTCTCTATATGTGTGTTACCGAGTACCCACAGTACAAATCAGGCCTTCAGCCAAGTAGCCACTCTAGCTCTCTAGTTCTCTCTATGTGAAGTGAAGCAATGCTAAGTGTCGACTGAATTGTAAGGCAACGTCCCTCGCGCAGGAGGGGGCAGGGCACCTTATATACTGGTGCCCATCTGAATAGAATAAGACTAAAAGGTACATCTGATGGGACAGGCGCACTGCAGAACAGAGCACGCCTCCGGCTTCTCGCTGAGGCGGGCGCCGTAAGTCGTCGCGCCGTTCGGAGATGGGACCTGTCCACCTTGTCAGTGATAGGGTAGGCCCCTAGCCCTGTCCTGTCCCCTCTGTCAGTGACATGACTTGACATGCGCCTACCGCACTGTAGCCACGCCGTAGCACGGATAATCACGCGCTCCGTAAGTTGAACCGCACGCCGGTACGAATACAGGATACACGGGATCCCTTGTCAGAACGGCTCCATTGACTTCTGGCCCGAGTAGGAACTCACTCCCTCTACTCGGACCAACTTATTTACTCGGACGAACATAACTTGCTTGATTTCTTCTCTTGGCCACTGGCTGGTATGGCCGGATAGAAACCTACCGGGTGGCAGGTACCGGGTAGCCATCTACCCGGTCAAACAACACCTTTGACCTTGCTTTTAGCACTTGCCTTACCCCTACTCGGGGGTAACCCCCCGACACTCTCCCCGGCACCCCGCCGGGAGTGGAATCCATTAACGGAGGGGTCTACACCACCATGCCCGCCTCCGGAGTGATGCGTAAGTTGTTCATCCCTGGACTGCAGGTCCATAGAAGTAGCTAGATGGTTGTACTCTCCACCTGATGAGGATAGAATAGGGGTCCATGGTGATCATACATGTGTAAGTTGGAAGGAAATATTGAGCCTCACTGATGTTCATTATAAGGTGAATTCTTTCCTAGTAATAAATATTGTTTGTGTTTATAAGAATGTTATACTACCTAAGCCTATGCATATGTATTAGCAGGGTTATTGATAACACAAACATGAATGGAGGAAGACCTCAAGGCATTCTGGAAAGCAAGATGGAGATGCTGGAAAACAAGAGTACGAATGGTGAAAACAATTACTCAAGTGATGAAAACAAATGTGCGAGTGTAGAAAACAACTCCAGGAATGTTCTTCCACACTAAAAGAATGGTGAAAACAAGAGGAGGGCGCCCCATTCAAGATCAATGTGCCATATAGAAGTCCTTATTCAATTAGGCATGGCCTCTATGCCATAATGGCCGAACCCCCTAAAGTTGGGTCGGTTTGTATCCCTTCCTAGTCCAAGTAGGACTCCTAGTAGAGTCCTCCTAGTCCAAGTAGGAGTCCTAGTAGAGTCCTCCTAGTCCAAGTAGGAGTCCTAGTCCTAGTAGGAGAGGTGCTTGTGCAAGGATCCCTCCACCTATATATACTCCCACCTGCGTGTGGAAAGAGGAGAACAAGTTTAAACCAAAGAAACCCTAGCCTCTAGATTGTATTGCTGCTAAGCATTCATCTTGAAGTATACCTGCAAAGTTGAGTGATATCTTGTTATTCCATTGGGAATAGGGGGATACTGGACCACTCGTGATCTTTGATTGCGTGTGCAAGAGTGTGTAGTTGAGAATATCCAAATGTATTAATTGTTGTTGCATTGGCAACATGGGTCATCCAAGTGAGAGGTCTTAGTGTAGCACTAGTTATCACAAAATTCTGAAAATTACCACAAAATGAGAGAGAGCTCATTGAGAAGATCGGGCCACCCCTTGTCATCTTGGTATCAGATTCTC
The DNA here is from genome assembly GCA_028641055.1 of Alopecurus myosuroides. Classification (NCBI taxonomy): domain Eukaryota; kingdom Viridiplantae; phylum Streptophyta; class Magnoliopsida; order Poales; family Poaceae; genus Alopecurus; species Alopecurus myosuroides. Next base: position 109,366,274 of record CM054063.1, on the reverse strand, counting down.
AGGTTGCCTCGGTGAGCAAATTTATTACTAGTTTTAGTTGTTTTTATTCCTATCCAGAAAAAGCCATACAAAAATATTAGGTTTAGATTGTGCCAGAGCCTAGATCAACACAAAATTGCAACTCTAGTTGACGTTTATTGTTGATTTGTGTATCTGTTTTTCTGTTTTTAGTTTTTCATCTATTAGGGTTAGGGTTCATCTAGTTGGTGTTTTCTTTTTCTACACCGAAAATTCCAACAAAAAATAGTTGCTGCCGTGTGTTCTACTTCTCGGGAAACAAGACCTACAGCTTTCCTTGGCGAGTTGATTTTGTTCTCGAGTTGTTGTCTACCGTGGGAAAATTCCATCACAAAAACCCTCGGGATCTAGCTCAAATCGGATTCCAATCCATTTCTGCCATGGCACGCGTTTTCTCTGCCGCTGCACCGCACCGTGCTACGCTCGGACACCAGCGCACGCATACCAAATCGTGCGTTCATCACGCAAATTCTTTACCGCGCGCGCCCCCGCTCCTAGGCACACTCGGACACCGAGATCTGCCGCGGCACAGAAACGAGCAAAAGCTCTGCCGCCAGTCTGCGCGCCTAGCCACAATCGGACTGATTCCGCAGGCATAAAATCCACCCGCGCCCGTTGCAAACCACACCCGCAACACGCTCACGCTCTGCCGCGACAGTGTTTCTCGCTGTTTCTCTGCCGTGACCACAAACACCTGCTGTAAGCCGTTTTAGCTAGTTTTTCTTCCGTTTTTCTTAGTTTTTCTTTTGTTTTTCCCCTGTTTATCTCTAGGTTTTTGTGCTGATCTTTGATAAGCCCTAGACACAGCCATTCTACAGCAAATTTTAGGTACCCAAAGCCCAAAGACTAGCTGTTTTATTGCTCTTACAGGCTGCTCAATTTGATCAATTTTTTTTCACTTTTTTGTTTCCATTACTTGTTGCTCCTAGTTGATTCAAAGGCCATTGAAAAAATGAACAAAATAGAGAAAAGGGAAAAAGCATAAAAAAAATAGAAAGAGAGAAAAGCAAAAAGAGGCCGAGCCATATTTATATCACTAGTGGAGCTTGATACATCATATCTTGGATATTTTTGTGGACATTTGAGCAATCTTGTGCCTGTTATCATAGAGTATTTTCTAGTGTCTTTCTAGTGCTTGCAATAACTTTTCCATATAATTTCTAAGCCACATTTGTCTCCCAGAGTGAGTGTGTTCCTTTAGTTTTTTCATCACATTAGGCAGTGCATTAGAGTTGTTATTTTGGTGTTGTTAGGAATCCCAACCAAGCCCCACCAAATACCTTGTTTTGTCTTGTGACACTTGATATCCTGGTTACTCTCTTGTCACACTTGGTACACTCTTCATCAATACGTGTTGGTAAGTAAATCCTATTCACCTTGGAACGGTAAGATACATCTTCTTTGCTGGTTTTGTGTGAGTTGTGAGAGAACACCACAACCCATTGTTATTTTGTTTCACTAACAAGTTAAGCAATGGAGTTTCCTAGTGTTGATGCTTGCAGTTATATATTTTGGGAGGAGGATGCTAGTGGGATCCCTGCGTCAGATTTGTTCCACTTCACAGCAAACATCAAGTAAAGCCAGGTTACTATTACCCTTGATAAAGGTACACGGTATAATTTTGTTAGTCCTGAGGTTGTTGAAAAATTGCAGCTGGTTCCAAAAACATGTGATCCATTTAGGTTACCTACATATGATGATGAACTTATTATGACTCACATAGTTTTTGTTCCTTTAACCATTCATGGCCATAAGGAGAAAATTTTATGTCATGTGATGCCTAAAGCTATTATTTGTTCTCATCTTTTGTTTGGACGACAATGCTGCACTAGATATAAAGTTAATTTTCATAGCCTTTATCCTGATTTACAATTCTTTTGGAACAATAAGAAATATTGGATAATACATGCATGGCTTACAAAATTTTAAAGAGTTAGACATCAACCCTTAATTTCTGCTCAAATGCTTGAAAAGCAAAGACTTAAAAAACTTGAGATGCAAAGACTTGAGCGTATATTTATGGGATTTGTTGAGGTTGAGAAGGCATGTGAGGTTGTTTCTACTAATGTAATCATGTCTAATCCTAGTGTTGTTTCTTGTGATGTGCGGGTTGCTTTTGAAGAAAGGGAGCCTATAGTACAACCTGCACCACCACCACATACATAGGAGGAGCATGCCATTGTTCTAGTGTTGTTGCTTGTGATATGCAGGTTGCTTTTGAAGAAAGGGAGCCTTCTCAAGTACCACCTACATCACCACTAGAGGAAGATGAATCCGTACCTACTACATCTGAGGAGAATACCATTGACATTGGTGCTGATTTCGAGCTATAAACTACAAGTGCTGAATTTTGTGAGTCTACTAATTTGGTAGTTTATTCTTGTGAGTTAACAAACATATATAGTTCACCACCATGTGATAATTTGATAATTTCGAATTTTGAGCATGTGGTATTGATTACACATAAAGAAGTGCTTGCTAAAATACCACCTAATAATATTGTGTATTCAATCATGTTATATGAACCAATTACTGTGCAACGTGCTATGAATAGGATTGCTGAAATTTCATATGTCAATTCTAGCACCTATACTACTTGTTTCATTTTTAATTTGGTTGATGACTATAACATGAATGAAATTTTTATGGTGGATCAAATATGTATTACTTGTGATAAAATTGCTGAATTGAACATTGTGTTACCTTGGTTGGATTGTTTACAATTTGCTAAATCTGAGCATGATTTTACACATATGTTTGGGTTGCCACAAAACATGATAATTACATGTGCTAATGAATTATACTTCACTTATATTTGCAAATTGAGTTGCAAATTTCATAATGAAAATAATAAACACGTTAACACACTTGACTGTACTACTACCACCAAATTTGATCATAGATCTTCTGTGAGAACACTTGATTTGATACTAAACAATACGAATGTATACATAGATGTTTCTCCTTATGATCCTGATTCTATGAGCTTCACTTATACTTGAAATTCTGATTACTATTTGATGAGATGCTATTTGTTTTCATATGGTAATTATGTGCTATTTTCATGCAAAATTCGTGGTCCCATGTCATGTGAGTATTTTTATCATGTGGACACAACTAATGCACCCCATTATAAATACATATATTTTGCATACACATTGTTCTTTTTGTTTCTTTCACGTTCAGTTTACCACAAGCCGCGTACGTCTTGTCTTGGAGAAAGGGAGGATGATGAGGATACAATAGGGGTCCATGGTGATCATACATGCTTAAGTTGGAAGGAAATATTGAGCCTCACTGATATTCATTATAAGGCGAATTCTTTCTTAGTAATAAATATTGGTTGTGTTTATAAGAATCTTATACTACCTAAGCCTATGCATATGTATTAGCAGGGTTATTGATAACACAAAAATGAATGGAGGAAGACCTCAAGGCATTGTGGAAAGCAAGATGGAGATGCCGGAAAACAAGAGTACGAATGGTGAAAACAATTACTCAAGTGATGAAAAAAATGTGCAAGTGTGGAAAACAACTCCAGGAATGTTCTTCCACACTAAAAGAATGGTGAAAACAAGAGAAGGGCGCCCCATTGAGGATCAATGCGCCATATAGAAGTCCTAATTCAATTAGGCATGGCCTATATGCCATAATGGCTGAACCCCCTAAAGTTGGGTCGGTTTGTATCCCTTCCTAGTCCAAGTAGGAGTCCTAGTAGAGTCCTCCTAGTCCAAGTAGGAGTCCTAGTAGAGTCCTCCTAGTCCAAGCAGGAGTCTTAGTTGAGTCCTAGTCCTAGTAGGAGAGGTGGTTGTGCAAGGAGACTTCCACCTATATATACTCCCCACCTGTATGTGGAAACAGGAGAACAAGTTTAAAGCAAAGAAACCCTAGCCTCTAGATTGTATTGCTGCTAAGCATTCATCTTGCAGTATACCTGCAAAGTTGCGTGATATCTTGTGATTCCATTGGGAATATGGGGATACATGACCACTCGTGATCTTTGATTGCGTGTGCAAGAGTGTGTAGTTGAGAATATCCAAAGGGATTGATTGTTGTTGTATTGGCAACAAGGGTCATCCAAGTGAGAGGTCTCAGTGTAGCACTAGTTATCACAAAATTCAGAAAATTACCACAAAAAGATTGAGAGCTCATTGAGAAGATTGGGCCACCCCTTATTACCACCTTATGCCTCATGTTTAGATCTTGTGAGCTGCCTCACATGATCGTGATCATCTATTTGTAATGATACATGTTCTGTTTCCTGGGATCCGATGATTATTGAATGCTATGTCTGTTGATTATCAATCTATCATGTTATCTTCATGTGTATGTTATTTATGATCTTGCATGATCTCTGTTGTTAGTAGATGTTGTGGCCAAGTAGATGCTAGTGACTCCAAGAGGGAGTATTTATGCTCGATAGTGGGTTCATGCCTCTTTTGCATTTGTGCTCAAGTCACGGAAACGTGACGGGTGGAGGATGTGTTGTTGCCATTAGGGAGAAAACAATGATGTTTACTTAGTTTACATTGTTTACATTACACACTTTGCTTACTGCGATTATCCGTTGCTTGCAACTTAATGCCCAATGTTTGTTCGGATGATATTCGAAGGGTGGATTATTAGTCATAGATGAAGTTGGATTACGATCTATGTATTTTGTTGTAATGCCCGCATGAATCTCATAGTAATCTTTATGTCATGCGTGTTCTTTATCTGTCAATTGCCCAGCTGTAATTTGTTCACCACGCATGTTAGCTATCTCTTATGGAGAGACACTTGTAGTGATCTGTGGACCACGGTCCATTTTCTCATACTGATAATACACACACTGCTTCCATTGTTTTCACACTGCTACCACTGCTTTCACACTGCTGCTACTGTTCTCATACTGTTTTCCACTCCATAAATTTAACCTCTTTGTTATCAGCAAAACTGGTGAGGTTGACAACCTCACTGCTTTGTTGGGGCAAAGTGAATTGTTTGTGTTGTGTAGGTTCCACGTTGCTGATGAACCGGTAGTGCGTGCCATGTCAGCCGCATCAACCTTTTAAAGTTACTCCTTCCTCCTTCTGGTCGATTCAACCTTGGTTTCTTTCTGAGGGAAACTTGCTACTGTGCTCTTCAGACCTTCCTTTCGGGATCTCCCAACGAACGTGTGTTACACGCGCAACAAGGACCACTAGTAGTCGGTTACTGCTCGTGCAAGTGTGTGGATTTGCGAATATCAAAGGGATTGGTTGTTGCTGCAATTGGCATCAGGAATTAGCCGGAGAGTTCGTGGAGAGACACAAGTTATCCCCTCTATCGATTCAGTGAGTTCATCGAGAAGATCGGGCATCCCCAAATCAACTAATTAAGCAAGGTAACCATTATAATTTAATCAAGAAATTAACTTGTTGAGACAATAACACATTCATATGAAGACACTAGGTGGAACTGAACTGGACTTTCAGAAACACATAACACTGACTAGTATCCATCTCTAAGGCCACCAAACTTCTCTTTTCAGAAAACAGTGCCTATGTATCTACATGTCAGAAATTGAAACAAGGTCATGATTTTCATCTTCCATTGACTTTCTCGGCAGCTCGTGTTGCTAGTCTAGTCTGACATCTGCTACTCGTCACTTCAAAGTACACGTGAGTCAACTAGCACAAAATTTAGTCAAGCAGAGCAAAAACGGGCTCCATAAATCGTGCGGCATAAGGACCTAGAGGAGTCTATGCGAATGCCGAACCGTAACTAAACCTGCCCAAGGCAAACCATAGAACAACACGGGGGAGGGGACCAATCTAACGATCCATATCGCGTGCTCGGAAGCGAGTGAAATGGCCCCTGGCGCCGGGAGTAGATTGTTAAGAAGGAGAGTGTGGGGAAGGCATAGTACCTTGTTGAGAGCCATGGTGTCGGCGGAGGGAGGAGCCTACGGGGCGGGGGGGAAAAATTTCATCGGAGAGGGCTCACGTATAGCTGCGTCGGGGTTACGTCGGTGAGCACAAGCCGCACGGAGCAGATCTTTCCGGTGAGGTACAAGGAGGCCTGCCGCCTGAGCTTGTGGAAGAACGACGCGTCCGTAGCTCCTCCTTCTTTCCTCGATCTTTCTTACCCTCGAACCTCCCGACACCGCTGTCGCCGAGGTGGATCGGAGGTGGATATAACGAGCTGGATCGTGGCAGTAGTCGAACAAGAAGGAGCGAGGTGGGGATATGGCTCGGGGTGGCTCGGCGGTGATGGTGGGGATCTGGCTCGGAGTGGCTCAGTGGCGGTTGTTGGGATATCGCTCGGCGTTGGTTAAGGGGATCTGGCTGGGCTATGGTGGTGCGGATCTCGCTCGGTTGTGGGGGGGAAACGATGTTATGCCTAGGGCTTTCGCTGGAAAGAAAGAGGAGGGAGGTTGTGGTGGCCGCGGTGGGGGGAAACGATGTTATACCTTAGGTTTTCGAGAGTTGGCCTCTTTGCGCGCGTTTGCACCAAAAATATTGGGATCCAAAATGATAAGGAGAGAAAATACGGCGGGAAACTAAAATGCACCAGAATTGTTTTTACGACCATTTGCACCGAGTAAGTGATATGTTTGTCATTTCGATGGTATTTTGAAATCGGCTTGTAAAAACAAGTAACAATAATAAAAGGAAAAAAAACTCCTCTGCGCTGCAAGCCATGTCGGGAGGGAGAGGGATGAAGAGGGGTGGAGAGGCCGGTCGCGAGATGGAGAGGGGTGGAGAGGCCATTCGCTAGATGGGAGGGGTGGAGATTGGGGAGGCTCCATCGGTAGTCTGGTGAAGACGAAGGAGGAGGTCACCGCGCGCGCGGGTCTAGTGGGAGAGTATCCAGCGACGGCGAAAGGGGTGCTAGGGTTTGTGGCTTTGTGCCGATTGCGAGGGTGGGGACTGGGGAGTGCCCGAGTGGGCGAGGGAAATTAGCTCTCCCCGCGGGAGATATTTTTGGCTGTTGACTGTTGAGCGGGAGAGTTGGGGGGGTTTGGGTTTGGAGGGGAAATAATGTAAGTAAAATGAGAATAATGAATTAGACGGAAAAAATAAAATATCACATGACATATTTTAAGTTCAACGAAAACATATATTAATTCAGAATATAAGAAATTTAGAGAGTATCTCAAAGTAAGATGTTCACCCTACTAGGTGTACGACGATATCGGACACAAAGTGTCGAAGAAGTATCGGACAAAATCAGTTGTATGTGTTTGTATTGTTAAAATATCGGACACAAAGTGTTAGACAAGCATTTTTTAACATTGGACAAGTATCAGATAAATATCAGACGAGTATCGAACAAGTATCGGACACAAAGTATCAGACTCCAAATGACGGATGTTATGGCCATATTCATGGCATAGTTTGTTGAAATGTGCCCATATTCTACGCAAACATGCATATTGGAGCAACGAACAATATTTTTTTTTACACCATTACTGTGGGGGAATCCCCCACAGCCCCCCATTTATTAAATAAATAAAAGGTTATTTACAAAATTTACACTATATACAAGGGGATTAGGGGAGTGAATCAATCCACGATGTCAAAAAAACAGAGAGATCTCTCTTCACCCTGTACTTAAGCAGGGTGACTTCCTGTATAAACAGGGCCTTCCATCCTCTAAAACTTGGTTTGATATTCTTGAAAATCCAACCATTCCTCTGCTTCCAGATGCACTAGCAGGCCAGGATCACTATCTCCACAAAACAGGGACCAGAAAAATGTTTTTTGGCAGACATGATAGTAAATAATGAAGAACCTGGGTACCAAGGGATTTGTAGATAGTTCCAAATCCTTGTACTAAATGTGCAATTGAAGAACAAATGCCTCCAGTCTTCCTAAACATGGGAAGAACATATGATGCAATCAGAAGAATCATTAACATTCCAGTGTCTTCTAAGCAACATATGCTTGGTGTTAATTCTATCATGTAGTAATAGCCATGCAAAAAATCTGTGCTTAGATTGACATTTACTCCTCCATATTCCATAGGAAAGTGAATCATCAGGAGCACCATTAAAATGGTGTTTATAAAAAGAACTTGGATGTAGTCTGCCAGTTGAGTGAGGACTCTTCCATTGATCTTTAATACTTGACTGGAGTGTAAAATTAACAATCATGCATTTCAACAACCTTAACTCCTCATTTGCTTGGATAGTCAATGGCAAAGAATTTTTTTGAATGCAATCTGTGCATAGCAAGAACTCATTAACAGATTGAAGCTTATCTTTTGCAAAAGAATATAACCTTGGAAAGGTTATCTTAAGTAATTGTGGCTGCCAATTATCCTCCCAAAATAGGGCAGTGAAACCATTTCCTACAGAGCATGTAGTGAATTTTCTGAATTCCTCAGATAAGGCCAAAATATTTCTCCACCAAAAAGAACCAGATTCTACCACAGCATGAGGAACAGCCTGATGATAGTAAGCATCAGTAATGAGCTGGACCCAAGGCAAGTCCTCCTGATTATAGAATTTATCTAGATGTTTAAGAAGAAGAGCAGAGTTTTGGATTTTCAAATTTATGACCCCCAGTCCTCCCTTCTTTTTAGGCTTACACACCATAGACCAAGCTGCAAGAGAATTAGCTTTGTCTTTCCCTCTCTTGCTCCACAGGCAGTGTCTTCTTGCTCTGTCAATGACCTCAATAACACCAGCAGGAATAATTAAAGAGAGCATGTAATAAGTTGGTAATGAAGATAAAACAGAATTTACCAACACCAGCCTATCACCATAGGACAGAAAAGAGGAAGTGGCAGAAAGCCTTCTCTCAACTCTATCAATTAATGGTGAAAAATCCTTAATAGTTGGTCTAGTAGTACCCATGGGCAATCCAAGATAAGTGAAAGGCATAGACCTAGTTTTACACTGAAAAAATTCAGCCAGAGCAGTAGTTTCAACAGAATCCAGATTGATAGGAATCATAGATGATTTGTGAAAATTTATTTTCAATCCTGTAAAGGCAGCATATGTTTGCAGAATTTCCTTGAAGACCTCCAAGTCTTTTTTACATGCTGGTAGAACCACTATGGTATCATCAGCATACTGAATAATGGGGAATTCTTTTCTAACTGGGATAGGAGAGGAAAGTTGCCCATCAGAATAAGCCTTATTGACTAGACTTTGCAATAAATCAGCTCCTTCAACAAATAAAAGAGGAGACAAAGGATCTCCCTGCCTAACTCCTCTTTTGCAGTGAATTTTTTTGCCAGGGATCCCATTAAGGAGAACAGAAGAAGATCCAGAAGCTAAAATTTCTCTGACCCAACTAATAAAAAGTTCTGGAAATCCTTTTATTCTCAAGACTTGTAAAATATCTTCATGATCCAATGTATCAAAGGCCTTTTCAAAATCGATTTTGAGGACCACTATTTTCTTCTTTGATTGCTGGCATTGGAACAGGAATTCAAAAGACCAGGCAAGACAGTCTTGGATTGTTCTACCCTTTATAAAACCCTATTGGTTATCATGAATTGTATCACAGATAATATTCTGCATTCTATTAGCAATAAGCTTGGTGACAAATTTGAGACAAGTACTAGTCAATGAAATTGGCCTGAAATCATTGACAGTTTCAGGGGAATTTGTTTTTGGAATGAGAGTGATATAAGAATCATTTATACTCTGCAAAGATAAATTCCCTGAATGAAAATCATGGCATAGTTGAGTGAAATCATCTTTTAACACATCCCAACATTTTTTCACAAAGAGACCATTGAACCCATCAGGCCCTAGAGCTCTATCAGTCTTAAGAGATTTCATAACATTATTAATTTCCTCTGGGGTGAAGGGCTCAATAAGACATTCTAGGTTAACAGAAGGCTGTATAACATTGGAAAGATCTAAATGCTGAGTGATGACAGATGATACTCCCATTCTATTCTTGAAACAATTCCAAAAAGCAGCTGCCTTATGATGATGGTCAATTAGTGAGACCCCTTCCTCATTTTTAATCTCAGCAATAGTATTAATTCTATACCTTTCTGTAGATTTCGCATGAATTTTTTTTTTTGTATTTTCACCACCAAGTTGTACCCATCTGATAGTGCATCTATTCTTCCAATAGGCAGATTGAGAAAGGAGCAGCTTATTAAGATGATTTTTAACAATAATTCTGAAATTAAATTCAGGTCTACTAAGGTTCCTTTCTTCCTCCAGAGTATCCAAGATCAAAATAACCTTATTGCATTTGGCAATTAGTAACTTCAGATTAGAGAGGCTTCTACCCCACCTTTTAGTTCATGCCTGATGTTTTTAAGTTTAGCAGTAATTGTGGCAACAATGTTATTTTTCCTAACAGGCCATTTCCAAACTTTATCAATAAGATCCATGAAACCTGGCTGGTGGATCCAATGGTTCTCAAATCTAAAGATCTGAGCTTTTGGAATGTTGGTGGAGATGGAGATGACACATGGTACATGATCAGAGGTGGACTTAGCAAGAGGCATTACCAATGTATTGGGATAGTTTAAGGTCCACCATGTGCTAGTAAAAAACCAATCAAGCCGTTCAAGAAGAGGTTGATCTTGCATATTAGACCAAGTAAAAGATCTTCCCTTTAAAGGTAGCTCAATTAGCCCAAGATGACTAATGATTTCATTAAAAATGAAAATATCATTCATGTCTGCTCCAGGTTTATTCCTGTTGTCCACTGATCTGATAAAATTGAAGTCACCCACTAGTAACCAATTTTCATATGTAGGAATTATTAAATCATAAAGCCATTGAACAAAGATATATCTGTCTAACCCACTGCAGGGACCATAAACAGTAACCAGGGTCCAGGATGAAAGATTATGCTTTGAAGTAAAGCTAATTTTAATGGCAGACTTGAAACAAGCAATCAAATCTCCATCAAAAATAGCACTATTCCAGAGAACAATAATACCTCCAGAGGCTCCCACAGAAGGAGAGAACACAAATTTATCAAATCTCTTAGGACAAAGGATCTAATGAAACTGTGATCAAAATTTTCACATTTTGTTTCTTGCAGACAAATAATGGCACATTGGCTCTCCTCAATTTTGTTATAAACCAGGATTCTTTTATTTTTATCATTAAGCCCCCTGACATTCCAATCCAGAACTTTCCAATCCAAAAATAGGTATGATGTATTATCCATTGAAAAGAATGAATGAATGAGCAAAATAGCTGGACCAGCCAGCTACCATAAGTACACAAAGTACCATTGATATAATATAATAATAGTTCATTGATAAATCCACAGAAAGGCTCATATGTAACAGATCCATTACATAATAAAGATCCCAAGAGATAACCAGAGAGTACAGGGATACCCCAGGACAAAAGTCATTAAAAATAGCCTTTCTCACATTATTACTTCCTCTTGTCTTTTGGAGAATCAGGGACAGCATCAAGCTTGTCCTCGGTGAGCTCTTCATCAGCAATCTCCAGAGCTCTCCCAACCTGCTGAAGAATCACAATTGGGGTGTAAGGAGTGGCAGTGGCATTGTCATCAGCAGGTCTAGCAGACCTTGGTTTTTTCCTGGGCTGTGGGTTATCCTGCATTGCCACTAACTTGAACCCATTATGCATAGCAGCCTGCCTAGTGCTTCTTCTGACAGAAGATTCCACAGAGGGAGTGCCCATTTTGCCCTTCCTTCTTTTCCTAGAAGGGATATTAGTAGAAGGTGAAGGGAAGGAAACAATTTCCTTAAGAGAAGCACTAGGCAATGGGCCAGAGGAACTAGTGGATCTCTCTATGGACAAATTTCTAGCTTCTCTCTATGCTTTGAAAAATCTTCTCTTGGCAGTAAACTGAAAAGTAGTTCCTTTAAAAGGGACAGTGGCAGTAGAAATCATTGAAAAGGGACTTGGAGAAAGTCCACTGGGCCTGGCATAAGACAAGCACATAAAAGGCACCAACTTCTTTAGCACTCTCTCCCACTTCATGGAAGGGGGAAGGACAGGCCCATACATGTGGGAATTCCTCTGAACCCACGGCCAAGAGAAGAGGCCAGGAGCAGATGGTGCAACATTAGCAGTGCGAACCTGCAGCATAATATTGCCGAAGAAAGTTTTATTTTTTCTGAATAAAAATACCCATTTCCATTTTTGGAGGTAAAAAATGGGTTATTTTTTGTGAACCACCTACCAAAAATAGGTTGCAAAATTGGATCATGGAAATTTATAAAGTTATTATACCACATTTCATGCTCAAATAACCAAATTACTACCTCTCAATAGCTTTAAATACACCTCCTTTGAAAAAGACAAATTTCTGTCGATTCAGCTGAAACCTGGCGAAATTTGAACTAAAGGTGCCTCGTAATTTGCTCATGATTTTTTTGTAAAAATCAATTTTAGGTACACAAGTACCTATATTTTCGTAGATATACAATTTGTTTTGCGACATTCGACACCTATCTAGGAATGATCATGTCCTCCATTTTGACCGTATTTTCAAAATCGGCATAAAAGGTTCAAAAAAATGGTTAACCTTTACAATATGTCATTATATGTGATCTAGTATCCATAAAAAAGAATAAACTTGGAATATGGAAATTATCTCGAAAAAGTATTCACATAAATGAGCTATCATCTACGAAGATTCATGGCTTTTGGGACAAATGACGGATGTTACGGCCACATCCATGGCATAGTTTGTTAACAAAAATCCATATTGCACAAAAACATGCATATCGGAACAACGGACAATGTTGCCGAATAATTATTTTTCTCTCAATATAAATACCCATTTCTATTTTCGGGGTGTCAAAAATGTTTTTTTTGTAAAGCACCTACCAAAAATATACTTCAAAATTGGATCACTAAAATTTATAAAGTTATTATACCCCATTTCATGCTGAAATAACCAAATTCCTACCTCTCAATAGATTTAAATACACCTCTTTTGAAAAAGACAAAATTATGTGGATTTAGCTAAAACCGGGCGAAATTTGAACTACATGTATCCCATAGTTTGCGCATGATTTTTTAAAAAAATCATTTTTAGGTACACAAGTACCTATTTCTTCAGACATATCCAATTGGTTTTGCGATATTCAACACCTATCTAGGAATGGTCATATCCCCCATGTGGACCGTATTTCGAAATCGGCATAAAAGATTCAAAAAAATTCAAAAAATGGATAACCTTCGCAGTATGTCATTATATGTGACCTAATATCCATGAAAAACAATAAACTTAGAATACGACAATTATCTCGAAAAGTGTTCAAAGAAATAAGCTATCATCTACGAAAATTCATGACTTTCGGGACAAATAACGGATGTTATGGCCACATCCGTGGCACAGTTTGTTAAAATTTATCCATATTGCACACAAACATTCATATTGGAACAACGGACAATGTTGCCGAAGAAAGTTCTATTTTCTCTCAATAAAAATACCCATTCCCATTTTCGAAGTGTCAAAAATGGGGTTTTTGGTGAACCACCTACAAAAAAATTGTTGCAAAATTGGATCATGATAATTTATAAAGTTATTATACCACATTTCATGCTCGAATAACCAAATTCCTACCTCTCAATAGGTTTCAATACACCTCTTCTAAAAATGAATTTTTTTGTCGACTCAGCTGAAACCGGGCGAAATTTGAATTAAAGGTGCCTCGTAGTTTGCGCATGATATTTTGTAAAAATCATTTTTAGGTACACAGGTACCTATTTCTTCAGAGATATACAATTTTTATTTGCGATATTCAACATCTATCTAGGAACGGTCAAGTCCCCTGTTTCGACCGTATTTTGAAATCGGCATAAAATGTTCAAAAAATTCAAAAATAATGGATAACCTTCGCAATATGTCATTATATGTGACCCAATAAACATAAAAATAATAAACTTGTAATACAAGAATTATCTCGAAAAAAATGTTCACAGAAGTGAGCTATCTATCATCTACAAAGATTCATGGCTTTCGGGCCAAATGACGGATGTTATGGCCACATATGTGGCATAGTTTGTTAAAATTTGTCCATATTGCACACAAACATGCATATTGGAACAACGGACAATGTTGCCGAAGAAAGTTTTATTTTTCTCTCAATAAAAATACCATTTCCGAGAGTGTCAAAAATGGGGGTTTTTAATGAACAACCTACCAAAAATATGTTGCAAAATTGGATCATTGAAATTTATAAAGTTATTATACCACATTTCATGCTCAAATAACCAAATTCTTACCTCTCATTATGATAAGGGGCTTGCCCGATCTTCTCGATGAACTCACAAATAATTTGATATGATAACTTGTGTCTCACTGAAAACTCTCCTCGGCTGATCCCTGCTGCCAATGCAACAGTTTGCAACCCTATCGATATTCACAACTCCACACACTTGCACAACGTGGCCACTGACTACGAGGTGGTCATGTACCGTCTTATTTCCAGTGGAACAACAGGTAAGACGAAAAGTTTGCAGTATAACTTCCAGATGAATGCTTACAAGCGATTTCAATCTAGAGGTCTAGGGTTTTTGTTTTAACGTGGTCTACCCTATTCAACTCGCAGGTTGAAGGGTTATAAGGGAGAGGGGTGCATCCAAGGGCCAATGCGCACCACCCCTAAGACCTGACTTGGGTTTAGACTCAAACACAACTTGGACTCGAACTAGAGAGATACAAACCGACCCAACATTAGTTTTTCGGCCTAGATGGTATACAAACCATGCCTATTAATAATAGGACTTCTATATGGCGCATGGGTCTACAATGGGGCGCCCCCCTCTTGTTATTCCTTGTTATTCCACCAAATAACAATTGTTATTCCTTGTTATGCCAGCAAATAACAATTGTTATTCCTTCTTTTCCAACTCCTCTTGATGCCATCTTCCATCCATGTTTGTGTTATCAATAAACCTATCAAACATAAATACATATGCTTAGGTAGTATAGCATTCTTATAAACACAACAACAGAATCCATTAAGAAGGAATTCACCTTATCATGAACAACAGTGAGGCTCAATATTTCCTTCCAACTTAAGCATGAAAAATCCTCATGGACCCCTATTATATAAATATCATCCTCCCTTTCTTCAAGACAAGACGTCCTCGGGTTGTGGTAACCTGAACGAGGAAGAAACAAAAAGAACAACGTGTATGCACAATACATATATATAATGGGGTGCAATAGTGTTGTGGACATGATATACATTCTCATATGACAGGATGCAACGAAATTTTTATGTATCAGAAAATTGTCACAAGAAAACAAATAGCATCTCATCCCATAGCAATCACAATTGCAAATATAAGTGAAGCTCAGAAAATTGTCACAAGAAAACAAATTCCATCTCATCCCATAGCAATCACAATTGCAAATATAAGTGAAGCTCAGAAAATTATGATCATAAGGAGAAACATCTATGTATAAATTCTTATTGTTTATTATCAACCCAAGTGTTCTCACAGAAGATCTATAATCAAAATTAGTTGTAGCAGTGCATTCAATTGTCTTATCATGTAAATTGCAACTCATTTTGAAAATATAAGTGAAGTATAAATCAGTAGCATATGTACTTATCAAATGTTGTTGGAATCCAAACATATGTGTAGAATCATGCTCAGATTTACCATATTGTAAACCATGCAACCAAGGTAACACAATATTCAATTCATCAATTTTATCACAAGTAATACATATTTGATCCACCATAAAAATTTCATTCATGTTATAGTCACCAACCAAATTAAAAGTGAAGCAAGTAGCATAGGTGGTAGAATTGATATATGAAATGTCAGCAATCCTAGTCATAGCACATTGCACAGTAATTGGTTCATGTAACATGATGGCATACACAATGTTAATAGGTGGTATTTTAGCAAGCACTTCTCTATGTGTAATCAGGACCACATGCTCCAAATTTGAAATATTCAAACTATCACATGGTGGTGAACTATATGTGGTTATCAACTGAGAAGAATTAACTAGCACATTAGTAGACTCGCAAAAAATTTGTACTTGCAAGTGGCAGCTCCAAATCAGCACCAATGTCAATGACATCCTCCTTCGATATAGTAGGTACGTATTCATCTATCTCAAGTGGTGATGCAGGTTGTACTAGTGATGGCTCCCTTTCTTCAAGAGTAACATGCATATCACAAGAAACAATACTAGGCACAATGGTGTGCTCCTCCGATTGATGTGGTGATGGTGGTGTAGGTTGTACTATAGGCTCCCTTTCTTCAAAAGCAACCTGCACATCTGTAGCATCCCAACTTTTAATAAAGATGGAATACCTGTGTTATTGTGCTAGTCCCTGGATCAATTGCTAGCACCACAGTACAAAATGAAATATCATGCAAATGCATCAAATTCTATTACATCGCATGATCCAGTCTTTACAAAATAGGATTACAACTTGCATAGTCTTAGAAGACTAGCAGAAAACAAAGAAATACAGCGAAAAACATAGTACAACATTGAACCCATCTTCTTCATGTGCCACAGGCAAAAACATGTTGGCGATAGTCTCGAGATCCTAAACGAAATCCTCACTCGTCTTCAGAAACATCTGCAATATGGAATATGCAGCCACAAGGGAGTCAATACAATTTAATGTATTGGCAAGTAACACTATGGTGGATATAAATGGCAAGACTAATACTACATGCTTATTTGGCTGAGTGGAGTTTTGGCTAAGTTTGCATAAAGCCAGTTTTCTCCTATCACTTTTGTAAAACAAAACTTTTCTTTTCAAAAGGGTGGCAACATTGGATTAAGATCCAAGCACCACAATACTGTTCACTTGGTCAAATTTTACTTATTGAAATTGGTGATGAGATTCTTCCGTCATTCCTTGTCCAGCTGCTCATAGTTGTCCATAACCGGGGACACGGCTAAGATCTTAGTTTGTTGACTCTGCAGAGGTTGTGCACTTTCACCCTTTGTCTTCAATTAGCCCAAACATCCTATACACCCGGAGTGCATCATGGAAAGGAGAGAATTGAGACGAGATCTTTCAGAAGAAGAAGTCCAAACCCACCGGCAAGACCGTTCCACCTATAATTTTGCTACATCTGCTAGTCAAGCCTGGGCTGAACTCTCACAACTTAGTTGATCAAGACAGAGCCCATATGTCAAAAGGCTGCACGGGAAGCTACTAAACTTAGAAGGACATAGTAATCTCTTTGTTCCTGGGTGGCCATCCGCAAGTGACAACCTCAAGTGGAATAACCCTTAGATAAGGTGATAAGGGGTGGCCCGATCTTCTCGATGAACTAACTCTCTCTTTTTGGTATTTTCTGATAATTGGATAACTAGTGCTACACTGAGACCTATCTTAGCTAAATCCCCGTTGCCAATGCAACAACAATCAAGCTCCTTAGATATTCTCAACTACACACTCTTGCACAAATGATCAATGATCACAAGTGGTGCTGTATCCCTTTATTCCCAGATGGAATAACAAGATATCACGCTGCTTTGCAATGGGTAAACTTCAAGATGAATGCTTAACAAGCAATACAATCTAGAGGCTAGGGTTTTGGGGGTTTTTGGTTTAAACTTGTTCTTTTTTTAATCCACACGCAGGTGGCATATAAATAGGTGGAGGGGTGCGGCCACAAGGGGCCCTTGCGCAAGCCACCCTCCCCTACTAGGACTAGGACTCCTACTAGGACTAGGAGTCCAACTAGGACACACAATAGGGATACAAACCGACCCAAACAAGTGGGATGCGGCCACAATTGGTATACAAACCAAACCTACTACTATTAGGACTCATCATGGCGCATAGATGCTCTTTGTGGGTGCCCTCCTCTTGCTTGTCCATCAATGAGTGCATTTGACCTTGTGGAGGCACTCATCCCCTTGTCAAATTGATGAATAACAATTGTTTCTATTGAATAACAATTGTTATGAATTGTTTCCACCATCTTGCTTGATTGTTTTCAACAATGTGATCTTGTTTTCCACCTCTTGAATATTTGTTTTCACCATGATCTTGTTGGCTTCTATCAACTCATCACTCATGCTTGTGAGAACATAGTCCTTAGGTCCATCCTTATCATCCTCCCTTTCTTCAAGACAAGACGTCCTCGGCTTGTTATTATCTGAAAGTGGAATAAACAAGAAAAACAAAGTGTATGCACCATATATGTATATATAATGGCCCTCATTAGTTGTTAGTAAAACACAATATAGTGAACATATCATATGATCACGAAATTTGTATAAAAGTAGCACATAAAAATCATATTCTTTTATCTCATAGCAATCAAAATTGCAAATAGAAGTGTAGTTTGATTTAATAGTACATGTATCCAACCAATAATGTGGTGAACTAAACCTATGTGAGGTATCATATCTATCATTATTTATCCCAAATAACACATTATGTAATTCGGCCACTTCATCATAAGTAATACATATGTGATGTATCATGAAAATTTTATCCAAATTATAATCACCAATCAAGTAAATCTTGAAACTATTATCATATGTACTAGAATTATCATAACCAAATTTATCCATAGCACATTGCAAATTAATTGGTTCTTTTAGCATGTCATAGTATATAATATCACTAGAAGGTATCATAGCAAGTACTTCTTTATGTGTAATAAAAACCACATTGTGAAATTTCGAATTTATAGGTTTATATGGTTGTAAATTATCACATAATTCACTACTTGTAGTTATCAAACCGAAATCCATACCCTTATCAATACTAACCTCCTCATGTGTAGTAGGTATGATCTCCTCAATATCTTGTGAATTTGAAGGTTGTGTCTCCCTTTCCTCAAAAATAACCTTCATATCACAAGCAAGAACTCTTGTATCCATGGCATAACCTTCTAATTGATGTGATGGTTGTGTTATGTCCTTGTGCTCCCTTTCTTCAAGAGAAACCTGTACACAAGAAACAACACTAGGAAAAATATTATCATTAGTTAAAAGGCTTTTTCCACTCGGCCTAGGCTTGTCTTCTTCCATGGATTTGTTGTTTTCACTCCCCTTCTCTTTCACTTCAAACTTTT
Source organism: Alopecurus myosuroides (assembly GCA_028641055.1). Taxonomy (NCBI): domain Eukaryota; kingdom Viridiplantae; phylum Streptophyta; class Magnoliopsida; order Poales; family Poaceae; genus Alopecurus; species Alopecurus myosuroides. Next base: position 109,347,292 of record CM054063.1, on the reverse strand, counting down.
GTCTTGATTCATGCATAATTTGTTGGGGTGACATAGGCCTCAATATGATATCCTTATTGTTCCAATTCAAGTGGTAGGTGTTTGCTCTCCCATCATGTAGCACTTTTCTATCAAATTGCCGTGGTCTTCCAAGTAATAGGTGGCAAACCGACATGGGAACAACATCACACTCAATTGTATCCTTGTATGGTCCAATTTGAAATTCCACTCTCACCATATGACATACCTTCATCTCCTCTTTGTCAGTGATCCATTGAATATAGTATGGATTGGGGTGTGGAATATACTTCAACCTTAGCTTTGCACATAATTCTTTGCTTGCTAGATTTCTACAACTTCCTCCATCTATGATCACCTTGCAAGCCATACTAGGTCCAACAATTGCTTTGGTTTGAAATAAATTGCACCTTTGGCTCTCATCTTTGCTAGGAGCAATAGTCAATGCTTTGGTGCACACAATAGTTGGATAATTTGTAGCAAAGGCATCAATAGGACCATCATCATCATTATCATCATATGCATCCTCATCATTAGGATCAACATCATCTCCAGTCTCATACTCATCATTAGCATTAAGGAGCATAACTTTCTTGTTGGGGCAATCCTTCTTAAAGTGTCCTTTTCCTCCACATGTGTGGCATGTCATGTCTCTATTCCTTGGAGGAGGTGTAGCACCACTAGAACCCGAAGTAGAAGCAATGGGCTTCTTTGAAATTGATGAGGTTGGCTCGGGTTTGGTACTAGGAAGTCCACGGGTTGGACGTGTAGGGGTTGCAAAATTGGATTGTTGAGAAGAAAAATTTCTCCTTGCACTCACTTGAAGCTCCTCTTGCAATCTCTTTTCGGCCTCCCTTGCTTGATGTAGTAATTCACTCATATTGTTGTAAGTAACATGCCTCACAATGCTTCTTATTTTGAATTGCAATCCACTCAAGAATCTTTGCATTGTTTGTTCAGAAGCCTCTCTAATTCGAGCCCTTTGAATAATCAACTCCATCTCCTTGTAATAGGCATCAACTGTCTTTGATCCTTGCTTCAATTGTTGCAATTTGTCATAGAGAGTTCTAATATAATTCTTGGGAACAAATCTATCTCTTAACAATTGCTTCATCTCTCTCCATGTGTTCACCTCTTCCTCTTCTTTTTCTTCTCTATCCTTTGTAATGCCATCCCACCACAAAAGAGCATAGCCATCAAAAGAAGAAGATGCAAGGTTCACCTTTCTCTCCTCGGGATACTCATGTAATCTCCACAATTTTTCAATTTTGAGCTCCCACATTAAGTACTCTTCCACATCTTCAGAGTCACAAGAAAGATTAGGCATAGAGAATTTTGGTTTTCCCAAGCCATCATTCTCTCTATTATTTTCCAAAGGCACTCTTCTTGCTATTTGTCCACGGCCATCATTATAATTTCTTCTCCCATCATCAATTGGAGCAATGGCTTGTGGTGCTTGTTGAAGTTGTTGCAATGTATTTGTAATTGTAGTCATTTTTAGTTGCATAGTCCTTATAGCTTCCTTGATCTCATTGACAGACTCTTGAGATGCACACTCCCTTATCTTCAAATCAATGACATTCAAATCTTCTCTCAATTGATCATCACTTCTTTCAATATCTTTAGCAATTTTGTTGGACAAATGATCTCTCAGTGCCTCATACTCATTCCAATGGACAGTATCCTCGGGTTTCTTCTTTGCCTGCACATCAACATCACTAGGAGAACTCATGATTAATTTGTTAGTAACAAAATAAACAATGGGTTTGTGGTGCCTCTCTCAACTCACTCAAAACCAAGCAAAGAGGTTTCACTTGATGTTCCAAGAGAGAAAAAGATCAACTTACCAACAAGGAGCAATGATCAATGTGCTTTGGTGTGAGAAGAGAATAACCGAGCTATCAAGTATCACAATGCAAACAGGGCTTATGGTGGGGCTTGGTATGGATACCTAACAATCACCAAAGTAATAATCCTATTTGTTGTTCTTGTGAAGATATAAAAGATCCAAGGAAACTCACACAATATGGAGACAAATGTGGCAATGCAATATATGGAGGAATTTTGCAATGCACTAGAAAGTCACTAGCTAGGCTCTTATTGACAGGCACAAGATTGCTCAATGAAAAACCAAGTGTCACAATGGCAAGCTCAACTAGAAAACAATAGTAATAATATGGCCTCTTTGCACTTTCTCTTTTCTCTTTTCTCTTTTCTCTTTTTTTTTATACTTTTTGCTTTTTCTATTTTTTTTTCGAATTTTTCAATGGCCTTACACTAAGCTAGGAGCAACAATTAACCAAACACAAGTGAACACAATGATGGTGATGAAATAAGAGCAACCTGTCAGAGCACAAAATAGCTATACTTGTGGGCAAGTTCCTATAAAGATGCTGTAGAAAGGCTGTGTCTATGGTTCACAAAGTATGGAGGTGGAGATCCTAGTGATGAAAAACAGGAAAGAAAAAGAAACACAAAAGATTCTAAGTGGTTTGGTGGCTTTGGAACACTCACGGCAGGAATTAGAACACACGGCAGCAAAACTGCGGTTTTTGAACCAAAACAGCACTCACGGCAGCGAATTTGGATGTTTTTCGTACCGCCGCAACGGCAGAGAAACGAGCAAATCCTGTACCGCGGAAGAGCGCACTTGCGCGTTACACGGTTGGTAAGGCTGATGCGATGGATTTCTGGGTTCGGCTGCGATACGTGGGCGCGGCAGCGTTTCGACGCTTTTCTGTGCCGCGGCAGCGCACACGGGCGGAATTTGGTAACCGTGTTACGGGGCTCGGGGGCGGTTTTGTAATGGTGTTACGGTGGAATCCGATAGCTACTCGATCACGACAGCGGTAAGGAACAATGATGGGCTGCGGGGTGGGATCGATATGGGAGGTGTATAGCGTATATGTGGGGGGTTTTGTGGTACGTATATGAGTAGGAATCCGAGAGTGGCTAGGTGGATGGCAGTGGTGGTGCGTTTGCGAGTTGGTGGGGTGAATCCAAGCTTAACTAGGAAGGGATGTATATGGAAAGTTTGGTGCGGATATGAGGTGGGTTTCGGAACCGACTATGGAGATGAAACCGAGTCCAACTAGGAGGTGTGGTGTGGTGGTAATGATGGCACGGCAAAACCCTAATGTGGCTCGAATTGGTGGTGTATATGGAGGATGGTAGCGGTTATTTTTGTTGTTTTTTGATAGGCTTTTGACTAGAACAAAAGGAACCCTAGATCTAGCCGAAATAAAAGAGAACTAAAAACAGAAAAAGGTGACACAAAATCTAACACAATGACAGCAAAAGAAAAATAACTATGGTGATATCTAGGCGATGGCAATGACTAGAACTATTTTTGTGGGCTTTTTCTGGATAGGAAAAAAAACAGTAAAAACGAAGGATAACTTTGCTCACCGAGGAAACCTGGAGAATCTGATACCAAGATGATAAGGGGTGGCCCGATCTTCTCGATGAACTAACTCTCTCTTTTTGGTATTTTCTGATAATTGGATAACTAGTGCTACACTGAGACCTCTCTTAGCTAAATCCCCGTTGCCAATGCAACAACAGTCAAGCTCCTTAGATATTCTCAACTACACACTCTTGCACAAATGATCAATGATCACAAGTGGTGCTGTATCCCTTTATTCCCAGATGGAATAACAAGATATCACGCTGCTTTGCAATGGGTAAACTTCAAGATGAATGCTTAACAAGCAATACAATCTAGAGGCTAGGGTTTTGGGGGTTTTTGGTTTAAACTTGTTCTTTTTTAATCCACACGCAGGTGGCATATAAATAGGTGGAGGGATGCGGCCACAAGGGGCCCTTGCGCAAGCCACCCTCCCCTACTAGGACTAGGACTCCTACTAGGACTAGGAGTCCAACTAGGACACACAATAGGGATACAAACCGACCCAAACAAGTGGGATGCGGCCACAATTGGTATACAAACCAAACCTACTACTATTAGGACTCATCATGGCGCATAGATGCTCTTTGTGGGCGCCTCCTCTTGCTTGTCCATCAATGAGTGCATTTGACCTTGTGGAGGCACTCATCCCCTTGTCAAATTGATGAATAACAATTGTTTCTATTGAATAACAATTGTTATGAATTGTTTCCACCATCTTGCTTGATTGTTTTCAACAATGTGATCTTGTTTTCCACCTCTTGAATATTTGTTTTCACCATGATCTTGTTGGCTTCTATCAACTCATCACTCATGCTTGTGAGAACATAGTCCTTAGGTCCATCCTTATCATAAGGGACCTGAGGAAACACTCAACATAACCCATTCTTACCACTTCCACCCAGGTGGTTCATTTATTAGTTATACTTAGAATTTTTCCTCAACATTTAGTAAAACAATTTGTAACATTGCATAGCATCTACTAAGTTCTAAGGCTATCAAAATAATAAGGGTAAAAGAGATGGCTACACACTACTAGGATAATAGCATAGCATAATATAACTTAGTAAAATTTCCTATCATGCATGCTACTCAAAATAAACTAATGCATATATAGAAAATAATGGGTAGTTGATGGTGTGTTACTCGCCTTGTTGAAGTTGGTGAAGAATTCACACTCTCTTCACAAAAGATCGTTGCTCTCCGTACAATCTATTCATTTAAAACACAATAACAAAATAAATAATCATTCTACCAAACAACATACATGTGTAGAAAACATACAGAGAAACTAACATATCAAAAAGGGGTTTAACCAAGTTGACTAGGACAAGGTCAAGATTTGAGTTCAATAATTGTTAAGGAAATTCCAAGGGTTTACTTTGGATGGTCTAGGTTGAGTTTGCAGTGATCAAACTTTATTATACCATACTTTTCGAGGAAGTTCCAAGAGTTCACTTAGAATAAACATATTACTTCTTCAACTAAAGTAATACATGCAAACACTTCGTCATATTCACCTTCAAAAATATTTGAGTGACTATGTTAGTATTTTCCATTGTGGTTAGGGTAGGTCTACTAACTACATCATCAAAGGGAAAATATTACTAAGTCTTGGGTTTTCCATTTGAGTCAATGGTTGGACAAAAATAACTTGTTATTCTTCAACTTGTGTGGATGGCTCCAAGTCTTCACATGCTTGTGTTCTTGAAGTTAATCTTCATGCTTCTATTGTAGTTTCCTCCTTGTTGTGAGGCTCCTCTTGTACTTGATAAATCTTCATGATCTTCACTTCACTACTTGGTTTAGGTATGGGATGGTCACAAATACCACTAAGTCAATTAGAAAAGAAGAAGAAGGATAGAAAGAGAGAGGGAGATGTTTTGTTCTGGGTTTCTTCACACTTGTACTTCCTTGGGTTGCTTCTAGTTGCTCTGGAGTCTAAGTCTTCTCTTCAAAACTTCTTCATTGATCTTTCTTGTAGCTCTTCATGTTGCCACCAGGTTGAAAGTGAAGAACCTTCTATTTCTTGAGTCTTGTTTTCCATTTGCTAACTTGATGGATTCTTGAAGCAAGAATAGGGGGATGGAGGAGTAGATATAAAACTATAGTACTAGGGTTTGAGGTTCACTACTTGGTCTCTTATATGGTTTACATACTAGGGACTTGGTCTTGGATTCAAAATGGCCACAACAAACAATGGTAGAAAGAGTAAAACAAAAACTAAGGCATGATCAACTAGTGGTTCACTAAGATGAAGTTTTTGTCCAACTTACAAGGAAATGGTTCAAGGTTGTCCAAAAGGTTTACGTACCGATGTCTCTGGTTAAAGGTTACCAAAAGGGGCAATTTTGCTTAAGGGAACATATTCCAATTATTTAAAGAATCAATTCTATGCCAAAAATACTTAAACAGACAATTTAATTCTAAAATCAATTTTAATTTGATCAATAATTATTTTGGGACAGAGGATATGAAAGTACACATCCTAAGGTTTCCAAATATATTTTATTTACAACTTTTGGATTTGTAAAATTTGAATTATGCCAAATTTCATCAAACAAGCATATTTGAATTTTGAACAAATTTAAGTTTGTCAAATTTGAATTTGGCTAGTGCCAAAAGTTTCTAGATGTCAAGGGCTTTTCATAAAGTCTAAGATTGCTAAATTTGGCCTTACGGATCAAAAGTTATGATGAATCTAAGATGTACGGGCTTTTCTGTAAAAATTTACATTTCTATTTTTATTCGAAAACAAAACCAGAGGCTGGCTGAGCTTAAATTGCCTATTTACCGCGCGGTGCGGCAGAGAGGGAGTGGGCCTGGGCCGTTTACGCGCTGCGCACGACGACGGATAGATTACTTAACGCTCCGCTGACGTGGCTAAATCCGATTGGCCGATACCTTTTCGTTTAGGTGATCTAATCTCGCGCGTACGATATAGATCTAACGGCCAGAAACGTAAAGGGGCTTACCTCACCGGTGGGGCCTCGCCGGAAATGGCCAGGACGGTGGCCGGCGATGCAGCTGTGGATGGCGATGACGTTCCCGAAGGTCTCGGCGCTGGGCACGAGCACGAGAAGACGAGGCGCGGCACGGCGAGCTTGCTAGCGAGCTTGTCGGCTGCTCGGGTGGCTCCTAGCAGCGGCAACGGCGCGGACTTGCGACGGTGACGTCGGGTCGTCATCGGTGAAGGTCTCTACCTGCGCGAGAATTATCGAAACATGCATCAGGGAACGCGCAACGACTAGGGGAGGTGGAGGAGCTAGAAAACGAAGAGGAAATCTCACTGGCTTGGCCGGAGAGGAAGAATTATGGCGATGGGCCGTATCAACTCCGGCGAGAGATTAGCAGCGGTTTCGGAAACGATTCGAGGTGCTAGGAGAGGGGAAATGGAGAGGAGGGATAGGGCTATAAGGGGATGGAAACGGGGCATTCAAACCCTCTCTGAAACGCTCGCAATCAACGCAAAACAATTTGGGAAGAAACGGTCACTGCCGTTTCCTGTGTGTTGAAGATGACAATGACGTCATCATGACGTCATCACTTTTTTTCCCCTGTTTTTCATATCTTTAGTTTTAATAATCCAATTGACCTCAAATTAATTTCTAAAAATTTGTAATATTAATATCTTTCTGTTTAGAACATTTTTATAAACTTTTCAACACATTGAAAAATGTGAATTTTGAGAATTGAATAAATACCTAATAGTGACTTAATGTGATTTTTAATTTAGAAAATTATAAAATAAAAAAAATTTGTCAAATAAAATTTCAATAGCTTTATAATGATCAAATACTTTTCCAAAACCAATTCAAAGTGTTTTCATATTTTATAATTTAAAATATGATGAAAACATGAATAGTTACTTAATAGAAAAAGAGGGTTAAATATAGAAATATGATTTAAATGATTTTAGAAAATATTTCTATGATTCAAATTATTGTTTTCAAGGCCCTTTTAAAATGTTTTTTTCAATATGAGCAATTCACTCATGGTATCTTATTAGTATAATCAAATTAGAGAAATTATTAATAAATTTTAATTTGAGGGTGAGTAAGAACAGAGAGATTTTCTCTAATGAAGATGTTGTTTTCCCAATTGAAAACATTGTTTTTCCAAGGCACTTTACTTGTTTTCATAACTCAATAATATATATAACACCTTATTGTTTTGTTGATTAATATAATACTTGGAAAACAAATATCCAACTTTTAACCATTAGAGCTTAATAATAATAGTGACACAATTTCTTGGAGACAAGGAGAAAATATTAGAAATAGTAACTCTCTGGTTTTTAATTATCATAATCATTTTCAAAATGGTAGTTGAGTTGAAAACATGTTGGATAAATAATTTGCTAAGATAATATTTTATTCACATGAGGAAACATATTTTATTTTAGAAATGGGCCTTAGGGTTTATGGAATTAAGGCAATTTGGATTCTTTATTTCCAATTACATATTGTTTTTCTTTTGTTTCTTGCATTTCATTTGGTTTTGGTGACTTGCTTTGTATGAAAACAAAAAGTTTCAAATTTTAGTGATTTTTGGACTTTCCAAAAATCAGGGATGTTACAACATCTAAAGAAACAACACTAGGAGTAGACATATTTACATTAGTAGAAACAACCTCACATGTCTTCTCAACCTCTACAAATCCCATAACTAATGGTTGATGTCTAATTCTTTTAAATTTTGGAGGCCATGCATGTATTATATAATCTCTCTTATTGTTTCAAAAGAATTGTAGATCGGGATAATGGCTATCAAAATTAACTTTATAGATATTGCACCAATTTTCACTCAACAAAAGGTGACAGCAAACAAACGCTCTAGGAAGCACAGGACAAAAAATTTGCACTGTATGACCATGAATGGTTAACGGAATCATGGTAGCATGAGTAATGTGAATTGTAGAATCATTAGTATTTAACATAAATGAACTGCGAGTTTCCCAAGATGTCAACTGTAATGCTTCAACAACCTCAATACTAACGAAATTATACCGTGTACTCTTATCGAGGGTAATAGCAACAGTGCTACCTTTGATGTCTGCTGTGAAGTGGAAATTTTTTGCTGTAGGTATTCCACTAGAATCCTCCTCCGAGAAAGTATCACTACACATAGAATAACTACGAAGCTCCATTGATTAACTTGTTGGTAACAAAATAACAATGGGTTGTGGTGTTCTCTCACAACTCACTCAAAACTAGCAAGACAATTGAGTACCTTACCTTTCCAAAGTGAATAGAAATACTTACCAACAAGTAGTGCCAACTAGTGTACTTTTATGTGAAGAAGAGAATACCCGGGGTTTTAGCTATCACAAGACAAACAAGGTATATGGTGGGGCTTGGTATGGATACCTAACAACACCAATAACAAGTCCTATTTGTTGCTTGTGATGCTATAACAATGACACCTAGGAAACACACACCAATATGGAGACAAATGTGGCAATGCAAATATATGGATGGAAATTTTGCAATGCACTAGAAAGACACTAGCCAAGCTCAAATAGAAAGAGGCACAAGATTGCTCAAAATAATAGTGTCACTATAGCAATGATGAAACGGCTCCACAATAATATATCTCCGGGCCTTTTTGCTTTTTCTAAATTCTGATTTTATTGTCTGTTTTTTCTTTTTTTATATGCTTTTTACTGTTCGAATAACAACACAAGGAGCAACAATATCAAGTGATAACACTGCAATGATCAATGTGACACAAATATATGAGAAAGTGCAGCCTGAAAACGAGCAATAAGATAGCTATTCTTTTGGGCAAGGGTACCTATATTTTCTGTAGAATGGCTCTGGCTATGGCTCACAAAGATCAGGCTTGAAACCCTAAAGAAAGTGTAAGAGAAAACTAAACCGAAAACTAAGTACAGCTACTAGAAACTCGTGACATAAGTTGACTATCGCCGGCAGCAAAACGCACAAATTCTCTGTCGCGGCAGAGCGCGGTAACCAGCGAGCGAGGAAAAAACAGTGCGTGGGTGGGTTTTGGCGTGTGTGAAACGAACGCGCAACAGGCAGTGCACGCGCGGCAGGGAAACGCGGGTGCGGCAGGGAAACACGGTGATCACGTGCTGCGGCAGCGCGCATTACAGCGGAGGTGTGCGCTCGGCTAGTGCGCGCTATAGCGTGGGCCCGCCGAAACCGAGCGGAACCAGGGTGCGACAGGGACTCCAAATGCAGCAAGGACCACGGCAGCGGTTTGGTGAAAAATCGTGCCACGGCAGGGAGTTCTACTCCAACTCGAAACAGAACACCCAACACTCGGATTGGAGTTTTTGAAGGCACGTTAAGGGGCGGATCGGACTGCGACTAGGGGAAATGCACGGCAGCGTTTTACCAAGATCTTCTGCCACGGTAGGAATTCGATGCCAACTCGAATAAGAAGAACAACCACCAATCAGATTGGAAATTTTGAGGGTATTTCGGTGGACTCAAAAGGCACAACTTGACGAACACAAGAACCCTAACCCTAGACCGAAATCTAAAAGACACAAAAGGATAAAAGAAACACAAAATCAAACACAAACAGCAACTAAAACTCGATTATGGTGATGATCTAAGGTGATGGCACAGACTACAACTATTTTTTGTGACTTTTTCTAGATAGGGTAGAAAAAAAATGAATCTAGGGATAAATTGCTCACCGAGTCAACCTAGTAATATGATACCATATGATAAGGGGGTTGCCCGATCTTCTCGATGAACTCACAGATTATTTGATATGATAACTTGTGTCTCACTGAAAACTCTCCTCGGCTGATCCCTGATGCCAATGCAACAGTTTGCAACCCTATGGATATTCTCAAATCCACACACTTGCACAACATAGCCACTGACTACGAGGTGGTCCTGTACCGTCTTATTCCCAGTGGAACAGCAGGTAACACGAAAATTGCAGTATAACTTCCGGATGAATGCTTATAAGCGATTTCAATCTAGAGGTCTAGGTTTTTTTAAACTTTTTCTACCCTATTCAACTCGTAGGTTGAAGGGTTATAAGGGAGAGGAGGTGGGCCAATGCGCACCACCCCTAAGACCTGACTTGGGTTTAGACTCAAATACAACTTGGACTCGAACTACAGAGATACAAACCGACCCAACATTAGGGGGTTCGTCCTAGATGGTATACAAACCATACCTATTAATCATAGGACTTCTATATGGCGCATGGGTCTCCAATGGGGCGCCCTCCTCTTGTTATTTCTTGTTATTCCACCAAATAACAATTGTTATTCCTTGTGATTCCAGCAGATAACAATTTTTATTCCTTGTTTTCCAGCTCCTCTTGATGCCATCTTCCATCCATGTTTGTGTTATAAATAAACCTATCACACATAAATACATATGCTTAGGTAGTATAACATTCTTATAAACACAACAACACAATCCATTAAGAAGGAATTCACCTTATCATGAACAACATTGAGGCTCAATATTTCCTTCCAACTCAAGCATGAAAAATCCTCATGGACCCCTATTATATCCATATCACAATAGCTTTAAATACACCTTTTTTGAAAAAGAGAAATTTCTATAGATTCAGCTGAAACCGGGCGAAATTTGAACTACATGTGCCTCGTAGTTTGCTAAAAAAAAAATCATTTTTTGGTACCCAAATAAATATTTCATTAGAGATATAGCAAGAATTTCACAAAAATTCACAATTAGATAAGAATAATCATGCCCGCCATTTTGACTCCAAAACCGTAATTCAAAATCCCCTAAAGTCTTAAGAAATATATGGTCATGGGAATTTTTGTATTTTGTTTAAGAAATGGTTTCAAATGGTCTATATTTACTACAAATAATTTTACAATTTTTTGAAAATTGGTTACGGTCAAGCTAGAGGTGAAATTTAATTTATAGAATGAAAATAGAAAAACGAAAAAAACACGAGCCAGCCCAACCTAAACGCCAACTCGCTCGCGCCAGCAGCCCAACACTTGCTTCCCTACCGAATTTGGCCCATGCCGAATTCCCCCTCCCTAACAAATTTTGTGGCCTTGTTGGGCCTTGGCCCAAAGTCACTTCGACCAGCCTCAGTAGAAACGAACGCATTGTTCTTACAAGAACTGTGCGGTGGCCTGTTGGTTTGGTGGGGCAGCAGGGGAGCGAGAGGTGCAAGGATCTATTGAGGTTTAATAATTTTTGTCATGTTTTATTTGTGTGTGTTCGGTTTGAGCCTGTCCAAACGAATCAGGTTCGAGTCCAAAGTCATTGGCCGTACCACCCCTCCATATAAGGAGCTGGCCAGCCTAGGTATTAGGGGGTTCAGAATTTGAGTCTAAAATCTATCGTGTGTGTTTGAGGTGTATCACCCCTCCGGAGACGGCGCCGCCTTGTTATCCAATAAATATTGCTGCGAGGGTTCTTGTGTTCATCAAGGATTATCGTGCTCCGGTTTGACGCGTGTAGATTATCCATGTTGCTTGCTGGATTTATTCCCCACCTTTAGGTGACGTTATTGGCGTTGTTGGAAGGATTTATCATCCGAATTTCTCTCTGTGAAAGATCGGGACAACAATCAGATGATCACCCTGTTGACCCGTATAAAGATGGTTTGTTGTTTTCACAACATGGTTGTATCTTTTGTAAAGTACCACAAATAGTTCATTAAAGAAATTTGATCCAAACATTCAATATTTACACTTCCAAAGTGTATCCATCCTTACCGCTATTCACTAGTAGAAAACTGAGTATTAGAGATTGCTAGAAGAGATAGTTTTACCCATAAAAACAGAACAACCTTGGAAAGGTAACCCCTCGGGTTGTTTGGGTAGAAAACTCACTTCTAAAGAAAATCCAGTTCCAGTAAGTTGTGATTCGTGATGGGCCGAAATCAATTCCGCCTCCCAAAATCGGTGAGACGGCTGAAAAATATAACGGACAGCCTCAAAGTTTCGTACATGATAGTAGTTGGTCTGTATTATAGACGGCCTCAAAATTTTCGTGTGTCGGCCTAGAAAACCACCCGGGTTATACAGTCTTTTTGGGAGACGGTCTATTTTAAAGAACGATGAGCGGGCCGGATTTGCACGCACTCGGGTCATCAACCAAAGTGCGGAGGTGCTATACTGAGGCTGGAGTGGGTCTGGGAGGGGCACTTGTTCAATCAGGGGATATCGTCAATGGCCCACATGGTCTTCCTCCCATGCTTCCGTCGAGAACCCCCGAGAAAACCCAAGAACGGAGGATGGAGCAATAGGAGTGAGGCCAGATTCAAGGCACATAGATGATTTCCATTGTCATTGTCATCACCGTCCCCCGTCGCCTGTCGAGAAGGGAGGATAGTCAGAGAAGGCCTCTGCACCTTCCGGGCGCGGTTATTGTAAGGTCGCCGTCGGGATTTTTTTTTCTGTCGCCATTGCTTCTGGCAGCAATCCAACAAAGCAATTTGAAAGGCCATGGATATATTATCTAGATGTGTTATTCTCCTGTTAGAGCTCCCGAATGGTGGGATAGATAACAGCTAATTTGACTTTCCATTTGAGTTGTGAAATACGGGGAGCTCTAGTTTCTGCAAATATGCATGTGTATGAGGTTCTAAATTTCTTTTGTTATTTCGAAATATAGAATGGAATATAGCTCTCCACAAGACGATTTCTCGTCTGGACAAGAGATTTATGAAGAGTGTCTTTACCCACCTAATGTCTATGCTAGAAGCAATCGTTACAACACTTTTAGTTTCCACATTGATGTCGAACATTATTTCCGATCGATTGTAAGTAATGACTTTCAATTCGAGTGAATACAATTTTTTTCTTTCAATTCGCGTGTTCTTACTTTCTCCTTTTATTATTAAATGTAGGTCATTGTGTCATGCTCTTTAAAGTATCGTCTATATAGCCTTTCCGTTGGCACCCATAAGAACTGGATGGTTTGTAAATGTGTACGGGGAGACAAGTACTACTTTTGCCTGGACAAGTGGGAAGTGTTTTTGGGCAATATGTGTGTGAAGTTAAATAGCACTTCAAATTTAACCCATATTTGGACCTATATACGTGGACCGCAGTGAAGATCATTTTGTGTATGCTATCGCACCGCAGTCAATGACACTCTCAAGTTCACTTATGATGAAACATATCATGTGTTTAATATTGAAGTGACTGACCAAAGCAAAGCTTCGAAAGCTAGGGATAAAAATTCCGGTATGTTAGTTTGTGTTGTGTTATTTCTTTTTACGTATTAATTAGTTCATATTTTTCTAACATAATCTCTTTATCCCTTTGATCAGAGTTTGAACAAGTTCACAAATGGTACAAGTTTGCTCTGCTGAAAACCATATTTCACTACCCGCCATATGTCACTATTTTAGAAATGAATGCGATATCTTTTGCTTTATTCAAGAATGCGACAATGAAATTGGATTTGGACGAGTTATTTGAGATCGCGCAGTTATACTTGTGTAGGATAGAAAGTGGTATAGAGGAGCAATCTGTGGTATCATTTACAGTAAATTTCTGATTTATTTACACTTTTATGATTCATTTACACTTTATGATACAATATTCATATTTTGGTCAGTATCTAAAATTTCACGTAACAGATGGGTATACACTACCAAGTTATAGGAGTTCTCGTCTATGCATGAGAGATTTCCCGATGCTCATAACATATCGCTTAGAAGGCCATTGCATCATGTTAAGTGGAGAGTGGGCTGCATTCTACCAACTCTTGCATATGCGTAGAGGTCAAGGTAGAGATCAAGGTGCAGTACTCCGGCTAACATTTGAGAAGGTGAGAGCAAATGTCGAGGAGGACAATGAAGAATATCTCAACGACATGGACGAGGAGTCCAGTGAAAGAGGAGTCTAGTGAAGAAGAGGCAAATCCCAAGGTCAGAGAGGATATGGACACTACTAGGGATAGGCCTACAGCCAGTGCGCCAAATAGGCCTACCGCCGGCGCCTAGGAACGCGTCTGCAATGCTCACATCGGTGGTAAAGGCTTAGCATCGGCGCGCAAGTCCACTGTGTCGGGTGTAATTATTTTAGCCCTGGCGCGTAGAACAATTGCATCGGGGGTAAGTTTAGCGTCGGCGCTCATGTCCACCGCGCCGAGTGTAAGTGTATGTTAGCCCCGGCGCATCAGGCGCGCCGGTGGTAAGTCCAGATAGAGCGTCGGTGGTATAATTTGTGTTAAAAAAAATACATCGTATTTATATGTTGTTCATACTGTTATAGAAAATAGAAGTAAAACAGACAGTTGCACGACGTAGAGGCTTACACAATCAAAGTCTCAAAATCAAAGTCTCGAGCGTGGACAGTTGCACGACGTGGAGGCATACACAATCAAAGTCTCAAAATCGAAGTCTCGAACACGAATACGAAGTCTCAAAATCGGAGTACGAAATGGTAAGACATCGATCACAGCGAATACAAACTGTCGGATACAAGTTTTGACATAAAGATAGCTAAGAAGACATTGATCTATATTAGGAGATAGAGCAGAAACGCAGACACGATGAGCATCATCATGACAAAGATGGCTTCATCCGCTTCCTTCTCCTCTCCCCCGCTAGATTGCTCGCGTATCGAGCTTCTGCCTCCACCATGGTGGTGTATCATTTGTATCTGTTGCCACTGAACTGGTGCACTTGTCTCCGGCATGCTTCCCAGTCGTCGTAGACTTCGAGAGCATGTCCCCGGTACACGACATACCACATTATTTATTTGCACAAGAAAAAATATACATCACTATCAAAATCATATATGCAACAAGTAACTATATGCAACGAGATGTTTAGGAATGACAAATATTTATAGGATGCGGGTTGAGAAATAAAATTTCTTACTCAAAGGTTTCGGCTTCGGCGGGAAGGGGCGGTAGCCCTCTAGCATGTTGAATGGCTTCCTATCACCATATGCCTCTAAGCGGGCTTCTATCTAGTCATTCGTTGGTCGTACGTGGCTGGTGAAGAACAGGCCACCCCTTGTGACGACATCCTGATGGATTATTGTGGCAATCTGTCGCTGGATGTGACGAAACTCATTTTTCACTGTATCGCTAGGAGCGTTCGCCATGTCGACACCCCGTTTTTTTTTGAGACAAGATGACAACAAGAGGTAGTCGTCACCCTTCACGAACTCCCTCATATGAAGCATGGTGTACCAAGCGTCCATCCTACTCTCTGGGTGCAACTGCTTCATGTAGGCATACTTGGTTGTGTGGGTGCACGAGAGGCATCCTCAGCTGGTTTGTTTCTTTACCGTGTGGGGGCCTACCTTGGCGGCGAATCCGGTGAGAGCCATATCGAGAACATTTTTGAGGTTGGTGTAGTTCTTCTCCTTTGCACTCCCCGAGACGAGATAAATAGCATGTGAATGCCACGGGAACATCACAAAGAGGATGCAACACATGTCTCTGTGCAAAACAAACCATCATCCTCAGATTAACCTTCACACATGCAAAAGAGTGATGGAAATCTACTAAAGAATGTAACGATGGCTAGCAGTTGATCGAAAACTTTCTCGCGAAAGTAAGGCATGAGGAAGGTTTCCTTAGTATGATTTGCCACCGAGAATTCCTCGATATACTTTGTGGCACTCACTCGGCCCCGTGGGTTAGCCAAGACGCTTTCACGCATGTAGTAGGGGTCCATTACCACGACACTCGGGGTTCTCTCTTCCATGATATCATGCGCCATTTTGAGAGTCGTTTCAAATGGAAGACGTTGAATATCATCAAACCTGAGGAAGACCACCTCTACGGGGTATTTCTCCACAAATCCCGGGCCGAGAGGCACCTTGACCACGTGGAGCGGGTACGAGGGAGAAAGTGACCGCATAAGTTCCTTCTCCATGTGCATAATACCGTCATGCACGCTCCTCATGTCCCCGGTCAGTTTTACAAGGTATGGCGTTAGCATCGGCTCGCCTAGAATATGGTGCTGGCGCCACTAGCTGGGTAACTTTTCCAATACCCGAGGCGGCTAGCAGGCAGAGGCGGCGGCCACTTTTTTCTTCTGGGGCCTTTTCCTGGTGGTCTTCCCGGCCTTCAAGCACGGGGGAGCATCGTCGCCTGCTCTTATCGTGTCAAGTGTCGCACCATGGCAAGTGTTTGGGCTTAGCAAATCTTTCGCTGGAGCAGTGAAGACGACATCTTTCTCAGGAGTTTCTTGATAACTGAACGACTTCTTCTTCAAGAAATAAGATTTCCCCGCCGGGAGATCATGGTGGTCAGGTGAACCACGATGAGGCTGGTCCATACTGAAATCAGCGAGTTGATCCATATCGAGTTCAGCGATAGGCTGACCCATATTGAGATTAGCGATGAAGTCATCGATGGGATTCTTTCTGCGGTTGATGAGGATATAATAGGGGTACATGATGATTTTACATGCCTGAGCTGGAAGGAAATATTGAGCCTCCCTGATGTTCATTATAAGGTGAATTCTTTCCTAGTAATAAATAATATTTATGTTTATGTTTATGAGAATATTATACTACCTAAGCCTATAAATTTATGTATGATTAGGTTTATTAATAACATAAACATGGATGAAGGAGAGGAAGCAAGGAGCACAAGAAGGAGGCGTGGAAAATAAAGTTGCTGCCATGGAAAACAACATCAAGAAAATGATGTTTTAGTTTGACTAGCAGAAGTCCCGAATTTGAAATAGTCATGGATTCTTAATACGGGCTCCAAATAAAGCAAGGAAGCACAACCCAAAAAGGAAATTCGAAGAGCTTTCCAATGGATCTGGTCCCATCTACAGATTCGACTCGTCCAAGGCGTGGTGACCGAAAGAAGTCACGAATTGTTTTCTGCCAGCTTCTAAATAGAGTCCAATTGGCTACATCCATGTTGGGTCAGTTTGTATCCAAGTTGGTTGAGTCCAAATGAGTAGGAATAGTTAAATTTAGTGGGTAACATCCCCTCACTCATATATAGCTAGCATCCACGAAATTAGAGATATTAGAACAAGTTTAAACCAAAGAAACCCTAGCCTCTAGATTGTATTGTTGCTAACATTCATCTTGAAGTATACCTTTGCAAAGTTGTGTGATATCTTGTTGTTCCACCGGGAATAAGGGGATACATGACCACTCGTTATCTTTAATTGCGTGTGCAAGAGTGTGTAGTTGAGAATATCCAAAGGGGTTGATTGTTGTTGTACTGACAGTATGGATTTTCCAAGGAGAGTTCTTAGTGTACCACTAGTTATCTATCATCAACAAAACATCCACCATATTATTCAAGAGAGCTTATTGAGAAGATCGGGCCACCCCTTATCATCTTGGTATCAGATTCTAGGGTTTACTTGGTGAGAAAATTCCATCCATAATCTAGTTATTTTTATTTCCTATCCAGAAAAAGCGATACAAAAATAGAGTAAGTAGATTTGGCCATAGCCCTAGATCAACACCGAATTGCTTCTTCTAGTTGCTGTTTTCTGTTGATTTTGCATCCCTGTTTTTCTTTTTGTGTCTTGTGTCTATCTAGGTTCATGGTTCTTCGAGTTCATCTATTTTCGAGTCCCTTTGTTCCTGTTTTGAGTATATACCCAAAAATCCCCACAAAAACATTGTTATCCGAGTGTTTTCATACTTCTAGTTGCTGCCGGATCAACTATCTCTCGGGAAAACAATACCAAAATCTTGCAGTGCAAGTTCTAGGCGATTTGCATCCGATTTGGTTCGGGAAAACATCATAAATAGCTTATAGTCGCGAGGTGTTTCCTACCTGAGATCAACCCTAGATCCGATCCGAGTTCTACAAAGAAGTATCACAGGCATTGCATTGTTATCCTATGTTTTTTTGTCGTGGATTATTGCTCTTGTTTGCTTTGGATTCTTTACTTGGACACTATACAAATTACCAAAAATTTTGGTTGTGGATTCCAAGTTTTAATCGGATTCTAATCCGAGTTCCGCCCGGCACACTTCTGGTCATTTTTCCTACCGCACGCCCATGTTCTAGTCGAGATCGGATTCCTGCCACGGCACGTTTTCGTCGATTTCGTTGTCGTGCTTTCAAGCTCAAATAATTTCCACGCGCGTGCTGTTCTTCCCGGCACCGTTTTCATCCAATTTCCTGCCGAGAGACAGAACATTTTCTAGCGCTATTTCCACACTTTTTGGCAGTTTTGATCAACAAACTTTGACCGGCCATAACTTTTGCATACGAACTCCACTTTCAATGCACGACCGCTCAAAATGCTCGGGAGTAAAAAGTGCATCCAGCCCAAACTCACTTCGTTTGTTTATGGCAATTGTCAACGCTTAAAATCGCTAAATTCGTTCTTGAACATTTAGTTTTTTTTCACTTTTAGTTTTCACATTCGGCTGAAATAGTTTTGTGTCCAGTTATTTTTTGCAATTTTCTTAGGTTTTCCATTCCAATCTTTGTGAGACTTAGCCACAACCTTTCTACAACTAATATTTAGGAGCCTACCCAGAAAAGACTAGCTAATATTGTGCTCACAGGCTGCTCATAGGTCTTGTTTTTTGTGTCATGAGTTCTGCTTTCTTCACAGTTTGCTTCAATTTTCAGTCTTGGCCATTGCAGAAAAGAGAAAAAATAGAAGAGAGAGAGAGAGAGTATAAAAAAAGAGAGAGAAAAAGCAAAAGAGGACGAAGCATTAATACATATATTGCTGTTTGGAGCTTGAGACATATACTTGGTGAGTGTGACACTACTAGTTTAAGCAATCTTGTGCCTATTTTCATTGAGCTACTTGCTAGTGTCTTTCGAGTGCATTACAACAATTTCATACATATAGTTTCTTACCACATTATTCTCCATGTGTGTGTTTCCCGTGCATTTTATATCACATTTGACAGTAAATATGAGTTGCTATTTTGGTGTTGTTAGGATTCGCAACCAAGCCCCACCAAATACATTGTTTTTTCGTGTGATACTTGATATCCAGGTTATTCTCTTCTCACACTTAGTACAATTAATCATTTCTACTTGTTGGTAAGTAAATCCTATTCACTTTGGAATGCTACATCTTCCTTGTTGGTTTTGAGTGAGGTGAGAGAGAACACCACAACCCATTATTATTCTGTTTACTAACAAGTTAATCAATGGAGTTTTCTAGTGATGATGATTGCAGTGATACATTTTGGGAGGAGGATGCTAGTGGGATCCCTGCATCAAATTTATTCCACTTCATAGCAGACATCAAAGGAAGCCATGTTGCTAATACCCATAATAAGGGTACACGGTATAATTTTGTTAGTTCTGAGATTGTTGAACAATTGCAGCTAGTTCCAAAGACATGTGAGCCATTTAGGTTACCTACTAATGATGATGAACTTATTATTACTCACATAGTTTTTGTTCCCTTAACCATTCGTGGCCATAAGGAGTGAATTTTATGTTATGTGATTCCTAGAGCGTTTACTTGATGTCATCTTTGGTTGGGACAAAAATGGTGCAATATATATAACGTTAATTTTGTTAGCAATTATCCTGATTTACAATTCTTGTGGAACAAAAAGAAAAATTGGATATTACATGCATGGCTTCCAGAATTTCAAGAGATTAGACGTCAACCATTATTTTTGTCTCCTCAATTCCTTAAAATCAAAGACTTGAAAACCTTGAGATGGAATTGTTTGAGCGTATGTTTGAAGAGGTTAAGGAGACATGTGAGGCCGTTTCTAATAATATAATCATGTCTACTTCTAGTGTTGTTTCTTGTGATGTGCAGGTTGCTTTTTAAGAAATGGAGCCTATAATACAACCTGCACCAGCACCACATACATTGGAGGAGCATGCCATTGTGCCTAGTATTGTTTCTTGTGATATGCAGGTTGCTTTTGAAGAAAGGGAGTCTCCTCAAGTACAACCTGCAACACCACTTGAGAAAGGTGAGTCAGTGGCTACTAAATCTGAGGAGGATGCTATTGATATTGATGTTGATTTCGAATTACCACTTGCAAGTGCTGAATTTTGTGAGTCTACTAATTTGGTAGTTGATTCTTGTGAGTTGACCAACACTTATAGTTCACCACCATGTGATAATTTGATAATTTCGAATTTTGAGCACGTGGTTTTGATTTCACATAAAAAATTGCTTGATGAAATACAACCTATTAATATTGTGTATTCCATCATGTTACATGAACCAATTACTGTGCAATGTGCTATGAATAGGATTGCTGAAATTCCATATGTCAATTCTAGCACCTACACTACTTGTTTCACTTTTAATTTGGTTGGTGACTATAACATGAATAAATTTTTTATGGTGTATCACAAATGTATTACCTATGATAGAATTGCTAAATTAAACATTGTGTTAGCATGGTTGGATTGTTTACAATTTGCTAAATCTGAGCATAATGTTACACATATGTTTGATTTGCCACAAACTTTGATAAATACATATGCTATTGATTTGTACTTCACTTATATTTGTAAATTGAGTTGAAATTTACATAA
Source organism: Alopecurus myosuroides (assembly GCA_028641055.1). NCBI lineage: Eukaryota > Viridiplantae > Streptophyta > Magnoliopsida > Poales > Poaceae > Alopecurus > Alopecurus myosuroides. The sequence continues at coordinate 109,326,469 of CM054063.1, read as the reverse complement.
TAAAGATAATAAAAATGTTTAAACAACTGGTTGTATGACTAAAACAAAATTTGATCATAGATCTTCTGTGAGAATACTTGATTTGATACTAAACAATAAGAATGTATACATAGATGTTTCTCCTTATGATCATGATTCTATGAGCGTCACTTTTACTTGCAATTGTGATTGCTATTTGATGAGATGCTAGTTGTTTTTATATGACAATTATGTGTTGAGTATATGCAATTTTCGTTGCTTTATGTCATGTGGTAATAATTATCATGACCATAACAATGATGCACCCCATTATAGATACATGTATTGTGCATACACGTTGTTCTTTTTGTTTCTTCCACGTTCGGCTTACCACAAGCCGACAACGTCTTGTCTTGAAGAAAGGGAGGATGATGAGGATATAACAGGGGTACATGATGATTTTACATGCTTGAGCTGGAAGGAAATATTAAGCCTCACTGATGTTCATTATAAGGTGAATTCTTTCCTAGTAATAAAAATGTTTGTGTTTATGAGAATGTTATAATACCTAAGCCCATGAATTTATGTATGATTGTTTTATTAATAACACAAACATGGATGGAGGAGAGGAAGCAAGGAGCACAAGAAGGAGTCATGGAAAAAAAGTTGCTTCCATGGAAAACAACAGCAAGGAAATGATGTTTCAGTTCGAACTGGCAGAAATCCTGAATTTGACATAGTCATTGATTCTTCATAACAGCTCCAAATAAATCAAGGAAGTACAATCCGGCAAGGAAATTCAAAGAGCTTTCCAATGGATTCGGCCCCATCTACAGATTCGACTCGTCCAAGGCGTGGTGAGCATAACAAGTCACACATCATTTTTCTGCCAGCTTCCAAATAGAGTCCAATTGGCTGCACCCATGATGTGTCAGTTTGTATCCGGATTGGTTGAGTCCAAACGAGTAGGAATAGGTCAATTTCATGGGAAACATCTCCCTCCCTCATATATAGCTAGCATCCACGAAATTAAAGAGATTAGAACAAGTTTAAACCAAAGAAACCCTAGCCTCTAGATTGTATTGCTGCTAAGCATTCATCTTGAAGTATACCTTTGCAAAGTTGTGTTATATCCTGTTGTTCCACTAGGAATAAGGGGATACAGGACCACTCGTAATCTTTGATTGCATGTGCAAGAGTGTGTTGTTGAGAATATCCAAAAGGGGTTGATTGTTGTTGCACTGGCAACAGAGATTATCCAAGGAGAGTTCTTAGTGTAGCACTAATTATCTATCATCCACAAAACATCCACCATATTATTCGAGAGAGCTCATTGAGAAGATTGGGCCACCCCTTATCAGCGGTGTTGTGTCGCGGGCTCGGGAGGATGAACAACAGGTGGAGGAGATGGAGGCGCCAGCGCAGCCGGTGGAGTGGTCTTGTCTTGGCTTGCCGCCGACCCTGATGTGTCATTCAGTGTAATTAGTCTCTTCCGCCATAGAAATACTTCATTCTTCAGTATTGATACTGTCAGCTTTCTATCGGGCTTCTAGGGATTGATAAGGAGGATACAGATCTCCGCATCCCGGTAAAGCCTGATCCACGTGCAAACGATGCATGTCATGGGACATTTCCTGACAATGGCACCTGCGGTTTTGTGGCCAAACGATTGTTCCCTTCGCCACATCCTTCAACTCATTGTTAACATTCAATAGCAAGGTGCTTGGCACTTCGGGGTCCTATAAGAAAACATGTAGGTCAGAGAGGGCGGTCAAAAAGTAATTAAGTAACTTGTTGAGGCTTAAGACGCGAATTAATTACCGTGAGATTATCAAGATCGACTAGTATCGACGGACCGGGGGCGCGCGTGCGAGTGCCAGAGGGGCTGCTAGCCAGCATTGATGGTGACTCCTGCATAGCACCTTCATTCACCGTGTCAGGAGTCACCAATATAACAAGTCGAGGTGCACCTGCATCCCGCGGCGCCCTGTTGTGCGGCTTACTTCCACCTAATCTGATCAATGGGAGCGGCCCTTGCCCGCCCTCTTTGCCATAGTTTGCAATGACTGCATCACGGAAGGCATGATTTCATCTATTGTGTTATCCACCCTGTCATTGACCTTCTCTTCCATCGTGTCTGCTAATTCAACCAATTATTCACTTAGCTCCATCGTATCTTCCCTTAGCTCTGATGTCTCCCGGCTTTGTTGGCTCCTCTCCTGGATCCTCTTCTACAATCGCACCGCCATTCCCTCCTGTTTAGTAGTTTCCATGGCCAAGCCATGGTTAAAATGCTTGCGACCTCCTCCGGGTGCGATCATACGGCCCATATGCGGCCTTGTCAATGGTGGCAGGTCCTTCACCTTGTTCACCACCCTGATAATGGAAATTTCCCATGGAACCTTGCCGTCGACACCGACGCCTGAGACGAGGAGGCAGCTTTGGCCGTTTGTTCTGCTATGTGCAGAACTAACATGAAGCATTAAGAAATGTTAATACTAGAATTTAATCGAGAGTAGGATCTCACTAAGCTAAGCCGGTAAATTGCTTACGAGTTGTGCGTCAAGATCAATCACCTTATGGTCCGTGACCAACTTGACACCGGTCACCTTCTTGGGTTATGTGACGACATCCCCGCTATCGGTTTCTGTATGGTACTGGGACCTCATAAATCTCTGCGTCTCCAGGTGGGGGTACTTGTGCCACGGGTTCTCGATGCCGACATCTATATAGGTCTGGTCCTCCCGCTGCCATTTCTCCTCCTTGCCTGCGTAGCCGTTGCAACCCAGACGATGGACTCCGATGTTCATGTTTCTCATGTATAGTCCCCACTTACGGTTGTTCTTGGTGTACTCTAACTCTTCATTGGCCCCGAAAGCATCCAAGTCCTCTTGTCTAATCTTCGGAAAGTGGTTATGGATCTTCTCAAAATCATCACCCTTAGCAAGCATCTCCCTCACCATATGTTTATAACCGCTTAGTGCTTTGGTGAACCTGGTGATGGCATGGGTGTTCACGACATTACTTTTGAGATTCTGGTTATAGTATTCGGCAGGAAACTCGTATCAGGCACCCAACCTCGAAATGAGTTGAGTGTGCAAATGTTCTTGTCCTTATGTTCGAGGTTAGTCTCGTTCAGGTTGATGACGTCCCGAACGATTTCTGCCAATTGAAGCCGTAACCCCTCGTGCAAGCTCTAGGCTCCTTAGGCACACCAACTCTGTCAACCACCGTGAATGCTTGTCGGACGGTGGCGACCTGGTTTGGGTGCCGCTCCCGACACCTTTATTCTTTGGTACTGGTGATGAGGATATAATAGGGGTCCATGGTGATTATGCATGCTTAAGTCGGAAGGAAATATTGTGCCTCACTCATGTTCATTGTAAGGTAATGTTTGTGATTATAAGAATGTTATACTACCTAAGGCTATGTATTTATTTATTAGCAGGGTTATTGATAACACAAATATTGGTGGAGCAATGGAGGTGGTTGAAGAGGATGGCAAGCACGAGGGAGGCGAGGGAGGAAGTGGAGCCATCAAGGAAAAGATACTCGGTTTGGACTAGGAGAAGTCCCGAAATTGAAACGATCATGGACTCTTCATACGGACTCCAATTGACGCAAATAAGCACAATGTGAATAGGAAATTCGAAGATATTTCCAATGGATCCGGTCCCATGTACCGATTCGAGTTGTACAAGGTCTGGTGCCCAAAATAAGTTACGGTTCGTTTTCTGCTAGTTTCCAAATGGAGTCCTGTCAAGTTATGAAACTTGGAGATTAGTTTGTTTACGACTCCAACTGTAGCTTGGACGTCCAAAAACCTTTATAAGGCTTCTAATTCACACTATTAGGGCTTAGAACAAGTTTAAACCAAAAAACCTACCCTCCAGATTGTATAGCTGCCAAGCTTTGATCTTGAAGTATTACATGCAAAGTTGCGTGATATCTTGTTGTTTCACTGGGAATAAGTGGATACAAGACCACTCGTGATATTTGATTACGTGTTCAAGAGTGTGTAGTTGAAAATATCCAAAGGGATTGATTTATGTTGTATTGGCAACAGGGGTTATCCAAGTGAGAGGTCTCAGTGTAGCACTAGTTATCATAAAATCCACAAAACATCCACCAAATTCGAGAGAGCTCATTGAGAAGATCGGGCCACCCCATATCAACTGGTCTTAGAGCCACCACCCGCGCCACTATCAGTGGTTTCTTTAGCTCTGGCCCCTTGCTCCTCGGCATCATCCATTTCCTTGTCTTCCTCCCTAACAGATCCAATTGGATTCACATCAAAAGGTGCTATAAAATAAATCCTAAAATCACAGAACAGGCTACTGGTACTTTACCAAAATCGATACCATTTCCAAATGGTAGCCCACCTTGGGGTGAGGTCAAGTTCTACTGGTAGATATAGTCAAGATCTACTCTAGGAATTTTAGTTTGCACATTTTAGACATTCCAGTAAAAAGTTATGCCATTTTCATTCTCACAGACAGTGTCCACTTCATCATTTATCATTCGTTCTCAGTTCATCCAAAACCAGTTCTGTCAGTTGCCAACGTTCAAGATTTCGTTCATGCATCTCTGGTAATTTTTGCTCATTTTTTTTTTGAGTTTAGAATTTTCATTTTCGAATAAAGTAAAGCAGCGGTTTTCTGGAGATTTACAAAAAGAAAAACTAACAGGGTAGTGGGCTGGACAACGCACGGTGGCGCGGCCCAACTGCTCCTGGCGGCCCGCCTCGCTTCCGCAACGCGCGGGAACGAGCGTACCGGTTCGAGGTTTAAGCGTGGCCGTAGATCTGGAGATCTACGGTGCACAACCGTTCTTCCTCTCTCTCCCTCTCTTCTGTTTCTCTCCGGCGAGCACACGGGCAACCGGCAGCGAGATTCGAACCAGGGCTCACCTAGAGGGGTTGCAGGCCAAGGGGAAGTTGTCGGGGAGGTCATGTGAGGTCGATGCAGTGCAGGGCCGCAGCAGCTGGGGCGCCAGATGGCTCCAGTCGACGGCGCCGTGCACGCGCTCCGCGGCGGCTCCGACGAGGTTCCCGGCGTCTCTGCAAACGAGAGGCCGTGGAAACGGTCAAGCTTGGTCTACGGAGAGGGTGGAGTAGATCTAGGGTGGTTGGAAGGGCTACAGTGGCCTGAGGCTGGGGTATTTCACCTCTGCCTGTCGCGGTGGCCGCGATAGGTTTCCGGCGATTTGGCTCACCGTGGGCGGCTCGGGGATATCTAGCTAGGTGGGAAGTGACAGTGAGAGGTGGTGTCGTGGGATTATCACGGCAGATGTTACCGGGGGTAACTGATCTTGGGGCAAGACGACACAGGCGTTTGGGAGAGGGTTTAGCTCAGAGGAAAACATGATGGAACTCGATCTGGTAGCCGGCAATCAAGTCGCCGAGTCTCCGATCTCAATGTATTAACTCGATCTTTCGTATACACTGGATGCTCGATATTAAACGGTACTACTAGGGTTCTTAGATCTCTCTCAACTAGACCTAGGGGTCGGTTTATAAAGCACCCGTACCCCCTGGCTTACTCTCCAAGGCGCACCCTGAATCCTACCCGGACACCGCATACAAACTCTAACTTTCCTTTACCGTAACCCACAATCCGGGTTACGAGGCCTACAAACTTGGGCCTTCCAGAAGTTTCTTTATCCTTAGCCGGATCTTGCGCAGCGTCCTTTGGGCCGGGTTATACCTTGGAGTTGGCCTACCGGGTTATTATCCCCCCATCAGTAGTCCCCAGAATAGCTTGGGCTTCACGGATCCTTCCTGGAAGCGCTTGCTATTCCCTGCAAAGATATCAAACGCACAAGTGTACGGAGGCCGGGTTAAGGTGCTATGACAGATAGCTAGGCCTGACTCCATGGTGGCCATATAGTAACCCGGTTTCCCTCCAAGCACACTGCTCAGATTTCCGGGTCAAATCCATGATAAAAACGTCAAGATTCTATACTTTTACTCGATAATTAACCCTGATTTCACGGAGTGGATTTCTTTCTCTTTTTCGCCCGGATACCTCGCTCAATACCTGAAGCATATCTCGCAAAATCCGCATGGACAACCATTACCCCATAATTTCTGGCTTCTGGCCGTTAGAATAGGTTCATCCTCACCTTATAAATAGTTCTCAAAGGGTAACCTAGAACCCGACGCTTCACTCCAACTTATCCTTTCCTTCCTCACACCTTGCGCTCTCGCAACGCCACCGCAAGAATCTAGGGCTCGCCACCGGAACAAAGCCACCACCGGCCGTGTTCGTTCTCAAGCCATCCGCGCCGCCACCAAGCTCCATTCCCGCGCCCTCGTCCTGCTCTCCAAGAACCGCAAAGGGGCATTCAGACCACGCCGCCCGCAGCCGTCGCATTACGCTTCCAGCATCTCCCTGTAAGTTCCTTGCATTCGCTAATTTAGCCCCGCAATTTTATGATTCATCCTGGATTGGATCTTGGTCACCGTTTCTCCCGCCACACCGGATTAGATGGTTTAGATGCTTGCCAGCTCCTTCAATAACCTATTTGATGATCACACACCACCCTCCTACCATTATTAATCACCAATTTCTTCGTAAAATCGTTCGCAAGTTTTCCAATCTAGATCCATTTCATCCCAAATTTCCGCGCATATCATTGACACCCGGAAAATCCCCCTTTTCCGGCTCTTTTGCTTGCAGTAGATACATGGGCAACCATCCGTCTTCCTCAGACACTTTTCAATACGTAAGTGAACAATAATTTCTAGAGTTGTACTTAATACCCGGATAACTCGCAACCTCCACTCCGTGATGTGATACCCGGATAATTCTTGGTCTTCATACTTTCTTGATACTCCAAGTGCATGCCCGGATAACCTAGTATTCCCGAGTCTTATTTCCTGTATCTTTCTTCCTTGTGTTTGCAGGTTGATCCCATGGCTCCCAAAAGGCAAGGGAAACAGCCGGCCCAGGCGAAGGCAACCCAATCCATATCTGCCAATTGGGGGCGATCCACAGTCACAAAGGCCAAGCTGGAAGAGCTGGCCGAGTTGGGGGTCCTCCCCCCTCAGAAGGATATTCGCTGGAGGGCGCCGGGTGACGAGACCCGGCCCACACCCACCGACGGCGAGGTAATCTGTTTCGTAGAGCACGTGACCCGGGGATTCCGTCCTCCGGGTCACCCTTTCTTCCGTGAGGTCCTGAGCCATTATGTCCTCAGGATATTTGACATAGGGCCTAACTCTATGTTGAATATTACTCACTTCATTGTCCTATCCGAGTCATACTTGTGCACTCCGCCAAGTTTGACTCTCTTTACTGAACTCTTCCAGTGCAAGCCATGCCGCGAAAGCGGTGATGGAGCACTTCTCACTTGCGGCGAGGTATCCATCCAACGCCGCAAAAACTCCCAAATGCCAACCCTTAATCTGAACTCCCATGTTAAACACTGGCAACTATCCTTCTTCTACTGCCACGACACCTCTTCACCCGGCGAGAAGAGACTGCCGGGTTACTCGGAGGGCCTCCTCAATACCTCCGAGAATTTCAATGCCTTCGCCCCTGACTCAGACAGGGAGGCAATCATACCTTTGTTAGCTAAGTTAGCCGTTCTCTCAGCCCAAGGCCTTCTTGGGCTCAACTTAGTAAAAACTTGGGTTGACTTCCGTATCCAACCTAATTCCATCCGCACCAAGTTGATGTGCGAATACTCGGGGCACACCACAGATGCACTCCGATATTCCACCAAGAGCTTTGCAGCCGGGGATACCAACAAAACCATCAAGGGTTTCCTGACGGAGAAGCTGGAAGTGATAAAAAACATTGCCGGGTTACCTCCGTTTACTCGGGAGAACCCGGCCCTAGCGGTAATACCCGACATTCATAAGCTTATTTCTTCATCTTTACTCGATACTTACTCCTAACTCTTATTTTCACCTTTCCGTCCTAGGCCGGCGACCCTTTCTGGACAGTTGCGACCTCCCCCTTCCGTAGACCCGGAAGACGAAGACGAGCCGGTTGACGGTGATGAAGGTATTCACCCGGATCTTGTGTTACCCTTACTTGCACCGTTATCCTCCTATTTAACTTTTCCATGGATACATACTCGGTTCGCAGGACCGGAGGATGAAGACGAGAAGAACGAAGACGACCCGGAGGCTACTGAATCTGATCAAGAAACTCCAGGTGGGGCCAAGAGGAAGGCCAGAGGGGTAGTGTTCAAGGTTCCTTTCTCTTCTATGTCCTCTGAGCCTTACTCCTTTGATACAATGCGACAACTTAATCATCAATTATCGAACTCGTCGTACTTGAAGGATTCTCTTCCAGCCAAGCGCAAAGTGACTCGGAGTTCCCCGGGTGAGGATCCTCTTAACCCGGGCATCTCCACCTCCCCCGTCCATCGTGCCAGTGCTCCTCCGCCTCGTCCTTCCAATTCTCCTCAGCGCCACCCCTCTCCTAACCATCCACGCACCGGGCAATTTCGGGTTCCGCTAACGGTCCCTTTGACAACTTCGTCTGCTTCCAGCGGCGAACTCCCGCCGGATTACTCCGTAAATACTGGGTAAGCTTTTGCTATATAACATCCTTTGATGCCTGACAATTTTCAATCACCATTGCTAACTGCCCCTTCCCATTTTTCTTTAGTGCTCAAGCCACTGTTAGTGACCCCGAGAATGCGGAGATGGATAACCGGGAGGTGGATAACCGTCAGACAGAGGAGCCGACTGAGAACGTAGACGCCGCGACCGGCGGTGATACTGAGAACAACCAGGAACAAGCCGCCGAGTCTCCTGAGTCATCCGAACCAGTAGACGAGGAGATCGAGGTCTTGGACACAAGGATGGGTTCGCCCAACCCGGATACTCAGACTATCCGGGCTCAACTCCTAGGGCGGGGAGAGCTCCCCCATCAGGTGACCAGGCTGCCGGCTCTTCCGGTGCCCGACCCGAGGACCTGACGTTTGCCCAGATGCTCGAAACCCTGCGCGCTTTGAGGGCTAATGAAGAGAACATTTTGGAGTCTTTAATAGACAAACACGAGGTAAATCCGACTAATATTGCCTGTGTCCTTATCCAGTCCCCATGTTCCGAGTGAATTAATTCACAATTTGCTTGGAACTTTTACGATATAAGCGACTGATAACTTACCCCTTTACCCGGCTAATCCTTCCTGTGTCCATGCAGTCCTTCGTAACTCAATCTGAGGAGAGGCTGACCGAGGCCGCCAAGCTCATTGAAAAGGAGGTGGCTCTACGTGAGGCGGCCGAGGCTGAGGCCAGGAGGAGCAGGACGATAATGAAGAAGTATAGGAGGAGGGCTCACTCAGCAGAAGATGATCTGACGAGCCTTTCTGTTCAAATTGCTGATACGTACCGTGCTTTGCTTGGTACGCCTCTTCATCCGGGTTATTCTTTTGATAAATAGCCGGAATTTCCTAACTTATGTTTCCATTTCTGCAGGTCCGGATGAAGTGATGCCGGACGAGGGTGACATTGCCAGGCTGAAAACTATCAAGAGCGTGATCCGGCAGCTATGCGCCGGAACCAAATGGATCCTTCAAGAAATACGGTGGCCGGTTAAAGGGCATGGCGACCTGAAGAGAATGCTAGACGCTTGCTCCACTATCCCTGAGTGGATTTGGCACTGGAAACGCTCGTCCTGCCGGGTTGGAGTAACCCGGGGTCTTGCGCTTGCCAAGGCTTACTTCCCTAAGCTCGAGCTAGCCAAGCTTATGGGCGGTTTCCCGGAATACAAGCTTGATGGGTCCAAGTTCTCCGTGAAGGATTTCCAGGCCGTCCAGAAGGAGGTCCGTTACCCGGCCAGCGTGATTGCTGACGGCTTAGATGTCGATTCCCTCGTCCCTGCTTATGATGCTGCTGGTGAAGCTATTAAGTCGGATCTTCCCGAGCCGTATGACATGCTTGCCCGATGGAAGGAGGAAGCTGCTAAGTTGAGGGAGGAGGCTGCTAAAAAGAAGGCTGAAGCCGACTCTGCGCCCGCTACCTCCACACCAGTCGTTCCTCCTCATGCGCAAGCCGGCACTGCTGATCCGGGTGCTGCTGCTACCCCAAGTGACGGCAAGGGTAAGGCGAAGATGGATGCCGGGGCTTAGGATGCCGAGTGATACCTGTTCCTTCGTGCCACTTCTCATGTGTCAGTCGGCCGATGTGACGTTTAAACAATTATTTTTTGGATGGTGCGCCTATGCACCTTTGATATCATTTACCGGGATTTTGTAATGGACGCTAAGGTCTTGATACACTCTATTCCTCTTCGGGGCTTTTAAATTTATTTACTTTTGAACTCCTTCGCACTAGATATCCGACTTTCTTTATTGTTCCTTTTGTGAGGCTCGGTTTCCGGGTTTCATGGGTGTTGACAAGCGGACTTGCTTCGAAGTCCCCAAGCCCCCAAGACTCGGATGTTTGGACTTTTTGAGCTTGAACAACTAAGCAATTTTTCTCTTTCTCAAGATCCCGAGTCCCCAAGGCCCGGATTTCTGGGTTGGGGATACGTGATTTTTTAAGGAGAACGCATTGTTTGCTGCTAAATCTAAAAAGTCCAGAGCCGTTTCACATAGGTTCTGAAGTTATGCTTGATAATCGTTGAGTTTCCGGCTATTAGCCCTGTACTCTGCATAACTTGTGGTTTAGATGACCCTTTTGACTATCTTGTACTATAAGCCGGCTTTCGCATGGATATCATGTTGTTACATCTGTACGAAGACAGGGTCAACCAAGTCCCATTGGGCTTCATGGCTGATTGTAATCGTAAGCGAGCAAATCATGCCATTTTAGTGCGAGTCACATCGAGCTTAAGTAAGAAAAGTCAAGAAAATTTGGCTCCTTTGTCCGGTTATGAGATTGCATCCATACTCGTTTGCGAGTAATCGGCCCCCATAACTCATAGGCATCAAGGCCGGGTCTTTGAGTTTGCAACTGTGCTATTCAAGCAATCAGTCCCCAAGACCTGAATATATGCAACGTACTGGGACTGAAGAACATAAGAATAACCATCTCTTTACTTGATATGAAAAAGTTAGGTCAGCAAGCCGCCTCATTAAAAACCCATCCAGTTCCCAAGGGTACCCTGGATAGGAAAAGAGTACGTCTGAAACCTGCTGCCTGTTACATCATGCAATTCCTCTTGCCAATATAGTCTTTACTAAGTATAATATGGGCGTAGCTGAGCCACGTTCCATGGCCTGTCTCTTTCTTGCATAGATGAAGTGGTGTGAGCGGTGTCATTAACTGTAGCCGACTCCTCCCTTGCATCTACCAAGTAATACGATCCATTATGCAGATTCCGGCTTATGATAAACGGTCCTTCCCATGGCGGTGATAATTTGTGTTTTCCTTCGTTTGACTGTACCAGCGCAGAACCAGGTCTCCTTCCTGGAAGACCCGGGTTTTCACGCGCCGGCTATGATACCTCCGTAAACCTTGCTGATAAATGGCTGATCTCTCCAGGGCTTGTTCCCTTTGTTCTTCTAACATATCTACGGCATCCTGCCGGGTCTTTTCATTCTCCACTTCAACGTAAGCTGATACTCGCGGTGAATCATGGATAATGTCACTCGGTAACACTGCTTCCGCTCCGTAGACCATGAAGAAGGGTGTCATTTGAGTGGATCTGTTAGGTGTAGTGTTGATACCCCAAACCACGGAAGGAAGTTCTTCGACCCATGCGCCAGCAGCTTTGATACAGGGTACTCGCAATCGTGGTTTCAACCCGCGGAGCAATTCTTGGTTTGCCCGCTCCACTTGTCCGTTGGCCTGTGGATGAGCCACTGATGCTACATCGAGCCGGATTCCATTGTTGCCACAGAATTTTTCCATCTCACCAAGGGACATGTTGGTTCCATTGTCGGTAATTATGCTGTGGGGATACTCAAACCGGTAGATAATTCTTTTCAGGAACTTGACTGCTGTAGCTGCTTCACAATTAGTAACTGGCATAACCTCAACCCACTTGGTAAATTTATCAATAGCCACTAAAAGATGTGTCTTCTTGCAAGGTGACATATGAAAGGGGCCAACCATGTCCATCCCCCAGACAGCGAACGGCCAAGTTAACGGGATGGTCCGTAATTCCATAGCCGGCACATGGGTTTGGCGAGCGTACCTTTGACATCCGTCACACCTTGCTACTAGTCGTTCCGCATCTGCTAGAGCCGTGAGCCAGAAAAATCCGTGTCGATAAGCCTTGGCCACAAGGGATCTTGTGGATGCATGATGCCCGCAATCGCCTTCATGGATTTCCTTGAGGATCTGCCGGCCTTCTTCTGGTGCCACGCAACGCAAAAAGACCCCCGCGATGCTTCTCTTGTATAACTCTCCGTTGATGATAGAATATCCCTTTGCTCGCCGCAAAATTTTCCTTGCTAACACTTCTTGCTGTGGTAACTCGCCTCGTGATAGGTAGGCCAAAAATGGTTCTGTCCACTCTGGAATAGCGCGTACAGTGGCCACGAGTCCTAACTCCGGGTCTTGACTTGCCAATTCCTCCTCTGACTCAGTTTTAACTGATGGTCGCCATAACTCGTCCAGGAAAACGTTGGGTGGGACCGGTTCTCTGCGCGAGCCGAGTCTAGCGAGGCCGTCGGCTGCCTCATTCTTCCTTCTATCTATATGCTCCACCTCATACCCGGAAAAACATCCTGCAACCCTGTCAACTTCCCTGCGGTATGCTGCCATAGTCGCGTCCTTTCTATCCCAACTTCCTGACACCTGCTGTACCACAAGGTCTGAATCTCCGAAGCATCGTATCCTCTTGATGTTCATCTCCTCGGCTACCTTTAAGCCGTGCAATAGGGCCTCATACTCGGCCACGTTATTGGAACAGTCAAAGTGAATTTGTAGTACGTAACTCAATTTGTCTCCTTTAGGTGATGTTAGCACCACCCCAGCTCCTGACCCCTCATACTGCTTTGATCCATCGAAGTGCATGGTCCATGACTCGGAGTTTGGAACCGTGGTAGTCATGCCTGTGTGTGTCCAATCATTAACGAAATCAACCAAAGCCTGAGATTTGATTGCTGACCTGGGCTCGTAGCTGATGTGATAATCCCCCATTTCTATCGCCCATTTGGCTATTCTTCCGGTTGCATCCGAGTTTCTAATGATATCCGACATTGGTATTGAGCTAACCACGGTTATGGGGTGTTCCTGGAAATATGGCTTCAGTTTCCGACTGGCCATAAAGACCCCAAAAACCAATTTTTGCCAATGCGGATAGCGCTGCTTTGCCTCTGATAATACTTCACTGACATAATAAACCGGTCTCTGGACTGGATAACCCTTCCTATCTTCTTTACGCTCCACCACCACTACAGCGCTGACGGCTCGGGGGCCAGCTGCCACATGTAGCAACATAGGCTCTTTAGGACCCGGGGCCGCTAGCACCGGTGCTTCAGATAGCTGCTTCTTTAGTGCCTCGAACGCCTCGTCCGCCTCTTGATCCCATACAAACTTGTCGGATTTCCTCAAGAGCCGGTACAAGGGTATCGCCTTTTCTCCGAGTCTTGATATAAATCGGCTCAAGGCTGCTACGCAGCCCGTGAGCTTTTGAACATGCTTCAAATTTTCCGGTTTTTTCAGACCTTGGATAGCTTTGATTTTGTCCGGGTTTGCCTCAATTCCTCTCTCGGAAACGATAAAGCCAAGTAATTTCCCGGCTGGGACTCCAAATACGCACTTTGTCGGGTTAAGCTTCATCTGATACCTCCTTAAGTTTTTGAACGTTTCTTTCAGATCGTCAATAAATGTTTCTGCCTTCCTGGTCTTGATAACCACATCATCCACATAAGCATGGACGTTGCGTCCAATTTGGTCCTCGAAGCACTTCTGAATACACCGTTGATAAGTTGCGCCAGCGTTCTTCAACCCAAATGTCATGGATTTGTAACAGAAGGCCCCAAAAGGGGTTATAAACGATGTTTTCTCCCAATCCTCCCTCTTGAGTTTAATCTGATGATACCCGGAGTAAGCGTCCAGAAAACACAATAGGTCACTCCCAGCTACTGCATCTATGATCTGATCTATCCTTGGTAGTGCGAACGGGTCCTTCGGGCAATGCTTGTTGAGACTCGTAAAATCAATACACATTCTCCACTCATTGGTCTTTTTCATCACTAGCACCGGATTTGCTAACCAGTCCGGATGAAATACTTCCTTGATGAAGCCGGCTGTCAATAGCCGAGCAATTTCTTCACCTATAGCTTTTCTTCTTTCCTCATTCATCTTCCTCAAGCCCTGCTTCACAGGCCTGGACTTGGGGTCTACATGCAAACTGTGCTCTACCAACTCTGTAGGGATACCCGGCATGTCGCTAGGTGTCCAGGCGAATACGTCCGCATTTGAACGAATGAACTCCACAAGTGCCTTCTCCTGCTCGCCGTCTAAGTTAGAGCCTATAGTAAATTGCTTAGTGGAATCACCTTCAACAATCTATCATCTTGGTGTCTTGTGCTGCCTTGAATTTTGCTCTTTCGTCCTCAGTGTTCGGCATTTTCAAAGCAGTCCTGTCCTCCGGGTCTACTTGAGACCGATAAGACTTGAGTTCCTCTTTTCTGCAAGCCTGCTCGGCCATTACCGAATCTCCTTCGTCGCACTCGGCCGCTATGTCCCGGTTTCCATGTATGGTGATGGTTTGCTTAGGACCTGGAATCTTCAGTTGTAGATACACGTAGCACGGCCTCGCCATGAATTTGGCGTAAGCCGGTCTTCCAAATAGTGCGTGATAAGGACTGCGCAATTTGACTACCTCGAACGTGAGCCACTCCACTCGATAATTATCCGTTGATTCTCCGAAAGCTACCTCCAATGCGATTTTCCCCTCGGGACATGCCGAGTGACCCGGCACTATTCCATGAAAAATTGTTGAGCTTTTCTGCAGCTGGGACTCCTTGAGACCCATGCGTGAGAAAGTTTCCCAGTACAAGATATTGATGCTACTTCCACCGTCCATCAGGACCCTTTTTAACTCGTAACCATTAACCTGTGGTGCGACTACCAATGTTAAGACTCTCGGGTGCTCTATTCTTTCCGGGTGATCTCTTCTGCTCCATGTTATCTCTTGTTCCGCCCATCTCAGGTGTTCCGGAACAGCCGAGGAAACCGAGTTCACAGCTTGCTTGAGTATCCTTTCGTTCCTGTCAGAAGTTCCCGTAGTATGCACATGATATTGTCCTTTTAAATCAGACGTACGTACCATACCGATGAAGACGCTGATCCGGCCGATTGTCACGACGGATCCGGATTCGAGGTGATCCGACTCTGGCCCCCAGCCGGAATCGTCCACCGTCTCTTCTCCTTTGTGGTCGATGTAGATCTCGCCGACGACAAGATTCTCCATGTTCTTCCGAGTTTCTCCCATGATGTAAACACCTTTGGACGCAGGCCCCACGGTGGGCGCCAACTGTCGTGGGATTATCACGGCAGATGTTACCGGGGGTAACTGATCTTGGGGCAAGACGACACAGGCGTTTGGGAGAGGGTTTAGCTCAGAGGAAAACATGATGGAACTCGATCTGGTAGCCGGCAATCAAGTCGCCGAGTCTCCGATCTCAATGTATTAACTCGATCTTTCGTATACACTGGATGCTCGATATTAAACGGTACTACTAGGGTTCTTAGATCTCTCTCAACTAGACCTAGGGGTCGGTTTATAAAGCACCCGTACCCCCTGGCTTACTCTCCAAGGCGCACCCTGAATCCTACCCGGACACCGCATACAAACTCTAACTTTCCTTTACCGTAACCCACAATCCGGGTTACGAGGCCTACAAACTTGGGCCTTCCAGAAGTTTCTTTATCCTTAGCCGGATCTTGCGCAGCGTCCTTTGGGCCGGGTTATACCTTGGAGTTGGCCTACCGGGTTATTATCCCCCCATCAGGTGGGGAGTGAGGTGCAATGGGGTAGGGGCTCGGGGGTTGCTTTTATAGAGGGGAAGGCAGTGGCGCACGCTCGGGTGGCCGTGCGCCCGCGGGACATGCCCGTGCACGCTCTGGCACGGCCACAACGTCACCCTGGCCCCTTGGATGCTTCCATAGCCACTAGGAGGGGGTCAAGCCCACTTGCAAACGGTGAAAACACACGGGAACGCGGAGGAGAGCCACCGTGGCTCGGGATAGGGTGAGGCTATCAGAGAGCCCATCCCTCCCTCCCGTTTTTCTTCCTCTGAAAAGACCTCTCTCTATCCCTCCCTGGTCAATCCACTTGCAAGCTAAGGTAAATAAATAGAGGTGGGATGACTCAGCTTCTAGAAGGTCCAAACCGTGCACAAAAAGATTGAGTGAGTTAAAATATATGTGCATTCGAAAATTGAACCATTTCACTGTTCTGATGAAAAAAATTCACTTAAGTTCAGTTTCTGAATTTTTGCTAAGTGTTGGATTTTAGAGTGATGATTAGCTAGAAGTTTGACTTGTTTTCAGGCCTTAATTATTTTCCAAACTTTGTTTTCCAAGCATGGTTCTTTTAAGCAACAAATGTAATTTCCAAAACAGCAAAGTAAACTAAATTTGAAAATCAAATGCTTGGTGAAAAAAAGGTGGAAAAAGAGCTAATTGGAGTTTTTCTCTGTTTTTCCAAAATTCAATATTTCTGCCTTATTTTCTTAGCACAAAAACATCAAGCAAAAGAATGTTTCTGTGATTCAACTTTTCAAACTAAGCTAACCAATTTGTAGTTCATATACTAAAGATCACATCCATGCCTTAAAAACACAAAATGTGAATTTTTAGCATATGAATAACAAGGATGAAAAACCCCTACTTGGCTTGTTTTTCAGAGTTGGTTTTTATTAGAAAAACTCAAGGAAAATATTTGATTTCACTTTTGTTAAATTGTTTTCTTGATTCCATAATCAATTATAAGTTGTTTTCAACATTTCCACATGGGTTTTGAGTTAGGGTAACAAAGATTATTAAAATAGAAATAATTAATAATGATCAGAAACATCAGAAACAAGTAAATGAATTTTAAATCAAGTTTGCCTGCATTGCATAGATAGTCATAGCTCAATACATCATGATGGATTACACAAGGGTCACTAAAAGTTTTTGTTGGCTCTCAAAAATGGTTTCCCTTATGTGTTACAAGTGTCCTAAAACTGGGGTGTGACAGCCCCTTTGTTGATCCTGCTGCTTTAAGAACATACTATGGTAGTGCACCCCCAAGTCTTGTTCAGACGGCCCGGCGCTGGTGTCGTCGTTTTGGTTTTCTGGAGACGACATGGCTATCGTGTTTCAAGGGATCATGCTGTCATTTGAGATAAGTCATAACTTGAATTTTATTGTGTAAGTAAAGCACGAAAATATTAGTTTTATTATCTTAGACATATGCAGACATAAATTTTGTTGAGTTAACCAGAATTTTTTTATCAGCATTGTTTATACGGGGACGCAAAAGAAAATGAACAGAGTGTGTAATTGCTATAAAAGCAAAAGAAAATGGGGGCTTTCGGGCATGGTTTTGCTTTAAGCAAATAAGCTCCTTTTTTTAATTCTTTCTCGTTTTTTGCTCAGTGCATAACATGATTTTCCGGTTGGATACTCTATCTGATTTACTTGTTGAGCTGGTAAGCTTCTGTTCTGCATCTATTGGGTCTATCAAGTTCTAGCGTGATTTGCAAGTTGTCTTGCGTATGCAATTAATTGCCAACTAACATTATGTTACCATTTTCTTTCAAGTAATCCACACTAGAGTTCACTACACCTTCTATAATGTTTTACTAGCTCGTCATCATAGCCAGAATCAAAATGACATCAATTAATTAACCGCTCTAGCAGAAGTTCTTTAATATCCACAATTTGAGTGAGTGTAACTTTGAAATATTGGGCAGGTGTGGACAAATGAACAAGAAGGACACGCTGGAAGATGGCTGCGTTGCAAGCTCAGAATAGTGCTAGTGTAAGTGCTGGAGGTCATGCTGGTTTGTTGAGGAGTAGACATGGTGCAGTGGTTTTGATGCAACTCCATAATTGGCCACCAATTGTTGGTTTTGCCTCTGTTTTGGTCTGTATCTAATATGGTGACCCAGAAGAGTAGAAACCTGGAGCGTTCATCTTGTATGTTTTGCTCCGCTTGTGTGTTGGTTTGTCGGATAAGGCAGCGAGAGCATGGCGGATGTTTAGTTTACTTGTCTCATTAGTTTAACAATATGAAGTCAAAGTAATTGTGGTCTTGGAGCCATCACTACAACTGCATGAGTCTGGTATTTGAAATTAAGATGGTTGTTACAATGTGCTGCTTGTGGAAGCAAACATAATGTCGTTTCCTTTGAGGGTCAATATGTTGGGGCTAGAAAAGCCTCTTGTTTTTCATTCTTGTAACCACATGGTGATTACTTGCTTGTTTTGTTCAGCAATTTGATCCAAGCTTGTCAAAAACAAAGCCGAGTTGATTCAAGTATTGTCCTTTTCATTCATCATGGAAAACCAAACAAGTAGACAAATTGTAACTTAAAACAGAACACCATCGTGAAGCGTTTCAAGCTTTATTGCTCTCTGTGCGGTTTGGTAAGAACCCCATTGTTAAATAATCGGGTTGATTATTTGGTTCAAGTGATGGTGGGGGAGAAACAAGAGTGAGTATGTGGGCATATTTCTGGTGCCATTTGACTAGCTAGCTTCTAATAGATGTAGTTTTTTTTGTATTGTTTGCTCAAAATTGAAATATGACAACAACCTGCTCTAAAAGCACGAACAACAGTGGATTGCTCTTTGTAACATCCTAGTGTTTGGGAAGTCATAAGGATCAAAATATAATATGTGCATTTGCAAAGCATGCATCTAAAAATACGAGGCGCGAAAGTTTAAACAAAGCTAAGTGACCAATGTTTCTCGTGACATGATGAAATAGGTTTAGATCATCTGTTTGAGGGTACATTTGGAGTGATATTTATAGCAGATATCTTATAAACCAAATCATTTGATAATACAAACCATAATTGGTTATGAACAAACACAAACTCTCAACAATCTTAAACACAAGTTTGTAAATGACTTGGGATAATTCAGTAGGTATCTAGAACTCAAAGAGGGATGAGTATCCAAATTACATAACTAATGATCATATTTTCACAAATGAGTAATGCACAACTAAACCATCTCGTCAACAAAGATGTTATCTCCTATAAAACAACAACTATTTAAGATATCAACCATTCACACAACAACTTTCTAAATTATCTAATAACTACTAAGTGAACCTTCACAAGTAAATATCAAAGGTTCAATAGAACACAAATGATACAACCACGTATTAACTCAAACCCCACAAGTGGGAAATGACATAATAATTGTTATTAACATATTTATAGAATATGTACATATCTCATCACCCATAAAAGAAGTACCTAAAAAATAAATAAATATTCTTAAACTACTTTTAAACATTGATCATTACATATGCTCTTTCCAAACCTCTATGTATGCATTATGCATCACAAAGATTACGAAAGAATAATATAAAGTAAAATCATGACACCTGATAAAACAACTAACAACTATGACATAAGTCATTAAACTCCAATAACCTTCATACGCTCATTGTCTCAATCATGTTATTCAAGTGTGTATATGAAATCTCAACTCATTAAGGGATCAGATGATCAACTTATTACCTTAAGTCATCATTCCATAGGCACTCCCCACTTTTATTCAAATCCGCCATTCCACAACTAAAGTATCTCTGGATACAACTAATGAATAACAACAAGTAATAACCTCTATTAGAGGAAGTGAATTGATAGCTAAGTAAAACTAATCATGTATGAAATAAGGAAATGTCGTATGGGAAATAAAATAAGAAGTGTATTGAAGGAGAATAAAATCCTGAACCAACTCTTAATCTAGATCTTTCTGCTTTGTCTAGACTATCTTATTTTCTTGTTTCCCAATCTTCTCTAAGACTTTCTGCAACTGAAGCAACCAACGAGAAAGGATGAACTACCACAAGAAGATATTCAGAAGGATTGTTTAGGTTGTCCTAGAAGTGCTAACTCATTCTATCTTGGAGAATTTGAAAAATCATACACCATGATATATTCTTGTTAAACTATCAAGAAACAATGTGGTATTCCAATGTTGGTGTTATATAGAAGTAGTTTGGTAACAAGTTTGCAACCTTGTTAACAAATCACTTTTGTAGGCTCTAACAATTGAGTGTTATATACAAATAAATAGAGGCTTTGATAAACTTGTACTCAGTCATTTGGATATGAAAAGTAATTTGGGGGCAAGCCTTGCAACCTTGTCAACAAAATCTTCTTATATGCATAAGACAAATTGATGTTAAAAAATATACCTACAATCTATATGCAACCATGCTCCATACAAGAATAAGAATAATAAGGAGGAAACAATAAACCACATTATTACTTAAGCAACACATTCAAGTTCTAAGTAAGAAGGAAACCAAGATACAGAAGAAAACAAGTAACATGTTGAAAACCAAGTGTTTGGTGTTATATAAGAATAAGTTGGTTACAAGGTCAGGCCAACCTTGTGAACAGAATGTTCCTGTAAGCCTTAAAACAACAGGGTTTCAATAAGCTAGTCTTCATCATAATTGAATACAACACCAGAATAAAATGCTTATGTTATCAAGTGAATACGTTTCACCAGGAGCTACAGATTACTACTGAAGTTAGTATCTGGGAACCAGTGCAGATATCCTATAAGCTCTAGTGGTGAATTTCTTAATTCAAGAGACCAACAACGGTGATAAAACACTTAGGTAATCCCAGAGATGATCCTGCTTGCAAAGGACCAAGGAAATGTCTAAAGACAAGTGGTGATATGGATATTATAGGGGTACATAATGATTTTTCATGCTTGAGTTGGAAGGAAATATTGAAGTTAATTGATGATTACTATAAGGTGAATTCCTTCTTAGTTGATTGTGTTGTTTGTGTTTATAAGAATGTTATACTACCTAAGCATATGTATTTATGTGTCACGACCCCGGACCCAAAGGTATACATACTGTTATGCGCTCCTAGTCATGGACCCACAAGGGCTTCAGGGATACCAGCCCCGACCGCAACAAACAACGGCAGGCAGACCGGATTCATCGGCATGCAGGCCGGATCACCACGGTACTACTACTCCGTGTGTCCATGCTAGTCATAACCAACTATGCATATCAAAGTGTCCATGAATCGTATGAAACTGAAGAAACGAAACCAAAGCTATACAAAGATGTTATGTGTCCAGAAAGTGCAACAACAATCGAGGGTTACTGGGGTTACCAAGCCCAGGACAAATCACATCGGAAGGCATGCTTGGAAATGGATCATCGGCTCCACAACCCCTCGACTGCACAACTATGCAGGCATAGCCAAAACTGTATAACAATGAGCTCGAAACCAACAACCGATCAAAGTAGCACTCTAGAGATGGAAGCTGTATTAAACAGGTGTTACTAGAGTATAGCTTTACAAACAGAGGTCACACGACCCAACATTACATTTAACAACAGAAGGCAAGTTATGTTGCTACCAACAAAACCAAAAAGGCCTACGAGGCCGCAACAAAAGGCGACGTCCCAGCCCATAGATTCCAGGCTGCTACCTGGGAACCCCAAACTACTCGTCGATGTCCACGTTGAAACCACCCCTGAAGTGAGAGACTCTACCAGAACCAAGTTGAAGCAAACATGAGTACGGGAGGTACTCAACCAGACTTAGTTAACCTAATATATATCTGCTATATTCAGAAAGGGTTTTATGAAGGTTGATTTGCTGATAAGGGGTGGCCCAATCTTCTCAGTGAACTCATAGATAACTTCAATATGATAACTAGTGCGCCACTAAGAACTCTCCCGGCTGATCCTTGATGCCAATGCAAAAGATAGCAACCCCAAGGATATTCTCAACTCCACACTCTTGCACAAGTAATCCACCGACTACAAGTGTTCCTGTACCTTCTTATTCCCAGTAGAACAGCAGGTAACACGTAAAGTTTGCAGATGAACTTCCAGATGAAGGCTTACAAGCTGATTCAATCTAGAGGTCTAGGGTTTAATGTTTTAACGTAGTCTAATCCAATCTAATTTTCCCCAAGGGGTATAAGAGAGGGAGGGGTGATGATAGGGACATAAGGTTGCCTCGGTGAGCTGTCATATTTTCCCTTTAGATTCGAGTGGTTTTCTTCCTATACAGAAAATTGCCCCACAAAAATATAGTAGATCATTGCCATCACCTTAGATCATCCCCAATTTGCAATCCCTAGTTGCTGTTCGCGTTGATTTTTGTGTTTCTTTTCTCCCTTTGTGTCTTTTAGATTTCGAGTTAGGGTTAGGGTTCTTAGCTGTTCTTCGTGTCTTCATAGAGTCCACCGAAATTTCCTACCAAAAATATCCAAATCCGAGTGCAAGGTTATATCCAATTCGAGTTGGAGTAGGTCTTCTGTCGTGGCACAAAAATCGCCAAAACTCCTGCCGCCGATCGCCTCCTTGCCGCACTCGGATTAGCTCCGTTGCCGCGCCCCCAGTTGGACTCGGTTTCACCGTGCGTGCGCCCACAAAATCATACACGCGCGCCCATCGCAGCGGTACCGCGCGCTGCCGCGACACAGCATTGAGCCAAACGGCTGCCGCGCTCGCGTTTCCCTACCGCGCCCGTTTTTCCCTGCCGCACGTTGTACTGCCTGTTGAGTGTTTTGCCACAGCACGCCGCGCGCTAGTTTTTCATTACCCACTGGTTACCGCGCGCTGCCGCGATAGAGGAATCGAGCGTTTTGTTGCCGGCGGCAGAGAATTCCTGCCGTGAACTTCTACCCCGTAGTTTGTTTTCGGTGCTGTTTTCTTTGACAATTTCGCATTGATTCCACTCCGTATCCTTGTGAGACATAGACACGGCCTATCTATATATATTTTTAGGAGCATACCCATATAAGACTAGCTCGTTTTTGTGCTCACAGGCTCCCAGATCATTGTTTCACAGTGCTGTGTTCTGCAAAATTGTGCTCCGCGGTGCGATAATTTTTACTGTAGCTACAGTAACCGTGAAAAGTATCAAAATATATTGGCCCAAAAAAGTGAAAAAATCAAAGTGAAAAACAGAAAAATAAAAGAGAAAAAGAAGCCTAGAATTTGGTGATAGTTACTCCAGTTTTGGAGCTGTTTTACATGCTGTTTTGCACTAGTTCGTTGAGCAATCTTGTGCCTGTTTATAAGAGCTATAGCTAGTGTCTTTCGAGTGCATTGCAACAATTCCATCCATATAGTTGCTTGCCACATTATTCTCCATGTGTGTGTTTCCTGTGCTTTTTATATCACATTGGACAGCAAATAGGATTGTTATTTTGGTGTTGTTAGGTATCCATACCAAGCCCCACCATATACCTTGTTTTGTCATGTGATTGTTAACACCCTGGGTATTCTCTTCTTCACATCAAAGCATATTAGTTGCCACTACTTGTTGGTAAGTATTTCTATTCACTTTGGAACGGTAAGATAATCTATTGTCTTGCTAGATTTTTGAGTGAGTTGTGAGAGAACACCACATCCCATTGTTATGTTGTTACTAACAAATTAATCAATGGAGTTTTGTAGTTCTTCTATGTGTAGTGATACTTTCTGGGAGGAGGATTCTAGTGTAATACCTGCAGCAAATTTGTTCCACTTCACAAGAGACATCAATGGTACCACTGTTGCTATTACCCTTGATAAGGGTACACGGTTTAATTTTGTTAGTATTCAGGTTGTTGAAGCATTACAATTGATATCTTATGCAACTCGCAGTTCATTTATGTTAAATACTAATGATGCTACACTTCACATTACTCATGCTATCTAGATTCCTTTAACTATTCATGATCATACAGTGCGAATTAGGTGTAATGTGCTTCCTAGAACATTTACTTGCTGTCACCTTTTGTTGAGTGCAATGTGGTGCAATAGCTATAAGGTTATTTTTTATAGCCATTATCCTGATTTACAATTCTTTTGGAATAATAAGAGAGATTGGATAATACATGAATGTCCTACAACATTTAAAAGAATTAGACATCAACCATTGGTTATGAGATTTGTAGAGGTTGAGAAGACCTATGAGGCTGTTTCTACTAATGTAACTATGTCTACTCCTAGTGTTGTGTCTTGTGATGTGCAGGTTGCTTTTGAAGAAAGGGAGCCTATAGTACAACCTGCACGACAACCACCACCACCACAACCATTGGAGGAGCATGCCATTGTGACTAGTTTTGTTTCTTGTGATATGCAAGTTACTTTTGAAGAAAGGGAGCCACAACAAGTAGAACCTGCATCACCACTTGAGATAGATGAATTGGTACCTAATAATTCTGAGGAGGTTGCTATTGATAAAGGTGCTGATTTCGTGTTACCCCTCTCAAGTATTGATTTATGTGAACCCACTAAATTGCTAGTTGATTCTTGTGAGTTAACAAGCATAGATAGTCCACCTACATGTCATAATGTGTTAATTTCGAAATTTAATCATGTGGTGTTGATGACACATAAAGAAGTACTTGCTAAAATACCACCTAATGATATTGTGGATTATATCATGTTAAATGAATCAATTAATGTGCAAAGTGCTATGAAAAAGGTTGCTGAAATTTCATGTGTCAATTCTAGCAATTATGTTTCTTCTTTCACTTTTAACTTGATTGGTGACTATAACATGAGTGAAATTTTTATGGTGGATCACATATGCATAACTTGTGATAAAGTGGCCGAATTGAACATTGTATTACCTTGGGTAGACTGTCACACCCCACTTTTTGGAAACCAACAAAGTGCAGTTGTGGGAGACTCAAAAATTAGGGCCAACAAAAACTTTTTAAATGCTTAACTATTAATCTTGTTTCACCTCTCTATGCCTTGTTTGAATTTGAGTGTTGGTGTTGGAACCAACCAAGATAAAATGGTTACATAAATAACAAGAATTAATATGAACCTACTTTATGAAAACCCTCCTTTAATGGTTTGTCTTGATCACTAGCCTTCTTTAAAACACTTGAGGGAAAACTCCAAGAATTTAGTTTATAGAAATCTCTTGCTTGAGTGAACTTGTTAGTTATTATATGCTTGTGAGGTGACCTCATCTTGTTTTTGCCTCAAAGTATTTATAACTGTTGTGAGGATTGTGAGTTGTTTCAATTAATAAGATCTACAAATAACAAAGCCCTTACATTAGTAGCATGTTATATCCTATTTCTATCTCATCTTATGTTCTCTTTAACTTCTCTAGTTTGGCCTCCTGCCATAAGGAGAAATCTTGATCTTTGAACAATGTACCATCATAGATATAATGGTACCTATCTATGAACCCTATCCTCATGTTTGTGTTGGAATATTAAACCCATTCATTTTCTTCCAAAGCCCTCTTGAGGTCTTCCCAATAAATAGAATCATGTCCCTGTTATCATGATGCTTTTGTAAGCCTTCCTAAAAACCACTCCTATCCTTTTTGAGCTAACTCAATCTTCACTTGTCATCTTCATGATTTTTACATCATATTCATTTGATCCATTTTGATTCCCTTGACCATATGATTATTCCTCTCATAGGAATTTTGGCCTATTAAATAAATTCCTGTTGTCATCCTTTTACTCTTGGTATTTCAAATATTTTTCAAAGGAGTTGTTTATTAAAAATCACCTTTGATACCTATATTATATACCCTTCCACCCCAACTCAAAAATACTTGGTTTATAAACATTTTCCTATTTATTAAATGCTATTTTTCCAAAAGGCCAGAAATGGACTTTTAATGTTTTTGTTAATAAAATTATTTCTAAAATTCTTGGGAAAATTCCCCAACATTCCTAGGGTCATATGTGACCTAGTTATCCAAAAACATTTGCTTGTCATTTTAAGTTTTTTTAAGAAAACATCCAAAAACAGTTTCAGCACTTTTTGAATTTTCAAAATTTTGTGAAGCAAACATTTTCATAAAATTTGGGGATCACCACCCCTAGACTCAATTTTTGATTCTCTATCCATTAAACATGTTTTCAAACATATCTTCTATTCAAAATTTTGGAGAAAACATTTAAAAACAGAGACAGAAGTTTTTGGAAAAGTGAAAGTTTTCAAAGAAAACAATTAAAGAAAAGTGAGAGACCACCACTAACCTACCCCATTTTCCATTCCCTACCTCATAGACATATTTTCTTGCATGTGTTGTGTTCAAGTTTTTGAAGAAAACCAGCACAAACACTTTCTGCTCTATTTTTGAAAATGATCATTAGGTGATATTTTTCCTCCTTCTTTCACTCACATTGGATCCCCTAGATTCCTAGTCACCTAGACCCACCCCCTTGACTTCCTAGACGAAATGGCATGCCCATACTCATCCACATTACCACCACATGGCTTAGACTCTAAGCAATGTCATGGGCTGACATGCCACAACCCTCCCCCATACCTTGTTGCCTCCATGGACCCCACCTTCTAGAAGATTTGACCTCCACTAGCTCGAAGAGCCGTTTCCCCACTCCCTGGTCCCTCTCATCCCTCTCTACTTCTTAACAAACACCCTCGGGTGCAGAGGGAGAGCACCCACTCCCCCACCTCCCTGGAACTCCTCGGCCCGAGCCATTGTGGCTTTTGCATCCCCTCCCCACCGCACACCTCCCTGGCAAGGTTTTGCCCGAAGAGTTTACCTCTGGCCTGCTCGCCCGCGCCGCGGTGACCGCCGTGGACGCCGGGTGGACGAGCCCTGCGGCTAGCCCCTCCGTGCCTCTCCTCTTGCGCTCCACCTTGTCATTCACCCTCCTCTTCACCTTGATCAGAGCACAGCATAGAAACCCCTCTCTGCTTGCACAACCACCGCCGGAATCAAACCTCCCCAACCCGCCGGCGAGCTCCACGTCGGCCCCTGGCACCGGCCGTTTCCGAGGGCCCCGTCCCCCTCCCTACCTTCCTTGGGCTCCCGTGATGCTCCTGCCCCTCCAATTTGGAGTTCTACTCCCTAGAATCACATCGCCACCGTCGTCCTTCGTCCGTGGCCGACGCGCCCGACGAACTCCATGCTCTGACCCCCTCCTGCTGAAATCGAGGTGAGCTTCGGACGCGCCTCGTCCCTCTGGTCCTCCTGGTGTTCCTCTCGCTTCCAGGGAACCACGGGGGACACCAGCGGCGAGGACGAGCCTCCGTAGCAGCGGCCGGAGGGGACTCCGCCGCTTGTTACGGTCCCCGCCGATCCCCTCCTGCGTGCACGCCTCCTAGCCGTCCGATCTGGATCGGACGGGGGCGTACCCCTTCGTTCCACGGCCCGCGGGCGGCTGGGCCCTGCGGTCCCGCCTGTCAGCTGGTTTGACTTCGCGTCCAGCGCGGGAAACGCCCGTGGGCCGGCCCAGCTCCTCGAAACCGGCCTCGGTGCAGCACCCGCAGCAGATCTGGCCCGGATCTAGCCCGTTGACCGCGCAGGTTGAATTTTTATTCCTTTTCCTGCAGATCTATTTCAGCTTGTTACTTTAATTCAAAATGAAAATGCAAACTGCTAAAATTTGCCAAATCAAAAATCACAGAGATGGATATACAAATTCTTAACCACCTCCAACTTGAAGAAATGGATTTTGTGCTATATTTTGAGAGAACTATTAAAAATGGCAGAAGCACTTTGTTTCACCATTTTAATCATAACTTGAGTCTTAAATGGCCAAATTTTCCAAACCAAATTGTTATGAGTAGCCCTTGGAGAGATATATCATTGAGACTTGACCTTGCATCAAGGTGAGCTACCATTTGAAAATTCCATCCATTTTGGTAAAAGACCAGTAGCCATTTCTAGGATTTTTAGAGGGAGTTCAAAAATGATTTTTGATGTGAATCCAATTGGATGAGCTTGTGTGTGATTAGATCTATGTAATCCTAGCTTCTTATAATTTTTAGGGCTCTGGATTATTTTTGGTGTGCATTTCTAGAAACAACACTTTTCTGTTTATTTTGAATCTTGTGTGTTTGATTTAAAATAAATGATTGTTTGTTAGAAAACTTGTTTCCAAGCATGAGTAAATGTGTTGGTCACTGTTATTCAGTGTTTTCTTTAATTACTAGTATGTTAGGTGATGAGGACATCCCTAGCTCTTCACCTATTGTTACACATGAGGATGCTCCTATACAAGCTAATGAAGTGAGGATTGGTCCAATGACAAGATCAAGAACCAAGCTATTACAACAACAGGTGAATTCACTCCTACTTGAATATAATGTTTATAATTGTGAGAGCTTTATACTACCTAAATCCTTGCATTTGTGTATTCTTAGGTTTGTTGATAACACAAGCATGAATGGAGATCATGGAGAGGAGATACACAATGATGAGCATGGATTACAAGAGGAGATGGAAAACAACAAATAACAAGTGTTATGATGACAAGGGGATGGTGCCTCCACAAGGTCAAATGCACTAAGTGTGGAAAACAATCAATTATGTTATTCCACACTCATACATGAACAAGGCAAGAGGAGGGCACCCACATAGAAGATCAATGCGCCATGACAATTCTAGTAGTATTAGGTTTGGTTTCCATACCAATGTGGCCGAATTCCTTTGTGTGTGGAATCGGTTTGTATCCATATTTGTGAGTCCTAGTCCTAGTAGGAGTCCTAGTCCTAGTAGGGAGAGGGTTGCTTGCGCAAGGGATCCTTGTGGCCGCACCCCCTCCACCTATATATGTGTCCCACCTGCGTGTGGATTAGTGAGACTACGTTAAACCCAAAAACCCTAGACCTCTAGATTGAAACTGCTTGTAAGCCTTTCATCTGGAAGTTCATCTGCAAACTTTACGTGATACCTGTTGTTCCACTGGGAATAAGACGGTACATAACCACTTGTAGTCGGTGGATTACTTGTGCAAGAGTGTGGAGTTGAGAATATCCTTGGGGTTGCTATCTTTTGCATTGGCATCAGGGATAAGCCGGGAGAGTTCTTAGTGGCGCACTAGTAATCATACTGGAGTTGTCTGTGAGTTCACTGAGAAGATTGGGCTACCCCTTATCATCTTGGTATCAGATTTACAGGTTGCCTCGGTGAGCTATCAAATTTCCCTTTACTTTGAGTTTTTTTATTACCTATCCAGAAAATTGCCCCACAAAAATAGTGTTAGTCATTGCCATAGCCTAGATATCATCTTAGTTTTCAATTACTAGTGATGTCTTTGTGTTAGATTTGTGTTACTTTTTCTCTTTTTAGATTTCATATTTTTCGGCTAGGTTTAGGGTTCTTGTTCTATCTAGCCGAATACATATAAAAAATACCAAAAAAATCCGCTCCATATTGCCTTGTTTCACTCCAATACGAGTCCACATAGTACCCCTGCTGTGGCTCAAAAACTTACCAAAACCCTGCCGCACCACTTCCTACTCACACTCGGATTCCACCCCACCAAACCGCAAACCTACCACCGCTGCCATCCACCTAGCCGCACTCGGATTCGTTACATTGCATGCTTACAAAACCCCCGATCCACCCCGTAGCACTGTCACCAAATCCCACCGCACCCACTCGCCCACGGCACAGAAACGCTGCCCTCGCTGCCGCGCCCACGTAACATTCGCCGCGCCAAAAATTCCCGCAGCGCACTTACCAAATCGTATAACGCACGCGCGCGCTCTGCCGCGGCACATGAATTGCTCGTTTTGCTGCCGCGCGCGTTGGTTAGTTGCTGGTTGCTGCCGCGGTACAAAAAATCATCGTTTCTCTACCGTACGCTCTGCCGTGGTTCCAAAACCACCTGTTTCTCTACCGTGAGTGCTATTTCCTGCCGCGAGCTGTTTTGGAGCTAGAATTTCACCTAGATTTCTTTGTTTTTCTTTGTTTTTCCTGTTTTCATCACTAGGACCAATACATCCATACTTTGTGAACCATAGCCACAGCCTTTCTACAGCATTTTAATAGGAACTTGCCCACAAGTATAGCTATTTTGTGCTCTGACAGGTTGCTCATATCTCATCACCACCATTGTGTTCACTTGTGTTTGGTTAGTTGTTGCTCCTAGCTTAGTGTAAGGCCATTGAAAAATTCAAAAAAAAATAGAAAAAGCAAAAAGTATAATAAAAAAAAAGAGAAAAGAGCAAAAGAGCAAAGTGCAAAAGGCCATATCATTACTATTGTTTACTAGTGAGCTTGCCATTGTGACACTTGGTTTTTCATTGAGCAATCTTGTGCCTGTCAATTAAGAGCCTAGCTAGTGACTTTCTAGTGCATTGCAAACCTTCATCCATATATTTGCTTTGCCACATTTGTCTCCATTATTCTATGAGTTTCCTTGGGTTTTTTTTATCTTCACTAAGACAGCAAATAGGATTGTTACTTTGGTGATTGTTAGGTATCCATACCAAGCCCCACTAAATAACCTTGTTTGCCTTTGTGAGAGTTAAAAGCCTGGGTATTCTCTCTTTCACACCAAAGCACTTTAATTGCCTCTATTTGTGGTAAGTATCTCTATTCACTTTGGAGTGGTAAGATATCCTATTGTCTTGCTAGATTTTTGAGTGAGTTGTGAGAGGCACCACAACCTATACTTGTTTTATTTTCACTAACCTTCTAATGGATCCTTCTAGTGGTGATCTTGTGCAGCAAAAGAAGGACCAAACCGAGGGAGTGAATTGGAGGGAGTATGAGGCATTAAGGGATGTTTTGACAAATCAATTGACTGAAAATGAGACACACTTCAAGAAATATGTTCATAGTGCATGTGATCCTCTATATGAAACTGTTCATAACATGGAGAAGAAGGTGGAAACCACCAACACATTGGCCGAGACCAATAGTGCTCAGTTGGAAACAATGCAAGACTCTATTGATGCCTTATATCATACTATGACTGATCTTCAAAGATTGATTCAAGCTCGGTTGCCACCTATTGATGATGACAATGCTAGTGTCCATAGTGATGCAAATAATGAGGAGGAGCCTAATCTTGGTCATGGAGTTAGAGGAGAAAGAGGCCGAGGAGGTGTTCTAGGCCGAGCTAGGCGTGTGCCCATACCAATTGCCCATGAAAATAGAGAGGATGCATTGGGTAAGCCCAAATTTTCTATTCCAGCTTTCAGCTTTGATAATATGGATGTGGAGGAATATTTGCTATGGGAGTTGAAGATAGAAAAATTGTGGAGATTACATGATTACAATGAGGATAGAAAGATCAAGTTGGCATCTTCTGAGTTTGATGGATATGCTCTTAGATGGTGGGATAATCTAGTGAGAAAGAGACATGATGATGGTGAGTTGGCCATTGCCACTTGGAACACCATGAAGAGGCTTATGAGAGAAAGATTTGTACCACCCAATTACATAAGGCAACAATTTGACAAATTACAACAATTGAGGCAAGGTACCAAGACAGTTGATGCTTATTATCAAGAGATGGAATTAATCATGCAACGGGCTCGTGTGAGAGAGCAAGGAGAGCAAACAATGCAAAGATTCCTTTCAGGTTTACATTATAAAATCAAGGGCATTGTGAGGCATTATCAATATACTAATATGCATGATTTACTCCATCATGCTAGGGAGGACGAATCACATCTACTTGAGGAGGCACAAAATTCAGCAAGAACAAGGAGTAGATTCCCATTGAGATCATCTACTACTCCTAGTATACCACCACCACCACCTCCATCATCAAGTTTTAGAGGTGCTCCATCATCCAAAACCGAGCCTAGTGTGTCTAATGCAAGGAAAACATCACAACCAGCAGCAAGTGCCTCGGGTTCTAGTGCTTCTACTACAAGAAATAGAGATATTACATGTCACACATGTGGAGGCAAGGGCCACTTAAAGAGGGATTGTCCAAATACAAAAGTGATGGTGATCAATGAGAATAATGAGTATGAGACAGGTGATGATGTGGATCCTAATGATATTGATGATGATGATGGATATTTGAGTGATTCTCCTTTGGATGCTTATGCTACTACTATGCCATCTATTGTTTGCACACAAAATTCATTGAGTGTGGTGCCTACTCCTGAACATCAAAGGTGCAATTTGTTTCAAACCAAAGCTGTTATTGGTCCCAACATGGCTTGCAAAGTCATTATTGATGGAGGGAGTTGCAGAAATTTGGCTAGCAAAGATCTATGTGCAAAACTCAATTTGAAATATATGCCACATCCTTCTCCTTATCATATCCAATGGTTGAGTAGCACGGGACAAATGAAGGTTTCTTATATGGTGAGAATGGAGTTTCAAATTGGACCTTACAAAGATATTATTGAGTTTGATGTGGTGCCCATGATAGTTTGCCACTTATTATTGGGAAGACCTTGGCAATTTGATAGAAGTGTGAAGCATGAAGGAAGAGCAAATACTTATGAGCTATATCATCATGGGAAGACTATTATTTTGAGGCCTATGACTCCACAACAAATTTTACAAGAATCCCAATCCAAAATTGAGAGGAAAGTGGAAAAAGAAAGAGAGAGGGATGCGGGAACACCAAAAATACAAGCCATGGGGAGTGATAGCAAAACCAATTCGAGTGGTAAAAAGAGAGAGAACCTATTATGCATGTTAGCTACTAAAGAGGATTTGACGGAATTTAGGGATGATCCTTCACTAGTCCCTATTGTGCTTATTCACAAGGGAGAGATTTTGGTTTCTAATGACATGACCCCTATTCCTCTTGGTGTTTCTAATGTTCCACAGGATTTTGAGGATGTTTTTCCACAAGATGTGCCTTCGGGATTGCCACCTTTGAGAGGTATTGAGCATCAAATTGATTTGATCCCGGGAGCATCTCTCCCAAACCGAGCTCCTTATAGAACCAATCCACAAGAAACAAAGGAGATACAAAGGCAAGTACAAGAACTACTAGACAAAGGTTATATTCGGGTTAGTCTTTCTCCTTGTGCCGTTCCCGTTATTTTGGTTCCTAAGAAAGATGGTACTTGGCGCATGTGTGTAGATTGTAGAGCAATTAATAACATCACTATTCGTTATCGTCATCCTATACCACGTTTAGATGACATGTTAGATGAATTAAGTGATGCTACTCTTTTCTCTAAAATTGATTTGCATAGTGGATACCATCAAATAAGAATGAAAGAGGGAGATGAATGGAAAACTGCTTTTAAAACAAAATTTGGTTTATATGAGTGGTTAGTAATGCCTTTTGGTCTAACTAATGCACCTAGTACTTTCATGAGATTAATGAACCATATTTTGAGAAACTTTATTGGTAGATTTGTGGTAGTTTATTTTGATGATATTCTCATATATAGCCAGAATGAACATGAACACATGGATCATATTAGACAAGTTTTGCAAGTGCTAAGAATTAATAAATTGTATGGTAATCTTGAGAAGTGCACTTTTTACAAAGATAAGGTTATATTTCTTGGTTATGTTGTTTCTAAGCGTGGAATTGAGGTTGATCAATCTAAAATTGAAGCTATTCGAAATTGGCCAATTCCAACTAATGTGAGTCGAGTTAGAAGTTTTAATGGGCTTGCTAGTTTCTATAGAAGATTTGTGCCTAATTTTAGTACAATTGCTGCCCCTTTAAATGATCTAACTAAAAAGGGTGTTAATTTTGAATGGGGTGTTTCTCAAGATATTGCTTTTGATACTTTGAAAGAGAAGTTGATTTCGGCCCCATTGCTTATGCTTCCAAATTTTGATGAACAATTTGAGATTGAGTGTGATGCTAGTGGCATAGGTATTGGAGGTGTGCTCATGCAAGAAAAGAAACCTATTGCCTATTTTTATGAAAAATTAAATGGTGCACAATTGAATTATTCTGTTTATGATAAGGAATTATATGCACTTGTGAGAGTTTTAGAGGTATGGAAACATTATTTGTGCCCTAAAGAATTTATTATACATAGTGATCATGAAGCATTGAAATTTTTAAAATGTCAAAATAATTTGAATAAGAGACATCCTAAGTGGGTTGAGTTTATTGAATCTTTTCCATACATCATAAAACATAAAAAGGGATTGGATAATGTAGTTGCTGATGCTTTGTCAAGGAAAAATATGTTACTCTCAAATTTAGAAATTAAGGTTTCGGGTTTGGAGGGTATTAGAGATTTATATGATGAAGATAAAGAATTTTCTATGCCATTTAATAAATGTGTTAATACTAAAGCATGGGAAAAAATTCATATACATGATGGGTACTTGTTTAGAGCTATCAAAATATATATTCCCGAGTGTTCCTTGCATTTATTTTTGATCCAGGAATCTCATAGTGGAGGATTGATGGGACACTTTGGAAGAGAGAAGACTTTGTTGATGTTGGCTGAAAATTTCTATTGGGCACATATGAGAAGAGATGTGTATAGATTGGTGCAAAGATGCATTACTTGCAACAAATCCAAATCAAAATTGAAACCCCATGGATTATATACACCATTGCCATCACCAAGTACACCATGGGAGGATATTAGTATGGATTTTGTGTTGGGATTACCAAGGACAAAATGAGGACATGACTCTATCTTTGTGGTTGTGGACAGATTTTCAAAGATGGCTCATTTTATTCCATGCCACAAGAGTGATCATGCTTCTCACATTGCCAATTTGTTCTTTAGAGAGATTGTGAGATTGCATGGAGTTCCAAGGACTATAGTTTCGGATAGAGATGTCAAGTTCATGAGTTACTTTTGGAAAACACTTTGGGGTAAGCTTGGCACTAAGTTATTATTTTCTACTACTTGTCACCACCAAACTGATGGACAAACCGAGGTGGTTAATAGAACATTGTCCACATTGCTAAGAGGTATGATCAAGAAGAATTTGAAGGAGTGGGAGGAGTGTTTGCCCCATGTGGAATTTGCATATAATAGAGTTGTGCATTCAACTACTCAACTATGTCCTTTTGAGGTGGTTTATGGTTTCAAGCCTATTACTCCTCTTGATTTATTACCACTTCCTTTACATGAGAGAGTTAATATGGAGGCATCAAAGAGGGCTGATTTTGTGAAGAAGATTCATGAGAAAACAAAAGAGGCCATTGAGAACAAAGGACAACATGTGGCTGAAAGAGTAAACAAGAAGAGGAAGGAGATTATATTTCGGCCAGGAGACATGGTGTGGGTGCACTTTAGAAAAGATAGATTTCCCACATTGAGAAAATCAAAGTTGATGACTAGAGGAGCTGGTCCTTACAAAGTTATTTCAAGGATCAATGATAATGCATACAAGCTCCCAATTGATGAGTTTGGTGTTAGTAATTCTTTTAATGTGGCTGATTTGACACCTTATCATGGAGATGATTTAGCATCGAGGTCGATGCCTTTTCAAGAGGGGGAGGATGATGAGGACATCCCTAGCTCTTAACCTATTGTTACACATGAGGATGCTCCTATACAAGCTAATGAAGTGAGGATTGGTCCAATGACAAGATCAAGAACCAAGCTATTACAACAACAGGTGAATTCACTCCTACTTGAATATAATGTTTATAATTGTGAGAGCTTTATACTACCTAAATCCTTGCATTTGTGTATTCTTAGGTTTGTTGATAACACAAGCATGAATGGAGATCATGGAGAGGAGATACACAAGGATGAGCATGGATTACAAGAGGAGATGGAAAACAACAAATAACAAGTGTTATGATGACAAGGGGATGGTGCCTCCACAAGGTCAAATGCACTAAGTGTGGAAAACAATCAATTATGTTATTCCACACTCATACATTAACAAGGCAAGAGGAGGGCGCCCACATAGAAGATCAATGCGCCATGACAATTCTAGTAGTATTAGGTTTGGTTTCCATACCAATGTGGCCGAATTCCTTTGTGTGTGGAATCGGTTTGTATCCATATTTGTGAGTCCTAGTCCTAGTAGGAGTCCTAGTCCTAGTAGGGAGAGGGTTGCTTGCACAAGGGAGCCTTGTGGCCGCACCCCCTCCACCTATATATGTGTCCCACCTGCGTGTGGATTAGTGAGACTACGTTAAACCCAAAAACCCTAGACCTCTAGATTGAAACTGGTTGTAAGCCTTTCATCTGGAAGTTCATCGGCAAACTTTATGTGATACCTGTTGTTCCACTGGGAATAAGACGGTACATAACCACTTGTAGTCGGTGGATTACTTGTGCAAGAGTGTGGAGTTGAGAATATCCTTGGGGTTGCTATCTTTTGCATTGGCATCAGGGATCAGCCGGGAGAGTTCTTAGTGGCGCACTAGTTATCATACTGCAGTTGTCTGTGAGTTCACTGAGAA
Organism: Alopecurus myosuroides; assembly: GCA_028641055.1. Lineage (NCBI taxonomy): Eukaryota > Viridiplantae > Streptophyta > Magnoliopsida > Poales > Poaceae > Alopecurus > Alopecurus myosuroides. The sequence continues at coordinate 109,290,370 of CM054063.1, read as the reverse complement.
GATTGGGCTACCCCTTATCATTAGGAAGTTTGTGCATGATTGGAAAAAAAATAGAAATAGAATTAGTTTCTTATTGTTTTCTAGTATTTTTGTGGACTAGATGTTGTGAGCTAGTTTTTGCTATGGCTAAATACCTAGGTTTTTGTGATGTTTATGTGAGTCCAGTACCATTTTGGTACTGATGTGGTGATGGTGTCACCTCTGTTAGCTTGCACATTAGTTTATAAGAGAGCATGCATAACAATTGATTGTCTCATTTAACTATAATGCTTTCACTAGTATGAGTAGTTGTTTTCATAGCAATATTTTAAGTATATTTGATTACTAGCATGTGTAAAGTATATATGCTGTTAGTAGGTGTTTTTATTCATGAAATTATGTTCTAAGAAAAATTCATGCTTATAGTATTGATTGCTCCTCTAGTGTTGCATTAGTAACCCACTAGATGCTGAGTTGCTCCATTATTGTTGTCCTTTTATTTTTAGGAGTGTATGATGTGTTCTAGCATGTTTAGAATGTTTTCCTTTCTGTTATTATGGAATAAATATTGTAGTTGCTATGTGTTGATGGGTGGTGGAATGCAATTATGTCTTAGGGCATGCTTGTGTAGAACTTCCATACTAGTATGCTAATAGTGACTCCTGCTATTATGTTATTTTGCTAGATGTAATGTCTCTTGTTGTTATTATGTTTTAGAGTGTGTTTTATTGGCTTGCTACATTTTATCAAGCCATTGGTTTGTTTGGATTCTTGCATGATTGATTGATTCCTTAGCTTTTGAGTAGGCATAAGCTTATTAAACAACTAGCTGATTCATCAATGTTTTGTTTGCTTGTTGTTTGGTTTTTGTTTGAGTGATTACCTTAGCATGAGTGTTATACTTGTGTTATTTGTTGTGATAGTGTTGTTGTTGTGTTTAGGATTATCTTGTGAACTAAAACATCTCACTTAATCATGAACATAATAAGTGAAAATTGCTTGAGTGTTGCTCATACCCACTGCCATGGGTATTGTTCTGTTTGACTGTTAGTTTATTTTAGTAAACCCACCCTTCGCACCCACAAGCTATATTTTAGCTTCTTGTATATCTTATTATGAGAGTGGTACACCACTCCATATAGGGTATGTAATATGTGGGATATGGTTTTCTAAACCATACCTAGTTGTCTGACGATGGTTTTGGACGTGAGAGTTATGTGAGGTAGTTTTCGTGATAACGTTCGAGAGGATTCACGAATATAAGTTTGCTTGCTGTTTATGTTGCTTAGTTTAGTTGTTTGGTATTTAGTTCTGAGTGTGTGTGTCTTTTATTCTTTTACGACGCTAGAAAAACGAAGAAGAAGAAGAGGAAGCAGTTGTGGAGCTGTGCGAGTTCAAGCTACTTCAAGGCCAGGGGCACTAAGAGTTTTAAGGCAAGCCATCCTGATGCTTGCTGATATTACACTTATCATTATCTATCATGCATGTTTTACTTCTCAAAAGTTTTACAAAACTTTGATTTCCAAAAGAAAGCTATTTTTGAAGTGAGTATCACTTCTATTAATATTATATATTATTATGCCATTAGTTAATACTTGGTGTTACCAAGCCCATAAGCCACCATGTGGTATTTATTACCATCACAAATACTAGTCCCTAAGTGGACACCTTAAAATTGTGTTTTTACAAAACAAAGGCTTTATGGAAAACCCGGAGGAAAGGCGGATCCTTATTCTCCGGAGGAATGTGGAATGGTCATTTTTGGGAAAAACGTGTTTTTCAAAAATGACACATAACCTAGTCTTCGCCGGACAACCTTTACCGTACTGCCACCCTACCCCAACATGGGCACGGGGCTTAACTTGAAGTTTGTCCTTGTTAGTGGGTGTTCTATCTCAATCTCTATAAGGGACGTCGTACCCTCGAACCGAATGTCGTCAAAACTCCCAATGTTGAGACATAAAAAGTGTCGGATTAATTTTCCCTCCGCACGCAGCAGTTGGGGCTCCTGTCTTGGCGGGGATTAGCCCGGTGCTGGGGATGTGGACACTCGACTGAAGAGATAGACATATACTAGCTTGAACATAGTGGATGGTTATGATCAGATACCTGATGTTTACATACTGTTGTTACAGTCTGTGGTTGTTCACGGCAGGTGTACTGTATCTGGTGGATGTGTACACCTCTGCAGAGTACAACTTTTTCGAAGAAGCCGCGTCCTCTGATATGGACAGTTGAATGGCCATGTAGCTAGCATTGTGTCAATGTTTTCAAAAAGGTGTGGAACTTGGAAAGTTTGGAAAGGAAGGAAATTTTGTACCGTGGAGGTACCGATGATGGGAAGCCAGAAGTTGTTTTACAAAAACCAAAAAGTTTTGCAAATAAAACTTTTCTACTCTAAGCAAGAATTCTGGAAACTGATTCCAAGAAGTTTTGCGAAGATAAAATTCTCTTTTAAACAAAAGTTTAACAAAACCTCTTGTACATGTGACATCTACAAGAGAGAGAAAAACTATAGTATTTTCTTCTGAAGTATCTTCTTCAACGAAGATACAGATTAACATGACTTCAACTGTGGTGTCATCCTTTGTGAACACCATTGATAGTGAACCCTATTTATAGCCTACCCATTACACCATATAAGCATACTTGCATCTTTGGTAAGTTACATGATGGATGTCTTGCTGAGTACATTCAAACGTACTCATTTGGTTTCGCCCCTGGTATCTACTTGCCAGACATCGAGAAGGAATTTCAGGAGGAGATCAACGAGGAGATGTACTGTGCTGATGGCCTTGCGAACTAGGATCGTCTCCCAGTCAGCAGCCTGTAGGTTGAGGCGTGACTTGGACCCTACCGCGTTTTGTGTGTGTTTAGTCTTCCGCTGTGTGTGTTCTGTGTTGCCCTGCGCGGCAGCCGTTTAGGCTTGGTCAAGTGACCATGTCCCTTTGTAAGTATTTTTTTTGCAATCGTGTAATGGATATTGTATCTGTGTACCAACTTGATATGTTGTTCACGACTGAATTTCCTGGGATCGTGAATGTATGCATATCGAAGGTGTCCTTGAACAGTGGTTCTGGGGCGGACCTTAGATAGATAGGCTACAATTTCCTACATATGAGCATGATTTTACAGATATGTTTGGTTTGCCACAATACTTGTCACATACATGTGCTAATAAATTGTTCTTCGCTTATATTTGCAAATTAAGTTGCAATTTTCATGATAAAAATAATAAGCATGTTACCACCTTTGAGTGTACTAATGCAATCTTCTGTGAGAACAATTGCATTGATACTAAACAATAAAAATATATACACATATGATTCTCATGTTGATCATGATTTATTGAGCTTCACTTATATTTGCAATTGTGATTGCTATTTTATGGAGTGCTATGACAATTATGTGATGTTTTTAAGAAAAAATTGTGGTCACATGTCTTGGGCACAATTTTATAATATGATAACAACTAATGCACCTCTTTATAGATATTTGTATTGTGCATACACGTTGTTCTTTTTGTTTCTTCCACTTTCAGCTTAATACAAGCCGAGGACGTCTTGTCTTGAAGAAAGGGAGGATGATAGGGGCATAATAGAGGTCCATGAGGATTATTTATGCTTAAGTTGGAAAGAAATATTAAGTCTCACTGATGATTATTTTAAGGTGAATTCTATCCTATTATTAAATATTGTTTGTGATTATAAGAATGTTATACTACCTAAGCTATGTTATTATATATTAGCAGGGTTATTGTTAACACAAACATGGATGGAGGATGACCTCAAGAGGAGCTGGAAAACAATATGTGGCTGATGGAAAACAAGCTTACAAGTGTTGAAAACAATCAAGCCATGGTGAAAACAGAAGTACAAGTGATGAAAACAATCTTGCAAATGGTGAAAACAATTGTTGCAAGGTTGAAAACAAGGGGATGGTGCCTCCATAGGGTTAAATGGGCCATGATAAAGTCCTAATTTTATTAGGCATGGCTTGTATGCCATATTGGGCCGAACCTAATAAAGTGGGTCGGTTTGTATCCATGTGTGAGTCCAATTAGGAGTCCTAGTCAAGGGGGGCAGGTTTGCTTGCGCAAGGGGACCTTGTGGCCGCACCTGATACCAAGATGATAAGGGGTGGCCCAATCTTCTTAGTGAACTCACAGATAACTTCAATATGATAACTAGTGCGCCACTAAGAACTCTCCCGGCTGATCCCTGATGCCAATGCAAAATGTAGCAACCCCAAGGTTATTCTCAACTCCACACTCTTGCACAAGTAATCCACCGACTACAAGTGGTCCTGTACCTTCTTATTCCCAGTGGAACAACAAGTAACACATACAGTTTGCAGATGAACTTCCAGATGAAGGCTTACAAGCTGATTCAATCTAGAGGTCTAGGGTTTAATGTTTTAACATAGTCTAATCTAATCTAATTCGCCCCAAGGGGTATAAGAGAGGGAGGGGTGCGGCCACAAGGTCCCCTTGACTAGGACTCCTATTGTAGCAAAACATGGATGTTACAAATCTACCCCCCTTACGAGAATCTCGTCCCGAGATTCCTGAAGGAAAAGAAAGAAGGAGCACCGGTTTTTTAATGATCTTCTCGAAACTTGCAGTTTTCTTCTTGAAGAGGTTGATCCGTAGCACTTGCGAAGAAATCCAACGGCTACACCTTAGGTAGAGGGAAAACTCTTCACAAAGATCGAGTATCTCATGGGTAACTCACGACAGGAATGTTCATAAAGAACTTTTTGAGTTAACATGCATGAAACACATCAAGATAACAGAGGGAATAGGAGAAGGTTTCAAGTTTGTAGACGATTGTTCTTGGAAGGATTTAGAATATGAACTTTGCACAAGACCTTAAATTCTTTTGGGTATGATAGGTTGAACAACTTATGACACCGAGGTTTCCTCAAAACAGAAAACCAAGATGAAAAAGGATTGTATTGGATACCACAACGTGACATCCGTAGACGAGGGGAAACATGAGAAAACACTGTAATTCGTGCATTAGGGTGAATTTGATACAGGATCATGTTCACTCTTCGGAGTGGACGCGGGAGATAACGGAACTTTCATTCCTTCGAGGTTTGTTGAAATCCTTTTCAAGGTCCATTATATTACTTTACAACAGAAAATGAATAACCAAAGGATGCTGGAATACCGTAATGAAGGAGGAATTTTTGGTCACACCATAACGATGAGTAACCAACAGGGATTGTAACACCGAAAGGAGATAAGGAATCTCTTTCCTATTGTGGATTGTGTAGCAATACGTTTACCACATGGTTAAGACTTCAGGGCTGAAGTAACTGACAAATTCACACAATGTGTGAGATGAACAGAACTTCAAGTACAAACCAATTGAAAAAGGAAACTGATCAATGGCGGTTGCAAAACACCACGAGATGGTTCTCATGATGCACTGCTTTCCACCGAAAGAAAGGTTTTGAGGATTGACATAGGGACATTGGACAATACAACTTTCAAGTTCTCCTGATGTTCTAGATACCAATATCAGGCTTATGCACGCCTTCTGTAGGTAATAAAGTGAAAGATGAACTTCAGTTTGGAAGAACGGTGAGAGAAAATTCTAGAATAAGCATCACAGAAATCCTCACGAGGAGTGGTTGTCATTACTGATTCAAAGGAGTATAACGTTAGGCCTTCTGGCTAATTGTGTGAACCACAACATCAAAGATGCTGGATTTTGAAAAGACCTAATTCAATACCCTTGAGGAAACACCAACCATCGTTGCTGCTTGAGATTCATCTCTGGTTAGTGCATTTTTAAGTAAGATTCAGTATGTTTAATCAAAAAGGTTGCACCGGGTACCAACAAGATATATTTACTGGATTTTCAAGATATGGACTATGATTCCACGCTCAAGAAGATGAGTGAGATTGCAGAACCCATGTATTAGCAACTTACGAAAGAAGGTTGCATCTACATGGTTTACTTGTGAAGAAACACATCAGAATCCTTGTTGGGAAGATGATTAAGAGGATAACGAACTTCTTGGACTTCTTCTCTTTTACGAACAATCAGTCAGTGTCTTGCCGTGGATGCAAACTTCTTCAAATAAATGGAGGTAACAACCTACCATCTCAAGAGTGGTCCACACATGCATGACCGACTGGATATTATTCCCGAAAGAACAAGAAAGCTTTACTCGGGCCCATGGCGACAACTTTCACCATAAGCACATGGACTAGAGCAAGCCACTTCGAACATCCAGAACACAACTTCGTGATGACAGAAAGGTGGTTCTTAAAAGTTTCCAACATTAATGCCAATTGTTCAACATGAACCTCTTGCAACTTGGGGAAATAGGAATGTCATCGATGGGCTCGACGACACACTTATCAGAACACTCCAACAAGAGGGATATGATACATGAACGAGGCAAGGTATTGGTCAGACCAACGGACATGAATGTATACTTAGGTGTAACACCATGAGTGAAAACACCATAAATATAGTTCTTGGATCTGATCTTGATTTGACGATAGCCCAAATCAAATCAAGGGTAGGATGATAGCATGTCCACTACAGAGATACTATCATGCTTTAGTATGAACATAACTGGACATCCCATTGCAAATGAACAAGTTTGGAAGAGCTCTTCTCTTTCAACTCTCCAAATTGTTGTTTAAGCTCAACCAACTAGTTCAGGGTATCCAGCATAGTTTCTTGGAGAAAGGAGTGGTTCAAAGTATCCCTTGTTTAGACATCACAGTCAGGTAACAACCCGGTGATACTTCTAGAAAGATAACCAGAATACCACAACCCACCGATATGTCTTGGAGTTTGAAAGGAGGATTTCCTTTCAAGGCAACTGATATGATCTTGAGAGCTTCGGCATGAACCTAACTCCCTGACAAATAATGTGCACCAGAATGAACGGATTTCGTAACACGGTCATCTTTAAGTAGAGACTGGGTGACCAATAGTGCTAAGAAGGATACATATGTTTCTTAGATTCTTCCAAGAAATAAGAATTGCTATGAATATCTGATGCACACATCAATGCACACCCAACCATCTCGAGCACTCAGGATTGGAGAAAAGGTGGGTAAGGATGTGTAAGAGCATCACTTCATCAATAGGACCATGAAACTCAACTCAGCCTCTTGATATGTAAGAGTGTGATACTCGAAGGTAGAACAGAACATAAGCTAATGAAGCCTCTTGGTTCTGCGAAAACAAAACTTTGACCTGGTCCTAGAGATGACCAAGGTACTGGAGTTTGTTTCTCCTCACATTGCAAGGTGGAATGTTCTGACGGAAACAAGAGTAAATGCATTGGAAGACTCCAACACCCATATGCAACTTGATGTCCAAAACAACGGATGGAGATTTGAGAGCATCTTGAAGATAGGAACATGCTAAGGAGAATTCCTAAGATCACGTTGAACGCACGGGGTAATACTCTTTTGTAAGACCCATGCTGAAGAGAGGTATAGATGAATTGATAATGAAGATGTGGGAGTCATAAGAAAATTCTTGTCGTGATCCTTTTGATTCCAAGAGAAACCCTATGGCTAGGAGAGTTGGAATTTCCTAGCCATCCCAGGTAGAAGATTCTCCTCAGGTCCAAAGAAACTTAACTTAGGTTAAAGGTCAGCATCTTGTGTTGGTAGCATACACATCACATGACTAAAACCACATGATTCAACACACTTCAACCCAGCCCATTCGGGACTGTCGGTTCAAGTCCGAGGGTTGGAAACCCAAATAGAGGAGTAACAACTACCTTAGTGCCTTGAAGGACACTACAAATAGCAATCACGAGGTATCTTTCAAAAGACAAACATAACTCCGAAAGAATTTGAGCAAAGGACAAAAGATACATTCGAGTTGAAGAGCAGATCTCGAGGTTCAGGATTTGAAACTTTGGAACATGTAAGAATGTGGAATCCATACAACTTTGAGGGATTGTGATGAAAGGAAATCTCCCAGTTTAAGAGATGACGGAATACGGAACACACACAAATCTAGTAACTCAACACTAGGTCAACTTGGGTAACAGACATCATTGCCAAAGAAGGCACCTAGGTTTTGAATGACTAGAACCATTTTAAAGCAAAATAGGTAAGGTGACCCAGAGTTAGAGCGATACCAGATAAGGAGTAAAAAGAATCCTAAAGAAATTTTCACAATTCATTTGAAGTTTTCAAATAGTTTTCACAAACACTAGACTCAACATCGACCAAGCAGTAAGGTTTTCCTACAGACAATTCTACTCTCATACCATTACTTGTCACGACCCCGGACCCAAAGGTATACATACTGTTATGCGCTCCTAGTCATGGACCCACAAGGGCTTCAGGGTTACCAGCCCCGGCCGCAACAAACAACGGCAGGCAGACCGGATTCATCGGTACGCAGGCCGGATCACCATGGTACTACTACTCCTTGTGTCCATGCTAGTCCTAACCAACTATGCATATCAAAGCATCCACGAATCGTATGAAACTGAAGGAACGGGACCAAAGCTATACAGAGATGCTACGTGTCTAGAAAGTACAACAACAATCGAGGGTTACTGGGGTTACCAAGCCCCAAGCCGAATCACATCGGCAGGCATGCTTGAAAATGGATCATCGGCTCCACAACCCCTCGACTGCGACAACTATGCAGGCATAGCCAAAACTGTATAACAATGAGCTCGAAACCAACAACCAATCATAGCAGCACTCTAGACATGGAAGCTGTATTAAACATGTGTTACTAGAGTATAGCTTTACAAACAGAGGTCACACAACCCAACATTACATCAGACAACGGAAGGCAAGTTATGTTTCTATCAACAAGAACCAAAAAGGGCTAAGAGGCCGCAACATAAGGCGACGTCCCAGCCCATAGATTCCAGGCTGCTACCTAGGAACCCCAAACTACTCGTCGATGTCCATGTTGAGAGACTCTACCTGAACCAAGTTGAAGCAAACATGAGTACAGGAGGTACTCAACAAGACTTAGTTAACCTAATATATATCTGCTATCTTGAGAAATAGTTTTATGAAGGTTGATTTGCGTAAAGCAAAGTTTGTTTTCCAAATCAAGGAGGAATAGCACGTCTCATAGAGTGTTTTCAAATCATATGAGAAAGCTATCCAACTACTGAAATCATCATCTTTTAATCCACCAGAACATTTCAACACCTCGTGCTTCAAAGATAACCACCTCCAGTTGTTCCGGTACCTCATGCTACAAGGTAACCCCTCTCGGCATCTGCGAGGAGGCATCCTTCATTCGTTATCAACAAGTTATAGTCATCCCGTTCAAGTTATCTATGATCAAAGAATCCATCACCAAGTCGTCTTTAACTGCATACACGGCTTTTCAAAAAGATTTAACCCTGCAGGGGTGTACAATTTACCCGCACATACCAACCGACTCTTAGTGCCACCAGGGTTAGCACTAGTCCAAGAAGTGCCGACAGAGGGTGGTTGATTCCCAGCCTTTACCTTGTCGAACCATATCCATGAGTCAACCGAAACAGGTCCACCCCGTCAATAGGGAGTTGGCCACCTCCTGACGACACATGTTCTGTGAGTCAGGATCAAGATCCGTGTACGTCCATCACTTGTCCCGGTCACGACATAATTTTCTCCAAAAAAATTCGACTCACACGCAAATGGAAATCTCAAACTACGTGGCTCATGGATAAGGTTAAACAAGTTAGTTAGCCGGGTGGGGTTCATGGTCCCACGTGTGGCTGTACGCTCATTCTTGGCTCGAAGGCGAGAACTCGCTCCTAGGGGCATGAACAGGACAAAACGCCACAACCCATTGTGGCCTCACATCCATGTCGTGATTAGTCAGGTTATCAAAGATAATTCCAAACATAACAACCTAATATAGTAGATTCACGCATTGACCAGATTCATCAACCGGATGGATCAGATCACAACTAAGCATGGCTAAGCAAGACTCATAGGGTTTAACGGAGCGCGCACAAACAAACCTATAGCTGCTAGGTGCAGTGTATTAGGTTATGTAGGCTATGCAGTATATAGGAGAACTCTATCTACTGACATCAAATAGTTTGGAACCGAATGTAAAGTACGAGAACCAAAGGTCGTTGGAAAACATATATGAGGAGATAAGAGGTTATGCTTTCCTTTGTTATAAGAAAACCAATAGATATCTTCTGGAATAAGTGCTTGACTTGTCAATCAAGATCAAGTATTCGCCGATGGAACTGCTGGCCTTCTTTTCGGAGTCACGTTCTACCGAGGGGGAACAAACACCGAAACAAGAAGAACAACAATCAACACATGGCATTGATGCAATGCGCAATATGTATGCATGAGCAAGTTAATGCACAGAAACAAAGCCCTAAACATGTTCGATAGGTTTCTAGGGTTCTTATGGGAATTAAGCATTTTTACTGAAATTATCCCGAAATAGACCCCGGAGGGGCAATTCGGACAATTCTAAAAGTGCTCAAATGGGTTTGAAAACATCATAAATGGATTGTATTTGTCATTTTGAGCAATTTTGTATATAACTTTTAATTTTCTAATTTTATTGCATTAAAACTTATTTTCTCCATTTTAAATGAATTAAACAATATTAAAATAATGGTCAAAATTGAAGTTTGTCAAACATGTATGAAAATGACATATTTGGGTAGATTTTATTTTTCTGAACATAACCATGTGTTTATTTTATTTTTATGATTAACAGAATAAAAGATATTCATTATCCAAGTTTTATTCATTTTCAGTAATTCAAATAAAGGTGGGGTCCACGTGTCAGGTAATATTCATTTTCCAGAATAAAAAGAAAAACGGTTTATGATGTCATTGTGACACAATGGTGACATCACACTACTGTGTTCTTCACAGATGAGATCGAAATCGATCAAATTCGCGCGCGTATTGGAAATTCAACTACACCACGATGAAGAGGGGCTCAAGTGGAACTTAAGGTTGGCGGGGCCGCTAGAATTTGTTCACCAGAGGCTCGCCGGCGTCCTCCGGCGCAGCGGCGGATGGTGGTGTATGGCGGTTGGGGGCTACAGAGAGAGAGGGAGATGGCGGAAACCATCGGCGGGTTGAGGAGTTCACCGTGAAGGTGATGGCCATGTCGGGGTGGCAAGGAGGAGCCGGAATCGCTGGCGGCGACCGGAATTCAACGACGGCCATGGCGGGAACGGCGACAAAATTCTGATGACCCGGGGCCTCTCTGCCTCTACATGAACTCGAGGATGAAGAGCGATGCACGGCGGAGCTCCAGGCCCAAACAGAGGGCAACAGGGGTGCTCGAGGAGACGGCGCGCGACGACGACCCGTCGGGCTAGGGTTAGGATTCGGAGCTCACAGGGGAGGCAGAGAGGGAGGGAGAGCAGTAGTGAGTGCGGGAGGAGAGTAGGCGATCCAAACGCCTCTCCTCTCTTATCCGTGCGAGTGAGAGAAGCAGGAGGTGGCAGCAGGGCTCCGGCGAGCTGACCGCTTCTCCTCCTGGCAGAGGTTGAAGACAACAAAAGCGGCGTTTCGAAGAAAACCCCCTAGAACTTTTGAAGATTTATAGAAAAGTCCTTTTCTGTTGTAAAGTAGAACAGAAAACTAAAATTTGAGGGCCTTTTTGGAAGAATACAAATTGGCAAAAATAAATTTTGGAAACCTTGTAAAATTTTCAACCTTACCATCTTTTTGTTTTCCAAATTTGGAAATGTTTTCATTTCAAATTTTGGGGGATCACTTTAAGTGATTTTTATGCAAGTTTCATTGAAATTGGTTCAAATTTGTTTCATGCATGAATGACATGAGCACAACACAACAAACCCTATTGTAGCAAAACAGGGATGTTACATTATGTATGATAGGTTTGTTGATAACACAATCATGGATGGAGGAGAGCATCAAGAGGAGCTGGAAAACAAGCATACAATGGTGGAAAGCAAGTGTGCACACATGGAGGAAGTCATGGAGATTGTTTCCCACAAGAACTCAAGGAGTTAAAGGAGCCATCCACGCATTGGGGGATGATATGGGAGCAGCAAGGACATGTCCTAGTCTGTCCTAGTCTTAGAACAAGTTAAAACATAAACCCTAGATTCCAGAATTGAACAATGTTCATCTGAATTTATCCCCACCGGTTTGGTGGTGTTAGCATTGCAAATTTTGCATGCTATCCGCTGTTCCATTGGGAATTAGTAGATACAGGACCACTCGTAGTCATTGATTACGTTGTGCAAGTGTGTGGAGTTGAGAATATCCAAAGGGATTGAGAGCTGTTGCATTGGCATCAGGGATCAGCCGGAGAGGTTTCAGCAAGACACAATTTAGCTATCAAGTTATCGTGAGTGATCAACGAGAAGATCGGGCAACCCTTTATCAAGTGGCATCTAGAGACAAGTACATCAGGCAACAAAAGTCAACAAGGAGCAACACTGCCTTAGTAAGGGAGCATAAGAAATTATCAAGTGAACCATTAGGTAATGTTAGAGAACTTAGAATCTCTATTCCTTGTCAAGCTCATCATAGATGAGGAACATATAATAATCTCTTAAATGGAAACAATTTTCCAGTAAGAAATAGAATAGACCATTGCATCCAAATGTATTCTGATATGTTGAGGTAGGTGGAAACAAGCTTAACTACCTTGTGTTCCAGATCCTTCTCATGCATAAGACAAATGGATAATAACAAGAATTCATCCATACACCAACATGTAAATAATTACATGTTCTAAAAACAACATTGGATAATATCCATACTTGGAAACAAGGTTGGAAAACAAACATATAGTCTCTTGATATTAGGAATCAATGTGAGCCTAAGCCACTCATGTTTTCCACCTGATCAAGTACTTATATATCAAAACATGGGTTACACACAATATAAGGAAATGTCCACCAGACTTGATAAGAACCTCAAAGATGAAAAAACAAATCCCCATAAAAGAAAACAAATCCATTTCTTAGCCAACAACATTTGGTATCACATGGAATAAAATTCCCTATTGGGTGATTTTCATTATAGTGCATAGAAACATTACCAAGTAGTTTTACCAATTATTTTCTAAAAGACTTGTACCTAAAATGGTCCAATTAAGACAGACCATTATTTCAACAATATACTAGTGGTGTTGTTTTCAGGTCATAGCTTATACAAAATAATTTTAAGCCCGTTTAAAGATTAAATTGAAAGAAAACAACAAAAATCACATAATTAAACACCTTAGTGTAAAAATATAAATCTTCTTCAATTTCCCCAAAACAAAACATGGAGAGGTGTGAAATTTGATAAGGATTACAAATATGTTTTTTAAATAATTTTTGTGCTAACAACAAGGCCTTGAAAACAATGTATTACACTTACTTCTTAATACCAGAAGGACCTTACTGTGAATTCTAGAACTTGTAGGGTGCTATCCAAAATAGCCAATTCATGTCCTTCTTTTTCTTCCTCTGCCAAAAAGCAGAGGAGATCGTGTCGATGTCGTAGCTGCCTCTGTGCCACCTCCTGCCTGTCTACTTCCTCGTCAAGGATAAGAGCGAAGGAAAGGTCGAGCTCGAGTTCTTCTCCTCTCTCCTTTTAGTCTCTTTCTCCATAACCGCACCAAACCCTAACCCTAGATCTCAATATCGCCGGATGTTGTCGTCGTCTCCGGTCACCCCGCGAGGAACCAATGATACCACTGGAACCATCATGTTCTCCTCTCTCTCCCCGTCGAGTATCGCAAGCCCCGAAGCCCTGGTGCCGGAGAATTTCTTAGTTCCCTTTTCTCTCTATCCCGGCCGCCGCGGAAGCACACCGTTGATACGTCCAAAACGTATCTCCTTTTCCGAACACTTTTCTTATTGTTTGCCTATAAACTTGTGAGTTTTGGATATAACTAACACGAACTAATGTTGTTTTCAGCAGAATTACCTTGGTGTCTCGTTTTTGTACAGAAAAATCAACTTTCGAGAAAATGCCCAAAGAAGATCCCGAAGACCTTAAAACACCCAAAGACCCCCGGAGGCAGAAGGAGTCCTGGAGAGGGGCTAGGAGGGGGCCACACCACCCCTGGGTGCGCCCCCCCTTGGCCATGCCGCCTGGTGGTGTGGGGCCCCCAGGCACCCTCTCGGGCTCCCCTTTCGAATACTTATGCCCCGTAAACCTAAAACGTGAGGGGGTTCGTCATATTCCACAGAAACACAACAGAGCGCCGCCGCCACCTCGAAACTCAATTCGGGGATCAGAAGTTCTTGTTCTGGCGCCCTGTCGGGACGGGGATTCGGAGGAGATCATCGCCATAGACACCTCCACCTCTACTCCATCAACCATCAATGTTTCTCCCATCCATGTGTGAGTAAACACCGTTGTAGGCTGAGAGGGATGGAAGGGATTAGATGAGATTGATCATGTAATAATGCCAGATTGTTATGGCATAATGCCTACTATCTATTGTTAGTGTTTTCTACCGTTGTTGCAACTTGTTTTTCTTAATGCTTGTCACTAGGGACCAAGTGCCATGATCTCAGATCTGAGCATATTATTGATTCATGAGTATAATTATGTTTCTTGATCATATCTGCAAGTTGTTTACACACATTATTGTCTGAAACCTATGTGTGAGTAAATACCGTTGTAGGCTGAGAGGGATGGAAGGGATTGGTTGAGAATGATCATGTAATAATGCCAGATTGTTAGGGCATAGTCCCTAGTATCTATTGTTAGTGTTTTCTACCATTGTTGCAACTTGTTGTGCTTAATGCTTGTCACTAGGGCCCAAGTGCCATGATCTCAGATCTGAGCATGTTATTGTTTCATGAGTATAATTATGTTTCTTGATCATATCTGCAAGTGGTTTACACACATTATTGTCCGGAACTCAAGGCCCCCAAGTGATAGAAATTGGGACAACCGGAGGGGATGGTTTTGATGTGAGGATCACGTGTGTTCAAGAAGTGTTAATGCTTTGCTCCGGTGCTTTATTAAAAGGAGCACCTTAATTACCAGTAGTTTCCCTTGAGGCCCCGCTGCAACGGGCTGGTAGGACAAAAGATGTTGTGCAAGTTTCTCATTGCGAGCACGTACGACTATATTGCAACACATGCCTATGGTTTGCCTAGAACTTGGATGCTTTATTATTATTATCTGCAATGCTCATGTTTAGATTATTACATGACCTATCTTATCCATGCAACGCTCGTTCATCCACCCTCTATGCCTATGGTACTCCCATCCTGCTGTTTCTCGCAATTGCTACTGTTGTTACTATTTTACGCCTGCTATTATTTTACAACTGTTGTTGTTATAAAATTGTTACCATTGATAAATTGTTGCGAGCAAGTCTACTTTCAGGTGTAGCTGAATTGACAAGAGCTTATAAATATTCTTTGGATCCCCTTGTGTCGAATCAATAAATTTGGGTTTTACTTCCCACAAAGACTGTTGCGATCCCCCATACTTGTGGGTCATCAATCATCGATTCTGAGCTCACCGTGCCTCACAGCCTCCATCAACACACTCCTGGTGAGCCAAGATTCCTTCTGGTACCTTTAGTTATGCAAATGGTGTCCGTTTGTCCTCTGTCGCCGTAGACCGTACCCCGCCGCCACGCCATTGCTCATCACCGGCGGTTCTGGTGACTATTTGGTCCCGAGCTTCGCTCCTCTGAACCGCTGTGAGCATCTCTAGCTAGTCTCTGCGTCAATTTGACGATTAGATCGTCCAATCCTTCGATTTTGGATCCACCCACGAGATTCGGGTTCATCTGATGTCACTTGTGATGTCAGCATGATGTCATAAGTAGTTTTCTTTTTGTTTTTATTTATTTGTGAATTAAAAATAAAACTGGCAGGTGGGTCCCACCTGTCAATTTAAAAAAGGCAGAATAATCCATAAACTTAATAATTCAATAACTTTTAATCCAGTATTCTAGAAAAATATAAATCAAATATGAAAATGATTAGAAAAATAAAATCTAAATGTTTTTCAACTTTTAAAAAATGTTTGATAAAGTTTAAAAATAAATATTTTTTGAAGTTAAATTAATTCATTTAAAATTGAGAAAAATAATAAATAATTCAAAAATCAGAAAAATACAAGTTATATACCAAATTGCTCAAAAATACAAATGCAATTCATTTGTGATATTTTCGAAGTAAATTGAACTATTTTTTTTTTCATATGTTCAATATTTTGCCTACTCTTCTAATTCATTTAAAATTGGGAAAAATGATAACTTATTCAAATATTTTCAGAAAGTTTCAAATGGTATACCCAATTAAAGAGAAATTTTTTTAAATTCAAATATGTCAAAAACAAATCATTTTGTTTACCTTAAGAACCCTATTTTGAAAAGTATAATGGAATGCTTTAATATTCCGATCTATAACCTTAAGTAACCAACATCAACTGTTTTCAATTAACATTAAACTCCTAAGAGTTTTACACTTCATAACCTCATCACCAACCATGATGTATTACAAGCAGGTAGATTTGATTGTATTTTGTACTTACCTTCAGTTAAATTCTTTGGTCTTAGCCCCACACTTTTCAACAACGAAAAACAACATGTGTTGTTATTTCCTTAAAGTTGTTTTCTATATGATATTGCCTTGTGTTATAACCATGTGATAAATACTTATAATTTAAACATGATAATAATTGCTTGTTAAATAAAACTGAAACACACATGAGTCTAAAAGAAGTAACAACATCATCATCACATGTAACGAAACCACTCCAAGTCACGTGAAAACTGTGTGATTAAGTTATCGTATCAAATGTAGCTTACACTTGTAAGCTGGGGTATTTTCCAGGGTATTTTGCGATGCATCTCATTACTATGCATGTATTATCTTGCCAGTGTTTTTAGTAGTCCTTACCGGGACTACTTTGCTATCTTTCAGATCTCGGGATTTCTCTACGCAACCCTCGAACCCAAAGACATTGATTATTATTGTTATTTCAATCTCAGGCAAGTTCATAACTTGCTCATATCCTTTGTAGTACTTCCTAAAGAACTTTCTGCAAAAACCTTATCGTATTACCACCTATTCTTAAAAGAATGCATGCTGTTATTTTTATAATAAGATGACTAACTGAATGACTACCCGAGTGGTAGTGTTCTGTTTGGTGGGACCATGGTAAAATGAATAGGTCAAAGGAAGGTTCCATCTGCATGGGAAAATAATACCTAAGACTTAACCACAAATACCGTCAGAACTCGGTGCACCGTAAATACCGTGTTAACCATGGGTCTTGTATGGGGCGAGTAAGCCAGCTGTGATCTTTTCACGTTCACATGTCAACGGACTGCCAGATACGTATGTTGTAGGTCTTACGGGACTACATGCACATGGGTGGGAGCCCTTACATTCCACGGACTCTGGGGTCTATGAGTGTCTGCCCGGGGAGCCTAGATCTCTATCGTGAGGGGTAGAATCAGGGGTTCAACCTGCGTGGCAGAAATGGGTGGGCATGCGTTGTGCGGAGAAGCATGGTTTGGTTTGGATAAACAACCGGGCCCCACATCTAAGTGGGTGTGGACAAGAACGATCGCCTGGTTGTGCAACATGGTCTTGATCGCCTGTGGGTAAAGTAACACACCTCTGTAGAGTGTAAAAGGATGTGGCATGTTACCCCCTGTTCCGGGAAGGAGCTATGAACGCTACAGGAAAGGCAACTCCATGAAGTTCTAGTCCTGTGATGGTCTGGCAGGCATAGTTTTCAGTATTAAAAGGAACCTCGTGAAGAAAGATTTACAAAAAACTTGCATTTTCTTATGACTCGCTTGAGTCTAAATCTATAGTTAGTGCATCAACTGCCCACTATATATCATCATCTTGTTGAGTAACTCTCGTTACTCATTCGTTCCCGTTGGAACCCCTGCTTAGAGTTGAAGCCCTTAAGGACGTTTCACCGGGAAGCCATCTCTACCTCATGAAGCTAGGTGGAGTCATATCTTAATTAGACAGTGAAGCATCGTCATCAACAACGCCGGTGGAGGAGAAGCTATCAAGGTGTAGGTGGAGTCCATTCCTGGACGTAGATTCTCGCAAGCCATAGATTAGGGCTAACATCAGCTGTAGTGGATTAGGTTCTGAGCTAGAGTTACTCTCCAGCTTGGAGCTTCGAATTGCTTCTTCTAATGTTTCATTTGCATGACATCTTCTTTGATTAATCAAATAGACTCTCGAGATTTTGTAATGAACATGGCTGTATCCTATAGCTTTGCTTGGACCTACTATGTTTCTTTTGTACCACTATGAAGGATGTAATATTCATGGATAAGTCCTTATGTGAGTATTATGTCAACGAATTGCGCACTACATGATAAGGGGTGGCACAATCTTCTCAGTGAACTCACAGATAACTTCAATATGATAACTAGTGCGCCACTAAGAACTCTCCCGGCTGATCCCTGATGCCAATGCAAAAGATAGCAACCCCAAGGATATTCCCAACTCCACACTCTTGCACAAGTAATCCACCGACTACAAGTGGTCCTGTACCTTCTTATTCCCAGTGGAACAGCAGGTAACACGTAAAAGTTTGCAGATGAACTTCCAGATGGAGGCTTACAAGCTGTTTCAATCTAGAGATCTAGGGTTTATGATTTAACGTAGTCTCATCTCTCTAACTCGCAATGCCTATCTATTTATGAGAGGGGGTGCGGCCACAAGGGGGTATCCTTGCGCAAGCACCAAACCTACTCGACCTAGGACTCTTGGTTTGGGGGAAACACAACCCAAACCGACTCACAGTAGATACAAACCGACCCTACATGATAGGGTGCAGCCAAGATGGTATACAAACCATACCTAACATTGTTAGGATTTCTACTAAGTGCATTTGACCTTGTGGAGGCACCATCCCCTTGTCATCATCATAATAACAATTGTTGCTATGCATAACAATTGTTATTTCTTGTTTTCACCATGCTAATAGTTGTTCTCCATCTCCTCTTCTAGTCCACCTTCATCCTTGTGTATCTCCTCTCCATGATCTCCATTCATGCTTGTGTTATTAATAAACCTGAGAATACATAAGTGCAAGGATTTAGGGAGTATAAAGTTCTCACAATTATAAACATTATACTCAAGTAGGAGTGAATTCACCTGTTGTTGTAATAGCTTGGTTCTTGATCTTTTCATTGGACCAATCCTTACTTCATTAGCTTGTATTGGAGCATCCTCATGTGTAACAATAGGTGAAGAGCTAGGGATGTCCTCATCATCCTCCCCCTCTTGAAAAGGCATCGACCTCGATGCTAAATCATCTCCATGGTAAGGTGTCAAATCAGCCACATTAAAAGAATTGCTAACACCAAACTCATCAATTGGGAGGTCAATCTTGTATGCATTATCATTGATCCTTGAAATAACTCTATAAGGACCAGCACCTCTAGGCATTAATTTTGATTTTCTCAATGTGGGAAATCTATCTTTTCTAAAGTGCACCCACACCATGTCTCCTGGCCGAAATATGACTTCTTTCCTCTTCTTGTTTACTCTTTCAGCCACAGGTCTTCCTTTCTTCTCAATTGCCTCTTTTGTTTTCTCATGAATCCTCTTCACAAAATCAGCCCTCTTTGATGCCTCCATATTAATTCTCTCTTGTGTAGGAAGTGGTAATAAATCAAGAGGAGTAATAGGCTTGAAACCATAAACCACCTCAAAAGGACATAATTGAGTAGTTGAATGCACAACTCTATTATATGCAAATTCCACATGGGGCCAACACTCCTCCCACTCCTTCAAATTTTTCTTGATCATGCTTCTCAATAATGTGGACAATGTTCTATTAACCACCTCGGTTTGGCCATCAGTTTGGGGGTGGCAAGTAGTAGAAAATAATAGCTTTGTGCCAAGCTTACCCCAAAGTGTCTTCCAAAAGTAACTCATGAACTTGACATCTCTATCTGAAACAATAGTTCTTGGCACTCCATGTAATCTCAGAATTTCTCTAAAGAAAAAATTTGCAATGTGAGAAGCATCATCACTCTTGTGGCAAGCAATGAAGTGAGCCATCTTTGAAAATCTGTCCACAACCACAAAGATAGATTCATGTCCTCTTTTTGTCCTTGGCAAGCCCAAAACAAAATCCATACTTATATCCTCCCATGGTGTACTAGGTGATGGCAATGGGGTGTACAACCCATAGGGTTTTAGCTTTGACTTGGACTTGTTGCAAGTAATGCATATTTGCACCAACATATACACATATCTTCTCATATGTGCCCAATAGAAATTTTCAGCCAACATAAGCAATGTCTTCTCTCTTCCAAAGTGTCCCATTAATCCTCCACTATGAGATTCCTGTCTTAAGAACAAACGCAAAGAACACTAATGGAATACATAATTTGTTAGCTCTAAACAAGTATCCATCATGTATATGAAATTTATCCCATGCCTTAACATTAGTACACTTATTAAATGGCATAGAAAATTCATTATCTTCATCATATAAATCTCTAATACCCTCCAAACCCGAAACCTTAATCTCCAAGGTTGAGAGTAACATATTCTTTCTTGATAAAGCATCAGCAACTACATTTTCCAATCTCTTTTTATGCTTAATTATGTATGGAAAAGATTCAATAAGCTCAACCCATTTGGCATGTCTTTTATTCAAAAAAAATTGACACTTTAAGAATTTTAATGCCTCATAATCACTATGAATAATAAATTCCTTAGGCCACAAATAATGTTTCCACACCTCTAAAACTCTCACAAGTGCATATAATTCTTTATCATAAGTAGAGTAGTTCAATTGTGCACCATTCAATTTTTCAGAAAAATAGGCAATAGGTTTCTTTTCTTGCATTAACACACCTCCAATACCTATGCCACTAGCATCACATTCAATCTCAAATTGTTTATCAAAATTTGGTAGCATTAGAAGTGGGGCCAAAATCAACTTTTCTTTCAAAGTATCAAAAGCAACATCTTGAGAAACACCCCACTCGGAATCAACACCCTTTTTAGTTAGATCATTTAAAGGGGCAGCAATAGTACTAAAACTAGGCACAAATCTTCTATAGAAACTAGCAAGCCCATTAAAACTTCTAACTTGACTCACATTAGTTGGAATTGGCCAATTTCGAATAGCTTGAATTTTTATGTATCAACTTCAGTTCCATGTTTAGAAACTACATATCCCAAAAAGATGACCTTATCTTTGCAAAAAGTGCACTTCTCAAGATTACCATACAATTTATTTTCTCTTAGCACTTGCAAAACTTGTCTAATATGATTAATATGCTCATGTTCATTGTGGCTATATATGAGAATATCATCAAAATAAACTACCACAAATCTACCAATAAAATCTCTCAAAATATGGTTCATTAGTCTCATGAAAGTACTAGGTGCATTAGTTAAACCAAAAGGCATCACTAACCATTCATATAAAACAAATTTTGTTTTAAATGCAGTTTTCCATTCATCTCCCTCTTTCATTCTTATTTGATGATACCCACTATGCAAATCAATTTTAGAGAAAAAAGTAGCACCACTTAATTCATCTAACATGTCATCTAAACGTGGTATAGGATGACGATAACGAATAGTGATGTTATTAATTGTTGTACAATCTACACACATGCGCCAAGTACCATCTTTCTTAGGAACCAAAATAACAGGAACAACACAAGGAGAAAGACTAACTCGAATATAACCTTTATCTAGTAGTTCTTGTACCTGCCTTTGTATCTCCTTTGTTTCTTGTGGATTGGTTCTATAAGGGGCTCGGTTTGGCAAAGATGCTCCAGGAATTAAATCAATTTGATGCTCAATCCCTCTCAATGGTGGCAATCCCGAGGGAATATCTCCTGGAAAAACATCATCAGAATCCTGCAACACATGAGAAACACCAAGAGGAATAGGGTTCATGTCATTAGAAACCAAAATCTCTCCCTTGTGAATAAGCACAATAGGGACTAATGTAGGATCATCCCTACATTCCCTCAAATCCTCTTTAGTGGCTAACATGCATAATAGGTTCTCTCTCTTTTTATCACTCAAATTGGCTAAACTATCACTCCCCAAGGCTTGTGATTTTTGTATTCCCTCATCCCTCTCTCTCTCTTTTTCCACTCTCATATCAATTTTGGATTGGGACTCATTTACAATTTGTTGTGGAGTCATAGGCCTAAAAATAATAGTCTTCCCATGATGATGCAACTCATAAGTATTTGCTCTTCCTTCATGCTTCACACTTCTATCAAATTGCCAAGGTTTTCCCAATAATAACTGGCAAACTGTCATGCGCACCACATCAAACACTATAGTATCCTTATAAGGTCCAATTTGAAATTCCACACGCACCATATGAGTCACCTTCATTTGTCCCGAGCTACTCAACCATTGGATATGATAAGGACAAGGGTGTGGTAAATATTTCAAATTTAGCTTTGCACATAGATCTTTGCTAGCCAAATTCCTGCAACTCCCTCCATCAATAATGACTTTGCAAGCCATATTAGGACCAATAACAGCCTTTGATTGAAACAAATTGCACCTTTGATTTTCAGGACTAGGAATAACACTCAATGATTTTTGTGTGCAAATAATAGATGGCATAGTAGTAGCATAGGCATCCAATGGAGTATCACTCAAATAACCATCATCATCATCAATATCATTAGGATCAACATCATCACCTGTCTCATACTCATTGTTCTCATTCATAATCATCACCTTTGTATTTGGACAATCCCTCTTGAAGTGCCACTTTCCTCCACATGTATGACATGTAGTATCTCTATTCCTTGTAGTAGAAGCACTTGAACCCGTGGTACTTGCAGCTGGTTGTGATGATTTCTTTGCAATAGAGGTACTAGGCTCGGCCTTGGATAATGAAACACCACGGCTAAGAGATGGAGGAGGTGGTGTACTAGGCATAGTAGATGATCTCAAGGGAAACCTAATCCTTGTCCTTTCTGTAATTTTAACCTCCTCATTGATGTGTGATTCGGCCTCCCTAGCATGATGTAATAATTCATGCATATCATGATATTGGTGATGCCTAACAATGCCCTTGATTTTATAATTCAAACCTGAAAGAAACCTTTGCATTGTTTGATCCAATTTCTCTCTCACATGTTCCCTTTGAATGATTAATTCCATCTCTTGATAATAAGCATCAACAGTCATAGTACCTTGCCTCAATTGTTGCAATTGATCAAATTGTTTCCTTATGTAATTTGGTGGAACAAATCTATCCCTCATGACTCTCTTCATGGTATTCCAAGTGACAATGGGTAATTCACCATCCTCTTGCCTCTTTCTCACAGTAGTATCCCACCATCTAAGAGCATAGCCATCAAACTCATAAGATGCCAATTTGATTTTTCTATCCTCACTATAATCATGCAATCTCCATAGCTTCTCAATGTTTAGCTCCCATAGTAAATATTCCTCCACATCCATAGTATCAAAACTGAAAGAAGGAATAGAGAATTTTGGTTTACTCAAACCATCCTCTCTTTGATTTTCGGGAACCACATTATTGGGCACTCTCCTTGCACCCATATGGTTGGCTCAGCCATGAAATCCTCCTCTATCTATATCTCCTCTAGCTCCACGGCCAAGAAAGTTATCCACCTCTCCATTGGCTTCCAAGCCATTATTAGCATCACTATGGACACTAGCGTTACCATCATCAACAAGTGGAAATCTGTCTTGAATCATGGTTTGAAGACCAGATGAAATGGATATTATAGGGGTACATGATGATTGTTCATGCTTGAGTTGGAAGGAAATATTGAAGTTAATTTATGATTACTATAAGGTGAATTCCTTCTTAATGGATTGCGTTGTTTGTGTTTATAAGAATGTTATACTACCTAAGCATATGTATTTATGTGTGATAGGTTTATTAATAACACAAACATTGATGGAGGAGAGCATCAAGAAGAGGTGGAAAACAAACATACAATGGTGGAAAACAAGTGTCCACACATGGAAGTCATGGAGATTGTTTCCCAGAAGAGCAAAAGGAGTTAAAGGAGCCATCCATGCATTGGTGGATGATATGGGAGAAGCAAGGACATGTCCTAGGATGTCCCAAACGTTTTTATTAGGGGGCCTGCGAGTCCATATGGCTGGGTCCATGTTGGGATCGGTTTGTAAAGGTTTGGGTGCACCAAACCGTGTAGGGATAGGTTAGGGGGCGCACCTCCCTCTTGGCCGCACCCCCTCCATCATATATACCTCTTAGCCACGAATTTATAGGTTAGAACCAGTTTAAGATAAACCCTAGATTCCAGAATTGAACTATGTTCATCTGAATTTATCTCGACCAGTTTGGTGGAGTTACCCCTTGCAAATTCTGCGTGCTATCTGTTGTTCCATTGGGAATTAGTAGATACAGGACCACTCGTAGTCATTGATTACGTTGTGCAAGTGTGTGGAGTTGAGAATATCCAAAGGGATTGAGGGCTGTTGCATTGGCATCAGAGATCAGCCGGAGAGGTTTCAGCGAGACACAAGTTATCCATCAAGTTATCGTGAGTGTTCATCGAGAAGATCGGCCAACCCCTTATCACCAGCAAGGGTAGTAGCCAATTGAGCAATAGAATCATTGACTGTTTTCACTTCCCCATTGTTTTTTTTCGGCCAATTTATGTGTGGCCTCCATCTTGTTCTCCATAGCTTTAAGAGCATCATATAAAGGATCACATGCATCTTGCACAAATTGCTTGATTTCATTATGATTTCCCTTGATTTGTTTTGCCAATACATCCCTAAGAGCCTCATACACCCTCCAATTAACTCCTTCCTTATGGTCCTTGTTTTGCTGCACAAGATCACCACTAGAAATATCCATTAGTAGGTTAGTGTAATAGAAACAAGTATAGGTTGTGGTGTTCTCTCACAACTCACTCAAAAATCTAGCAAGACAATAGGTTATCTTACCCTTCCAAAGTGAATAGAAGTAGTTACCACAAGTAGAGGCAATTAATGTACTTTGATGTGAAGAAGAGAATACTCAGGTTTTTTAACTCTCACAAAAGCAAACAAGGTTATTTAGTGGGGCTTGGTATGGATACCTAACAATCACCAAAGTAAAAAGTCCTATTTGCTGTCTTTGTGAAGATATAAAAATACCCAAGAAACTCACACAATAATGGGGACAAATGTAGCAAAGCAAATATATGGATGAGATTTTGCAATGCACTAGAAAGTCACTAGCTAGGCTCTTAATTGACAGGCACAAGATTGCTCAATGAAAAACCAAGTGTCACAATGGCAAGCTCAACTAGTAAACAATAGTATCAATATGGCCTGTTTGCTCTTTTTTCTATTTTCTCTTTTCTCTTTTTTTTATACTGTTACTCTTTTTCTATTTTTTTTGTATTTTCCCAATGGCCTTAAACACAACTAGGAGCAATATGAACCAATAAACTAGTGAACACAATGGTGGTGATGAAAATGATCAACCTGTCAGAGCACAAAATAGCTATACTTGTGGGCAAGTTCCTATTTGAATGCTGTAGAAAGGCTGTGGCTATGGTTCACAAAGTATGGAAATATTGATCCTAAAGAAGAAAACAGGAAAAACAAAGAAAAACAGGAAAATTATAGGTGAAAATCTACTTTAACAAGCTCACGGCAGCAAACAACACTCACGGCAGAGAAAAACAGCAAAACTGCGCCTCACGGCAGCAAAAACTGATGAAAATTGTGCCGCGGTAGACTCACAGCAGCGCCCAAGCAGTACGGCAGCGAAACTGCAAAATTTTGTGCCGTGGCAGCGCGCGCGCGTGCGATATAGCGAATGGTAAGCGTGCTGCGGAAAGAATCAGTGTTTGCGGGCGTTACGTGGGCGTAACATCGTTTTGGCAAATTTTTGTGTCGCGGCAGCGCGCAAGTGGACGGGTTGGTGTGCTGCGCTGCGGGCTCGGGGGGGGGGGGGGTTTGTAAGCGCGCAAGGTGCAATCGGAGAGCGGCTAGGGCACGGCAGCGGTGGGGTGGTGTCGGCACGATGGAAATCCGATAGCGACTAGGGGGGTTGTACGACAGGGTTTTTGGCAGTTTTTGTGCCGCGGTAGGAAATCTAGATGGAATCGGATTGGAGTGGTATATGGCAATGGACAGCGGATTTTTCTTTTTTATGGATTTTTGATAGAATTTCGACTAGATGAACAAAGAACCCTAAACCTAGCCGAAAGTATGAAATCTAAAAAGATAAAAAGTGACACGAAATCAAACACAAAAACAGTTATAGAAATTGAAACTAAGGTGATTATCTAGGGTGATGGCAAGAACTAAACTATTTTTGTGGGGCAATTTTCTAGATAGGTAATAAAAACACTCAAATCTAAAGGGAAATTGATAGCTCACCGAGGCAACCTGTAAATCTGATACCAAGATGATAAGGGGTGGCCCAATCTTCTCAGTGAACTCACAGATAATTTCAATATGATAACTAGTGCGCCACTAAGAACTCTCCCGGCTGATCCCTGATGCCAATGCAAAAGATAGCAACCCCAAGGATATTCTCAACTCCACACTCTTGCACAAGTAATCCACCGACTACAAGTGGTCCTGTACCTTCTTATTCCTAGTGGAACAGCAGGTAACACGTAAAGTTTGTAGATGAACTTCCAGATGAAGGCTTACAAGCTGTTTCAATCTAGAGGTCTAGGGTTTATGATTTACCGTAGTCTCATCTCTCTAACTCGCAATGCCTATCTATTTATGAGAGGGGGTGAGGCCACAAGGGGGTATCCTTGCACAAGCACCAAACCTACTCGACCTAGGACTGTTGGTTTGGGGGAAACACAACCCAAAACGACTCACAATAGATACAAACCGATCCTACATGGTATGGTGCGGCCAAGATGGTATACAAACCATACCTAACATTGTTAGGATTTCTACTAAGTGCATTTGACCTTATGGAGGCACCATCCCCTTGTCATCATCATAATAACAATTGTTGCTATGCATAACAATTGTTATTTCTTGTTATTTCTTGTTTTCACCTTGCTAATAGATGTTCTCCATCTCCTCTTCTAGTCCACCTTCATCCTTGTGTATCTCCTCTCCATGATCTCCATTCATGCTTGTGTTATTAATAAACCTGAGAATACATAAGTGCAAGGATTTAGGTAGTATAAAGTTCTCACAATTATAAACATTATATTCAAGTAGGAGTGAATTCACCTGTTGTTGTAATAGCTTGGTTCTTGATCTTGTCATTGGACCAATCCTTACTTAATTAGCTTGTATTGGAGCATCCTCATGTGTAACAATAGGTGAAGAGCTAGGGATGTCCTCATCACTACACATGAAGTGGTGTGCTGGGTCACCGTACTCTTTATTTCTTAATTGCACATATTAGCACAAAAAACAAAATTGTAGTTGGTACCACAATTTCAAAGCTTGATTTTTAATTATGCAGCTTAAATTTCTATGTCATCTTCTTGTTTCCAAATTATTCTTACCAAATAGTGATGGCAACTACAGGCGTGTCAGGTCATAGTATCATTCCATAGTTTCAGCTAGATTGCTGGTCATGGTGTAATTCCTACATTCATCCTAATCAAGCGACAAGCATTTACATAGAAAAACTAATATTCATTTGAGTCCTGTCCTAATCAAGAGATGAGCGGAAACCGAGAAGTGAAAATGAGCATATGTACAAGAAGTTTAGAGAGTCATAGTAAGTAAGAAACAAAGCATACAAATGCATCAAATATAGCCTAGATGATATGGAGATAGCAAAAGGATGGCAATATTTGAAAAGGTGTCCCAGAAATAAAGAGGCACCTCCTACTGATGTTAGGTTCTTGCAAAAATAAGAAATGGCAAGAGGGATTTCTATACTAATTATTATATGCTTCCATTTCATGTATCATAACCAACCACATATTTTCAGTTACAATTATTCTAACCTACAATGACTGTCTAACATGTCTGTGATGGACTTCTTAGTACAAAGAAGAAGAAGAACATGGTGTAGTTAAGAATATGGCTACATATTTGAACAATAACGTAAATGTTCATGATGCTCAAAGTTAGAAACAACTTCTATGATCACACAAGCACCATCAATAACCGTACATAGTAAATACAACCATACCTAATAAGTCGATATTTTTGCATACTAAGTACTTTGTTAGTCCCCGGCAAATTCATTGTACATATGCTCATCCGTTGCAAATTCATGAGTTCCCAATCCCACTCTTAATCGTTCATGAAGCTAGCTACAACAATTACATTGTGCTGAGCGTTAAGGATAATTAAGCTATTTTAACAATCCGGCTAAAATTCCAAACGTGAATGCAGTTCATTGTTTTAATAAACCAGCTCAAAAAGGGATACCCTCTTACATGCAACTTAAAAGTGTGGAGCAAACTAATGGTGTGGAGAAAAAGCTATTTTAACAATAGACATTTATGATTTGGAGATATATGAAATTGTTTACTGTTGTATAAGTCCCCGATTGTGCCAATTCCCAATTATATGGTAAAGCAGAACAGACGCTCAAAAAAACTCTCATCTCAACTCGAGGTCAACAGCTCGAATTCAATAAAATTTATTTCCTAGTAGTAATTGATATTTCTGATTTACAAGGACCTGAGAAAGCTAAAAAATCGATGAATAAATTCGGCATGACCTTTGCCAAAAAAAGGTCATGCCGGAGTGCTAGAAATTTGCCGAAACAGTAACGAATCGACGTTCCGGCGAAATTTTAGCAACTCAATGTACCTGCAACACATATTTGAACAACAAAATTTGCTCCAAGGTGAAAATTTTGATACTTTGATGCACTTTCCTGGAATACAACCAGCCAGCAGCTCAACAACTAGGACAACATGTAAAACATCAAGCACACTCATAAACATAAAGTAAATTGCTGCTCTAGTTTAGCAACAGGTTGTACACAGCAGTAAAAATCCATTTTATTCTCCTATGTTCTTTTTTGATCGATTTACCCTACAGAATGAAACGGAGCACACCACCACACATAAACAACATGCCTTCAGCCCCAAATGCCCACATAATTAGCAACCACAAACTGCTGCTAACTACTTGACAAATTGTTAATAGTGTTATGTACTCTCGTGTGTTAACTGTCCTGATATGGGGTGGCCCGGTCTTCTCAATGAGCTCTCTCTGATAATATAGTGGATGTTTTGTGGATGATTGGTAACTACTGCTACACTAAGAACTCTCACTTGGATAACCCATGTTGCTAGTGCAACAACAATAAATCCCTTTGGATATTCTCAACTACACACTCTTTCACACGTAATCAAAGATCATGAGTGGTCCTGTATCCCCTTTTCCCCAGTGGAACAACAAGATACCATGCGACTTTGCATGTATACTTCAAGATCAATGCTTAGCAGCAATACAATCTAGAGGCTAGGGTTTTTGGTCTAAACTTGTTCTGTCCAATCCACACGCGGGTGGGAGGTATATAAAGGAGGGGGCGCGGCCACAAGGGCTCCTTGCAAAAGCACCTCTCCTACTAGGACTAGTACTCAACTAGGACTCCTACTTGGACTAGGAAGGGATACAAACGGACCCACTTTAAGGGATTCAGCCAATTATGGCATACAAGCCATGCCTATTAAGAATATGACTTCTATATGGCGCATTGGTCTTCAATGGGGAGCCCTCCTCTTGTTTCCTTTGCTGCCTAGTGTGGAAAAAAATTCTTGGAGTTGTTTTCCACAGTTGCACATTTGTTTTCACCACTTGTACAATTTTTTTCACCATTGGTATTGTTGTTTTCCAGCATCTCCATCTTGTTTTCCAGCTCCTCTTGATTGTTTTCCACCACCATGTTTGTGTTATCAGTAACCCTGATCATACATAAATGCAAAGACTTAGGTGGTATAAAATTCTCACTATCACAACTATCATATTTAATAAGGAGTGAATTCACCTTTTGTTGTAATAACTTAGTCCTTGATCTTGTTATTGGTCTAAGTCTTATTTCATCAGGCTTCTCTTGGACAACAACCTCCTTGTGTGGTAAAGAACTAGGGATGTCCTCATCATCCTCCCCCCTTGAAAAGGCGTTGACCTCGACGCAGCAAGGTCATCTCCATGGTATGGTGTCAAATAAGCCACATTGAATGAATTACTCACACCAAACTCATCAACTAGTAGATCAATCTTGTCAGAATTGTCATTGATTTCTCTCAAGAACTTTGTAGGGACCTGCACCTCGAGGTAACAACTTGGACTTTCTCAACTTTGGAAATCTATCGTTTCGAACGTGCACCCATACCAAGTCTCCTGGCCAAAATAGAATCTCCTTTCTTTTATTATTTACCCTTCCAGCCACATATTTCCGCTTCTTTTCTATGGAATTGTGGGGACCCCAGACTAGCAGTCCGAGACCTCCAATATGCATACATTCACGACCCCATGATCAGTTAGTCGTGAACAACATACTCGAGTTGGCATTGCAGATTACAACGTCCACTACACGAATACACGGCTTACACAACTGGTCGCTTGACTCAGTTGAAAACAACTGCCACGCAGGGCAGGAACACACACCAAAAACAGCGGAAGACTGCAAAACACACTCGTGGTAAACCCAAGTCGCGCCTTGACAACCTACAGGCTACTGACTCGGAGACGTTCCTAGTTCGCATAGCCGTCAGCGACACCATCTTCTTCAGGTTCTACGGGTTTCTGCTCAAAGTCTGGCTAAGACAATAGCCAGGGACGAAACCATACATGAGTACGTTTGAATGTACTCCTGCAAGTCACCCTAAATGAAAGCTAAACATGCAAGTATGCAGATATAAAGGTGGTAGGAAGGCTTTAATTAGGGCTCGACTAGCCATGATGAATCTAAGACTCATCATAGTTGCACAAGTTTTATTCTTCTTTGTTGAAGCAGATACTTCAAAAGATATTTTATTTCTCTTGTAGATAAAGCATGTCCACAAGGTTTTGATAAAACATTCTAGATAAAGAAAACATTTCTCTTTGCAAAACTTCTTGTGAAAACACATCTTTAAGATCATCATTTATCCGGTACCTCAAAGGTACAATCATTCCCTTTCAACGTACCTCCCAGGTACAAGTTCCAAAACACTTTTCCAGCTTTTTGAAAACATTGACACAATGCTAGCTACATGGCCATTCAACTGTCCATATCCGAGGACGCGGCTATTCTGAATAGTTTTACTCTGCAGAGGTGTACACAATCCACAAGATCCAGTACATCCGCCGTGAACAACCACGGACTGTCCAAGACAGTATGCAAACATCGGATAACTGGTCCTAACCATCCACTATGTCAGTGCTAGTAAATGACTACCTCTTCAACTGGGTTTGCTCTCCCCGGCACCGAGTGAGTCAGCCGTATCGATCCGGTTTCCCCTGACAACACACCGCCATGGCATGAGACCCAATTGCTGCAACCGGTAGTGAACTTAATCCCACACTGTGAATGTCCCATTCTCCCTCCTGGCGACAATTCGGTTCGGGGGACTCTAACCCCTATAGCACTTTGAGGTAGACACGAACTAACACCGACAAGCAATTAGCTAGACCCCGTACCCATATTGAGGTAATGTGGCAGTACGGCTTGGTTGTCCGGCGAAGACTAGGTTATGTGTCATTTTTGGAAAACAAGTCGAAAACATTTCCTTCTTCACAAACCTCCCTCAGACAAGGTCCCACCTTTCCTCGGGGTTTTCCAATCTTTTGCTTTACAAAAACAACAAGTTAAAATGTCCACTAGGGGACTCAAATTGATTAAGTGATGATATTAAAATATCTAAAGGGCTTGGTAACACCAAGATTATATAGTGGATATAGCATATTAGATACATAAAATAAATAGTGGTATAGTCCACTTAAAAGAATAGTTTTTGAATCAAACTTTTGTAAAACTTCAGAAGTAAAACATGCATGATAGATTATGATAAGTAAAACAATAGCAAGCATTTAGAATGGCTTGCCTTGGCACTGGTCTTGGTCTTTCTCTTGAAATAAACAAGAGTTGCAATAAAAACCTCTCCGGGAAATAATACCGTCTTCGTTATCTAACGTCGTAAACATAAAAAGGAAAACACCCAATCAGAACCAAACAAAGGCAAGCACTTGGTAAAATGTAAACATATAGCAAGCATTTCACCAAACAAGTACACTCACAAACAAAATTACTAGGGTGCACACCATCAAGCAAAACAGGCACAGACAATACACACGAATAACACTAGAATTGATGTTATGGATCCTCAACCAAGATGGCATGAGTTCAGTGGGTGTGCCACTCTCATATCATGCTCAAATAAGGTCAAATGACTCTCTGGTCATTCATGAGGATGAGCAAAATAACAGGAAAACAACCTAGGAACACATACACATGCATAGGAAAATATTATCAAGCAATACTACAAGCCCATAGTAACTAATGCTTTTCTAATCATGGATAATTAATAAAACCAGTACCTAAACAACCTAATAACAGAGACAAATCAATAACAAACATACCATGGCATCACTCAATGCATGAGCATAATCATGGAGCAAAACAACTATTAAAACTAGACATGGAAAAGGGCTATTTAGACAAGCAGACATGCATAACCATAAGAGATTATTAAACATGATTTATTCTAACATGATGGATCTGTAAGATGACATACACATAACAGAGAAAACAACACCTAGACATGCTAGTAATATCAAAATAACAACCTAAACAATTCATCAAAAACTAAGCATGCAAACAACTACTATGGCAGAAATCACCTAAAACTAGCATGGCATGCCAAAATTATCTAGAGCTCACTCAAGCATGCAAGCAAGTATAATATGGTGAAATAACAGTAGCTATGCTAGGGAAAACAATACTAAAGCACTTATGAAAATCATCATACCCATAAGAAGAAATACAAGATTTATCCTAATATTACAAGGAAAACAACCCTATGGAAAAATACTACAACAACATACTCTTCACACAAATTTTCCTAAAATGATCATGACACACTCAAAACACCAATAAAACATGTAATGATACCCTACACATTCTAGGAATCAATTTTATAAAAAAAAAATATAACACACAATTTAAATAAGGGCATAGCAATAAAATGCAGATAAGAGCTAAACACTAAATATTGCACCAATCCTATTCTGTAACTCCTAACATCATGAAAATCTAGTATGAGGTGCTCCTAGTCACTAGCAAGCCAACACAATTGGATTCAAATCAAAATTCATCACCAATAAAATTAAACAATTCACAGAAGTGCTCTCTGGCCTAAAAACTAACATGCATGTCATTTTCACATAACAAACCAAGTCAACACAAGGCAAACTGCAATAGATAGATATTATCAAGGGCTACTCAGAACAGTTGAGTTTGCAAGATTTGGATACTTAGAACTCAAGTCATTAAATAAAAGGTGTTAGTGAGTCTCTCTGTGATTTATTTTATTTCTCCTAAAATATACCACAAAATGCAGATCTGCAACTTGGAGTTGGTTAGGAATTAGTAGATCTACATCTGTGATTTTTGGTTTGGCAAGATTCAGTTGTTAACATTTTTAGTTTGAATTAAAGCAAACAGCCAGAAACAGATGCACAGGGAAAAAGGAAACAACCTGCAGAAAAAAAAAAGGCTGGATCTGCAGCGAAATGGGCCTCGCAGAGGCAGGCCGGCCCGCTGGCGTGCGCGCACTGCCGAAAAGGTACGCGGCCGTCAGATCTCGGATCAACGACGGAGATTAGAGGAGCTCCAGGTTCAAACACACCCGCTGGATACCGATCCGACGGACGAGATTTGACCACGGCGTTGCGTGCCGGCGGCGACCAAGAGACGCGGCGGTGTCCGCCTGCGCCGCCACGGAAGGCCGGAAAACTCGACGCCGGTGGTTCCAGGGAGCTTCAGCAAGCGAGAAAACCACCAGGAGGTTTGTCTCGACGTCGCCCGTCGATTGACCCGTAGCATGCTCGAAGGGGAAGGCCGGAGGAAGATTCCCGACGGGAACCGGCGGCCACCGTGCGGGTCGAAGATGGCGCCGTTCCTGCAAGGGGTCAATACCAAAATTAGGAGAGGCAAGAGTCCATTAGGGTAGCCAGGAGCTCAAGGGAAGCAACGAGAGTGAAGGGGACAACCTGTGGTGACGGCTCGACGGAGAGCTTGGCCGCGGTGAGGTCGAGCTCGATGCCGAAGATTTGGAGGGAAACAGAGGGGGATCCCGGCATTGGTGTTCGATTGGAGATGATTTGGTCTCGTGGTGCATGTTGGGTAGCAAGTAGGTGGCTCGGGATGGTCTGTTCTTCGGAGCTCGGCGCCCGGCGACAATGGTGGACATGGACCTGCTCGCTAGAGCTCAATTAGGCACACAGGGCGTGTCTAGGAAGATCACAGAGGGGACTAGGTACTCCAGGAGAGAGGGATTTGGCTTAGGAGCTTCGAGGCGAGCGGATTTGAGAGGAGACGAGGGGCGCCCGCAGGTGTTCGACAGGAGACTTGGGGAAGATGGAGAGCGAGCTGGGGAGAGTGAGGGGCACGGGTGAGTTCCTGGAGAGCTCGTGGAGCTGGTTGACAAGGACACGGGCTCGGGCATGCATACCAAGTGTCGGAACGCGATGGACGTGGCGAGCGCGTCCAGAGCTCCATGGACACCTCATGGAACTGGAGGAAAGGGACAAATAGAGGGGGTGGGTTTCTTCCAGAGTTGCTCACGGGGTGAGAGGGGTGTGCTGGCGCAAGGGCTGCCCCTGGTTTGGTCTGTGGTGGTGGATAGAGAAGAAGGGAGGGTGAGCACCATCCTTGGCCACTAGTGGTTGGATGAGCTAGGGAGAGAGAGAAAAATGGTGGATCAGCTAGACCATGTCTAGGAGGTGATAATGGATATTTTTCATCTCTCAGAACAGGAGAGGGGTAGAGAGAGTGAAATCATTGATCAAGACATGGATGAACTCATCAATGTCCAAAAAGACCAGGAGTTGTTTTTGATAGTTTTCACCAAAATTTTGAATAGAACAGATATGGAATATCATGTCCATTGGATAGAGTATGAAAAATGGAGTCTAGGGATGGTGGCCTCAAGAGTTTTTGAAAATATTTCTTTCACAAAATTTTGGAATTTCAAAAATGGCAGAAACTGTTTTTAAATGTTTTCTCCAAAATTTTCAAAACAACTTGCAAATGTTTTTCTATAAATAAGTCCCACATGACCATATACATGTTGGGTAATTTTTCCAAGATTTTAGGAAATACTTTTCTTCACAAAATATTTTAAAATCCATTTCTGGCCTTTTGGAAAATGGAAAATAATAAATAGTAAAATGCTTTTAAAACAAATATTTTTGAGTTAAGATGATAGAGTACATAATATAGGTCTCAAAAGTGATTTTTAATAAACAACTCTTTTGAAAATATTTGAGGCACCAAGTGGAAAGATGGTGAAAACAGGAGTTTATTTAGTGGTTTAAAAACCATGAGAGATAAATAATCAAATGGTCTTTGGAAAATAAATGGACCATATGAATGTGATGTATAGGTCATTGAGATGACAAGGGTAGGTTCATTGGTTCTGAAAACAAAGGGGAGTGGTTTTGATTAACACAGAAAAAGTGCATCAAGATACATGGATATGATCAATATTTAGGGATGTTTTCTAAAGGACTTTGATAGATGATACCAAAGTGTTTTAACATCCATAATAACAACTTGGATAGATATCATAGATATAGACAATGAGATTTATGATGATGCATTGGTGAATAGAACAAAAATGAACATAAAGGCATGTCTCCAAAGTTGGAGGTTTTAGGAAAACAGAGGATAGTATGGTCATGTGATGGAATAGGATATAGATGCTTGATCTTGTTATTTATAGGTTTTATTTTCATTAGAACAGCACACATTAATCAACAAACAAAAATAAATACTTCAAGCAAACACAAGATAGGATCATTCAACAAGCAGATAAAATAACAAGACACACAAGATCACTCAAACAACTGAGTTCTTCAATTTAATTTCCAGGATGATTTCTCATGTGTTAAATAGAGGTAGTGATCAAGGCATACCATGACAAGAGGATTTTATAAAGAGGTTCAGCTCAAAAGTTGTTATTTCCAAAAGAATATAATTTAGGTAAAACACAAGGGTAACATAGTCCCCTCTTATAGTTTTTGCAAAAGGAGGAAGTGAGAAGGTGTTTTTGAAATACTTGCAAAAACATCTTGGTTGAAAACATGTTGGAGATGATTAGCTCCAAAATACTTTTCATATAGTTTTGGAAATTATCTTTTGTTTTCCTCAAAACTTGGTCTTTGGGTTTCTTTTAAAATCAAAACACTTTCAAAAAGGTTTTTGCCAAAACAGTGTGATGGATAAAGATGATAAGATTTCTTGTCATGACTTGATCACCAGGGTTGTGTTTTAAGAAAGTTATGATCATTGTTTTTAATGTTAGTTGTTAACAAACTCAAACACAAACACATACAACAACCAAATAGAAATGAAAACACAAGCATAAGTCAAACAGATTAAAAAGTTTTTGTTGGCCCTGATTTTTGGGTTATTGAAAACAAGTTTTTCCTGTCTTCCAAAAATTGGGCTGTTACAGGAATCCTTTGTCTTCTCATGTATCTTCTTCCAGAAAACAGCTCTTTGGTACCTCCATATTAATTCTCTCTTGTATGGGATTTGGTAACAAATCAAGTGATGTAATGGGCTTGATCCATAGACTACTTCAAATGGGCAAAGCTGAGTAGTAGAGTGGACATCCCTATTGTATGTGAATTCCACATGTGGCAAACACTCCTCCCACTCCGGCAGATTTTTCTTGATCATGGTTCGCAACAATGTTGATAATGTGCGATTAACCACCTCCATTTGTCCATCAGCTTGGGGGTGACACGTTGTGGAAAACAGGAACTTTGTTCCTATCTTCCCCCATAATGTCTTCCAAAAGTAGCTCATAAACTGCACATCACGAGCAGAAACAATAGTCCTTGGTACTGCATGTAGTCTCACTATGTCGCTGAAAAATAGATAAAGTGTGACATCTTTGAGAATCTATCTACTACCACAAATGTAGAATCATGCCCTCTTTTAGTCCTCGCTAAACCTAGCACAAAATCCATACTAATATCTTCCCATGGTGTAGTAGGTGCAGGTAGAGGAGTATACAAATCGTGGGGCTTCAATTTTGATTTAGCCTTGTTGCCAGTGATGCAACATTGCACAAAACTATAAACATCATGTCTCATATGTGCCCAATAAAAATTGTGAGCCAACATAAGTAATGTTTTCTCACGTCCAAATTGTCCCATCAATCCACCACTATGAGATTCCTGCAAGAACGTCAAACGCAAAGAACACTCGAGAATACATAATTTGTTATCTCTAAACAAAAATCGATCATGTATATGATATTTATCCCAAGACTTCACATTGGAACAATTAGCATAAGGTGTAAAAAACTCTTTATCTTCAGCATATAGTGGTTTCAAACTCCCCAAACCCAAAACTTGTACATCCAATTTAATGAGTCACATTTTTTTCTAGACAAAGCATCAACAACCACATTATCTAATCCCTTCTTAGGTTTAATAATGTATGCGAAGATTCTATAAAGTCTACCCATTTTGCATGTCTCTTATTAAGATTGGATTCATTCTTTAAAAAATTTAGAGCCTCATGATCAGAATGTATAATGAATTCTTTCGGCCACAAATAATGTTTTGATACTTCTAAAACTATCACAAGTGCATATAATTCCTTAGCATAGATAGAATAATTCATTGAGCACCATGCAATTTTTCAGAAAAATAAGCAATAGGTTTCTTATCTTGCATTAACACACCTCCAATACCTATGCCACTAGCATCATTTTCAATCTCAAATTGTCTATTATAATTTTGTAGCATCAATAATGGGGCCAAAATCGGCTTGTTTTTCATAGTATCAAAAGCAATATCTTGAGCAACCCCCACTCAAAATTCACATATTTCTTAGTCAAATCATTTAAAGGGGCATCAATAGTACTAAAATCCTTCACTAATCTTCTATAAAATCCAGCAAGTCCATTAAAACTTCTTATTTGACTCACATTCATGAGAATTGGCCAATTTTTAATTGCCTCAATTTTAGATTCATCTACTTCAATCCCATGTTTAGAAACAACATATCCAACAAATATGACCTTATGTTTGCAAAAAGGGAACTTCTCTAAATTACCATACAATTTGTTTTCTCTTAGCACATGCAAGACTTGTCTAATATTGTGTTCATGTTCATTGTGGCTATATATGAGAATATCATCAAAATAAACTACCACAAACTTGCCAATAAAATCTCTCAAAACATGGTTCATTGATCTCATGAAAGTACAAGGTGCATTTGTTAATCCAAAAGGCATCACTAACCAATCATATAAACCAAATTTTGTTTTAAAGGTTCTTTTCCACTCATCCCCCTCTTTCATCCTAATTTGATGATAACCACTGCGAAATTCAATTTTATAGAAAACAACAACACCACTTAATTCATCTAACATGTCTTCCAAACGTGGTATAGGATGACGATAATGAGTAGTGATGTTGTTAATTGCTCTACAATCTAGATACGTGCACCAAGTACCATCTTTCTTAGGGACTAAACTAACATGAATATCACAAGGAGAGAGGCTTATTCGAATATAACCTTTATCAAGAAGCTCTTTTACTTGTTTTTAAAATTTCCTTTGTCTCTTGGGGATTTGTCCTATAGGGAGGTCGGTTTGGCAATGATGATCCAGGAATCAAATCAATTTGATGTTCAATCCCTCTAAGTGGTGGCAGCCCCGAGGTTATTTCTTC
Source organism: Alopecurus myosuroides (assembly GCA_028641055.1). Lineage (NCBI taxonomy): Eukaryota > Viridiplantae > Streptophyta > Magnoliopsida > Poales > Poaceae > Alopecurus > Alopecurus myosuroides. The sequence continues at coordinate 109,251,610 of CM054063.1, read as the reverse complement.
TAGAAAAACATCATCAAATTCCTGCAAAACATTCGAAACACCAATAGAAAGAGGAGTCATGTCATTAGAAATTAAAATTTCCCCCTTGTGCATGAGCACTATAGGTACTAAACTAGGATCCTCATTAAACTCTCTGAAGTCATCTTTGGTGGCAAGCATGGCTAAAAGGCTCAATCCTTAATTTTTTTCCACTTGGCCTAGGCTTGTTTTCACCCACAGAATTTGTGTTTTCACTCTTCCCATCTCTCTCACTCTTTCTTTCGAGATTTACTTCAGTTATGTGTCTAGACTCATTCACAATCTGTTGTGGTTTCATAGGCCTCAAGATAATATCCTTGTTATTCCAATTCAATTGGTATGTGTTTGCTCTCCCATTGTGTATAGACTTCTTGTCAAATTGACATGGCCTCCCAGGGAGCATGTGGCAAATTGTCATGGGAACCACATCACACTCAATTGTATCCTTGTATGGTCCAATCTGAAATTCCACTCTCACAATATCGCACACCTTGATTTCTTCTTTGTCACTCAACCATTGAATATAATATGGGTGTGGGTGCGGAATATATCTCAACTTGAGCTTTGCACATAAATCCTTGCTTGCTAAATTTCTGCAACTCCCGCCATCAATGATCACCTTGCAAGCCATTTGTGGACCCAAAATTGCTTTGGTTTGAAACATATTGCATTTTGGCTCTCATCACTTCGAACAACACTCAAACCTTGTGTGCAAACAATAGTTGGATACTTGGTATCATAGGCATCAACATGACCATCATCATCATCATATGCATCCTCCTCATTAGGATCAGCATCATCTCCAGTCTCAATACTCCTCATCAACATTGAAAACCATGATCTTTTTGTTAGGACAATCTCTCTTGAAGTTCCCTCTTCCTCCACAAGTATGGCATGTCATGTGATATGGGGTGGCCTGATCTTCTCAATGAGCTCTCTCTCAATATGGTGGATGTTTTGTGGATATTTTAATATTTAGTGCTACACTAAGAATTCTCCTTGGATAATCCTTGTTGCCAGTGCAACAACAATCAACCCCTTTGGATATTCTCAACTACACACTCTTGCACACGCAATCAAAGATCACGAGTGGTCCTGTATCCCCTTATTCCCAGTGGAACAACAACATATCACGCAACTTTGCAATGGTTACTTCAAGATGAATGCTTAGCAGCAATAATACAATCTAGAGGGTAGGGTTTTTGGTCTAAACCTGTTCTATCTAATCCACACGCAGGTGGAGAGTATATAAAGGAGAAGGGGTGTGGCCACAAGGGATTCCTTGCACAAGCACTACTCCTACTAGGACTAGGACTCAACTAGGACTCTTACTTGGACTACGAAGAGATACAAACCGACCCACTTTAGGGGGATACGGCCATTATGGCATACAAGCCATGCCTAATTGAATTAGGAATTCTATATGGCGCATTGATCTTCAATGGGGCGCCCTCCACTTGTTTCCATCATTGCTTAGTGTGGAAGAATATTCCTGGAGTTGTTTTCCACACTTGCACATTTGTTTTCACCACTTGAATAATTGTTTTCACAATTTGTTCTCTTGTTTTCACCATTTGTGATGTTATTTTCCAGCATCTCCATATTGTTGTCCAGCTCCTCTTGGTTGTTTTCCACCATCATATTTGTGCTATCAATAACCCTGATCATACATAAATGCATAGACTTAGGCAGTATAAAATTCTCACTATCACAAACATCATCTTCAATAAGGAGTGAATTCACCTGTTGTTGTAATAACTTGGCCGTTGATCTTGTTATTGGTCAAAGTCTTATTTCATCAGGCTTCTCTTGGATAACAACCTCCTTGTGTCGTAAAGAACTAGGGATGTCCTCATTATCTTCCCCCTTGAAAAGGCGTCAACCTCGGCGCAGCAAGGTCATCTTCATGGTATGGTGTCAAATCAGGCAGATTGAATGAATTACTCACACCAAACTCATCAACTGGTAGATCAATCTTGTAAGCATTGTCATTGGTTTTATCAAGCACTTCGTAGGGACCAACACCTCGAGGTAACAATTTGTACTTTCTCAACTTTGGAAAAACATCATCAAATTCCTGCAAAACATTAGAAACACCAATAGAAAGAGGAGTCATGTCATTAGAAACTAAAATTTCCCCTTGTGCACGAGCACTATAGGTACTAAACTAGGATACTCTTTAAACTCTCTCAAGTCATATTTGGTGGCTAACATGGTTAAAAGGCTCACTCCCTTACTTTTACCACTCAGCCTAGGTTTTGTTTCACCCACAGAAGTTGTGTTTTCACTCTTCACATCTCTCTCACTCTCTCTTTAGAGATTCACTATATAGGCTCATTCACAATATGTTGTGGTGTCATATGCCTCAAGATAATATTATTGTTATTCCAATTCAATTGATATGTTTTTTATCTCCAATTGTGTATATCCTTTTTGTCAAATTGCCATGGCCTCCCAACTAGCATGTGGCAAACTGTCATGGGAACCACATAACACTCAATTGTAACCTTGTATGGTCCAATCTGAAATTCCACTCTCACAATGTGGCACACCTTGATTTCTTCTTTGTCACTCAACCATTGAATATAATATGGGTGTGGGTGTGGAATATATTAGATAAGGGATGGCCCGATCTTCTTAATAAGCTCTCTCTATTTTTGTGGATGTTTTGTGGATTCTCTGATAACTAGTGCTACACTAAGACCTCTCACTTGGATAACCCCTGTTTCCAATGAAACATCAATCAATCCCTTTGGATATTCTCAACTCCACACTCTTGCACACGTAACTAAACAAAACGAGTGGTCCTGTATCCCCTTATTCCCAGGGGAATAACAAGATATCACGCAACTTTGCAGGTATACTTCAAGATTAATGCTTAGCAGCAACACAATCTAGAGGCTAGGGTTTCTTTGGTTTAAACTTGTTCTGCTTAACCACACGCAAGTGGTGTCTATTTAAGGGGGAGGGGTGCGGCCACAAGGAGGCTTGCGCAAGCACCAATCCCTACTAGGACTAGGACTCCTACTTGGACTCTAAGAGAGGATACAAACCGACCACTTTAGGGCATTCGGCCAAATATGGCATACAAGCCATACCTAATAGAATGAGGAATTCTATATGGCGCATTGATCTTCAGTGGGGCACCCTCCTATTGTTTTCACTCTTGCTTAGTGTGGAAGAACATTCCTGGAGTTGTCTTCCACACTTGTACATTTGTTTTCACCTTCTCGTACATTTGTTTTCACCACTTGTAATGTTGTTTTCACCATTGTACTCTTGTTTTCACCACTTGTAATGTTGTTTTCCATCATATCCATCTTGTTTTCCAGCTCCTCTTGGTTATTTTCCACCACCATGTTTGTGTTATCAATAACCCTGATCATACATAAAAGCATAGACTTAGGCAGTATAAAATTCTCACTATCACAAACATCATATTCAATAAGGTCTATCTTGTAAGCATTGTCATTGATTTTTTCAAGCACTTTGTAGGGACCAGCACCTCGAGGTAACAACTTGGACTTTCTCAACTTTGGAAATCTATCTTTTGGAAAGTGCACCCGTACTAAGTCTCCTAGCAAAAATAGAACCTCCTTTCTCTTCTTTTTTACTCTTTTAGGCACATACTTCCCCTTCTTCTCTATAGCATCCTTGGTCTTCTCATGTATCTTATTCACAAAATCAACTCTCTTTGATGCCTCCATATTTATTCTCTATTGTATGGGAAGTGGTAGCAAATCAAGTGGTGTAATGGGCTTCAAACCATAGACCATTTCAAATGGGCAAAGCTGAGTAGTAGAGTGGACAACCCTATTGTATGCGAATTCTACATGTGGCAAACAGTCCTCCCACTCCCGCAGATTTTTCTTGATCATGGTTCGCAACAATGTTGATAATGTGTGATTAACCCCTTCGTTTGTCCATCAGTTTGGGGGTGACATGTTGTCGAAAACACCATCTTTGTTCCTAGCTTCCCCCATAATGTCTTCCAAAAGTAGCTCATAAACTTCATGTCATGATCTGAAACAATAGTCCTTGGTACTCCATGTAGTCTTACTATGTCCCTGAAAAACAGATTAGGAATATGCGACGCATCGTCGCTTTTGTGGAAAGCAATAAAGTGTGACATCTTTGAAAATCTATCCACTACCACAAATATAGAATCATGCCTTCTTTTAGTCCTCGGTAAACCTAGCACAAAATCCATACTAATATCTTCCCATGATGTAGTTGGTGCATGCAGAGGAGTATACAAACTGTGGGGCTTCCATCTATACTTGGCCTTATTGCAAGTGATGCAACGTTGCATAAACCTGTAAACATCACGTCTCATATGTGCCCAATAAAAAATTTCAGCCAACATAAGTAATGTTTTCTCATGCCCAAAGTGTCCCATTAATCCACCACTATGAGATTCCTGCAATAACATCAAAAGCAAAGAACACTCGGGAATACATAATTTTTTAGCTCTAAACAAAAATCCATCATGTATATGATATTTATCACAAGCCTTCACATTAGAACAATAAGCATATGGTGTAGAAAATTCTTTATCTTCAGCATATAGTGGTTTGAAACTCTCCAAACCCGAAACTTGGACATCCAATTTAGTGAATAACATGTTTTTTCTAGACAAAGCATCATCAACCACATTATCTAATCCTTCACTACTAGGAAAATAGCTATGGGAGAGACGATAGCCATGGCGCACCAACAAAATGGTGCGTCACACCTAATAGCCGTGGTGCACCAGACCATGGTGTGTCACTCCTATACCTATAGCCGTGGCGCACCAAAGCTGACGCGTCCCGCGCCTATCTGTGAGCCCAGGGTGGTTAGGCTCCCAGGCGTACCCGTGAGGCACCGTGATGTTGGTGCGTCACGGCTATTTGAAATAGGCGTGGCGCACATGGGGCTGGTGCGTCACGGCTACGTGTTCCACCTATAATAAGCATAGCCGTGGCGCACCAGCGCCAGGTGCGCCACGCCTATTTCAAATAGTCGTGACACACCAACAGCACGGTGCGTCACGGGTATGCCTGGGAGCCCTTTAAGTGATTTGGACCACCTCCCACCTCCCATTCCCCCACCTCTCCACCCCATTTTAGATCTGGTCGTCCCCCACCTCCTCACCACCCCATTTCCCCCATTTTCCCACCATTTAAAGCTTGTTTAACCTATTTTATTTGATATATATGTGAGGGGAATCTCTAGTAAACACTCCTCTCTCCACCCCATCTCACTTTACCACTTTCTCTTCCATCTTTTTCACTCCCTATAGCCACACACACTCTCTCGATCTCGTGTCGGCAAGATCTATAGTTGGTGAGTTGTTGGAGGGATTTGTATATATATGTGTGTGAATATGTGTTGTATGTATATGTGTCTCTCGCTCTCATAGATCTCGGTACCGGTGTACCTCGTCACAAAAGATTCATATGGTTGCATATATACATATGCGAAATTGTGTTGCGTATCTTTCATGAAAATTGTGGATGTCTTAAAAATGGGTTGCCATGTGTTGCCAAAATGTTGATTCATTTCCATTTCCGCGACCATGCACTCCGAGAATGTCCTATTTTTAGCAAATGTCATGCCGAATTTTTCCGTCGACGACCATGCATGCATCATCCATATATTGCGTAATTTGATTCTAATTAATTTGTCCTTTGATCTTTTTTTACTATGCAGGAAACCATGCATATAAGCACAGGCATCGTGGCTAGATTTATGAAACATGCGACGGCCGAAATGTTTCAAAATAACATGATGGAGATAAGATGCCCTTGTCGAAGATGCAAACTGCAACGCTTGATCCGATACGATTGCGGTGACTTGGAGTCACACCTTATCCGTCGTGGTTTCATGTGTCGTGGTGTGAAAAAAACAGATGTCATAGGATGGCTAAAGTTGGGGCCGATGGACGTTGTAGGTATTCGGGGAGGAATCGCACGCCGAATAGGCGCGCTTAGGAACACTGCAAACACCACAATCTACCCAGGTTCGGGGCCCTCGTGTGGAGGTAACACCCCTACTCTTGCCTACCTCTCTGTATTGGGTCACACCGAGTATAGAAGTTACAAACTCTCAATGTTTCACTCTCTGCCTTGTAGCCAACGCTCAGCTCTCTCTATTGTTGTCTCTCTCAACTACCAAGTCTCGCAATAAATGAGCTAAGGTCCAACGTCCTTCGCGCAGGAGGGGGCGGGCCACCTTATATACTGGTAGCCAGCCACTATACTATGAATAAAAGGTACAGATGAGACAACTCTACTGTGACAACGGCGCACGCCTCCGTGTTCCCGCTGACGCCGTCGCCGAAAGTCTCCGCGTCGTGCGGCTGACAGGTCTTGTCCATCCTGTCAGCGCATTAGGGTAGGCCACTGACATGTCCTGTCCCCCCTGTTAGTGACATGACTTGACAGCTGCCCACCCGCACTGTTCCCACGTCTCACTGCGGATAACCACGCACCTAGTAAGTTGAACCGCACGCCGGTACGGCCCCTGGATACGTGGGATCTTCCTCAACGGCTCGATTGACTTTGTGCCTGAGTAGAATAGCATCTCCTCTATCCGGATCACCCGAGCGCTACTCGGTTGATCCAGACACATGCTCGAAACTTCTATTGGTCTTCTATACTCCTTGCCGAATAGCGACTACCAGATACCGGGTACCGGGTAGACGCCTACCCGGCTAGTGCCAACTCGGTACAACTGGACTTGATAAACATCATCTTGAAACATGTTTCTCACCTGCCTTACCCCTACTCGGGGGTAGCCCCCAACATTAGTCGCCGAAGCTGGTAGAGTCCGGCGAACTTGGACGTTGGGCCCTGCCAGCTTAAACCAAAATACCTTCCTTTGATGAGTCCCAACCGAGTTGCACCTCAACTCGTATGCTCGCAATCCGAACTTAGGGCTTTACCATTGTGATCTCCGGAGTTTTTCATCGTTGTGCCGAGTAGACCAAGCCGTGCTGGATTCAACCGAGAACCCAACACTTAGCCAAATTTCCAAAAATCTTGCCGCTCAGAGCGGTTCCATCTTCGCGTGTCCAGGCCGCGTACGTGTCACGCAACCGTACCCACGACGCCTCAGTTTTGGCGTGGCCACATGGTACCCGGCTGTCACTGCACGATGGCCCCATAGGCCGTAGTGTCCCTTTGCACAGGTACTCAATAGCCCACGATGTGTTGTGTGGGATTTACTGCGCCCGTTACGCGCGTGTAATACGCTTTATGCGTTTCTAACAGGCACAATTACTACCCACGCCGCATGATCTTCCCCACGATTGATCCCGCGTGGTAACTGCGCTCGAGGAGGTTTAAATACCCCTGTGCCGCCCTCTGTCTCTTCTTACTTGAAACTTTCCCCCATCTCCGCTATATCTTCGCCTCCGCTCTCACTGTGAGCACACAACGCCGTCGCAAACTCACCGTACGCCGCCGCCCCGCGCGCTCAAAGAGATAGAACTCATCCCCGCACTGTGTTGCGCACCGGCGAGCCTTCAATCGCGACCAAGTCTTCACCGCGCGGCGCCATCCTTCTCCATCTCGCGCCAACGTCGCGCTTCGCCGCACCTCTTCTTCTCCGCCACCGCTTCCTGACCGAAGGAAAAACAATGGAGCTTGAGGCCGCTGCCGGAGATCTGCACGAGGAGGAGGCCGCGCCGATGCGCACCGCCTGGGAGAGCTCCGACGTGAAGGCGTCGGACTGCTAGTGACTCGTGAACACACGCCGGGTGCCTCCGAGCGTCATCTGCCGCCCACCCGGGAAGGAGCTTGTGCCTACTCTAGGCCCCGGTGATTATGTAGTGTTCCTTAGCCACTTCAAGCGTGGATTTGGCCTTCCCATCTCCAAATTAATGCAGGACTTTCTGCGCCATTTCAGCCTACAGTCACATTATCTACCCGCCAACGCCATTGCCATGCTCTCCACCCACGTATCCTGCTGCGAAGCCTTTCTCGGTGTCTACCCCACGGTAGACACCTAGGCTAAGTACTTTTACTACAGCCAACAAGTAGTTCCCAATCCCTCAAATGCAATCGCCCCGAAAGAGATGTCTCAGACGGGTGTTGCGATGATGCTCCCGCGCACCACGGGTAGCCACCCGTGGGTACTCAGGCTGGATACCTGCCGCAAGTGGCAGAGGGGGTTCCTCTATGTCAAGAACCCGACTCCAGCGCCAGGAAAGTCCGTCGACTTGATCAAGCTGCCCGAGTTCCAGAACATACCCCCCACCAAGATGAGAAACTGGGGGTACCATCCCAGGAAGACGGTGAGGGACGTCAACCAGGTTGACGAGCGCCTGCAGGAGCTGTTGGAAGAAGGGCTCCTCAAAGATGAGCTGATCACCTGCTGGGTAGAGCGCCGAGTTCTCCCGCTCCAAGAACGAGTGCACAAAATGTGCTACATGGGAGGAGCTCGAGATTGCACTCGGACCACTACGTTTGAGCTCACCAAGGCGGAGGTGGCGATCTGGGCCAAATCCATTCTCAGGGCTACCTTCTCCGACACCTGGTTCTACGGCTTCGTGCCATATAGCCGCACCAAACCAATTCCCCAAGTAAGTATTCCTCTCTACACACTTGGTTGATTTCAATTCTCGTTACCTAACTTCATACCGAGTAGGGAATGCCTTAGCCTCTTTTCCTTTGCCCGATTTGCTTTGTGTTTGCACCCTGTAGCGAGTAGAATCCCTCTGTTAGGACTTAGCCTCTTGTGCTTTATGTTTGCACGCTAGACCGAGTATAACTTCTCTGTTGATACTTAGCTTACTGTGCTTTGTGTTTGCACGCTACTAAGAGTAGGACCTCAACTCATTTCCCTTATGCCTCGTGCTTGCATTTTCAGGTTATCCTTCGCGAGAAAAGGGAGGATAATGCCGTCTTTAAGAAGAACTGGAAGCCGGATAGGACCGAGGACGACGTGAAGGCGTTCGACGTCCAGGATACATTCTGTATCCCTCTCGCTGGCCATGATGGTAAGTCCCAAGACGACACCTCTATTCGGGACTGGTCTGAGGACAATGAAGGTGACCGAGTTCACCCGTGTGTGCTCTGTATCAAGTCTTGATCTTTTCCATCTCTCACTCTTGCATTTTCACTTTTCAGCCACAGACGAGGTGGAGGATGAGGAGCCGCTAGACGTGGCACCCATCTCCATGGCCGCCCCCACCGGAACCAAGATAAGGCCGGGTAACGGAGCACTGGAGCCCCCGCCAAGAAGCGAAAGAAGGTAGCCGGCAAAAAACTGACCACCGGGCGCAGGAAACGCACCGTTTTGGACGCGTAAGTCCTTCCGAGATACCCTTTTCATTTCTTTCTGTCTTCTCTGCTTCTTCTCTGTTTTTTCTCTGCTCCCATCTCATTTTTTCTTCTTTCTTCTCTTCTCAGTGATCCACTGGATGCGGAAGCCACCAACAATCCACCCGAGAATATCGTGGACCTTACCATCGATGACGGGGAGGATCAGCCAGAGGAGAGGGCCAGGGTGCCCTCCCCCCTTAAGGAAGAACACGACCTTGGAGCCGAGAACATAGGCACCGAGTTGGAGACTGACCGGGCTCGGGAGGAGCCGGAACCCACCATTGAGCATCCAGCCATGGAGCCGCCCCCCGAGACGCGGCAACCCACACCGGAGCCCATCTCTGAGCCGCTGCAGTCCACTCCAGCAGGATCAGAGCGGAGTGCACAACAGCCAACACCGCCACTAGTATAGCAAGCACCTCCCTCAGCACCTCTGCCACCTCCTCAGCAACCACTTCAACCACCTTCTGTTGAGAGCAGCCCTCAGCGACACCAACGCCGCAGCAGTATGTTCTCGAACCAGCCTCCGAGAAGCAGCCAACTCCGCAGCCGCAGCCGACTTCGCAGCTGAGGCCACCAAAGGGGCAATCCGAGCGAGCTGCAGGGCCAACTGGGCAGCGGCTGCCCGAGAAGCGGCATGCCGGGCAGCAGCAGCCCGAGAATCCACGACAGCCACCATCGCAGCAGCGGACTCCACATCCTTATGAGTACCCGCTGCCAGGAGCTAAGCAAGCCGGGCAACCAGCGCAGCAGCAACCCCCAGCGAAGAATCCCAAGTGGCTGCTCAACAAGCCCAAGCACGCTAAACCCCCGGGTAGCGACCCCGTTACTCGGAACTCCAAGATGGTCCAGACCAATATTAAGTTCACCCCTGTTGAGGAGCAGGCTCCCGGCGCAGGTGTCAGTGGCACCACCAAGGCTCCAAACTTCCCGGATCATTGAGTTGAGTTTCAGGAGCAGCACAAGATCAAGATGGCGCAAGAGGCCAAACGGTTGGATGAGTTGAAGCAGCGGAAGGCCCTGGCCCGCTCCGGATCCAAGGGTAAGGACACTTCCCTGACCATACGGGATGGTGCTCCCCCCACGGAGGATGAGTACGAGTTCCAAGAAGATGTGGACACTATCCTCGACCGGATAGGCTACATCGAGAAGGACTGGGACAGCAAGAAATATGGCCGCCACGAATGGGAAGGTGTGCGGCTAAACAATATTGACAACTACCGGCAGTCATGGAACAAAGCCGATGCTGGTCCCGTCACGATGGAAATGTCCTCCTCCAGCAGCACACTAGCGCACAAAATGCTCTGCCTGCGCAAAGCTACTGAAGACGCTGAGAACACCAACCGGGTAAGTGCCTTTTCCTTTTCTATTTGAGTTTCTGAGTTGCCAATTTTCTTCTTTTTAGACTTTGTTTTATCCACCATCCAGTCCCCGAGATTTGGGTCGAGTAGACAAGGCTCAACCGAGTTGTAGTCTACTCCGGTCGAATCTTTCTACTCACACTGTTTCATATCTTTCTTCAGGAATGTATTGAGGCTCGGACTAAGCTCTTCCGCCAACTCCTGTGGTCGCACCAGGCTATCAGGGATAAAAACCGGGCGCTGGAGGCCGAGAATGGCGAGAGGACGATCCTGGATAAGAGTGTCACAGACACTGTTACCAAGCTGTCCTCCGTAGAGAGTAAGTGCTATCATTTTGGTTTGTGCGTTTTCCGTTTATGCCCAGTTTCTATCTTTGCTCATTTTCTGTCATCTCTACAGGTGAGCTCAAGGCTCTTGTCGAGAGGCACCAGGACTGTGAAGTCATGGCGGCGTCTGCGTAGAGTAAAATTACCTCTCTGGAAGGTGAGTTAGTCCTTCTTTTCCATTCACTTATGTTCTGTTTCTTCCTCATGATGCTAACCGGGTTACTTTTCTCGCAGAAGAATACAAGGCCTTCCTCAAACAGCATCAAGGATGCCTCACCCCGGCCGACGCGCAACATTAGGTGCAGGACCGAGAGGCCCAGCTGGAGAAGAAGTTGGACGCCGAGAAGGCTGAAGTCGATAATCTCAAACTTGAGCTTGCTGATGCCCTCAAGACTGCCATGCTCAAGGTCAGTGGGCAACACGGCCTCAGCTCCATATACTAGGAAGAATGGTGTGTATCCGGTTGATCTGTTAGGGGTAGTCCTTAGACTCCACAAGACCGGAGGCAACTCGTCCAGGCAGCAACCAGGGGTTCGCTGTAATGGCTCAATTAACCTTGGCTTTATTCCGGATAGGACCATGCCATTTTCTCTTTCAACCTGCCCATTCGAGGCCAGATGCGCGACTGACGCAATGTCTAGCTGGATCCGCTTCTCTTTGAAGAATCTCGCGAAGGCTCCCTCAGCGAAGTTTGTTCCGTTATGATGAGGACATCCCTAGTACATTGCCACTTAAACAAGATGAACTGAGACTTGGACCAATGAAAATATCAAGGATCAAGTTATTAGAACAACATGTGAATTCACTCCTTATTGATTATGCTATTTGTGATTATGATAATTTTATACTACCTAAGTCTATGCATTTATGTATGATTAGGTTTATTGATAACACAAACATGATGGAGGAGAACAAGCAAGAGGAGCTGGAAAACAAGTTTACAAGTGGTGAAAACAAAGAAGCCATGGTGAAAACAAGACTAGAAGATGGTGAAAACAATATTTCCATGGTGAAAACAAGTGTCCAAAATTGTGAAAACAAAGAATAACAATTGTTATTTCAGTGAAAACAATTGTTATTTCATGATGACAAGGGTAGGGCGCCTCCAACAAGTCAAATGCGCCAATTAGAAATCCTATTCTAAATAGGTATTGTTTGTATACCATAATTGGCCGAATCCCTTAATGGTGGATAGGTTTGTATCTCTCTTAGAGTCCTAGTAGGAGTCCTAGTCCAAGAAGGATTGGTGCTTGCACAAGGAGTCCCTTGTGGCCACACCCTCCCTCTTATATACTCCCCTCCTGCGAGTTTTGGAGTTCAGATCCAGTTTAAACCAAATACAAAAACCCTAGCCTCTAGTTTGTATTGCTGCTAAGCATACTACTTGAAGTTTACCCTTGCAAAGTTGCGTCATATCTTGTTATTCCATCTGGGAATAGGGGGATACATGACCACTTGTGATCTTTGATTACTTGTGCAAGAGTGTGTACTTGAGAATATCCAAAGAGCTTGATTGTTGTTGCATTGGCAACAGGGGTCAGCTGAGTGAGAGGTCTCAGTGTAGCACTAGTTATCTAATTATTAGAAAATCCACAAAAAGAGAGAGAAGCTCATTGAGAATATTGGGCCACCCCATATCATCTTGGTATCAGATTCTCAGGTTTACTCGGTGAGCAATTTATCTTAGTTTAGTTGTTTTTATTTCCTATCCAGAAAAAGCCAAAAAAATAGATTAGATTGTGCCATAGCCTAGATCAACACCAAATTGCTACTCTAGTTGCTTTTTGTTGTTGATTTGCGTTCCCGTTTTTCTGTTTTTAGTTTTTATATATTAGGGTTAGGGTTCATCTAGTTCTTATTGTTTCAATCTATACCGAAAATTCTCCCAAAAATATTTCCTGCCGTGTGTTATTGTTCTCGGGAAAGTCTAGACCTACATCTTGTTTGCAAGGTGATGTAGTTTTTCGAGTTGTTATTAGGTGCGGAAAATAGTGGTGCTATTTGATATCAAGATCCTTGTCAAATTCGGATTCAAATCCGTTTCTTACCCGCGGCAGAAAACACACCGATTCCCTGTCGTGCCCGCTTCCTAGCCACAGTCGGATTCGCTGCCATGGTGCCTAAACCGCGTCGAAACTCTGCCGCCACTTCCTCGCACCACCCCTAGTCGCTATCGGATTCGCCTTACCAGTGCCCATAAATCCCTTACGCGCGCGCCCACCCGCAAACCCACCGCAACACCACCGCGCGCTGCCGTAGCTGCTCTGCCGTGAGGCATTTTTCGGCCCAAATTGCAGCCGTACGTCACAAAATTGCCGTTTTCTCTGCCGTGGGCTAAAAACTCTGCCGTGAGCTCAATTTTCGTTTGTTTTCTTTAGTTTTTCTTTTTTTTCTTCCTTGTTATCTCTAGGTTCTTGTGCTGATCTTTGGTAAGCCCTAGCTAAAGACATTCTACAGCCATATTTAGGTACCAAAACCCAAAGACTAGCTGTTTTATTGCTCTAACAGGCTGCTCAATTTGATCAAATTTATGTCCACCTTTTTGTTTTCCATCATATTATTGCTCCTAGTTGATTCAAAGGCCATTGAAAAAATCAAAAAAATAGGGAAAAAGGAAAAAGTATAAAAAAAATAGAAAGAAAGAAAAATCAAAAGAGGCCGTGCTACATTATCACTGGTGGAAGCTTATCATATTGGATATTTTTGTGGACAATTGAGCAATCTTGTGCCTGTTTTTATTGAGTATTTTCTAGTGTCTTTCTAGTGCTTGCAATATCTCTACCATATAATTTCTAAGCCACATTTGTCTCCAAGTGTGAGTGTGTTTCCTTTAGTAATTTTCATCACATTAGACAGTGCATTGGAGTTGTTATTTTGGTGTTGTTAGGAATCCCAACCAAGCCCCACCAAAAACCCTGTTTGCATTGTGATACTTGATAGCTCGGATTATTCTCTTCTCACACTAAAGCACATTATTCATTGCTCCTTGTTGGTAAGTGTGGGGACCCCAGACTAGATGTCCGAGACCGCCAATATGCATACACTCATGATCCCAGATCGACAGTCATGAACAACATATTTAGAGATGGTACATCAGAGTTCACATCCATTACACGAATAACACAGTCTTACACAAATGGTCTATCGACCAAGTCTGAGACAACTGTCACGCAGGACAGTGGCAACACACATAGCATAACTGCTTTATTGTAGCGGAAGCAACACAACGAGCGGAACCCATGTCAACGCCTTAGCACCACAGGCTGCTGACCGGGAGGCGTGCCTAGTAATCGGGATCGTCAAAGTACTCCTCCTCAAAGGTATCCTCCTGAGATGGCTCCTCGAAATCTGACCAAGACAATAGCCAGGGACGAAACCAAACCTGAGTACGTTTGAATGTACTCCTGCAAGACACCCTAAATGCAGCCCAAAAATGCAAGTATGGCAAGTGGTAGTAGGATGGCTATTTTATTAAAGGCTTGCACTATCCATGGTGAATATAAGACTCAACATGGTTGAACAATTTTAACTCTTTTGGAAACAAACTTTTTGGAAGAACAACCTTTTCGAACCAACCTTTCTCCGGTACCTCAAAGGTACAATTGTTCCCTTTCACGTACCTCCCAGGTACAACATCATAAACCAGTTTTCAGCTTTTCGAAAACATTGGCACAATACTAGCTACATGGCCATTCAACTGCCCATATCCAAGGGCGCGGCTATTCTGAATAGTTTTACTCTGCAGAGGTGTACAAATCCACAAGATCCAGTACATCCGCCGTGAACAACCACGGACTGTCCGAGACAGTATGCAAACATCGGAAAACTGGTCCTAACCATCCACTATGTCCGTGCTAGTAAATGACTACCCCTTCAATCGGGTTTGTTCTCCCCGGCATCGAGTGAGTCAGCCGTATCGATCCGGTTTCCCCTGACAACACACCGCCATGGCAGGAGACCCAACTGTTGCAACCGGTGGCGAACTTAATCCCCACACTGTGAATGTCCCGTTTCTCCCTCCTGGCGACAATTCGGTTCGGGGGACTCTAACCCCTATAGCACTTTGAGGTAGGCACGGACTAACACCGACAAGCGATTAGCTAGACCCCGTACCCATTTTGAGGTAGTGTGGCAGTACGACTTGGTTGTCCGGCGAAGACTAGGTTATGTGTCATTTTTGGAAAACAAGCTGAAAACATTCCTTCTTCCCTCGGACAAGGTCCCACCTTTCCTCGGGTTTTTCCAAGACTTTTTGCTTTCCAAAAACATCAAGTTAAAGTGTCCACTAAGGGACTTAAGTTGCTTAAGTATGGCTCCAAAATTCCTAAGGGCTTGGTAAGAGCGGCAAAACCATGTCTTACTTTGAAAGAAGTAACTTGAAACACTTAAGTAAAAACTTCAGAAGTAAAACATGCATGGTAAGTAAAACAGAAGCAATCATTTAGGATGGCTTGCCTTGGCCCTGGTCTTGATCAAACTCTTGAAATAAACAAGAGTTACAGAAAACCTCTTCAGGAGCAATAGTCTCTTCGTTATCTAACGTCGTAAAAAGGTAAAAAGAAAAACACTCAATCAGAACAAGGCAAAGACAAAACCAAGCTAGTACAGCACACATACAGCAAGCATTCATCTAAAAAGAAACACCCAAAATAGCAATGCTAAAGTACTCAAACAATTACTAGAAACAAGCATGGCATGACGTAGTCTTTTACAAGACAAGTAGCAAATTTATGGCATGAGTCCGGTGGGTGTACCACTCTCATACAAGGCCATAAAGAGTGATATGACTCTCTGGTCATTCACCAAAATGAGTACATAGCATGGAAAAATAATCTAGAACACAATTAACTAGCAAGAGATGTGAAAACAAGCATTTCTCTACACATGCAAGGCATAACCTAATAATAAAACATAACTAAGCATGCAACCAGAGGCTAAGAAAACACATAACAGAGGCATATTAAACATGCATGGCATGAAAACAATCATGGCATGAGAATACATGTGGCAACCAACTGTAATAATCTAAGAATATGGAAAATAGGAATATATAATGACATGCATGGCAACCATGGCATTTTCATGAACAATATTCATTCCAACATGATAGATCTATAAGATAACAACCATATGGCAGTGAAAACAACTCCTACACATGCTAGTAAGATCACACAAGGCATTCATACACTTAGCAAATTAAATAAACATGAGATTCAAAACATGGCAGAACACTATAAAACTTGTAATGCATGCCAAAATTATTCTACAACTCAAAACATCACACAAATCTAGGATATGATAGATCTAATCATACAGAAGCGCATCCAAAAGGATTTATCTCAAAAAGCATTTTAGAAAAATTCATAAAATTCTTTTAGTGGCTCTCTGGTTGTTTACCATTTTGCATGTCATTTTAAATAGGAAACTCCAGTGCATGTGAGGTAAACTGCTCTGGTTAGGGTTCAACAAGATCTATCCAGAGAGATCAACCTCACTTCCATTGGATTCCTAAATAAAAAGTTATTGCATGTTTATGTTTTCAGATAGGCTGGCTTGTAGGATTTTTCATGCTCAAACCAGGGATGCAAATGTGGATCTGCCAGTTGCATGTGGTTAGGAAAACATGCAGGTACACTGGAGAAAATTGGAGTGGCCAGATTTGGAGTTTAAGTATTTTTAGAGTGATTAAAGTGATTAGGTAGATTTGCAGGGATTTTTTAAAGAAAAAAAATAGCCAGCGCAGGCCTAGCGGGCCTTTGGCCACTGCGCGCCAGGGCACGTTGCGCTGGGCCGGCCCAGCTCGCCTACGCGCGTAAGCGAACCGGTAAGTTGCCGTTAGATCAGGAACCAGCGGCTAGGATCGCAGCACAGATGGATTCAAACGGGTGCGTTGATCAACGATCGAACGGCACCCGCTGCGTCTTCCTCCTCGCGACCAAAAACAGAGCCACGGTGAGCTCGGGAAGGACCCGTACGGGTGGATGCTCACCTAGGGCTCGATGGGAGTCGAGGGTTGGGGACGAGGCGAGGCAGTGAAGGTTCCGCGACTGATTCGAGGCAGCAGCTAACCCTGGATCACCTTGTGCTGTCCGTGCGCACCGAGAGGTTCCCGACGGCGTCGAGCACGGCGGCGGCAGCTCTGCAAGGTGAGGGGCAAGGGAGAGTGTCAGTCATGCATGCCTCGAGTAGGGGAAGGATATGAACCAAAAATGGAGAGATTAGAGGGAGAGACGAAGGCAGGGCTCGGATTTCTTCTCCGCGGACAGAACGGCAAACGCGAGCCCTCGGGCTCTCACAGAGGGATCATATCGAGAGAGGAGCGGGTGGATGTGAGTGCGGTGAGTGTGGCAGGGTGAGTGGCAAGCAGATAGGGGTGCGAGGCCTTTATACACGAGAGATTACGGGTGGGTTTCGCTCGGGCGCTCGCCACGGCAGCCATGGCGATTGCCACCTTGCTCGAGTCCCAGGGCGCGGCCAGCACGTGTGCACGCATGCGGGGGATGGGTGGCAACCCTACCATGCGTTCTGCAGGGTCTAGACCAAGGAGGAGACGGGGCAGAGCACGAGCACCACTGTGCCCTGATGACAAGGTGGCCCGACGGGCACCATCCTTGGCACGGAGTTGATCTCCGCTTCTGCAGCGTTCCAAGCAAAACCAGGGGCTGGAAATGATAGAGGGGGGTGAGGGTAAGTGGTTTTGCAACAAGGAACGGCACCACGATGATCAACAACAAAGATTTTTCGAGATGATTTGGATCGGGTGCACACTGTCAGGTTTGGGTTCAGATTTCAGAAAATTCAGTTAAGAGATTTCTGAATTTTCCTAAGTCTGAAAACATACAGGGAATAGAGAATGTAGGTCCTGTTTTGGAGGAGCAAATAAATTTCAAATGTAAATGTGGAGGTATGGTTTTAAAGAGCACATGATCTAGTTTCAGAAACACATTTTTATCTGAATTTAGAAAATGTGTAGGTGGATGAAAACAAGGGTGAAACAGGGGTAGTTTTCTGTTTTCTGGTTTTTCCTTTTTCCTGTTTTCCAACTAGGCAGAAAAACATCCATGAAAACATTATTTCCACTGCTTCAAAAATATTTCTTTGAGCATGTTGAGCAACTCCATATCATAAACATGGATGACAACCAAAGAAATATACAAAAAGAATTTGGATTCAAGGATTTAAATGGGGTTGAAAAGTGTATGTGATAGCTAGAAAAGAGTGAGGAAAAATCATGTTTTTCCCTAGGGATTTCAATTTCAAATATTGTTTTCTTTCTTGGGTGATCAAATACCAAGATTAACAAGTTTGAAAAGTGACAAGAACAAAAGATAACCATCCTCTCTTTATTTCTCAAAGGTGACATCAGGTTTACATCAGGAGTTTTAAAACTCAGAAAAACAACAGGATCAACTGAAAAGTTTCTGTTGGTCCCTAATTCTAGGTCTTTTTCTCCTTACAACCATGTCTCCAAAAGAGGATGTGATAGACCTCCCCTCCTTAAAAGAATCTCGTCCCGAGATTCGGGGGTTTAGTCATAGAGGAAATCAGGAAACTCCTTGTTGATAAAATCTTCGCGTTCCCAGGTGGCTTCTTCCTCAGTGTGATTAGTCCACTGAATCTTGAGGAAATTTATTTTACGCCTCCTGGTCATACGAACATCTTTGGCAAGAACTCGGAGTGGTCGGTCACGATAAGTCAAGTCATGATTGATGTCAATGGTCCGGTAATCGATGTCCTTATAAGAATGATCCTTATTAGGCACTTGGAGACATTTTCGGAGTAGAGACACATGAAAAACATCGTGAAATTCCGAGAGATCAGCGGGCAGCTCAAGTTGATAAGATACTTCACCACGTCGGGCTATGATCTTGAATGGCCCAATATACCGCGGTGCAAGTTTCCCTTTGACATGAAAACGCTGCATCCCCTTGAGAGGTGTGACTCTAAGATACACGAAATCTCCTATGCGGAAGGAAACTTCGCGTCGCTTGGAGTCTGCATAGCTCTTCTGACGAGATTGAGCAGCCTTGAGACGATCACGAATAAGTTGAACTTGCTCTTCGGCGGCACGCAAGGTATCCACACCAAATATCTGACTGTCACCAGACTCAGACCAGTTCAAGGGTGTGCGACACTTGCGACCATACAAGGCTTCAAAAGGAGCCATTTGTGGGCTAGCTTGATAGCTATTGTTGTAAGAGAATTCCGCAAATGGTAGACAATCCTCCCACTTAGCACCATAAGACAAAACACAAGCACGAATCATGTCCTCCAAGATTTGGTTAACACGCTCGGTTTGTCCTCCGGTTTGCGGGTGATAAGCGGTACTGAAAGACAACTTGGTTCCCAGAGCTTCATGTAGCTTCCTCCAGAACCGAGATGTGAATTGAGTACCTCGATCAGAGACAATCTTCTCGGGTACACCATGTAGACTCACGATTCGGGATATATAGAGATCAGCCAATTGGTCTCCACGATGAGTGGTGCGAACAGGAATAAAGTGAGCAACTTTTGTAAGCCTGTCCACAATAAACCATATGGCATCATGTCCTCGGTTTGACTTGGGAAGTCCAGTGATGAAATCCATTCCAACTTCATCCCATTTCCACTTGGGTATTTGGAGTGGTTGCAATAGACCAGCTGGATGTTGGTGTTCTGCCTTCACACGTTGACAGATATCACACTTGGCGATGTATAAAGCGATCTCTCGCTTCATACCATGCCACCAGAATTTTTCCTTAAGGTCTTGATACATTTTCCTTCCTCCGGGATGGATGGAATAAGGAGTATCATGAGCCTCGGCGAGTATAACTTGCTTTAGCTCAGATTCGGATGGAACACAAATGCGATCTTTGTACCAGAGTATTCCTTCAGAATCGATAGAGAAACCAGGCACGTGTTCCTTCTTAATTCGATCCTTGATACCCTCAATACTCTTTTGGCCCTTCTGAGATTGTTTCACTTGATCAATAAGAGTGGGTTTGAGCTCAATAGTATTCAACATCCCATGGCTGACTACTTCGATACCCAGTTGATCAAGTTCCTTCCACAACTCAGGTTGTCTGACCTTGATGATAGCATTCAAAGAGGCGGGTTCTCGACTGAGTGCATCAGCAACAACATTTGCCTTGCCAGGATGATAGTGGATACTCAGATCATAATCTTTGATGATTTCAATCCATCGGCGTTGCCTCATATTGAGTTCACGCTGAGAGAAGATATATTTCAAGCTCTTGTGGTCAGTATAGATCTCACATCTGTTTCCCATAAGGAAGTGTCGCCATGCCTTGAGAGCATGAACAACAGCTGCGAGTTCTAAGTCATGGGTCGGATAATTTTGTTCATGAGGCTTCAACTGACGAGAGATGTAAGAGATGACCTTCCCGCCTTGCATAAGAACACTGCCAAGCCCAAGTTTTGAGGCATCACAATACACATCAAAACTCTTTGTGACATCCGGCATAGTAAGAACAGGGGCGGTCACCAATCTTCTCTTCAATTCTTGGAAGCTTTCCTCACATTTGTCAGTCCACTCAAACTTCTTGTCCTTCTTGAGCAATTGAGTGAGTGGTCTGGCGATACTGGAAAATCCTTGAACAAATTTGCGGTAATATCCCGCCAAACCAAGAAATGATCTCACTTCAGTTGGGTTGGTGGGAGCATTACGCTTCATGACGGACTGAACCAAAGCGGGATCAACAGAGATTCCACCTTCGGATACCACATGTCCAAGAAATCCCACTTCTCTAAGCCAGAATTGACACTTGCTGAATTTAGCATACAATTGATGCTTCTGAAGTGTTCCGAGCACCAATCTCAGATGTTCTTCGTGTTCAGCTTCGTCTTTAGAGTAGATAAGAATGTCGTCAATGAACACCACGACGAACTTATCCAAGAAGTCCATGAATACCTTGTTCATGAGATTCATGAAATAAGCAGGAGCATTGGTTAGACCAAAGGACATTACGGCGTATTCATACAGCCCGTAACGTGTGGTGAAAGCAGTCTTCGGAATATCCAAATCCCGTATTTTCAATTGGTGATAACCAGTACGGAGATCTATCTTGGAGAAGACACGAGCTCCATTCATCTGGTCGAAGAGATCTTCAATCTTGGGCAACGGGTATTTGTTCTTGATGGTGACATCATTCAACTTCCGGTAATCCACACATAGACGTGAGGTACCGTCCCGTTTATCCACAAAGATGACAGGTGACCCCCAAGGCGAAGCGCTTGGGCGAATCAAACCTTTTTGCAACATCTCATCCAATTGCTTCTTCAACTCCTCTAGTTCTTCCGGGTTCATCCGGTAAGGTTTTTGAGCTATGGGTCCGGTTCCAGGAACTAACTCAATAATGAATTCAATATCCCGGTCAGGAGGCATACCGGGTAGTTCTTCTGGAAAGACATCCGGATACTCACATACCACCGGAATCTGTTCAAGAGAGGGGTCGGATATGCTCTTATGACAGTGAGCTTTGGAGGTGGGTTTGACTGCTTTGGAGGTGGGTTTTACTGCCTTATACTTGACTTCTTCCCCAGTGCTACTGGTCAAGGATATAGTTTTAGTGGGGCAGTCAATGACTCCCTTGTACTTAGTCATCCAATTCATACCAAGTACAACCTCAATGCCCTTCTCACCTAATACTATTTGATTTGCATAGAAGGGTTTTCCATGGATCTCAATAGGCACATCACTGCAAAAGTGGGTGGCCCTAGTTATATCTCCTGGGATTTGCACTAGCATGGTTTTTGACATGAGACGGACTAGTAAACCAATCTTCTTCACACAAGGCTTGGTGACAAATGAGTGCGAAGCATCAGAGTCAAACAGAACAGGTACTGGTACGGAGTTGACAGGAAACGTACCAATCACCATGCTTGGATTATCCTGAGCTTCTTCTGCGGTGACGCAGTTCAGATGTCCCTTAACAATATTCCCAGGCTTCTTCTGAGATTGCCCATGCATCATCTTGGCCACATTAGGGCGAGTAGGAGCAGGATTCTTGGTGGGACACTCCCGAGAGAAATGCCCTCCTTTGCCGCATGAGAAGCAAGTTCCAGAAGGCTTGGGGGCAGCTGGGGCGGCACGGGTAGTTGTATTACCAGAATTCCCTCCTCCAGGACGAGGCGCATAAGGAGCAGTTCCAGAAGTCGGAGGCCTTGGATAAGATGGAAAACTTGGACGAGGAGCATAGCCAGGTGCCTTATTGAAGGGTGGCCTCGCAGGTGGGGAGCTGCGAGCCCTATTGACACTTGGTCCTCCTTGTTGCATCATCTTCCTCTTGCGGTTGTCAAAGGCTGCCTGCCGCTTATGTTCCATCAGGATAGCAGCATTGGCAAGAGACTCAAGGTCCTGGAATGGAATCACCACGAGCGTGCATTGCAGCTCATCGTGTAAGCCATTGAGGAATCTCTCCTTCTTCTTTTCTTCAGTGTCAACATCATTGGGAGCATACCTAGCCAGGCTAGTGAACTCATCCCAATACTTGGACACATTCATACCACCTTGTCTGAGCATCAGAAACTTGTCTCGCATAATTCCCATAACGCCATCAGGAATATGATACTTGCGAAACTTGGCCTTGAACTCCTCCCAGGTAGTGACATGATCAGCTGGTATGGAGGCACGAGTGGTCTCCCACCAAGTCCTTGCAGGACCGGCGAGAAAGTGGGAAGCATAAAGGACTTTATCCTTCTCCTCGACACCAGCAACTTCCAGATCGTTGGCGATGGTGCGAAGCCTATCATCAGCATCTAGAGGTTCCACAACCCGAGAGAAGACAGGTGGGTTGGTATTCTGGAATTCCTTGAGCTTGGAGCGTGGACCATTTCCACCATTAGTCCCAATAGTGGCCAGATGCGCGAGAGTTTGGAGAGTTGCTGCGCGCTCAGCACGGATTTCATCTCGGTCTTGCATGTACAAGGCCAGGACTTGAGCCGCAGTTGGCTCCGGCGGTGGGGGTGGGTCACGCGGCATGCTGAATGAAAGAAGATGTAAGATGAAGATGCAGGTAGGTGTGTTTGTCTAACATCGACAAACGAGATTTGAAGTAGATGAAAACATGGAGCTTTTTAGACATGCTAGGTAATTTTATTCCAGAGAAGCCAAAGCACAAACACATCATACATAACACAGGCAGGTTCAAACATACATAGCACACCACACATCAACATCTAGCAAACAAGTGGTTTCCGAAGAACCACACTACACAAGCAGCGAGATGGGTCATCGCAGCCAACTAGTACTAGGTGCTTACATAGCACAGGCTAACAACACGGCTTAATACTTAGGCGTTTCCATCATCTCCGTCGAAAAGGATCTCCTCAGGGTCCTCCTCATCTCCGGCGTGATCATCGTCCTCTTGGTCACTCGGCTCACTCATATCCATGCCTTCGGAAGGGACATCGTCATCTGGAAGAAGATCCTCATTCTCCTTGCGGAGTTCGGCGATCTCTTCCTCTAACTCCTCGATGGTCGAATCCTTTGTGGCAAGATCCTCTCTAGCCGTCTTCAGCCGGCCACGGAGTATGGCGTTGGCGTTCTCGAGTGACTCGGACTTCTTGAAGAAACGAGTACGGGCCAAACGGGTGGTCCGCAGCTTGTTCTCCAAGGTCCTTGTCTTGGCGACGAGGTCGGCGTGAACGATCTTCAGATAATCCAAGTGGTTCTGAGTGTAGTGCAGGTAGAACTCCATGTCCTTCATGTGGGAGCACACAATGTCACGGGAACACGGACAAGGGACTGGGAAGCCATCATCGTCACGCCTCCCGTGGCGCTGGAAAGGAGTATCCACCAGGCGAGCCGCATAGATGTGAGACATGTGTGCGATAGCCAGCTCGAGCACACGGACAATCGCATCTCCCCAAGAGCGGTCAATCGCGTGGAAGACATGCACCGGCTCAGATGGTGCGGTCAATGGAGAACGGAGGGTGCACTCCGACAACCATGATAACCCCTCAACAGAGCCAGTGATCTCCCCTCCTCTAATTTCAGGTAGTGGACGCCCAAGTATCTTGGTCATCTCCACGATCTCCTTCTCGAAATGGAACAGAGAGTCCCGAAGAAGTCCCAACTGGAGAGACTCGGTGAAGGTGACGTCCATCTACACAAGTTTTTAAGTTAAAGACCAGTGTGCAAAGTTTTAGTTTAATGCGAAAAGAAACTTAATGTAGTTAACCAAGTAAGATAAACCAAGCAAAGAGGGTTACGAGACATATCTTTGGGATATAGTCATATTAAAGGCTTGTGTATAAACTAAGGTAGATATCGGAGTACTAGCTAACGCCCATTCTAACTAAGGTCTCCTATGGTCAGGATGGCTCTGATACCAACTCTGTGGGGACCCCAGACTAGATGTCCGAGACCGCCAATATGCATACACTCATGATCCCAGATCGACAGTCATGAGCAACATATTTAGAGATGGTACATCAGAGTTCACATCCATTACACGAATAACATAGTCTTACACAAATGGTCTATCGACCAAGTCTGAGACAACTGTCACGCAGGACAGTGGCAACACACATAGCATAACTGCTTTATTGTAGCGGAAGCAACACAACGAGCGGAACCCATGTCAACGCCTTAGCACCACAGGCTGCTGACCGGGAGGCGTGCCTAGTAAGCGGGATCGTCAAAGTACTCCTCCTCAAAGGTATCCTCCTGAGATGGCTCCTCGAAATCTGACCAAGACAATAGCCAGGGACGAAACCAAACCTGAGTACGTTTGAATGTACTCCTGCAAGATACCCTAAATGCAGCCCAAAAATGCAAGTATGGCAAGTGGTAGTAGGATGGCTATTTTATTAAAGGCTTGCACTATCCATGGTGAATATAAGATTCAACATGGTTGAACAATTTTAACTCTTTTGGAAACAACCTTTTTGGAAGAACAACCTTTTCGAACCAACCTTTGTCAGGTACCTCAAAGGTACAATTGTTCCCTTTCACGTACCTCCCAGGTACAACATCATAAACCAGTTTTCAGCTTTTCGAAAACATTGGCACAATACTAGCTACATGGCCATTCAACTGCCCATATCCGAGGGCGAGGCTATTCTGAATAGTTTTACTCTGCAGAGGTGTACAAATCCACAAGATCCAGTACATCCGCCGTGAACAACCACGGACTGTCCGAGACAGTATGCAAACATCGGAAAACTGGTCCTAACCATCCACTATGTCCGTGCTAGTAAATGACTACCCCTTCAATCGGGTTTGTTCTCCCCGGCACCGAGTGAGTCAGCCGTATCGATCCGGTTTCCCCTGACAACACACCGCCATGGCAGGAGACCCAACTGTTGCAACCGGTGGCGAACTTAATCCCCACACTGTGAATGTCCCGTTTCTCCCTCCTGGCGACAATTCGGTTCGGGGGACTCTAACCCCTATAGCACTTTGAGGTAGGCACGGACTAACACCGACAAGCGATTAGCTAGACCCCGTACCCATTTTGAGGTAGTGTGGCAGTACGACTTGGTTGTTCGGCGAAGACTAGGTTATGTGTCATTTTTGGAAAACAAGCTGAAAACATTCCTTCTTCCCTCGGACAAGGTCCCACCTTTCCTCGGGTTTTTCCAAGACTTTTTGCTTTCCAAAAACATCAAGTTAAAGTGTCCACTAAGGGACTTAAGTTGCTTAAGTATGGCTCCAAAATTCCTAAGGGCTTGGTAACACCAAGATTATGGAGTGGCTACGACAATTTATAAGAGCGGCAAAACCATGTCTTACTTTGAAAGAAGTAACTTGAAACACTTAAGTAAAAACTTTAGAAGTAAAACATGCATGGTAAGTAAAACAGAAGCAATCATTTAGGATGGCTTGCCTTGGCCCTGGTCTTGATCAAACTCTTGAAATAAACAAGAGTTACAGAAAACCTCTTCAGGAGCAATAGTCTCTTCGTTATCTAACGTCGTAAAAAGGTAAAAAGAAAAACACTCAATCAGAACAAGGCAAAGACAAAACCAAGCTAGTACAGCACACATACAGCAAGCATTCATCTAAAAATAAACACCCAAAATAGCAATGCTACCTAATGCTAAAGTACTCAAACAATTACTAGAAACAAGCATGGCATGACGTAGTCTTTTACAAGACAAGTAGCAAATTTATGGCATGAGTCCAGTGGGTGTACCACTCTCATACAAGGCCATAAAGAGTGATATGACTCTCTGGTCATTCACCAAAATGAGTACATAGCATGGAAAAATAATCTAGAACACAATTAACTAGCAAGAGATGTGAAAACAAGCATTTCTATACACATGCAAGGCATAACCTAATAATAAAACATAACTAAGCATGCAACCAGAGGCTAAGCAAACACATAACAGAGGCATATTAAACATGCATGGCATGAAAACAATCATGGCATGAGAATACATGTGGCAACGAACTCTAATAATCTAAGAAAATGGAAAATAGGAATATATAATGACATGCATGGCAACCATGGCATTTTCATGAACAATATTCATTCCAACATGATATATCTATAAGATAACAACCATATGGCAGTAAAAACAACTCCTACACATGCTAGTAAGATCACACAAGGCATTCATACACTTAGCAAATTAAATAAACATGAGATTCAAAACATGGCAGAACACTATAAAACTTGTAATGCATGCCAAAATTATTCTACAACTCAAAATATCACACAAATCTAGGATATGATAGATATAATCATACAGAAGCTCATCCAAAAGGATTTATCTCAAAAAGAATTTTAGAAAAATTCATAAAATTCTTTTAGTGGCTCTCTGGTTGTTTACCATTTTGCATGTCATTTTAAATAGGAAACTCAAGTGCATGTGAGGTAAACTGCTCTGGTTAGGGTTCAACAAGATCTATCCAGAGAGATCAACCTCACTTCCATTGGTTTCCTAAATAAAAAGTTATTGCATGTTTATGTTTTCAGATAGGCTGGCTTGTAGGATTTTTCATGCTCAAACCAGGGATGCAAATGTGGATCTGCCACTTGCATGTGGTTAGGAAAACATGCAGGTACACTGGAGAAAATTGGAGTGGCCAGATTTGGAGTTTAAGTATTTTTAGAGTGATTAAAGTGATTAGGTAGATTTGCAGGGATTTTTAAAAGAAAAAAAATAGCCAGCGCAGGCCTAGCGGGCCTTTGGCCACTGCGCGCCAGGGCACGTTGCGCTGGGCCGGCCCAGCTCGCCTACGCGCGTAAGCGAACCGGTAAGTTGTCGTTAGATCAGGAACCAGCGGCTAGGATCGCAACACAGATGGATTCAAACGGGTGCGTTGATCAACGATCGAACGGCACCCGCTGCGTCTTCCTCCTCGCGACCAAAAACAGAGCCACGGTGAGCTCGGGAAGGACCCGTACGGGTGGATGCTCACCTAGGGCTCGATGGGAGTCGAGGGTTGGGGACGAGGCGAGGCAGTGAAGGTTCCGCGACTGATTCCAGGCAGCAGCTAACCCTGGATCACCTTGTGCTGTCCGTGCGCACCGAGAGGTTCCCGACGGCGTCGAGCACGACGGCGGCAGCTCTGCAAGGTAAGGGGCAAGGGAGAGTGTCAGGCATGCATGCCTCTAGTAGTGGAAGGATATGAACCAAAAATGGAGAGAGTAGAGGGAGAGACGAAGGCAGGGCTCGGATTTCTTCTCCGCGGACAGAACGGCAAAAGCGAGCCCTCGGGCTCTCACAGAGGGATCATATCGAGAGAGGAGCGGGTGGATGTGAGTGCGGTGAGTGTGGCAGGGTGAGTGGCAAGCAGAGAGGGGTGCGAGGCCTTTATACACGAGAGATTACGGGTGGGTTTCGCTCGGGCGCTCGCCACGGCAGCCATGGCGATTGCCACCTTGCTCGAGTCCCAGGGCGCGGCCAGCACGTGTGCACGCATGCGGGGGATGGGTGGCAACCCTACCATGCGTTCTGCAGGGTCTAGACCGAGGAGGAGACGGGGCAGAGCATGAGCACCACTGTGCCCTGATGACAAGGTGGCCCGACGGGCACCATCCTTGGCACGGAGTTGATCTCCGCTTCTACAGCGTTCCAAGCAAAACCAGGGGCTGGAAATGATAGAGGGGGGTGAGGGTAAGTGGTTTTGCAACAAGGAACGGCACCACGATGATCAACAACAAAGATTTTTCGAGATGATTTGGATCGGGTGCACACTTTCAGTTTGGTTTCAGATTTCAGAAAATTCAGTTAAGAGATTTCTGAATTTTCCTAAGTCTGAAAACATACAGGGAATAGAGAATGTAGGTGCTGTTATGGAGGAGCAAATAAATTTCAAATGTAAATGTGAAGGTATGGTTTTACAGAGCACATGATCTAGTTTCAGAAACACATTTTTATCTGAATTTAGAAAATGTGTAGGTGGATGAAAACAAGGGTGAAACAGGGGTAGTTTTCTGTTTTCTGGTTTTTCCTTTTTCTTGTTTTCCAACTAGGCAGAAAAACATCCATGAAAACATTATTTCCACTGCTTCAAAAATATTTCTTTGAGCATGTTGAGCAACTCCATATCATAAACATGGATGACAACCAAAGAAATATACAAAAAGAATTTGGATTCAAGATTTAAATGGGGTTGAAAAGTGTATGTGATAGCTAGGAAAGAGTGAGGAAAAATCATGTTTTTCCCTAGGGATTTCAATTTCAAATCTTGTTTTCTTTCTTGGGTGATCAAATACCAAGTTTAACAAGTTTGAAAAGTGACAAGAACAAAAGATAACCATCCTCTCTTTATTTCTCAAAGGTGACATCAGGTTTACATCAGGAGTTTTAAAACTTAGAAAAACAACAGGATCAACTGAAAAGTTTCTGTTGGTCCCTAATTCTAGGTCTTTTTCTCCTTACAACCATGTCTCCAAAATAGGATGTGACAGTAAGTTGATCCTTTTCACTCTTTGAACATTAAGTGAAGCCATCTTTGCTTGGTTTTGAGTGAGTTGTGAGAGGCACCACAAACCCATTGATTATTTTGTTACTAACAAGTTAATCATGAGTACTTCTAGTGATGTTGATGTGCAGGCAAAGAAGAAGCCCTAGGACTTGGTGTCATGGAATTATCATGAAGCAAGAAGATTACTAATGAAATTGAGAAGACTGATGAAGACTTGAGAAAGGAGATGACTACTATTGATTTGAAGATAGAAGCTTGTGCATCACAAGAATCTGTGGATGCCATGTAAGAAACTTTAAGGGAATTATCACAACAAATGACCACTTTATCCACTCTAGTGGGACAACTCCACCAAAGGCCCCAAGCTATTGCCATAATTGAGGATGAGAGAGGGAATAACAATGGAGGCCGTGGAGGTTATGCAAGAAGAGTACCATTGGAAAATAATAGAGAGGATGATGGCTTGGGAAAACCAACATTCTCTATCCCTATTCTTTCTTGTGACTCTGAAGATGTGGAAGAGTACTTGATGCGGGAGCTCAAAATTGAGAAATTATGGAGACTTCATGAGTACCCCGAGGAGAGGAAGGTGATACTTGCATGTTCTGGCTTTGATGGCTATGCTCTCTTGTGGTGGGACGGCATTACAAGATTGAGAGAAGAACATGAAGAAGAAGATGTGAATACATGGAGAGAGATGAAGCAATTGCTAAGAGACAGATTTGTTCCCAAGAATTATATTAGAACTCTCTATGACAAGCTACAACAATTGAAGAAAGGTTCAAAATCAGTGGATGCTTATTACAAGGAGATGGAATTGATCCTTCAAAGGGCTCGGGTTAGGGAAGAGCCAAAACAAACTATGGAAATATTTTTGAGTGGATTGCAATTCAAAATAAGAAGCATTATGAGGCATGTTCAATATGCCAATATGAGTGAATTATTGCATCAATCAAGGGAGCCCGAGAAGAGGTTGAATGAGGAGCTACAAGTGAGTGCTAGTAGGAGTTTTCCTTCACAAAAATCAAATTTCTCATCACCTACACCTCCAATTGCTGCAACCCGTGGGAATTCTAGTGCCAAACCCGAGACAAATACAACAAGTTCCAAGAAAACAACACCATCTACTTTGGGTTCTAGTGGTGCTACACCTCCTCCAAGAAATATAGACATGACATGCCATACTTGTGGAGGTAAAGGTCATTTTAAGAGGGATTGCCCAAACAAGAAAATTATGCTTCTTAATGCTAGTGATGAGTATGAGACTGGAGATGATGCTGATCCTAATGAGGAGGATACATATGATGATGATGATGGTCCTATTGATGCTTTTGCTACAAATTATCCAACCATTGTTTGCACACAATCTTTGAGTATTGTTCCTAGTGATGAGAGCCAAAGATGCAATCTATTTCAAACCAAAGCAATTGTTGGTCCTCAAATGGCTTGCAAGGTAATTATTGATAGAGGGAGTTGCAGAAATTTAGCAAGCAAAGATTTATGTGCAAAGCTAAGATTGAGATATAATCCACATCCACATCCATACTATATTCAATGTCTCAATGACAAGGATGAAATAAGAGTGTGCCAAATTGTGAGAGTGGAGTTCAAAATTGGACCATACAAACATACAATTGAGTGTGATGTGGTTCCCATGTCGGTTTGCCATCTATAGCTTGGAAGGCCATGGCAATTTGATAGAAAAGTTACACACAATGGGAGAGCAAACACATACCAATTGAATTGGAATAATAAGGATATCATATTGAGGCCTATGACACCCCAACAAATAGTGAATGAATCAAGACAGAAAGTTGAAGTGAATCTTGAGAAGGAGAGTGAGAGAGAAAGTAAGAGTGAAAACACAACTTCTGGGGTGAAAACAAGCCTAGGCCGAGTGGAAAAAATAAGGGAGTGAGCCTTTTGACAATGATAGCCACCAAAGAAGACTTGAGAGAGTTTGAGGATGATCCTAGCCTAGTACCTATAGTGCTCGTGCACAAGGGGGAAATTTTAGTTTCTAATGACATGACGCCTCTTTCTATTGGTGTTTCTAATGTTTTGCAGGAATTTGATGATGTTTTTCCAGAAGAGGTACCCTCGGGTTTGCCACCATTGAGGCATATTGAGCACCAAATTGATTTGATTCCTGGATCAGCATTGCCAAACCGAGCTCCCTATAGGACAAATCCCAAAGAAACAAAAGAAATTAGAAACAAGTACAAGATCTTCTTGACAAAGGTTATATTCGAATAAGCCTATCTCCTTGTGTTGTTCCTGTTATTTTAGTCCCTAAAAAAGATGGTGTAGATTGTAGAGCAATTAACAATATCACTATTCGTTATCCTCATCCTATACCACGTTTGGAAGACATGTTAGATGAATTAAGTGGTAGTGTTGTTTTCTCTAAAATTTATTTGCGTATTGGTTATCATCAAATTAGGATGAAAGAGGGGGATGAATGGAAAACAACCTTTAAAACAAAATTTGGTTTATATGAGTGGTTAGTAATGCCTTTTGGATTAACTAATGCACCTAGTACTTTCATGAGATTAATGAACCATGTTTTGAGAGATTTTATTGGCAAGTTTGTGGTTGTTTATTTTGATGATATTCTCATATATAGCCACAATGAACATGAACAAATTGATCATATTAGACAAGTCTTGCATGTGCTAAGAGAAAAAAAATTGTATGGAAATTTAGAGAAGTGCACTTTTTTGCAAAGATAAGGTCATATTTCTTGGATATGTTGTCTCTAAACATGCGATAGAAGTGGATGAATCTAAAATTGAAGCAATTAAAAATTGGCCAATTCCCATGAATGTGAGTCAAGTAAGAAGTTTTAATGGACTAGCTGGATTTTATACAAGATTTGTGAAAGATTCTAGTACTATTTCTGCCCCTTTGAATGATTTGACTAAGAAAGGTGTGAATTTCGAGTGGGGGGTTTCTCAAGATATTGCTTTTGATACTTTGACAAATAAGTTGATTTCGGCCCCATTATTGATGCTACCTAATTTTAATAAACAATTTGAAATTGAATGTGATGCTAGTGGCATAGGTATTGGAAGAGTGTTAATACAAGATAAGAAACGAATTGCTTATTTTTCTGAAAAAATACATGGAGCACAATTGAATTATTCTGTCTATGATAAAGAATTGTATGCACTTGTTAGAGTTCTTGAGGTTTGGAAACATTATTTGTGTCCAAAGTAATTTATTATACATTCTGATCATGAGGCATTGAAATTTTTAAAGAACCAATCCAATCTTAATAAAAGACATGCTAAATGGGTAGAATTTATTGAATCTTTCCCATATATTATTAAACATAAGAAAGGATTGATAATGTGGTAGTTGATGCTTCATCTAGAAAAAATACGCTACTCAGTAAATTGGATGTGCAAGTTTCGGGTTTAGAAGAATTAAAGCCATTATATATTCAAGATAAAGAATTTTCTACACCCTATACTAAATGTTCTAATGTGAAGGCTTGGGATAAATATCATATACATGATGGATTTTTGTTTAGAGCTCACAAACTATATATTCCCGAGTGTTCTTTGCGTTTGATGTTATTGCAGGAATCTCATAGTGGTGGATTGATGGGTCACTTTGAACGTGAGAAAACATTGCGTATGTTGGCTGAAAACTTCTTTTGGGCACATATGAGGAGAGACGTGTATAGATTTGTGCAAAGGTGCATTACATGCAATAAATCCAAGTCCAAATTGAA
Source organism: Alopecurus myosuroides (assembly GCA_028641055.1). NCBI lineage: Eukaryota > Viridiplantae > Streptophyta > Magnoliopsida > Poales > Poaceae > Alopecurus > Alopecurus myosuroides. The sequence continues at coordinate 109,218,968 of CM054063.1, read as the reverse complement.
TCCCCAGGGATTGTATACTCCATTGCCTACACCAACTACACCATGGGAAGATATAAGTATGGATTTGTGTTAGACTTGCCAAGGACAAAGAGGGGACATGACTTTATTTTCGTGGTATTGGACAGATTCTCAAAGATGTCACACTTCATTGCTTGCCACAAAAGTGATGATGCTTCCCACATTGCTACACTCTTTTTCAAGGATATAGTGAGACTACATGGAGTACCAAGGACAATTGTTTCGGATAGAGATGTGAAATTCATGAGTTACTTTTGGAAAACACTATGGGGGAAGCTTTGAACAAAATTGCTATTTTCTACAACATGTCATCCCCAAATAGATGGACAAACCGAGGTGGTGAATAGAACTTTGTCCACATTATTGAGAGCTATGATCAAGAAGATTTTGAAGGAGTGGGAGGATTGTTTGCCACATGTGGAGTTTGCTTATAAGAGAGCTGTGCATTCAACTACTCAATTATGTCCTTTTGAGTTGGTTTATGGTTTCAAGCCTACTACACCACTTGATTTATTACCACTACCTATTCAAGAGAGAACAAATATGGAGGCATAAAAAAGAGCTGATTTTGTCAAGAAGATACATGAGAAAACAATGGATGCCATAGAGAAGAAAGGGAAGTATGTTGCTCAAAGGATGAATAAGAAGAGAAAGGAAATTATTTTTCAAGAGGGAGATTCGGTATGGGTACAGTTTCGGAAGGATAGGTTCCCTAAGCTAAGGAAGTCAAAATTATTGCCTCGAGGTGCTGGTCCTTACAAAGTGATTGCAAAAATAAATGATAATGCTTACAAGATAGATCTTCCAATTGATGAGTTTGGAGTGAGTAATTTCTTCAATGTTGCTGATTTGACACCATATCATGGAGAGAACCTTGATGTTGACATCAAGAATTTTCAAGAGGGGGAGGATGATGAGGACATCCCTAGTACATTGCCGCTTAAACAAGAAGAATTGAGACTTGGACCAATGACAATATCAAGGACCAAGTTATTAGAACAACAGGTGAATTCACTCCTTATTGATTATGCTATGTGTGATTATGAGAATTTTATACTACCTAAGTCTATGCATTTATGTATGATTAGGTTTATTGATAACACAAACATGATGGAGGAGAACAAGCAAGAGGAGCTGGAAAACAAGTTTACAAGTGGTGAAAACAAACAAGCCATGGTGAAAACAAGACTAGAAGATGGCGAAAACAATATTTCCATGGTGAAAACAAGTGTACAAGATGGTGAAAAAAAGAATAACAATTTTTATTTCAATGAAAACAACTGTTATTTCATGATGACAAGGGGAGGGCGCCTCCAAGAAGTCAAATGCGCCAATTAGAAATCTTATTCTAAATAGGTATGGTTTGTATACCATAATTGGCCGAATCCCTTAATGGTGGATCGGTTTGTATCTCTCTTATAGTCCTAGTAGGAGTCCTAGTCCAAGAAGGATAGGTGCTTGCGCAAGGATTCCCTTGTGGCCGCACCCCTCCCTCTTATATACTCCCCTCCTGTGAGTTGTGGAGTTTAGATCCAGTTTAATCCAAATACAAAAACCCTAACCTCTAGTTTGTATTGCTGCTAAGCATACTACTTGAACTTTACCCTTGCAAAGTTGCGTGATATATTGTTATTCCATCTGGGAATAGGGGGATACAGGACCACTTGTGATATTTGATTACTTGTGCAAGAGTGTGTAGTTGAGAATATCCTAAGAGCTTGATTGTTGTTGCATTGGCAACAGGGGTCAGCTGGGTGAGAGGTCTCAGTGTAGCACTAGCTATCCAATTATCAGAAAATCCACAAAAAGAGAGAGAAGATCATTGAGAATATTGGGCCACCCCATATCACGTTATCAGTGATGATTCCATGTGGATACCCATATCTCAGAATGATATCTTTCGGAAAGCTCACAGCTATGTTCCCATCACACTTCCGGATAGGTTTTACTTCAATCCACTTGGTGAATTTATCCACCATGACTAAGATGTGAGTCATGTTGCCTCTAGCCGGCTTGAAGGGGCCTACCATATCCAAGCACCAAACAGCAAACGACCAAGTAATGGGGATTGTCTTCAACTCGGAAGCTGGCATGTGAATCTTGCTCGCATATCTCTGTCACCCATTGCACTTTCTCACCAAATCTTCTGCTTGTTGCAAGGAAGTGAGCCAAAAGAAACCATGCCAGAATGCTTTCTTGACCAGGGCCCGAGATGAGGCATGGTGCCCACATTCTCCTTGGTGTATTTCTCTAAGAATCTCTTCTCCTTCTTCTGGCTCAACACATCGTTGGAGCACTCCAGTAGGGCTTCTCTTGTGCAACTCCTTGTTGATGATGGTGTAGCCCTTGGATCTCCTCTGTATCTGCCTGGCTGTGACCTCGTCACTCGGCAAAGTTCCTTCCATTAGAAAGGATAATATAGGAAAAGCCCACATGGGTGTCTCCCGGATAGGAAACACTGGTTCGTCCACTTCCATTGGATCAGCTGCCATGACTTAATCTGAGTTGGAGACAAGTCCCTGAGTACTGAGAAATGATACCCTCGATGAATGCGACAGTCCCCGGGTTTGCAGAGGCAGTCCCTGCGTTTTCTTTTGAGGCCTCCCAATAAATCTCCATGGGAACAACTTCCAAGTCCAGCAGCCCTTTGGAGCCATCAAAATGCATCCTCCAGAAGTTTGTTTCCAGCAAGGGAGGTTCATACTGCATCTCGGCCCAATCCACCAAGAAATCCGCCAGAGTTTGTGACTTGATTGCTTCTTTCACGTACAGCGGAGTGTACGCAGCTAGCTCAGTCGCCCATTTGTTAACTCGGCCACTTGCATCCTTGTTGCCCATGATCTCTGAGATAGGAGTAGTGCTCACCACTGTGATTGGATGCTCCTGGAAATAGTGCTTGAGCTTCTTGGCACACAGGTACACACCGTATGTCATCTTCTGGTAGTATGGGTACTTCTGCTTGGAGCTGGATAGCACTTCGTTGAGAGAATATACCGGCCTCTACATGGTTTTTCCTTCCTCTTCATGCTCCACTACCACCACCACGCTGACTACCCGGTTGGTAGCCACAATGTAGAGCAGCATTGGCTCCCTGGGCAAAGGGCTTTCCAGGATGGGAGCGCTACCCAACATGGTCTTGAGCTCCTTGAAAGCCACATCAGCTTGCGGGGTCCAGATGAACTTGTCACTTTTCTTCATGAGCTGATAGAGAGGCAAGGCCTTCTCGCCCATTCTTCCCAGGAAGCGGCTAAGAGAAGCCAGGCATCCAGTAAACTTCTGCACATCCTTCAGTGATCTCGGCAAAGACATGCTCTCTATAGCTTTTATCCTTGATGGATTGGCCTCAATGCCCCGACTAGATACCAACAAGCCGAGTATCTTGCCAGCCGGGACGCCAAATGTGCACTTGGTTGGATTCAGTTTCATCCGGTATTGGCGCAAGCTGGCAAATGTTTCCTCAATATCGCTCAACAGAGTGTGTTTTTCTTTTGTTTTGATGACAATGTCATCTACAAACACCTGCACATTTTTGCCTATCTGGTCGTGCAAACATTTCTGCATTCCGTAAGCCAAAACACATGACACGATAGCAATAAGACCCGTACGGGGTAATGAAAGTAGTCTTTATTTGATCAGCCGGGTTCAGAAATATCTGGTGAAAACCAGGGTAGGCATCAATGGAAGACAAAAGTTCACACCCGACAGTGGAATCGATCACCTGATCTATGCGGGGTAGCGGAAACGGGTCCTTGGGGCAGGTCTTGTTCAACTCGGTGTAGTCTACGCACATGCGCCACACCACAGCGACCATGGGGTCATCCTTCTTCTTCTCCACCATGACCGGATTAGCCAGCCAATCCGGATGCAGCACCTCCATGATAAATCCACTTGCCAGCAGCCTTGTGATCTCGTCACCAATGTCTTTCCTCCTCTCAGTCGTGAAGCGGCGCATATATTTCTTTACCGGCTTGGCATCCGAGCGCACATGCAACGAGTGCTCAACAAACTCCCTCCGGATACCCGGCAGGTCCTGATTGGACCACGCAAAGACATCCTGATTCTCACGGAGGAAGTGGATGAGCTTGCTTTCCTATTTCTCCTCCAACCTGGCACCAATGATGGCCACACGCTTCGGGAACTCCGGTTCAATCTGCACTTTCTTTGTCTCTTGGGAGGCCTGGAAGGTAGCTCCGTACTGAGAACTCGGCATGCCAGGCATACCGACTTGAGCTTGTTGGGCCAGGGCCACCACCAAATGAATTTTCTTCTTCTCGGCAGCAATGACCATGGACTCGGCAATCCAAGATCCAGCAGATGCACACTCCAGGGAGCGCTTGTAGTCACCTTATATGGTGATGATGTCATTGGGGCCAGGGATCTTCATCTTCAGATAAGCCGCATGAGTTGAGGCCATGAACTTGGTCACAGCAGGCCTGCCGAGTAGAGCGTGATAGGGGCTCTGAAGATCAACCACCTCAAATTGCAGGCACTCGGTCTGGCAGTTCTCCATGGTGCCAAAAAGCACATCCATCCAGATCCGACCACTGGGAGCACAAGACACCCCCGAAGAAACTGGGGGAATATTGCCAAGAGGTGGGCCCTACCATTCTCTTGGTTGTTCCTTGGGCCTATCCTAACACAACCAAGTAGTTAGTTCCACTTTGCTACCCCCTTCTGGCTCTCGTAGACGGGGCAGAACAGCAGTTCTGTCTTTTTCCCTATCAGGGCTATTGTTTCTCCGGAGGGGGCTCCGGATCGTCTAAATGCCACCAAATCCCATGGTTTGCCATACCATGTGTGTTAGAGTGTTTCATGGGTCTGGGATGCCCAAGAGTCCCTCGCTCTCTTTGTTAGGGCTTCACCGGCGACAGATTCTCTCTAGCGGGTTCGAGGACTACTTAGAGCCAAAAAACTCTCGGATTTGACGGAACTAGGGGAATCTTGCCAAGAGGTGGACCTTAACATTTTCTTTGGTGTTCCTTGGGCCTCACCTAACACAAACAAACAATTGGTTCCACTTTGCTACCCCCTTCCGGCTCACGTAGAGGGTCATAACGACAGTTCCTTCTTTTTCCCCAACGGGGCTATGGTTTCTCCAGAGAGGTGGCTCCGGATCGTCTGATTGCCACCAAATCCCATTGTATGCCATACCATGTGTGTTAGAGTGTGGCATGGGTCTTGGATGACCAAGATTCCCTCTCTCTCTGTGTTAGGGATTCACCGGCGTCAGATTCTCTCTACGGGTTGCAGGACTACTTAATTAGAGCCCGAAACTCCCGGATCTGACGGGACTGGGGGAATCTTTCGAAGAGGTGGGCAATACCATTGTCTTGGGGGTTCCTTGGTCCTAACCTAACACAACCAAGAATTTGGTTCCACTTTGCTACCCCGTTTTGGCTCATGTGGAGGGGCCAGAACGATAGTTCCGTCTTTTTCCCCATCAGGGCTATATATGGTTTCTCCGGAGATGGGGATCCAGATCATATGAATGCCACCAAATCCCATTACAGGCCATACCATGTGTGCTAGAGTATGGCATGGGTCTTGGATTCCCAAGATCCCCTCGCTCTCTATGTTAGGGTTTCACCGGTGTCGGATTCTCTCTCGTAGGTTCCAGGACTAATTAATGAGAGCAGGAAACTTCCGGGTCTGACGGAACTGGGGGAATCTTGCCAAGAGGTGGGCCCTAACATTATCTTGGGTGTTCCTTGGGCCTAACTTAACACAAAAAAGCAGTTAGTTCCACTTTGCTACCCCCTTCTGGCTCTCGTAGATGGGGCAGAACGGTAGTTTTGGCTTTTTCCCCATCGGGGCTATGGTTTCTCCGGAGGGGGCTTCGGATCGTTTGAATGCCACAAAATCCCATGGTATTACATATCATATGTGTTAGAGTGTGTCATGGGTCTGGGATGCCCAAGAGTCCCTCGCTCTCTGTGTTAGGGCTTCACCAGCGTCTGATTCTCTCTAGCGGGATCGAGGACTACTTAGAGCCCGAAACTCCCGGATTTGACGGAACTAGGGGAATCTTGCCAATAGGTGGACCCTAAAAATTTCTTTGGTGTTCCTTGGACCTAATCTAACACAACCAAACAATTGGTTCCACTTTGCTACCCCCTTCCGGCTCACATAGAGGGGCCTGAACAGCAGTTCCGCGTTTCCCCCAGCGGGGCTATGGTTTCTCCGGAGGGGGGCTCCGGATCGCATGAATGCCACCAAATCCTATGGTAGTACATACCATGTGTGTTAGAGTGTGTCATGGACTTGGATAACCGAGATTACCTTGCTCTCTGTGTTAGGGCTTCACCAGCGTCGGATTCTCTCTGGCGTGTTCCCTGACTACTTAGAGCCCGAAACTCCCGGATCTGACGGAGCTGGGGGAATCTTGCCAAGAGGTGTCCCCTACAAATGTATTGGGTGTTCCTTGGTCCTAACATAACACAACCAAGAAATTTTTTCCACTTTGCTACCCCCTTCCGTCTCACGTAGAGGGTCAGAACGGCAGTTCCTTCTTTTTTCCCAACAGGGCTATGGTTTCTCCAGAGAGAGGGCTCTGGATCGTTTGATTGCCACCAAATACCATTGCATGACATACCATGTGTGTAATAGTGTGTCATGGGCCTTGGATGACCAAGATTCCCTTGCTCTCTGTGTTAGGGCTTCACCGGTGTCAGATTCTCTCTACGGGTTCAAGGACTACTTAATTAGAGCCCAAAACTCCCGAATCTGATGGGACTGGGGGAATCTTTCGAAGAGGTGGGCACTACCATTGTCTTGGGTGTTCCTTGGTTCTAACCTAACACAACCAAGAAGTTGGTTCCACTTTGCAACCCTGTTTCGGCTCATGTGGAGGGGCCAGAACGGTAGTTCCGTCTTTTTCCCCATTAGGACTATATATGGTTTCTCCGGAGATGGGGCTCCAGATCGTATGAATGACACCAAATCCCACTACACTCCATAACATGTGTTCTAGAGTGTGGCATGGGTCTTGGATGCCCAAGATTCCCTCGCTCTCTGTGTTAGGGGTTCACCAGTGTCGGATTCTCTCTCGTGGGTTCTAGGAATAATTAATAAGAGCCCGAAACTCCCGGGTCTGACGGAACTGGGGGAATCATGACAAGAGGTGGGCCCTACCATTCTCTTGGGTGTTAGTTGAGACTAACATAACACAACCAAGAAGTTAGTTCCACTTTGCTACCCCCTTCCGACACTCGTAGATGGGGCAGAACGGCAGTCCCGTCTTTTTCCACATCGGGGCTATGGTTTCTCCGGAGGGGGATCCGGATCGTCTGAATGCCACAAAATCCCATGGTATGCCATACCATGTGTGTTAGAGTGTGTCATCGGTCTGGGATTCCCAAGACCCCCCGCTCTCTGTGTTAGGGCTTCACCGGTGTCGGATTCTCTCTAGCGGGTTCGAGGACTACTTAGAGTCCGAAACTCCCGGATTTGACCAAACTAGGGGAATATGGCCAAGAGGTGGGCCCTAACATTTTATTTGGTGTTCCTTGGGCCTAAACTAACACAATCAAACGATTGGTTCCACTTTGCTACCCCCTTCCGGCTCACGTAGAGGGGCCAGTACGGCAGTTCCGCCTTTTCCCCAGCGGGGCTATGTTTCTCCGGAGGGAGGCTCTGGATCGTATGAATGCCACAAAATCCCATGGTATCATATACCATGTGTGTTAGAGTGTGTCATGGTCTTTGATACCCGATATTAACTCACTCTCTGTGTTAGGGCTTCACCGGCGTCAGATTCTCTCTAGCGTGTTACATGACTAATTAGAGCCCGAAACTCCCAGATCTGACGGAGCTTGGGAAATCTTGCCAAGCGGTAGCCCCTAACAATTTATTGGGTGTTCATTGGGCCTAACCTAACACAACCAAACAATTGGTTCGACTTTGCTACCCCCTTCCGGCTCACGTAGAGGGTCATAATGGCAGTTCCTTCTTTTCCCCAACAGGGCTATGGTTTCTCTAGAGAGGGGGCTCCGGATCGTCTGATTGCCACCAAATACCATTTTATGCCATACCATGTGTGTTAGAGTGTGGCATGGGTCTTGTATGACCAAGATTTCCTTGCTCTCTATGTTAGGGCTTCACCGGCGTCAGATTCTCTTTACGGGTTCCAGGACTACTTAATTAGAGCCCGAAACTCCCGGATCTGACGGGACCGGGGGAATCTTTCGAAGAGGTGGGCACTACCATTGTCTTGGGTGTTCCTTGGTCCTAACCTAACACAACCAAGCAGTTGGTTCCACTACCCCGTTTCGGCTCATGTGGAGGGGCCAGAACGGTAGTTCCGTATTTTTCCCCATCAGGGCTATATATGGTTTCTCCGGAGATGGGGCTCCAGATCGTCTGAATGCCACCAAATCCCATTGCAGGCCATAACATGTGTGTTAGAGTGTGGCATGGGTCTTGGAGGCCCAAGATTCCCTCGCTCTCTGTGTTTAGGCTTCGCCTGTGTCGGATTCTCTCTGGCGGGTTCCAAGACTACATATAGCCCGAAACTCCCGAATCTAACGGAACGGGGGAATTTGGACAAGAGGTGGGCCCTACCATTTTCTTGGATGTTCCTTGGGCCTAACCTAACACAACTAATCAATTGGTTCCACTTTGCTACCCCCTTCCGGCTCACGTACAGGGGCCAGAACGACAGTTCTGCCTTTTTCCCCAACGGGGCTAGGTTTTCTCCGGAGAGGGGCTCCGGAGCGTTTGAATGCCACCATAACACATGGTGGAATAATATTCCCTCACTCTCTATGTTAGGGCTTCACCGTCGTCGGATTCTCTCTGGCGGGTTGCAGGACTACTTAGAGCCCGACTTGTTTCTCTATGTGTTTACATGCCCTATTGGCCCGAAACTCCCGGAACGGAGAAACGGGAGGGAATCTTGTGAAGAGTTGGGTCATACCATTGTCTTGGGACTTTCTAGTGTCTACCCTAACACATCCAATCAAGTAGATAATAATTTATAAAAAGGCACGATATCACTAAATAATCAACACAATTCATATAAGCTTGGTTTTCAAAAAATTGAATCTGCATTTTGTCTTTCAAAAAATTCGGGAATATTGTTTTTATTCTGTCAGATCAAAAAGATGGAGTATTTTGTGGTTAAGTTATTATTATTCTGTATTAGTTGTTTTTCTTTCCATTTCAAATTATTTTTATTCTCTTTTGTGAAATGTTTTCGGCAACTGGCGCCAGGCCGACCCTTTATTGCGCGGGAGACGCAGCGTCAACCCCTTCAAGAAGGCGTGCCCTTTAATTGCGCTCACCTCCCCCTCTCTCTCTCTCTTCTAGTCATATCACTCGCTCTATCTCTCTCACCGCCTTCTTGAGCTTCCCCTCTCTCCGTCGGCGGGTTATCTTCTGCCGGGACATCGACAGCACCGCGGCGACCATCCTCTGCGGGGCACGAAGGCCAGGCCTCCTCTTCCTCCCTTGGCAGGCAGGATCTTCATCGGCTTTTTTCAGATCACCACGTACGTCGTCCCGTCCTCTTTGAGGGCTTTGGCAATGGCGGTAAGATGATATCTAACCCTCTTATCCCTTGTATGTATCGTAGATCTGTAGATTGAGCTTGATTTTTCTACGCAGCACGACATGCACGGTAGATCTACATGTTTTTGCCGTTCATTCTGCGTCTCTGCTTCGTTTTTTCTCCCGTAGATGTGGTTTTGTTCTATGGATTAAGTTTGGGATATCCGGCACGCTTAGGTCATCTATCTCCACCATGATTTCGATTGGTTATGGTTTAATTCCATACCTAATTTGGGTGCTTCAGTTAGATTAGGCTTAGATTTAGGTTTTTTTTGGTTCACGGTTTAGATTAGGTATTTTTGCAAGGTTATTTAAATTTTGGCCAATTAGTAACACTTTGGCTAATGATTTACCGAGGCCAGGTGCTAGAAGTGACTATACTTGTACTTAGACATTCTGAGGTCGGATTCATTTTCTCTGTGCATTTTCCATTGTTCCACCTGTTTTTCTTTTGTGTATCCTAATTTATCAACATGATGAATGTCCTCCTAGTTATATGCCGATGATTAAACTAGGCCATGGTAAAGGCAAAGAGAGTGTCTATAATACCTTGTAGTCTATACAATTTGAGTATTTGTATTCGTATATGCTATTATAGGCACTCGGTTGGCCTTGGTTTGCATGGCAATGATATACGAGGCTCGTATTACATTTGTTTCTATTGTTCCACTTTTATTTTTCTTGAATTTCCTCCTTGTTATATGCCGATGATTACTGATGAGGACATCCCTAGATCTTCACCTATTATTACACATGATAAGGTGGCTGTCCAAGATAATGAAGTGAGGCTTGGTCCTATGACAAGATAAAGGACCAAACTATTAGAACAACAGGTGAATTCACACCTACTTGAGTATAATGTTTATAATTGTGATAACTTTATACTACCTAAATCTATGCATCTATGTATGATCAGGTTTATTGATAACACAAACATGCTTGGAGGAGAACATCAAGAGGAGATGGAAACAATGATGAGAAGCTGGAAAACAAGATCACCATGGTGAAAACAAACATACAAGGAGGTGAAAACAAGCATACCATGGTGAAAACAAGCATAGAAGATGGTGAAAACAAGAGCACAAGTGTGGAAAACAACTACTAGCTTGTTATTCCACACTAGGAGATGGTAAAAACAAGAAGAGGGCGGCCAAAATGGATTTGAATGCGCCACATATAGTCATATTTGTGTTATACATGGTTTGTATACCATTATGGACGCACCGCTTAATGGTGGGTCGGTTTGTATCTAGTTTGAGTCGGTTTGGTTGAGTCCAACTGAACCATAGAGTCCAACATTGAGTCCTATTCAGGTTAGGGGTGGGGGTTTGCGCAAGGAGGCTTGTGGCCGCACCATACCCCCCTTAAAAAGCTAGGATCCGAGTCATACCTCCTTAGACTACGATAAAAAAACCTAGACCTCTAGATTGAAACAGCTTGTAAGAATTCATCTGGAAGTTCACCTGCAAACTTTTCGTGTTACCTTATGTTCTACTGGGAATTAGACGGTATAGGACCACTTGTAGTCGGTGGATTACCTGTGCAAGAGTGTGGAGTTGAGAACATCCATATGGTTGCAAACTGTTGCATTGGCATCAGGGATCAGACATGAGAGTTTTGTAGTGTATATAATTTGAGTATTTGTATTCGTACATGCTATTATACGCACTCTTTTATCCCTTGGTTTGCATGGCAATGATATATGAGGCTCGTATTACATTGTTTCCATTGTTCCAGTTTACTTTGCCTTGAATGTCCTCCTTGTTCTATGTTGATGATTAAACTTGTCCATGGTAAAGGGGAAGAGAGTGTCTATAATACCTTGTAGTGTATACAATTTGAGTATTTGTATTCGTACATGCTATTGTACGCACTCTTTTATCCCTTGGTTTGCATGGCAATGATATATGAGGCTTGTATTACATTTGTTTCCATTGTTCCTGATAAGGGGTAGCCCAATCTTCTCAGTGAACTCACAGATAACTTCTGATTGATAACTAGTGCGCCACTAAGAACTCTCCCGGCTGATCCCTGATGCCAATGCAAAAGATAGCAACCCCAAGGATATTCTCAACTCCACACTCTTGCACAAGTAATCCACCGACTACAAGTGGTCCTGTACCTTCTTATTCCCAGTGGAACAGCAGGTAACACGTAAAGTTTGCAGATGAACTTCCAGATGAAGGCTTACAAGCTGTTTCAATCTAGAGGTCTAGGGTTTAATGTTTAACGTAGTCGAGGAGCCTTGGCTCGGATCCTATCTATTTAAGAGAGGGGGTGCGGCCACAAGGGGGTTCCCTTGCGCAAGCACCAAACCTAATAGGACTAGGACTCATGGTTTGGGTGGACACAAACCCAAACCGACTCACAATGGATACAAACCGACCCACCATTAAGGGGTGCGGCCAATAATGGTATACAAACCATGCCTAACATTTTTAGGACTTCTAATAGGCGCATTTGACCTTGTGGAGGCACCATCCCCTTGTATGCTATAAAATAACAATTGTTTTCAATGAATAACAATTGTTATTTTATGTTATTCCTTGTTTTCACCATGCTAGCACTTGTTCTTCATCTCCTCCTCAAGTCTATCATCATCCATGTGCATCTCCTCTTCATGATCTCCTCCTTTCATGCTTGTGTTATCAACAAACCTGAGAATACATAAGTGCATGGATTAAGGTAGTATAAAGTTCTCACAATTATAAACATTATACTCAAGTAGGAGTGACTTCACCTGTTGTTGTAATAGCTTGGTCCTTGATCTTGTCATGGGACCAATCCTCACTTCATTAGCTTGTATTGGATCATCCTCATGTGTAAAAATAGGTGAAGAGCTAGGGATGTCCTCATCAGTTCCACTTTCCTTTGCCTTGAATGTCCTCCTTGTTATATGCCGATGGTTAAACTTGGCCATGGTAAAGGGACAGAGAGTGTCTATGATACCTCGTAGTCCATACAATTTGAGTATCTGTATTCATACATGCTAATATAACCACTTTTTTCCCTTGGTTTGCATGGAAATAATATATGAGGCTCGTATTACATTTGTTTCCATTGTTCCACTTTTCTTTGCCTTGAATGTCCTCGTTATATGCCGATGATTTAAACTAGGCCATGGTAAAGGCAATGAGAGTGTCTATAATACCTTGTAGTGTATACAATTTGAGTATTTGTATTCGTATATGCTATTATAGGCACTCGCTTGGCCTTGGTTTGTATGGCAATGATATATGAGGCTCGTATTACATTTCTTTCTATTGTTCCACTTTTTTTTTGCCTTGAATGTCCTCCTTGTTATACGCCGATGATTAAACTTGGCCATGGTAAAGGGAAAGAGAGTGTCTATAATACCTTGTAGTGTATACAATTTGAGTATTTGTATTCGTGCATGCTATTGTACACACTCTTTTATCCCTTGGTTTGCATGGAAATGATATATGAGGCTCGTATTACATTTGTTTCCATTGTTCCACTTTACTTTTCCTTGAATGTCCTCCTTGTTATATGTTGATGATTAAACTTGGCCATGGTAAAGGGACAAAGAGTGTCTATAATACCTTGTAGTGTATACAATTTGAGTATCTGTATTCGTACATGCTATTATAACCACTTCTTTTTCCCTTGGTTTGCATGGCAATGATATATGAGGCTCGTATTACATTTGTTTCCATTGTTCCACTTTTCTTTGCCTTGAATGTGCTCGTTATATGCCGATGATTTAAACTAGGCCATGGTAAAGGCAAAGAGAGTTTCTATAATACCTTGTAGTGTATACAATTTGGGTATTTGTATTCGTACGTGCTATTATAAGCACTCTTTTTCCCTTGGTTTGCATGCCATGATAAATGCTAGGAGATCAGATACAATACGTGGCAGTGATACAAGGCCACGTCTTGTATTACGTCCTGGTATTGTGTTCGTCCTTCTAGCAAGTGTTGGCAATGTGTTTATGAGGCTTGTTTTACACTTTTTTTTGTGCATTGTTCCATATGTGTTTATTCTGACTGCATGTTACAATGAATTCTAGGGATGCCCTTTAGTGGATGAGCACCTATGTGTTTATGAGGCTTGTTATCACTATGCACAATTTATGAGCAGATTTGGTCAATGATGATGCCTCACTGTCTCCACCACATGGCCAGCAAAAGATGCCACCAGACACAAATTGATGTGCCATGTCTTTGCTTTTGTTGGCCCACCTGGTGTAGCAAAGTTGTGTATGATTGTTGTGTCTATATGTTCCCTAAGGCCAATGAGTACAGAGTTGTGACTATAGATGTTGTTTTGAATGTGCATGATCCCCTTTAAGTCGATGATTAAAATGTGTCCCCATATCATTGCAATGAGGGTTCCATACTATCTTGTGCAATGTACAAGCACATTTATTGTGCATTTCTCTTGGTAGTGTAGAATTACTTCTTGGATAAACATGGTTGTGCTTTTATTATGAGGCATTACCATTTGTTCGTAGTTCGGCCCCAGTTTTACATAAATGTATTGATGAAAGAATTGTTCCTTTTTAGAACCAATCTGCTTATATGCACATTTTGTAATTTCTGCTTCTTTTTTGCTTGATTAACAGGGTATTCCATGCCCTGTATACAAGAATAATTGCCCAAATGCTGATCCTTCTGCATCCAAGTTCGGTGTTGTTGTACAAGAGTGTCACCTAAAGTCAGTGGTAAGAAAACAATTCTTCTTCCTACACTTGTATTATGTCTTGTGTTTTTATTACAATATCTAATTTCCACGTTTCTTTTTATTTCTGATGCACAGGTTGTACCATGAACTGCTCGGTTAGCATTCAATAAGTTAGTAGGCGAGCGTGTGTTGTTTAGTTCCCATGGCAGGAAGTACACCTTGCGTGTGTAAAAAGAACAGACCAAGACCCGTTTGCACGGGACACAATGGGATTGGTTCATCGAGGAAAAGAACATCTCCGTGGGGGACATACTAGTGTTTTCCATGATACCAAGGCCCACTATCTATGTTGCTATTATTGGTGATGCCCAAGATGACTCACTTTGCATTTCAAGCGAAGATGACTCAGTTTCAAGCAAAGATGACTCAGTCTGCAGCGTATATAGAAGTTCTGATGATGAGATGCATGATGAGAATTCTAGCAATTCTGGTGATGAGGTCCATGATGAGGATTCTGACAATTCTGCTGATGAGAGGCATGATGATGCCAACATCGTATATGACCAAACAGCCAATCTCGATAATCACGAGAAGAACCGCCTGGCCCGGCTTATACCCCTTGGACCCTATGTTGGGCTTCCTTTTGTGAATCGTTTCACCGTCACAGACTCGCAGCACTATATTATGGTATGTATCTATAAGACGCCCTCCTCTTTTTGCAAGTAAATTCTCAAGAACCATGAGAAGGTCTGCTAATATGGTATGTTATCTTTCATGCTTAGAAACTACCGAAGTTGATAGGGGAACATGCTGGCCTGGGAATCATGGCAGGGTTGCCCTATGACTTAGAGCAGAAGAGCATGTCACCATCATTTCTTACAACAAGAAAACCGACAGCCGCATTATCCTCGACAAGCTGGTGTGGATGGTTTTCGTCCAAGGCAATAATTTTCATAATCGGCAACCTATTTTTATCATTGTGAGGGAGACCGATGACCCTAGGTTGGAGGCGGTCATTGAGATGGGGGTGATATAGAACCGGAGCAAACGATATGCATTGTTGGTGAAGAGACTAGGCTGCTGCTGAGCTAGGCCAATGAACTTCTTATTTTGTCTGGCTGGAGTGTAATTTCGTTTGTTTCGTGGACTTGTTAAGGTTTAGTCTGTTTCGTGAACTTCTAAGGTATATTATCGCTGGTAGATCCCTCGTACTAAAATGCGAGTAAAGATCAAATCGCTAATAGCTGCTAAAACCTCTAGTTTATATCAAATCCCTCGTGCTGGTAGATCGTGCAACTCATCACTGATGAACTCAACAAAAGCCTGGCAAGCTAACGATCACTGAACTTCTCGACCTCGTCGCTATCGCATAAATACTTCCGAGCACGGACCAGGCAACCTACCCTCTACGCCGCCGACACAGCCCTCCGACCTCCCCCCTCACTCTCGGCGCTGATTACTACACGCCGCCACAGCCCCCCGACCACCCCCTTCACTCTCGTCGCTGATCCACCCGATGGCGCCGCGCGTGAGAAGAAGAACCGGCTTCCGAGGTATGCAGCTCCGGCCGTCCGGGCGCTGGTCCGCGGAGATCACACACAACGCGTGCGGCTTCCGAGGTATGCAGCTTCGACACGCCCGAGCTCTCCGCCCACGCGTTCGACGTGGCGGTGTGGCGGTTCGGCCGCCCGCGCGTCGAGCTCAACATCCAGGACGTCGAGAGCAGGGAAGTTGCCGAGTTCCTCGCCCCGGAGCTGCGGATTGTGACCCGCAAGGAGGAGCAGGAGAACCACCGCGTGTTGGTGCAGCTGCGCATCCGCCAGAACGACGAGCCCAGGATGGAGAGGTTCCGGAGTGATCACCCAGATCTGGTACAGGCGCAGTTGCGGCTCGACGCTGAGAGGGACGCGAAGATGCGAGCTCGTACATCCCGGGGGATGCTGCCCCCTCCACCATCGTCGTCTCATCGTCGTACGAGGAGATGGACGAAGTATTCTGGGAGAGCCTTATGTAGGACTTCGATGACGACGAACTTGACGACACATTCTGGGATGATGTGTAGTGTTTTAGAGTGTGGAATATGTTGAAACGTGTCAAAATAATCAAAATTTCGACGTTTTATGTGTTCGTTGAAATTTCAACATTTCTTCCTTCTTATTTTGGGCTGCAACTGTAGTAGGATAATTATGGGCTACAGAGTGCTATAAGGCCCAATAAAAAGGGCTGACAAGAGAGGGCCCAAGAAAGTGCCATCATGGCCCTAGTCTGGAAACAACTGCTCTTCCACTCACCGCAGTAACCCTGGCATGCAGCACGCCACGCGTTCGTCATATTGTGAATGTGAAACGTGTCGCTTTAGTTCCGGCGGCAAGTTATTGTCCCGTTGTGCATGCGGTTCCTCCGTTCCACTCCCCCTCCTAGTGTATAAATAGATGCACTCTTGAGTTCATCCTCTATCTGCCTCACCGCCTCCCCTCAAGCGAAAACCCTTTGACGTAGTAGCTTCTCGAGCGTTCCTCCAGGCGGCCATGGCTCCACCGGCGAAGCGGTCTGCTGCCCTCACGTACTTCTGATTCGTTTCTGGATTCCTCGTGATTTCGTCTTTCTTAGATCCTTTTCTGAATTCCTCGTGATTGCCTTTTAGATTAACATCAACTTCCTATCATGCAACTATCTACAGGGCACAGGAAGCCGAGCAGAGGGTCATCTTCGCCGCTCTGGCGGAGAGGGTAACGATCCTAGAAGCTGAGCTTGAGAAGGCCTTGAAGCTCGCCCACGACAATCTCAAGAAGGCTCGCGATGACAGGTTGGAGCAGGTGGACCAGGGCGAAGCTTCCCTCGTAGCGTATCGAAAGTTGATGGATGATATGTCGAAGATGATGGCCAGCAACGTCGAACTGACCTCGCAGGTTGGGGAACTGAAGATCAATTTAGCCCTGACAGAGCAGAAAACTCTGATCGCTCTCCTCGCAGCTGTGAGGGCCCAGGCAAGGGAGGATCCAGTGCCATCGGAGGAGCTGTCGGCCCCCTACTGATGTTCTTTTAGCCCCCTACTGCTACCCCCGTGCTTATGATGTTCTGTTTAGATCGACAATCTCGTTGGTTATATTAGGTGGTTTCTATTAATATGTAGTCTATGTTTATTTTCTTAATATAGATAATTCGAGTTCACAATATGGAGAAATAGATGACAGAAGTTTCGATGGATCTAAGTGATAGAAATTAAAAGGGTTACATTAGACTAATGCCGATGCAAAAACATATACCAAAAAGATAATTTGATTTCACAATGTGGACAAATAAATGACAGAAATGAAAAGGGATACATTCGATTAATCTGCGACGTTCTCGTGGAACGAAACTCGCCTCCAACTGGGCCTATTAGGCCAGGAACAAAAATCCGCGACGGAAAATGTAAGAAACATCGAGATCAACAGCAAAGTCGAGAGCAAATTCCACTTTCCAGCCATTCGCGACGGAAACCACACGACGTTATCAAAACGTTGCGCTCAAAACGTCCCTGATCGCGCGGAATTTGGTAGTGAGTGGACACAAGTCCTTCGAGTGTTCCAACAAGATGATCATGATTGTCAACCAAGATGGTGAACATGATTCCATAAGTGAAGGCGAATACTATGCCTTGCACCAAGTTGCTCTCAATTCCTTGGACATGCCCAATGATGATGAAAAAGTGTCTATTGCGATGAGGACAAGAATCCATCTCTAGTGGTGACAAGAGTCCTTACTACTTCTCCTCAAGATGAGCATGGCCAACGTTGCAATCCCTTCCAAACTAGAGCCAACATCAATGGCAAATCAATCAAGGTTATCATCGATGGCGGTAGTTGCCACAACTTAGCTAGCAAAGAGCTTTGCGACAAACTCGAGTTGCCTTACAAGCAACATCCGCATCCATACCATGCCCAATGGCTTAGTGACTCCGGCACCTTCAAGATTCAACATATGGTTTCCGTGCAATTCAATATCGGCCCTTATGAAGACACGGTTGAGTGTGACGTTGTGCCTATGACCGTGTGTCATCTTTTCTTGGACGACCTTGAAAATATGACAAGAGTGTTATTCAGGATGGGCGTACCAACCACTATAGCTTCAACTGAAATAACAAGATGTTTGTCCTTCGCACTATGTCTCCTAGCCAAGTGATCGCCGACAACGCCAAGACTCTTGCACGTAAACAAGAGCTCAAATCTCGTGCGATGGGTGGTGAGAGAGTGATCCACCTCAAAGAGAGTGAGAGCCACAAGCCAAATATGAGTGAAAAAGTTCAAGTGCTCCCAAAGGTCTTGCCTTACTTGCCACCAAAAGAGAGATGCGGGAGTTACGAGATGACCCATCCATCCTTCACTTTGTCCTCGTGTGCAAAGGATAAGCACTTGAAAGTAACGACATAACAAGCTTCCCTCCATATTTGTTTCCTTTGTTGCAGGAATTTGAAGATGTGTTTCCCGATGAGCTACCACCGGGTCTACCTCCCCCATGTGGGATGGAGCACCGCATCGACCTCATTCCGGGTGCTCCACTTTTAAACCGTGCTCCCTACCGCACCAACCCCGAGGAGACTAAGGAAATCAAGCGGCAAATACAAGAACTACTTGAGAAAGGTTTCATTTGAGAATCTCTTATCCCTTGCACCGTTCCGGTTATCCTTGTCCCTAAGCAAGATGATAATTCTCGTATGTGCATAGATTATCGCCCTATCAATGCTATCACCGTTAGATATAGACATCCCATCCCTAGACTTGACGATATGCTTGATGAACTGAGTGGTGCTACTATCTTTTCCAAAATTGATCTTAAAAGTGGATACTACCAAATTCGCATGAGTATAGGTGATGAATGGAAACAAGCTTTCAAAACAAAACTTGGTTTGTCATGCCCTTTGGTCTTTCGAATGCACCTTCAACTTTTATCCGTCTTATGAATAAAGTCTTGCGTCCTTTCATTGGAAAATTTGTCGTGGTTTACTTTGACGACATCCTCATTTATAGCAAGTCTTTGGGGGATCACTTTGATCATATTTCTCAAGTATTGTTGGATCTTCGTGATGTAGCCCACCGTATTCCACCAAGCACAACATCGATACGCAACAAGGTGAACTCACTCCTATCTCCGTACGTTTCCGGTGACTTGGTGAACAGTGCTCTACCTCGTGAAATACCCCTCTACATGCATAGGTGGGATCACCACATGGAGACCCAAGATGGTGCCCAAGATGCTCAAGAACACATCCAAGAAGGTGTACACGGAGCTAGGAAAGAAGCGGGTGAAGACGGCGTCAAGATCGGAGTTCCGAGGAGGAAGAACGGAGGGAAAAGGGGTCTCCCGGCCTATCCCCCCGGCCAGGCCGGCCTCCCCCCTTCTCAGGCCGGCCCCCACACAGAGCAGGCCGGCCTCCCTCACCCCCACCCCGGCCTTGGGCTGGCCTCCAGGCCGGCCCCCTGCCCGAGCAGCCCGGCCTACAGGCCGGCCTCCCTCACCCCCACCCCGGCCTGGGGCCGGCCCCCCCTCCAGGTCGGCCTCCTCCTCCCACCCCGGACTCCAGGCCGGCCAGGCCGGCTCCCAGGCCAGCGTGGCCCCAAAAGGCATGGAATTTGCCCGTTTTTGCACCGTTTTGACCCCGTTTCAACCCCGAGCTATATAAGGGACCCCGGTGGCTAGATCTAGGGTTTAGGGATGATGTGAGAACTTCGGGCTTTGCCCTTGTATCCCTCTTGTGAGGTGACTCCTCTTACGAGGCTACTCCTATGTTGATGATGTTCATCTAGGACCGTATCAAGATCTCTCCAAGGAGCTACTCTCTCACCTAGTGATTCTAGTAGCACTTGCCAACCTTCCCCTTTGGGCTTCTGTTGGATCGGTGGACCGACCGGTAAGAGGAATCGGTTTCAATTAGCATGTTGTTGACTTGGGTTTGTGATCCCTCGTAGGCTTCACGAGTTATCTTCCCCTTTTGTGTTTCCACGCGTTTGCCCTCGATTTCCCTTCGATTCCCCCTCTCGCGTTCTTCGTGCGTTCTTCGTTCGTTCTTGTCGATTCGTGAAGATCGAGCCAACTTAGAGGTCAACAAATCATCATCTGGTATCCAGAGCTAGGTTGACACGAATCCGACACCCCACCCCCTCCCCTACCACCAATTTTTCTTCTATCCACCATAAATTCGAAAATTTGGCCAAAAATAGCTGAAAGGGATTTCGATCGATCTCTTGATTCGTTGAGTTTTTCGTGGTTTTGTTTCATAGATTTGTTGCCAAAAACCATTCCCCATCTTCCTATTCAGCCACAATTCTTGAATTTGTCCAAAAAATTTCTTGATTTGGGAGAAATTTCGAATTTGAGCAAAAATTTCAGAAAAATCCTGCTCTTCGATTCTTGGACAGATTTTGAAACTTGCTTTTCTTTGTCGTTTTTTATCCGAATTGAATGCAACAAAGTGCTACGCGACGCCCACGACATCACCTACGCTTCCACATCAACGGATTGCCACGACATCGACTTCCCCACGGCCGCAAGTTCGTGATCATCAATAAGAGAGGTATATCTTGCTTCCGCTTGAACCACCCCACCTCATTGTGTTACTTACCTATTCGGACTAGTTCTTTTTATACCGCTTGGCATCGCATTTGTGGCACCGAGAGTGCGAGTGTTTGCGCTTGTGAGAGTCTAGCTACGAGTAGGCATTGGCATTTGGGAATCATCTCCGCATCATCATCATCAAAAAGCAAAAAATCAAAAAAAAAAGAGAAAGGAGAAAGAGCAGGAAGCAAAAAGAGCCAAAAGAAGCAAAGATCGATGCCAATTGCTATCATTTGTAGGAACGCCTAGCTTTGAGTTGCGAGAAAGAAGAGAGTGACCGGTTGCCACATTGTGAATCTTGTTGCCTCTTGTTAATTGCGGTTTGAGCTAGCGTCCTCCTTGCGTTGGTGTGGCATTGAGCTTAGTCTTCGATAGGTACATTTCGTCTCCGCTCGTCCATTGGCCGCACTAACCCCATTTATCACTTGTGTGTGTGTGTGTTTTTCGTTTCCACCATAGCATTTTCCTCCACTAGGTTTGGTTTTCGTGCTAACTTTTCTTTGATTCTTCTCCACGTTTTACAACATACTTTTCTTTGGATTTGTCGTTTTCTCGCCACATTTCTAACCCATTGCCATCCACCCATAAGCCGTGTGTGTTTTGGAGCGTGGTTTTGGGATCTTTCGAACTCAAGTCACTTCATTCTTTTTGCTATCGGTTTCTCTTGGCTTGGTGCACTAGTTTCCAACATTTGCTAAAAGGTGAGGGTTGAGCTCTTAGGTCCTCACACTCTATATATACACTTGCGCTTGTTGACTAACCATGTATAGCGAGAGCGGATCATATGGAGGCCATGATGAGTCCATGATGGACCACTACGACTACAACGAGCTAGACATGGACCTCCATTCCTACGAGCATGACATGGTGGACGACCACTCCTACG
The DNA here is from genome assembly GCA_028641055.1 of Alopecurus myosuroides. Lineage (NCBI taxonomy): Eukaryota > Viridiplantae > Streptophyta > Magnoliopsida > Poales > Poaceae > Alopecurus > Alopecurus myosuroides. The sequence goes on along the minus strand of CM054063.1, from coordinate 109,197,277 downwards.
AGCACTACATCGTGGATGACCACTACTACGAGCATGACATGGTGGATCACCACCACTACTACGACCACGACGTCGAGCTCTACACCGACTACTCTTCCCCAAGCATCATCGACATGGAGGAGTACCACAACCACCACCCCAACTTCGACTCCATGAGCTCCACCGACATGAACCACTACTACAACTACGACATCGCAAGCTTGGATGACGAGGTGGAGCCATGCTACACCGACAACGCATCCACAACCATGACGGAGTACGACACCAACAACGACTCCCCAAGCTACTTAGAGTCCGACATGGATGAGCTCACTTACAAGAACTTCCTCGCCAAGCTTCGATTGTCAAGAAACTCCGATGGTTCATGCTCGCCACCAAGGAACTCCAAGGAGATTGCCAAGGCCAATACACGACAACGACCTTCAACCTCAAGATGGCGCAACGACAAGAAATCTGACAAGTTGGCAACATCAAGATGGTCTCCTTCAACATAAAGACGGCGCCACAAGAAGGACATCATCGAGGCTCCATCAAGCGAGAAGGCCAAGCAGCCAAGGCATCCGAATGACTTGCGGAGTCATCCCACACATGAAGTGCGGGAGCGCCGCAAGTTTCGTCATCAACCACGCTATCATAACCAAGCTCATCACCAAGATCGTCGCCATGATCATCATCGACATATGGAAGAGAGTGGTACACCCACCTCACCGCATCTTCCACCACAAGTTCCGCGACGACATTGGTTTGAGCATCGCTCGCCATCACCACTACCTCGACCTCGACACCGAAAAGGCCGTGGTGACCCTCTTCAAGATCACCCTCTACGACCGGATATTCTTCATCACCCACCTTCTCCAAGCTCGACTCATGACATTGGTCTAAATGGCTTCGTGGATGGTGCTTACCCACATTCAAGGCTTCCAAGGCAAAATGTGTGTCACCACCACAATGACCACCAAGACCAAGGCCATTATCAAGAAGGTGCTCCTGACATGGCTTCTAGTGAATGCCTCCCTCAACTCCACCACAATGACCACCGGCGCCATCCTCTCCATCATGATCACCATCGCCAAACCAACGAGGATGACCCACATGAGCTTCCACCGCCCATCTTTGACGAAGACCAAAATGAGATCCCTTCTCAACATCAAGCGAGTGCGAATGCTCCCTATGGCTTGTCTTTCCCCATCTTCGAGGAAGACCCCTATGAGCGCCCACTTCGACCACCACTAGGCACGGATGCTATGAGCCTACTTTCCCCCCTCCTTCAAGATGAAGACCTCTTATGCCCCATTTGCAAGGGCCACGGTCACATAATGTGGGATTGCCAAGGCGGCGACCAAGATGGTGCGTCAAATGGAGATGCCATCCATGATTCTTCTCCTACCACATTGGATGAAGCACCGCATCACCTTGACCACGGATTTCCATCGCATCATCAAGGCCATGACGACAACGACTTGAGCGCCGTTTGCCTCAATGTTACAAGGTGCAAGGACCATGAGCGTCATCATCCATATGAGGAATGGGAGCCTCCACCTCATCTTCACCAAGATTTGCTTTCTATTCGCACCCCGCCTTCGACAAGGATCAAGAACATCCTCGCCATGGATACTATGACGCCACTACTTCATCGAGGCAAGAGGCGAGAGATACTTCTCCACCAACACCCAACCACAACTTCCATGAGCGACCAACTTTGAGGAAGTACAATGACCTTCATGATCAAGAGCATGAGCGTCCATCATCGCCACAAGCGCAAAACCAACATCACGAGTGTGAAGCTATTCCTCCCATGACACAAGAACAACATCACCATATGCATGAGGAGACCACTCTACCACTCTATGATGAAGACGTTGATGCATGTGACATGGTCAATGAGGCTCATCCCTTGCCATCATCTCTAAGGCATTCTTCTTCTTCGTCTCCAATGACACAAGTGCTAACTCCGACCATCCACAAGAGAGCTTCCAATGCTACCAATGAGATGATCTTGGTTGCCAACCAAAATGGTGACCATGCCTACATGAGTGAAGGCCAATACTATGCCTTGCACCAACTAGCTCTCAATTCCTGGGACATGCCGACCAATGGTGACGAAAGCGTCTATTGCAATGAGGCCGCAAACTCATCGCGAGTTTTGACACGAGTTCTTCAAGCCTATCCTCAAGATAAGGACCAACGATGCAACCTCTCTAGAGATGGCGTCAATGGCCCATCTATCATTGATGGAGGTAACGACGAATTGGGTGACACTCTCCGCTTGACTTCAAAGCATCTCATGCCAACCTCCACAAGGCCACGCTCAAGCCACCATTCTAGCCAAGGATATCTTCATCAACATCACCATCGACCATTTGAGGACGCTACAAGGCATGGCTTACATTACCATTTGATGGAGCTTCCTTCGACACAAGCCATGACCCTACCTCCTCCTCCAAGAAAGCCACCCTTTCCTCAATTGGAGCTCAACTCAAGAGATGAGATGATTGAGTCCTCCTCGCCACATGCTATGACACTACTGACTCCAAGCAATGCAACGACTTCGACAAACCCGCACACCTCTTGTGCCAAGACTTTGGATCCTTCTAGTGTCCCCTCTCAAGCTTCTAGTGAGATGAGTGGTGAGAGAGAGATCCACAATCACGTGAGTGAGAGCCAGAAGCCCATAATGAGTGGAAAAAGCATGAGTGTTCGTAGAGGCCTCGCCTTGATAGCCACCAAAAGTGCGATGAGAGTTGAGAGCAAAAACCCATGTGTGCTTATCGACACTAACGGCTTACCAACTTTCTCTCCATCTTTGTTTTCTATTTTGCAGAGATTTGGTGACCCTATCAAGCATCCTCGGCATCATAGACTTCTCCACATACAAGGCTCTCCACAAAGCATGAACATCGAGACCGACTTGAAGAGTTGGAAGGAGTACATTCCGCTAGTCATGATCCACATGGAGATTGACAAGCCCTTCTCCGACAATGCCTTCTCCATCCACATTCCTCAAGTCAAGATCTACACGGCGCGTCACAAGCACTTCGACATCAACGACTTCTACGCCTACATACCTCACGTCAAGATGCACTTGGAGTTCGACAAGCGCGTCAACGACAATGACTACCACGACTACATGCCAACCACCAAGATGTACATGAACTTCGACAAGAGAATCAACGACAACGCAACCAACGTCAAGTTCATCTATACTCTACCGCTTCCGCAACCCATGGAGCAACACCCTCTTGAGCTCTTCGACAATGACTACATCTCATGTCAAGCTCATCCTCATCCATCCATGGAGGATCATGTCAAGATCGTCATCGCCTTTGGGCCACACCCTCCACGAGCATACCTTGGCATGATCTTCGACAAGAGGCTCAACTTCAACGACTACACCTCATCGCAAGATCTTCCTCAACCATCCAAGGGGGAACCTTTCATGATCTTCATCACCTTTGGACCACACCCACTACGAGCCTGCCTTCACATGAACTTCGACAAGCGGCTCAACTTCAACGACATCTTCGTCGTCGACATTCCTTCTCCCGCTCCCATATGGATGGAACGAGAGTCGAGGACGACTCTTTTTCAAGGGGGGATATGATGTAGCCCACCGTATTCCACCAAGCACAACATTGATACGCAACAAGGTGAACTCACTCCTATCTCCGTACGTTTCTGGTGACTTGGTGAACGGTGCTCTACCTCATGAAATACCCCTCTACATGCATAGCTGGGATCACCACATGGAGACCCAAGATGGTGCCCAAGATGCTCAAGAACACATCCAAGAAGGTGGACACGGAGCTAGGAAAGAAGCGGGTGAAGTCGGCGTCAAGATCGGAGTTCCGAGGAGGAAGAACAGAGGGAAAAGGGGTCTCCCGGCCTATCCCCCCGGCCAGGCCGGCCTCCCCCCTTCTCAGGCCGGCCCCCACACAAAGAAGGACGGCCTCCCTCACCCCCACCCCGGCCTCGGGCTAGCCTCCAGGCCGCCCCCCTGCCCGAGCAGCCCGACCTACAGGCCGGCCTCCCTCACCCCCACCCCGGCCTGGGGCCGGCCCCCCCTCCAGGCCGGCCTCCTCCTCCCACCTCGGCCTCCAGGCCGGCCAGGCCGGCTCCCAGGCCGGCGTGGCCCCAAAAGGCACGGAATTTTCCCGTTTTGCACCGTTTCGACCCCGAGCTATATAAGGGACCCCGGTGGCTAGATCTAGGGTTTAGGGATGATTTGAGAACTTCGGGCTTTTCCCTTGTATCCCTCTTGTGAGGTGAATCCTCTTACGAGGCTAGTCCTATGTTGATGATGTTCATCTAGGACCGTATCAAGATCTCTCCAAGGAGCTAATCTCTCACCTAGTGATTCTAGTAGCGCTTGCCAACCTTCCCCTTTGGGCTTCTATTGGATCGGTGGACCGACCGATGAGAGGAATCGGTTTCAATTAGCGTGTTGTTGACTTGGGTTTGCGATCCCTCGTAGGCTTCACGAGTTATCTTCCCCTTTTGTGTTTCCACGCGTTTGCCCTCGATTTCCCTTCAATTCCCCATCTCGCGTTCTTCGTGCGTTCTTCGTTCGTTCTTGTCGATTCGTGAAGATCGTGCCAACTTAGAGGTCAACACCTCATCACTTCGCAAAGCAAAACTTTTTGCCAATCTTTCCAAATGCAATTTTTGCACCAACAAGCTTGCTTTCTTGGGATTTGTGATTTCTTCAAATGGAATTGAAGTAGACAACACGAAACTCGAGGCAATTAGGAATTGGCCTAATCCTACTTTCGTGGGTGAGATAAGGCGTTTTCATGGCCTTGCCGGTTTCTATCGCCGTTTCGTGAAGGATTTTTCCACAATTGCTTGCCCTTTGAATGAACTTACAAAGAAAACTGTACCCTTTGTTTGGGGCAATGCGCAACAAAAAGCTTTGACACCCTCAAGAAATTCTTAACCGAAGCTCCTTTCCTTGTCTTGCCTGATTTTGAGAAAATCTTTGAGATTGAATGTGATGCTAGTGGCATAGGCATTGGTGGCGTTCTTATGCAAAATGGACGTCCCGTTGCTTATCATAGTGATAAATTAGATGGCGCTAGACTCAATTACCCAATATATGACAATGAACTATTTGCTTTGGTTAGAGTCTTAGAAGTTTGGCAACACTATCTTTTACCTAAAGAATTTATAAGTCATTCCGATCATGAATCATTGAAATATTTGAAAAGCCAAGCTAATTTGAAAAAAAGTCATGCTAAATGGGTAGAATTCATTGAATCTTTTTCTTATGTCATTAAGTACAAGAAAGCTAAAGAAAATGTTGTAGCGGATGCTTTGTCTAGAAATGTAGCATCCCAACTTTTAATAAAGATGGAATACCTATGTTATTGTGCTAGTCCCTGGATCTATTGCTAGCACCACAGTACAAAATGAAATATCATGCAAATGCATCAAATTCTATTACATCGCATGATCCAGTCTTTACAAAATAGGATTACAACTTGCATAGTCTTAGAAGACTAGCAGAAAACAAAGAAATACAGCGGAAAACATAGAACAACATTGAGCCCATCTTCTTCATGTGCCACAGGCAAAACATGTTGGCGATAGTCTCGAGATCCTAAACGAAATCCTCACTCGTCTTCAGAAATATCTGCAATATGGAATATGCAGCCACAAGGGAGTCAATACAATTTAATGTATTGGCAAGCAAAACTATGGTGGATATAAATGGCAAGACTAATACTACATGCTTATTTGGCTGAGTGGAGTTTTGGCTAAGTTTTGCATAAAGCCAGTTTTCTCCTATCACTTTTGTAAAACCAACCTTTCTTTTCAAAAGGGTGGCAACATTGGATTAGGATCCAAGCACCACAAATATTGTTCACTTGGTCAAAATTTTACTTATTGAAATTGATGATGAGATTCTTCCGTCAATCCTTGTCCAGCTGCTCATAGTTGTCCATAACCGGGGACACGGCTAAGATCTTAGTTTGTTGACTCTGCAGAGGTTGTGCACTTTCACCCTTTGTCTTCAATTAGCCCAAAAATCCTATACACCCGGAGTGCATCATGGAAAGGAGAGAATTGAGACGAGATCTTTCAGAAGAAGAAGTCCAAACCCACCGGCAAGACCCGTTCCACCTATAATTTTGCTACATCTGCTTGTCAAGCCTGGGCTGAACCCTCACAACTTAATTGATCAAGACAGAGCCCATATTGTCAAAAGGCTGCACGGGAAGCTACTAGATTTAGAGGGACATTGTAATCTCTTTGTTCCTGGGTGGCCATCCGCAAGTGACAACCTCAAGTGGAATAACCCTTAAACAAGGGCCCTGAGGCAACACTCAACATAACCCAGTCTTACCACTTCCACCCAGGTGGTTCATTCATTAGTTATACTTAGGATTTTTCCTCAACATCTAGTAAAACAATTTGTAACATTGCATAGCACCTAATAAATTCTAAGGCTATCAAAATAACAAGGTAAAAGGGATGGCTACACACTACTAGGATAATAGCATAGCATAGTATAACTTAGTAAAATTTCCTATCATGCATACTAATCAAAATCAACTAATGCATATAGAAAATAATGGGTAGTTGATGATGTGTTACTTGCCTTGTTGAAGTTGGTGAAGATATCACACTCTCTTCACAAAAGATTGTTGCTCTCCGTACAATCTATTCATTGAAAACACAATAACAAAATAAACAAGCATCCTAGCAATCAAACACATAGGTGGAGAAAACAAACAGAGCAAATAACATAACAAAGGAGTTGGACCAAGTTGGCTAGGGCAAGGTCAAGATTTGAGTTCAATACTTGTTAAGGAAATTCCAATGGTTTACTTGGGAAGGACTAGGTTGAGTTTGATGTGATCTAACTTTATTATAACCATACTTGTCGAGGAAGTTCCAAGAGTTCACTAAGAGTAAACATATTACTTCTTCAACTAAAGTAATACATGCAAACACTTGGTCATATTCACCTTCAAAAATATTTGAGTGACTATGTTAGTATTTTCCATTGTGGTTAGAGTAGGTCTACTAACTTAATCATCAAAAGGGAAAATATTACTAAGTCTTGGGTTTTCCATTTGGGTCAATGGTTGGACAAAAACAACTTGTTATTCTTCAACTTGCTTCTAGACCTCATGTGATTGCCTTCTTGAAGATCATCATCATGCCATCTAAGTTTGTTTCCTTCCTTGGTGTGGTGCTTCTCTTGGTATTGATAGTCTTCATGGTTTTCACTTCACTAATTGGTTTGGGTATGGAATGGGCACAAATACCACTAAGTCAATTTGAAAAGAAGGAAATGGAAGGAATAGGAAGAGAGGGGGAGATGTTTTCTTCTAAATTTCTTCACACTTGTAATTCTTGAGTTTTCTTCTAGGTGTGGAGTACAAGTCTTTTCTTCAAAACTTCTTCATTGATCTTCCTTGTAGCTCTTCATGTTTCCACCTAGTTGAGAATGAAGCTTTCTTCTGGTGCTTGAGTCTTGATCTCCATTTTGCTCACTTGATGATTTCTTGAAGCAAGAATAGGGGAATGGAGAAGTAGATAGAAAGCAAGGTACTAGGGTCTAAGGTTTACCACTTGGTCTTGTATGTGATTTACACATACTAGGTACTTGGTCTTGGCTCCAAAATAGCCATAACAACAAAGGTAAACAATGATAGAAACAACTCTAATACTTAACCAACTAGGTGGACTGCTATGATGGAAGTTTGGCTAAAATTACATGGTCATGGTCCAAGAATGTCCAAAATGGTTGGGTCTGGTTGTTTCTGGTCCAAGGTTATCAAATGGAGCAATTTTGCAAAAGGAACTATATTAAAATTATTTACAGAATTAAATCTATGTCAAAATTACTCAAATATTCCAATTAATTCTAAATTCAATTTTAATTTGATCAAAAATTATTTTGGGACAGGGGTTATGAAAGTACACATTCTAAGGTTTCCAAATATATTTTATTTACAATTTTTGGATTTGTAGAATTTGAATTATGCCAAATTTCATCAAACAAGCATATTTGAAATTGAAAAATTTTAAGTTTGTCAAATTTGAATTTGGCCAGTGCCAAAAGTTTCTAGATGTCAGGGGCTTTTCAAAAAGTCCAAGATTTCTAAATTTGGCTAAGTGGTTGAAAAGATATGATAGATCTAAGATGCAGGGACTTTTCTGTAAAATTATTTTTCTATTTTTTATTCGGAATTAAAAATTAGAGACGGGCTGGGCTCAGATGGTTATCTGTCGCGCGGGGCGATGGACAGGAGCTGGGCCCAGGCCAGTTTAGCGCTGCGCTGAGCGACGGATAGAAAATCGGCGCGCTGCTGACTTGGCGCCACGCGGCGCTACGCTATTCGTCCATACCCCTTCGATTAGTGATTTAATATGGGCCACTAGATCTAGATCTAACGACACAGAGAGAGAGAGGGACTCACCGCGGTGGCTAGGTCGCCGGAAAATGGCACGCGGCGGCGCTAGGCTCGGGTGGTCGACGGAGTTGGAGTTCCAGGGGTCCGGGAGCTCAACGGAGACGTCGACGACGCGCGGAAGATCACGGCGAGCTCGATGGCAATCTCGGGGAGGGTTGACGACGTCCGCAGAGGTGGCGCGATGCGGTCGGAGGACGATGCGGCTCCGGCAGTCACAAATGTACACGGCGGCGGCGATCCTGCGGTGGAAAAGATTGGGGAAGGAGTCAAGGGGGAGCGCACAGACACGGGGAGTCGACAGGGGCAAAAAAGGGGTGGCGGAGGTTACGGTTGCTGCCGGAATCGATGAGGAGACGGCGGCGGCAGAGCTTACTCCGGCGCGCAAATACTTCGTAGAGAAGCAGCGATTGGCTCGGGATCCAGAGGAGAAATAGAGAGGGGAGGAAGGGATTTATAGGGCAGGGGCCAATGCATTGATTCGAGCATTCATTCGCGAGAAATCAGCGGGATTCAAATCACCTGTCACGGGCGCGATTTGTGGCGAGAGGAAGGAGATGACATGATGTCATCGCTGACGTCACCTTTTCCTTTTTATTTCTGTTTAATTGATTTAACTATATCTTCTGTTTTATAAATCCAATTAACATGAAACAAATTTCTAAATTCTTAAAATTTCAAGTACTATCCAACAGTACCATTTTTGGAAACAAAAACATCATATTTTATTTTTGAGTTTGGGAATTTGAATAATTCCTTAATAGTTACTTAATGTGATTTTTAATTTAAATTTTTATAAAACATAGTTATTGGTCAACTAAGATTTTAGTGACATTATAAATGTTGAAAACAAGATTTTGAAAGTCATTCCACCATGTTTTCACAATTATATATTTTGAAAATTAAATAAAACACTAATAATACTTTAAGGCCATTTTAAAATTTAGAAAATAATAAATTTATGTTATTGTCTAAATAAAATTTCAGAGACATTTTACTTGTCATAAATTATTTTTGGAAAGCCGTTTTAAAAACTATTTCACATTTTAATATGAAGGATTTACTAATAGTAACTTAATGTTATTTAATTAGTTCTTATCAATTAATTAATATTGTTGATCAATAAATTTAGGATAAAACCACATGTCATAATATTGTTTTCAAAACTCTTTTTATGTTATTTTCCAAACAATGCATTTTATTTTTCACACCTTCATGTTTAAAACTTGGAATATCAACTAAAAGTTATTACTAACAATTTTATTCTCATCAAATACCTTTGGGGCTTTAGAACTTTATTAAGGGTTATATATCTTTTATTGTTGTTGCCATAAAATACTTTCAAGGTAATATTTGAATTGAAAACCTTTTATGTAATAAAGTTTGCTAAAGATAAAATGGTTTCTTTATGTGAGAAAAAATCATTTGAGAGGGTTTTAGGGTTAGTGGTAAAATTCAATTTCATTGGATATGTATTGTTTCCTTTTGTTTCTTGCTTCTCATTTGGTTTTTGGTGACTTGCATAACATGAAAACAAAAAGTTTCAAATTTTTGTGATTTTTGAGTTTTCCAAAAATCAGGGATGTTACAGACTACCACCCTTAAAAGAAATCTCGTCCCGAGATTTGGGAAGGTTAGAAAGAAAGATTTGGGTAATTGGATTCCAAAACAACTGGGTGGGCTACCACCCTTAAAAGAAACTTTTGTGGGTAGTCTAAAATTCATTAGATTGGAGTGTAGATTGATTTGAGAATTGCTTGAGTAGAACTTTCCTTCGTGGTAGAGCTGTAGACCAACATAGATCTGTTGAACTACCTTTGACACTGAGGGGTCACTCTTTGGGTCAACCAAAAGTCCTTTGGTCACTCTTAACTTGGTCTTTTGATGTCCTTGGCAATCTTCCATCTTGTTGGTTGTCATCATTGAAGGTAAACACCATGCTATTTCTAAAGAAACTCTCATGGTAGGCAAATTTTTCCATTGCTTGATAGCTCCAAGGTTGGCTTGATCCTTATTAGGCAGTTGGCATTTTATCATGGATGTGATTGTTCCTTCACACAGAAGAAGGAAATTTGATACTAGCATTCCTCCAATGGGATGGCTTGTGTATCAATATGGTTAAGGTTGTATGATTCCAAATGGTTCTCACTATGGTTGGTGAATGAGTATGGTGTTGGGTTTGGTTTAGTAGGGATGAGTAGAGATTTAGAAAAGATGGCTAAGGGAGGTTCTTATCCAAAATAGCAAATCAAGGAAACTCATCTTACATACAACACATAACAAACATATAGCAACACATTCACCACACCAAACAACATGGTTTTTAGAAAATACTAATATTGTCATACCACACTCATTGATATGATCAATTCACTAACACGTTAACGTTGTTCTAACTAGATTGGTGGTCTCATCTATATCTTCTTGAGCTTTTCTTCATATTCTTCTCTCCATGTCTTGAGGTGTTCTTGATTGTTGGGAAGTCTATGTTTTTCTTCAAATTCTTCAAAAATCTTGAGTGTAGGGCTTCATGTTGTGAAAATACTCCTTGCACTTCTTGGTATGGTCATCAACATTCCTGTCTTGATGGTATTGAAGAGGTAGGTCATCTAGAATTTTTTGAAGGTGAATAGTAGATGAGAGAATGAGAAAAATTAAGATGATTGTTTTGTTTATAAAAAGTTTGAACATAGAAAGTTTTCAATCCTAGGTTGATCAATGGGTTATTAACAACTTGTTGCAAATTGGATATTCACTATAGTGAGAGATACTGGCACCCGCAAGCCAATCAGGGAACGGTCTCGTGTCCGTGGACACGTAAAGTTGTCCGGGCCGCTTCATCTCACTATGCCGCTAGGATCCAAAATACTCTAAGGAGATAATAACATGATCAAAAATGGCTTCCAAACCTAAGGGTCTCGAATTCTACAGGCAACACAATGCTCTGATACCATTTTGTAGCATCCCAACTTTTAATAAAGATGGAATACCTGTGTTATTGTGCTAGTCCCTGGATCTATTGCTAGCACCACAGTACAAAATGAAATATCATGCAAATGCATCAAATTCTATTACATCGCATGATCCAGTCTTTACAAAATAGGATTACAACTTGCATAGTCTTAGAAGACTAGCAGAAAACAAAGAAATACAGCGGAAAACATAGAACAACATTGAGCCCATCTTCTTCATGTGCCACAGGCAAAACATGTTGGCGATAGTCTCGAGATCCTAAACGAAATCCTCACTCGTCTTCAGAAATATCTGCAATATGGAATATGCAGCCACAAGGGAGTCAATACAATTTAATGTATTGGCAAGTAACACTATGGTGGATATAAATGGCAAGACTAATACTACATGCTTATTTGGCTGAGTGGAGTTTTGGCTAAGTTTTGCATAAAGCCAGTTTTCTCCTATCACTTTTGTAAAACCAACCTTTCTTTTCAAAAGGGTGGCAACATTGGATTAGGATCCAAGCACCACAAATATTTTTCACTTGGTCAAAATTTTACTTATTGAAATTGATGATGAGATTCTTCCGTCAATCCTTGTCCAGCTGCTCATAGTTGTCCATAACCGGGGACACGCCTAAGATCTTAGTTTGTTGACTCTGCAGAGGTTGTGCACTTTCACCCTTTGTCTTCAATTAGCCCAAACATCCTATACACCCGGAGTGCATCATGGAAAGGAGAGAATTGAGACTAGATCTTTCAGAAGAAGAAGTCCAAACCCACCGGCAAGACCCGTTCCACCTATAATTTTGCTACATCTGCTTGTCAAGCCTGGGCTGAACCCTCACAACTTAATTGATCAAGACAGAGCCCATATTGTCAAAAGGCTGCACGGGAAGCTACTAGATTTAGAGGGACATTGTAATCTCTTTGTTCCTGGGTGGCCATCCGCAAGTGACAACCTCAAGTGGAATAACCCTTAAACAAGGGCCCTGAGGCAACACTCAACATAACCCAGTCTTACCACTTCCACCCAGGTGGTTCATTCATTAGTTATACTTAGGATTTTTCCTCAACATCTAGTAAAACAATTTGTAACATTGCATAGCACCTAATAAATTCTAAGGCTATCAAAATAACAAGGTAAAAGGGATGGCTACACACTACTAGGATAATAGCATAGCATAGTATAACTTAGTAAAATTTCCTATCATGCATACTAATCAAAATCAACTAATGCATATAGAAAATAATGGGTAGTTGATGATGTGTTACTTGCCTTGTTGAAGTTGGTGAAGATATCACACTCTCTTCACAAAAGATCGTTGCTCTCCGTACAATCTATTCATTGAAAACACAATAACAAAATAAACAAGCATCCTAGCAATCAAACACATAGGTGGAGAAAACAAACAGAGCAAATAACATAACAAAGGAGTTGGACCAAGTTGGCTAGGGCAAGGTCAAGATTTGAGTTCAATACTTGTTAAGGAAATTCCAATGGTTTACTTGGGAAGGACTAGGTTGAGTTTGATGTGATCTAACTTCATTATAACCATACTTGTCGAGGAAGTTCCAAGAGTTCACTAAAAGTAAACATATTACTTCTTCAACTAAAGTAATACATGCAAACACTTGGTCATATTCACCTTCAAAAATATTTGAGTGACTATGTTAGTATTTTCCATTGTGGTTAGAGTAGGTCTACTAACTTAATCATCAAAAGGGAAAATATTACTAAGTCTAGGGTTTTCCATTTGGGTCAATGGTTGGACAAAAACAACTTGTTATTCTTCAACTTGCTTCTAGACCTCATGTGATTGCCTTCTTGAAGATCATCATCATGCCATCTAAGTTTGTTTCCTTCCTTGGTGTGGTGCTTCTCTTGGTATTGATAGTCTTCATGGTTTTCACTTCACTAATTGGATTGGGTATGGAATGGGCACAAATACCACTAAGTCAATTTGAAAAGAAGGAAATGGAAGGAATAGGAAGAGAGGGGGAGATGTTTTCTTCTAAATTTCTTCACACTTGTAATTCTTGAGTTTTCTTCTAGGTGTGGAGTACAAGTCTTTTCTTCAAAACTTCTTCATTGATCTTCCTTGTAGCTCTTCATGTTTCCACCTAGTTGAGAATGAAGCTTTCTTCTGGTGCTTGAGTCTTGATCTCCATTTTGCTCACTTGATGATTTCTTGAAGCAAGAATAGGGGAATGGAGAAGTAGATAGAAAGCAAGGTACTAGGGTCTAAGGTTTACCACTTGGTCTTGTATGTGATTTACACATACTAGGTACTTGGTCTTGGCTCCAAAATAGCCATAACAACAAAGGTAAACAATGATAGAAACAACTCTAATACTTAACCAACTAGGTGGACTGCTATGATGGAAGTTTGGCTAAAATTACATGGTCATGGTCCAAGAATGTCCAAAATGGTTGGGCCTGGTTGTTTCTGGTCCAAGGTTATCAAATGGAGCAATTTTGCAAAAGGAACTATATTAAAATTATTTACATAATTAAATCTATGTCAAAATTACTCAAATATTCCAATTAATTCTAAATTCAATTTTAATTTGATCAAAAATTATTTTGGGACAGGGGGTATGAAAGTACACATTCTAAGGTTTCCAAATATATTTTATTTACAATTTTTGGATTTGTAGAATTTGAATTATGCCAAATTTCATCAAACAAGCATATTTGAAATTGAACAATTTTAAGTTTGTCAAATTTGAATTTGGCCAGTGCCAAAAGTTTCTAGATGTCAGGGGCTTTTCAAAAAGTCCAAGATTTCTAAATTTGGCTAAGTGGTTGAAAAGATATGATAGATCTAAGATGCAGGGACTTTTCTGTAGAATTATTTTTCTATTTTTTATTCGGAATTAAAAATTAGAGACGGGCTGGGCTCAGATGGTTATCTGTCGCGCGGGGCGATGGACAGGAGCTGGGCCCAGGCCAGTTTAGCGCTGCGCTGAGCGACGGATAGAAAATCGACGCGCTGCTGACTTGGCGCCACGCGGCGCTACGCTATTCGTCCATACCCCTTCGATTAGTGATTTAATCTGGGCCACTAGATCTAGATCTAACGACACAGAGAGAGAGAGAGAGAGGGACTCACCACGGTGGCTAGGTCGCCGGAAAATGGCACGCGGCGGCGCTAGGCTCGGGTGGTCGACGGAGTTGGAGTTCCAGGGGTCCGGGAGCTCAACGGAGACGTCGACGACGCGCGGAAGATCACGGCGAGCTCGATGGCAATCTCGGGGAGGGTTGACGACGTCCGCAGAGGTGGCGCGATGCAGTCGGAGGACGATGCGGCTCCGGCAGTCACAAATGTACACGGCGGCGGCGATCCTGCGGTGGAAAAGATTGGGGAAGGAGTCAAGGGGGAGCGCACAGACACGGGGAGTCGACAGGGGCAAAAAAGGGGTGGCGGAGGTTACGGTTGCTGCCAGAATCGATGAGGAGACGGCGGCGGCAGAGCTTACTCCGGCGAGCAAATACTTCGTAGAGAAGCAGCGATTGGCTCGGGATCCAGAGCAGAAATAGAGAGGGGAGGTAGGGATTTATAGGGCAGGGGCCAATGCATTGATTCGAGCATTCATTCGCGAGAAATCAGCGGGATTCAAATCACCTGTCACGGGCGCGATTTGTGGCGAGAGGAAGGAGATGACATGATGTCATCGCTGACGTCACCTTTTCCTTTTTATTTCTGTTTAATTGATTTAACTATATCTTCTGTTTTATAAATCCAATTAACATGAAACAAATTTCTAAATTCTTAAAATTTCAAGTACTTTCCAACAGTACCATTTTTGGAAACAAAAAACATAATATTTTATTTTTGAGTTTGGGAATTTGAATAATTCCTTAATAGTTACTTAATGTGATTTTTAATTTAAATTTTTATAAAACATAGTTATTGGTCAACTAAGATTTTAGTGACATTATAAATGTTGAAAACAAGATTTTGAAAGTCATTCCACCATGTTTTCACAATTATATATTTTGAAAAATAAATAAAACACTAATAATACTTTAAGGCCATTTTAAAATTTAGAAAATAATAAATTTATGTTATTGTCTAAATAAAATTTCAGAGACATTTTACTTGTCATAAATTATTTTTGGAAAGCCATTTTAAAAACTATTTCACATTTTAATACGAAGGATTTACTAATAGTAACTTAATGTTATTTAATTAGTTCTTATCAATTAATTAATATTGTTGATCAATAAATTTAGGATAAAACCACATGTCATAATATTGTTTTCAAAACTCTTTTTATGTTATTTTCCAAACAATGCATTTTATTTTTCACACCTTCATGTTTAAAACTTGGAATATCAACTAAAAGTTATTACTAACAATTTTATTCTCATCAAATACCTTTGGGGCTTTAGAACTTTATTAAGGGTTATATATCTTTTATTGTTGTTGCCATAAAATACTTTCAAGGTAATATTTGAATTGAAAACCTTTTATGTAATAAAGTTTGCTAAAGATAAAATGGTTTCTTTATGTGAGAAAAATTCATTTGAGAGGGTTTTAGGGTTAGTGGTAAAATTCAATTTCATTGGATATGTATTGTTTCCTTTTGTTTCTTGCTTCTCATTTGGTTTTTGGTGACTTGCATAACATGAAAACAAAAAGTTTCAAATTTTTGTGATTTTTGAGTTTTCCAAAAATCAGGGATGTTACAAGAAAAGAGTGTCTTCTTACCCGCCTTGACATCAATGTGATTGGTTTGGATGAGATCAAAGACTTATACTCTTCGGATGCTTTCTATGGACCCATTTTCGAGAAATGCTTGCCCAATCGAGGTTTTCTGGACTACACAAAGGTTTCTAGTTTAAGGCTAACAAATTGTGTATTCCTGAGTCCTCTCTTTGTTTGTTGTTATTGAAGGAATCACATGAAGGAGGTCTCATGGGACACTTTGGCCGGGACAAGACCTATGCCATGCTCTCCAACAACTACTATTGGCCCATGATGAGGCACCAAGTTGAACGCCTCGTCAAGCGATGTCCTACATGTCTCTAAGCTAAGTCTACTTCCAACCCTCATGGTCTTTACTTGCCATTACCTATTCCACATGCACCTTGGAGTGATATTAGTATGGACTTTGTGTTGGACTCCCACGCACTAAAACCAACATGGACTCAATCTTTGTCATTGTTGATTGTTTCTCTAAGATGGCACATTTCATCCCATGCAATAGAACGGACGATGCTTCACATGTTGCCACCTTGTTTTTCAGGGAAATTGTGCGTCTACATGGTGTGCCGATGTCAATTGTCTCGGATCGCGACGTCAAGTTCACATCATACTTTTGGAAGACATTGATGGCCAATCTCGGCGTCAAGCTACTATTCTCCACCGCCTACCACCCACAAAAGGATGGCCAAACCGAAGTGGTGAATCGCACGCTCTCTTCACTCCTACGGGCATTGATCAAGCCCAACCTCAAGAATTGGGAGGAATGCATCCCACATGCCGAGTTCGCCTACAACCGCGCTCTACACCAAGATACCAAGAAGAGCCCCTTTGAGATCGTCTACGGCTTCAACCCCAACACCTCTCTCGACATACTACCATTGCCTCTCCGCGAGCAAGTCAACATGGACATTGACAAGCGCACCGACTACATCAAGAAGCAACATGACTCCACAAGAGCTACGCTTGAGAAGCATTCCGAGCACCGAGTCTCCATCATGAACAAGAACAAGAAGCCCATGGTGTTCCAAGAACGTGACCTCGTGTGGCTACACTTGCGTAAGGACCATTTCCCACAAGAGCGCAACTCCAAGCTCAAGCCTAGAGGCGACGGCCCTTTCAAGATCATCAAGCGCATCAACAACAACGCATACAAGCTCGACTTACTGCAATCCAAGTACCTCGTCCACAACTCCTTCAACGTCAAGGATCTCTCTCCTTTCCATGGGTACCCAAGTGATGAGGAAGATCATGTGATGAGGACATCCCTAGCTCTTCACCTATTGTTGAACATGAAGATCCACCAATTAAAGCTAATGAAGTAAGGATTGGTCCAATGACAAGATCAAGGACCAAGCTATTACAACAACAGGTGAATTCACTCCTACTTGAGTTTAATGTTTCTAATAATGAGAACTTTATACTACCTAAGTCATTGCATCTATGTGTTCTTAGGTTTATTGATAACACAAACATTGATGGAGATCATGGAGAGAAGATTCACATGGATGAAGATGAGCTAGAAGAGGAGAGGATGATCAAGTGCTAAGGATGGTGAAAACAAGCATTACAATTATTATTTCATAAGGGGATGAGTGCCTCCACAAGATGAAATGCACTCATACATGAAACAAGCAAGAGGAGGGCGCCCACATAGCATATCAATGCGCCATAATAGTTAGTTTTGGTTTCCATAACCAATTTGGCCGAATTCCTTGTGTATGGAATCGGTTTGTATCCATATATGTGAGTCCTAGTCCTAGTAGGAGTCCTAGTCCTAGTAGGGGAGGGATTGCTTGCGCAAGAGAGCCTTGTGGCCGCACCCCTCCACCTATATATGTGTCCCACCTGCGTGTGGTTGAGGTAGACTACGATTGAATCAAACAAACCCCATAGCCCCTAGTTGAAACTGCTTGTTAGCCTTTCATACTAGTGGTTCATCTGCAAACTTTACGTGATACCTGCTGTTCCACTGGGAATAAGACGGTACAGTACCACTTGTAGTCGGTGGATTACTTGTGCAAGAGTGTGGAGTTAAGAATATCCATTGGGTTGCTATCTGTTGCATTGGCTTCAGGGATCAGCCGGAGAGTTCTTAGTGGCGCACTAGTTATCAATACAGAAGTTATCTGTGAGTTCACTGAGAAGATTGGGCCACCCCTTATCATCTTGGTATCAGATTTACAGGTTGCCTCGGTGAGCTATCATAATTTTACCCTTTAGTTTGAGTGTTTTATTTCCTATCCAGAAAAAGCCCCACAAAAATAGTTTTAGTTTTTGCCATAGCCTAGATATCATCTTAGTTTCAATTACTAGTGCTGTCTTTGTGTTAGATTTGTGTTGCTTTTTATCGTTTTTAGTTTCATATTTTTCGGCTAGGTTTAGGGTTTTGTTCATCTAGCCGAGTTCATATCAAAAAAATACCAAAAAGAACCGCAGCCATCCACCAGATCCACCCCAATCCGAGTCCATCTAGTGTTCATATCAAACCGCACCACATCCTTCTCCAACTCGGATTCCCTTCCCACCCACGCAAACCACCCACCGCTGCCTTCCCCTACTCACCATCGGATTCCCACCTTGCCGCTGCCGCGCCCTAGCTGCTATCGGATTGGCACCGTAACGCGCTTACAAAATCCACCCCGAGCCCCGCAGCGCAACACACCATCGCCTCGCTAGCGCGCTGCCGCGGTACCAAAAACCGCAAAAACGCTGCCGCACCCACGTCTTACGCGCCCGCGCCAAATCCCCGCAGCGCGCTTACCAGCAGCCATAACGCGCAAGTGCGCTCTGCCGCGGTACGATTTCTGCGTGTTTCTCTGCCGTATTGCTCTGCCGCGGTACCAAAACCGCTGTTTTTCCTGCCGTGAGGAGTTGTTGCTGCCGTGAGCTGTTGAATCTCTGCCGTGGCACAGTTTTTGACTGTTTTGGCTGCCGTACACTCTGCCGTGGCTCCAAATTGAGCTGTTTTCCTGCCGTGAGGGTTAAGTGCTGCCGTGAGCTTTTCTAGCTAGAATTTCACATAGATTTTTCTGTTTTCTCTTTTATTTTCCTGTTTTTCATCTCTAGGACCAATATATCCGTACCCTTGTGAACCTTAGCCACAGCCTTTCTACAGCATTCAAATAGGAACTTTCCCACAAGTATAGCTATTTTGTGCTCTGACAGGCTGCTCATATTTCATCACCACCATTGTGTTCACTTGTGTTTGGTTAATTGTTGCTCCTAGCTTAGTGTAAGGCCATTGAAAAATTCAAAAAAAAAATAGAAAAAGCAAAAAGTATAAAAAAAAAAAAATAGAAAAGAGAAAAGAGAAAAGTGAAAGTGCAAAAAGGCCATATCATTGCTATTGTTTACTAGTTGAGCTTGCCATTGTGACACTTGGTTTTTCATTGAGCAATCTTGTGCCTGTCAATTAAGAGCCTAGCTAGTGACTTTCTAGTGCATTGCAAATTTCCATCCACATATTGCTTTGCCACATTTGTCTCCATTGTGTGAGTTTCCTTGGGTATTTTATATCTTCACTAAGACAGCAAATAGGATTGTTACTTTGGTGATTGTTAGGTATCCATACCAAGCCCCACCAAATAACCTTGTTTGCCATTGTGATAGTTAAAAACCTGGGTATTCTTTTCTTCACACCAAAGCACTTTAATTGCCTCTACTTGTGGTAAGTATCTCTATTCACTTTGGAGTGGTAAGATATCCTATTGTTTTGCTAGATTCTTGAGTGAGTTGTGAGAGGCACCACAACCTATACTTGTTTTATTTTCACTAACCTTCTAATGGATCCTTCTAGTGATGAACTTGTGCAGCAAAAGAAGGACCAAACCGAGGTGGTGAAGTGGAGGGAGTATGAGGCATTAAGGGATGTGTGTAGCAAGAACTTGGATGATGCTGTTGGTCCTCTTTATGAGCAAGTTGATGATGTCAAGAAGGATGTGGCAACTACCAAAAAGTTGGCCGAAACCAATAGTGCACAATTGAGAACAATGCAAGATGCTATTGATGCTATCACCAATAAAATGACTGATCTTACAACTTTGCTTGAAGCTCGGGTACCACCCCTTGATGATGACAATGCAAGTATCCATAGTGATGCCAATAATGGGGATGATGTTTTTCTTGGCCGTGGAGCAAGAGAAGGAAGAGGCCGAGATCAAATAGGCCGAGCTAGACGTGTGCCTTTACCCAATGCTAATGAAAATAGAGAGGATATCTTGGGTAAGCCAAAATTCTCAATTCCAGCTTTCAGTTTTGATACCATGGATGTGGAAGAATATTTGCTATGGGAATTGAAGATAGAGAAACTTTGGAGATTGCATGATTACAATGAGGATAGAAAGATTAAGTTGGCATCTTCTGAGTTTGATGGTTATGCTCTTAGATGGTGGGATAATCTTGTGAGAAAGAGACATAATGATGGAGAATTGCCCATTGTTACTTGGAACACCATGAAGAGGCTTATGAGAGAAAGATTTGTTCCTCCAAATTACATAAGGCAACAATTTGACAAATTACAACAATTGAAGCAAGGTACCAAGACAGTTGATGCTTATTATCAAGAGATGGAGATGATTATGCAAAGAGGTCGTGTGGAAGAACAAATTGAGCAAACAATGCAAAGGTTCCTTTCAGGGTTACACTATAAAATCAAGGGCATTGTGAGGCATTATCAATATACCAATATGAATGATTTACTCCATCATGCTAGAGAGGCCGAATCACATATCTTGGATGAAGCACAAAATTTGGCTAGAGCAAAGAGTAGATTTCCTTTGAGATCAGCTATTACTCCTACTACTTCAACACCACCACCTCCATCATCAAATTCTAGAGGTGCTACATCAAATTTTCGAGGTGCTACTTCATCCAAATCCGAGGCTAGTGTGGCTAATACAAGGAAAACACCACAACCAACACCAAGTGCTTCGGGTTCTAGTGCTCCTACTACAAGGAATAGAGATATTACATGCCACACATGTGGAGGAAAAGGGCACTTCAAGAGGGATTGTCCAAATTCCAAAGTGATGATTATCAATGAGGACAATGAGTATGAGACAGGTGATGATGTTGATCCCAATGATCTTGATGATGATGATGGATATTTGAGTGATTCTCCTTTAGATGCTTATGCTACTACTATGCCTTCTATTATTTGCACCCAAAATTCATTGAGTGTGGTGCCTAGTCCTGAAACTCAAAGGTGCAATTTATTCCAAACAAAGGCTGTTATTGGTCCCAACATGGCTTGCAAAGTCATTATTGATGGAGGGAGTTGTAGGAACTTGGCAAGCAAGGATTTATGTGCCAAGTTGAACCTAAAATATTTACCACATCCAAGTCCCTATCATATACAATGGTTGAGTAGCAGTGGACAAATGAAGGTATCTCATATGGTGAGAGTGGAGTTTCAAATTGGACCTTACAAGGATACTATTGAGTTTGATGTTGTGCCCATGACAGTTTGCCACCTATTATTGGGAAGACCTTGGCAATTTGATAGAAGTGTGAAGCATGAAGGGAGAGCTAATACTTATGAGTTGAATCATCATGGGAGGACTATTATCTTGAGGCCTATGACTCCACAACAAATTATAAATGAGTCCCAATCCAAAATTGCTATAAAAGAGGAAAAAGAGAGAGAGAGGGATGAGGGAACACCAAAAATACAAGCCATGGGGAGTGATAGCAAAACCAATTCGAGTGGTAAAAAGAGAGAGAACCTATTATGCATGTTAGCCACTAAAGAGGATTTGAGGGAATTTAAGGATGATCCTTCATTAGTCCCTATTGTGCTTATTCACAAGGGAGAGATTTTGGTTTCTAATGACATGACCCCTATTCCTCTTGGTGTTTCTAATGTTTTGCAGGACTTTGAGGATGTTTTTCCACAAGATGTGCCCTCGGGATTGCCACCATTGAGAGGAATTGAACATCAAATTGATTTGATCCCGGGAGCATCTCTCCCAAACCGAGCCCCTTATAGAACCAATCCACAAGAAACAAAGGAGATCCAAAAGCAAGTACAAGAATTGTTGGACAAAGGTTATATTCGGGTTAGTCTTTCTCCTTGTGCCGTTCCCGTTATTTTGGTTCCTAAGAAAGATGGTACTTGGCGCATGTGTGTAGATTGTAGAGCAATTAATAACATCACTATTCGTTATCGTCATCCTATACCACGTTTAGATGACATGTTAGATGAATTAAGTGGTGCTACTCTTTTCTCTAAAATTGATTTGCGTAGTGGATACCATCAAATAAGAATGAAAGAGGGAGATGAATGGAAAACTGCTTTTAAGACAAAATTTGGTTTATATGAGTGGTTAGTAATGCCCTTTGGTTTAACTAATGCACCTAGTACTTTTATGAGATTAATGAACCATATTTTGAGAGACTTTATTGGTAGATTTGTGGTAGTTTATTTTGATGATATTCTCATATATAGCCACAATGAACATGACCACATGGATCACATTAGACAAGTTTTGCAAGTGCTAAGAACTAATAAATTGTATGGAAATCTTGAGAAGTGCACTTTTTGCAAAGATAAAGTAATATTTCTTGGTTATGTTGTTTCTAAGCATGGAATTGAAGTTGATCAATCTAAAATTGAAGCTATTCGAAATTGGCCAATTCCAACTAATGTGAGTCAAGTTAGAAGTTTTAATGGGCTTGCTAGTTTCTATAGAAGATTTGTGCCTAATTTTAGTACAATTGCTGCCCCTTTGAATGATCTAACTAAGAAAGGTGTTAATTTTGAATGGGGTGTTTCACAAGATATTGCTTTTGATACTTTGAAAGAGAAGTTGATTTCGGCCCCATTACTTATGCTTCCAAATTTTGATAAACAATTTGAGATTGAATGTGATGCTAGTGGCATAGGTATTGGAGGTGTGCTCATGCAAGAAAAGAAACCTATTGCCTATTTTTCTGAAAAATTGAATGGTGCACAATTGAATTATTCTGTTTATGATAAGGAATTATATGCACTTGTGAGAGTTTTAGAAGTATGGAAACATTATTTGTGGCCTAAAGAATTTATTATCCATAGTGATCATGAAGCATTGAAATTTTTAAAGTGCCAAAATAATTTGAATAAGAGACATGCTAAGTGGGTTGAGTTCATTGAATCTTTTCCATACATTATAAAACATAAAAAGGGATTGGATAATGTAGTTGCTGATGCTTTGTCAAGGAAAAATATGTTACTCTCAAATTTAGAAATCAAGGTTTCGGGTTTGGAGGGTATTAGAGATTTATATGATGAAGATAATGAATTTTCCATGCTATTTAATAAATGTGTTAACACTAAAGCATGGGAAAAATTTCATATACATGATGGGTACTTGTTTAGAGCTAACAAATTGTGTATTCCCGAGTGTTCTTTGCGTTTATTTTTGATCCAGGAATCTCATAGTGGAGGATTGATGGGACACTTTGGAAGAGAGAAAACATTGTTGATGTTGGCAGAAAATTTCTATTGGGCACACATGAGAAGAGATGTGTATAGATTGGTGCAAAGATGTATTACTTGCAACAAATCCAAATCAAAATTGAAGCCCCATGGATTATATACACCATTGCCATCACCAAGTACACCATGGGAAGATATTAGCATGGATTTCGTGTTGGGATTGCCAAGAACAAAAAGAGGACATGATTCTATCTTTGTGGTTGTGGATAGATTTTCAAAGATGGCTCATTTTATTCCATGCCACAAGAGTGATGATGCTTCTCACATTGCCAATTTGTTCTTTAGAGAGATTGTGAGATTGCATGGAGTTCCAAGGACTATAGTTTCAGATAGAGATGTCAAGTTCATGAGTTACTTTTGGAAGACACTTTGGGGTAAGCTTGGCACTAAGCTATTATTTTCCACTACTTGCCACCCCCAAACTGATGGACAAACTGAGGTGGTTAATAGAACATTGTCCACTTTGCTAAGAGGTATGATCAAGAAGAATTTGAAGGAGTGGGAGGAGTGTTTGCCCCATGTGGAATTTGCTTACAATAGAGCTGTGCATTCAACTACTCAATTATGTCCTTTTGAGGTAGTGTATGGCTTCAAGCCTATTACTCCTCTTGATTTATTACCACTTCCTTTACATGAGAGAGTTAATATGGAGGCTTCAAAAAGGGCTGATTTTGTGAAGAAGATTCATGAGAAAACAAAAGAAGCAATTGAGAAGAAAGGAAAACATGTGGCTGAAAGAGTAAACAAGAAAAGGAAGGAACTTATATTTCGGCCAGGAGATATGGTTTGGGTACACTTCAGAAAAGATAGATTTCCAACATTGAGAAAGTCCAAGTTGATGCCTAGAGGAGCTGGTCCTTACAAAGTTATATCAAGGATCAATGATAATGCATACAAGATTGACCTCCCAATTGATGAGTTTGGTGTTAGTAATTCTTTTAATGTGGCTGATTTGACACCTTACCATGGAGATGATTTAGCATCGAGGTCGATGCCTTTTCAAGAGGGGGAGGATGATGAGGACATCCCTAGCTCTTCACCTATTGTTGAACATGAAGATCCACCAATTAAAGCTAATGAAGTAAGGATTGGTCCAATGACAAGATCAAGGACCAAGCTATTACAACAACAGGTGAATTCACTCCTACTTGAGTTTAATGTTTCTAATAATGAGAACTTTATACTACCTAAGTCATTGCATCTATGTGTTCTTAGGTTTATTGATAACACAAACATTGATGGAGATCATGGAGAGAAGATTCACATGGATGAAGATGAGCTAGAAGAGGAGAGGATGATCAAGTGCTAAGGATGGTGAAAACAAGCATTACAATTATTATTTCATAAGGGGATGAGTGCCTCCACAAGATGAAATGCACTCATACATGAAACAAGCAAGAGGAGGGCGCCCACATAGCATATCAATGCGCCATAATAGTTAGTTTTGGTTTCCATAACCAATTTGGCCGAATTCCTTGTGTATGGAATCGGTTTGTATCCATATATGTGAGTCCTAGTCCTAGTAGGAGTCCTAGTCCTAGTAGGGGAGGGATTGCTTGCGCAAGAGAGCCTTGTGGCCGCACCCCTCCACCTATATATGTGTCCCACCTGCGTGTGGTTGAGGTAGACTACGATTGAATCAAACAAACCCCATAGCCCCTAGTTGAAACTGCTTGTTAGCCTTTCATACTAGTGGTTCATCTGCAAACTTTACGTGATACCTGCTGTTCCACTGGGAATAAGACGGTACAGTACCACTTGTAGTCGGTGGATTACTTGTGCAAGAGTGTGGAGTTAAGAATATCCATTGGGTTGCTATCTGTTGCATTGGCTTCAGGGATCAGCCGGAGAGTTCTTAGTGGCGCACTAGTTATCAATACAGAAGTTATCTGTGAGTTCACTGAGAAGATTGGGCCACCCCTTATCATCATGACTCGAGGTCGACTCGTTTCCATGGGGGGAGATCATGTAGCACACCCCATTCCACCAAGCCCATCACCCAGTGGACCAATGACAAGATCACGAGCCAAAGCAATACATGAAAAGGTGAACTCACTCCTCTCTCTTCATGCTTTCGGTGACTTGGTGAATGTTGTGCTACCTCCTGGAAATGCCCTTTGTGTGCTCAGGTTTGACCCCACGATGGACCCCCAAGACGATGCTCAAGAAGTTGCCCAAGAAGCCATGGAAGATGCCCAAGAAGAAGCCCTCAAGGAAGAAGGAGTGAAGAAGGAGAAGATGGAGTGTAGAATGGCTGGCCTCCAGGCCGACACCCTAACAGAGTGATGTAGCCCATCGTATTCCACCAAGCACAACATCGATACGCAACAAGGTGAACTCACTCCTATCTCCGTACGTTTCCGGTGACTTGGTGAACGGTGCTCTACCTCATGAAATAACCCTCTACATGCATAGGTGGGATCACCACATGGAGACCCAAGATGGTGCCCAAGATGCTCAAGAACACATCCAAGAAGGTGCACATGAAGCTAGGGAAGAAGCAGGTGAAGACGGCGTCAAGTTCGGAGCTCCGAGGAGGAAGAACGGGGGAAAATGGTGCCTCCCGGCCTCACCCCCGGCCAGGCCGGCCTCCCCCTCCACCTCAGGCCGGACCCCTGGCCGAACGGGCCGGCCTCAAGGCCGGCCTGGCTTCCCCCACCCCGGCCCCAGGCCGGGCACCCCACAGAGGGGGCCGGCCTCAAGGCCGGCCTGGCCCCTTCCCACCCCGGCCCCAGGCCGGCCTGGGCCTCCAGGCCAGCCTCTGCGCCCCACCCTGGCCCCAGGCCGGGACCCAGGCCGGCCAGGCCGGCTCCCAGGCCGGGGTGGCCCCGAAATGCACGGAATTGGTCCGTTTTTGCACCGTTTTGACCCCCGTTTCGACCCCGAGCTATATAAGCGACCCCGGTGGCTAGATCTAGGGTTTAGGGATGATTTGAGAACTTAGGGCTTTGCCCTTGTATCCCTCTTGTGAGGTGACTCCTCTTACGAGGCTACTCCTTAGATGTGTATCTAGGACCGTATCAAGATCTCTACAAGGAGCTACTCTTTCACCTTGTGATTCTAGTAGTGCTTGCCAACCTTCCCCTTTGGGCTTCTGTTGGATCGGTGGACCGACCGGTGAGAGAAATCGGTTTCAATTAGCATGTTGTTGACTTGGGTTTGCGATCCCTCGTAGGCTTCACGAGTTATCTTTCCCCCTTTTGTGTTTCCACGCGTTTGCCCTCGTTTTCCCCTCGATTCCCCTCTCGTGTTCATCGTGTTCATCGCGTTCTTCGTGCGTTCTTCGTTCGTTCTTGTCGATTCGTGAAGATCGGGCCAACTTAGAGGTCAACACTTCATCATCTGGTATCAGAGCCAGGTTGACACGAATCCGACACCCCACCCCCTCCCCTACCACCAATTTTTCTTCTATCCACCATAAATTCGAAAATTTGACCAAAAAATAGCCAAAAGGGATTTCGACCGATCTCTTTATTCGTTGAGTTTTTCGTGGTTTTGTTTCATAGATTTGTTGCCAAAAACCATTCCCCATCTTCCTATTCAGCCACAATTCTTGAATTTGTCCAAATTTTTTCTTGATTTGGGAGAAATTTCGAATTTGAGCAAAAATTTCAGAAAAATCCTGCTCTTCGATTCTTGGACAGATTTTGAAACTTGTTTTTCTTTGTCGTCGTTGCTCCGATTTGAGTGAGGCAAGTTCCTACGTGTCGCCATCGACATCGCCTACGCATCTACATCATCCGATCCACACGACATCGACATCCACCGGCCGCAAGTCCGAGATCATCCACCGCATAGGTATAACTTGCTTCCGCTTGAACTAACCCTTTCCTTTGTGTACCTTACCTATTCGGACTAGCTCTTTTACATCGCTTGGCATCGCATTGTGGCACCGAGAGTGCGAGTGTTTGCGCTTGTGAGAGAATAGCTACGAGTAGGCATTGGCATTTGGGAATCATCTCCGCATCGTCCATGAAAAAGCGAAAAATCAAAAAAAAAGAGAGGAGAAAGAGAAAGAAGCAAAAAGAGCCAAAAGAAGCAAAGATCGATGCCAATTGCTATCATTTGTAGGAACGCCTAGCTTCGAGTAGCGAGAGAGAAGAGAGTGACCGGTTGCCACATTGCGAATCTTGTTGCCTCTACTTAATTGCGGTTCGAGCTAGCGTCCTCCTTGCGTTGGTGTGGCATTGAGCTTAGTCTTCGATAGGTACATTTCGTCTCCGCTCGTCCATTGGCCGCACTAACCCCATTTATCACTTGTGTGTGTGTGTGTTTTTATTTTCCACCATATCATTTTCCTCCACTAGGTTTGGTTTTCGTGCTAACTTTTCTTTGATTCTTCTCCACGTTTTACAACATACTTTTCTTTTGATTTGTCGTTTTCTCGCCACATTTCTAACCCATTGCCATCCACCCATAAGCCGTGTGTGTTTTGGAGCGTGTTTTTGGGATCGTTCGAACTCAAGTCACTTCATTCTTTTTGTTATTGGTTTCTCTTGGCTTGGTCCACTAGTTTCCAACTTTTGCTAAAAGGTGAGGGTTGACTAACCATGTATAGCGAGAGCAGATCATATGGAGGCCATGATGACCATGATGAGTCCATGATGGACCACTACGACTACAACGAGCTAGACATGGACCTCCATTCCTACGAGAACGACGTGGTGGACGACCACGACTACGAGCACGACATCGTGGATGACCACTACTACGAGCATGACATGGTGGATCACCACCACTACCACGACCACGACGTCGAGCTCTACACCGACTACTCCTCCCCAAGCATCATCGACATGGAGGAGTACCACAACCACCACGCCGACTTCGACTCCACGAGCTCCACCGACATGAACCACTACTACAACTACGACATCGCAAGCTTGGATGACGAGATGGAGCCATGCTACACCGACAACGCATCCACAACCATGACGGAGTACGACACCAACAACGACTCCCCAAGCTACTACGACTCCGACATGGATGAGCTCACTTACAAGAAATTCCTCGCCAAGCTTCGATTGTCAAGAAACTCCGATGGTTCATGCTCGCCACCAAGGAACTCCTCGGAGAATGCCAAGGCCAAGACACGACAACGACCTTCAACCTCAAGATGGCGCAACGACAAGAAATCCGACAAGTTGGCCACGTCAAGATCCTCAACATCTCGACGGCGCCACAAGAAGGACATCATCGAGGCCCCATCTAGCGAGAAGGCCAAGAAGCCAAGGCATCCGAATGACTTGCGGAGTCATCCCACACATGAAGTGCGGGAGCGCCGCAAGCTTCGTCATCAACCACGCCATCATCACCAAGCTCATCACCAAGATCGCCGCCATGATCATCATCGACATATGGAAGAGAGTGGTACACCCACCTCACCGCATCTTCCACCACAAGCTCCGCGACGACATTGGTTTGAGCATCGCTCGCCATCACCACTACCTCGACCTCGACACCGACAAGGCCGTGGTGACCCTCTTCAAGATCACCCTCTACGACCGGATATTCTTCATCATCCACCTTCTCCAAGCTCGACTCATGACATTGGTCTAAATGGCTTCGTGGATGGTGCTTGCCCACATTCAAGGCTTCCAAGGCAAAATGTGTGTCACCACCACAATGACCACCAAGACCAAAGCCACTATCAAGAAGGTGACCTCGACATGGCTTCTAGTGAATGCCTCCCTCGACTCCACCACAATGACCATCGGCGCCATCCTCTCCATCATGATCGCCATCACCAAACCAACGAGGATGACCCACATGAGCTTCCACCGCCTATCTTTGATGAAGACCCACATGAGAGAACTTCTCAACATCAAGCGAGTGCGAATGCTCCCTATGGCTTGTTTTTCCCCATCTTCGAGGAAGACCCCATTGAGCGCCACCATCATCAACAATCAAGTGGGATTGCTCAACATGCTACTTCACTTCCCATCTTTGATGAGGACCCCTATGAGCGCCCACTTCGACCACCACTAGGCACGGATGCTATGAGCCTACTCTCCCCTCTCCTTCAAGATGAAGACCTCTTATGCCCCATTTGCAAGGGCCATGGTCACATAATGTGGGATTGCCAAGGCGGCGACCAAGATGGTGCGTCAAATGGGAATGCCATCCATGATTCTTCTCCTACCACATTGGATGAAGCACCACATCATCTAAGCCATGAAGACAACGACTTGAGCGCCGTTAGCCTCAATGTTACAAGGTGCAAGGACCATGAGCGTCATCATCCATATGAGGAATGGGAGCCGTCACCTCATCTTCACCAAGATTGTGCTTTCTATTCGCACCCCGCCTTCGACAAGGATCAAGATCATCCTCGCCATGGACACTATGATACCACTACTTCATCAAGGCAAGAGGCAAGCGACACTTCATCACCGACACCCATCCACAACTTCCATGAGCGACATTCTATGAGGATGAACAATGACCTTCATGATCAAGACCATGAGTCTCCATCATCGCCACAAGCGCAACACAAACATCAAGAGTGTGAAGCTATTCCTCCCATGACACAAGATCGACATCACCATGCGCATGAGGATACCACTCTACCACTCTATGATGAAGACGTTGATGCATGTGACATTGTCAAAGAGGCTCATCCCTTGCCATCATCTCTAAGGCATTCTTCTTCTTCGTCTCCAATGACACAAGTGGCAACTCCGACCATCGACAAGAGAGCTCCCAATGCTACCAATGAGATGATCTTGGTTGCCAACCAAAATGGTGACCATGCATACATGAGTGAAGGCCAATACTATGCCTTGCACCAACTAGCTCTCAATTCCTTGGACATGACCAATGGTGACGAAAGCGTCTATTGCAATGAGGCCGCGAACTCATCGCGAGTGTTGACACGAGTTCTTCAAGCCTATCCTCAAGATAAGGACCAACTATGCAACCTCTCTAGAGCCGGCGTCAATGGCCCATCTATCATTGATGGAGGTAATGACGAATTGGGTGAAACTCTCCGCTTGACTTCAAAGCATCTCATGCCAACCTCCACAAGGCCACGTTCAAGCCACCATTCTAGCCAAGGAAATCTTCATCATCATCATCATCGACCATTTGAGGATGCTACAAGGCATGGCTTGCATTACCAATTGATGGAGCCTTCCTCGATACAAGCCATGACCCTACCTCCTCCTCCAAGAAAGCCACCCTTTCCACACTTGGAGATCAACCCAAGAGATGAGATGATCGAGTCCTCCTCGCCACATGCTATGACACTACCGACTCCAAGCAATGCAACGACATCGAAAAATACGCACACCTCAAGTGCCAACACTTTGGAGCCTTCTAGTGTCCCCTCTCAAGCTTCTAGTGAGATGAGTGGTGAGAGAGAGATCCACCATCACGCGAGTGAGAGCCACAAGCCCATAATGAGTGGAAAAAGCATGAGTGTTCGTAGAGGCCTCTCCTTGTTAGCCACCAAAAGTGAGATGAGAGTTGAGAGCAAAATCCCATGTGTGCTTATCGACACTAACGGCTTACCAACTTTCTCTCCATCTTTGTTGTCTATTTTGCAGAGATTTGGTGACCCTATCAAGCATCCTCGACATCATCGCCTTCTCCACATACAAGGCTCTCCACATCGCATGAACATCGACACCGACTTGAAGGGTTGGAAGGGGCACATTCCTCTCATCATGATCCACATGGAGATTGACAAGAGCTTCTACGACAAAGCATCCTCCATCCACACTCCTCAAGTCAAGATCTACACGACGCGTCACAAGCACTTCGACATCAACGCCTTCTACGCCTACATACCACATGTCACGATGTGCATGGAGTTCGACAAGCGCATCCACGACAACGACTTCTACGCCTACAACCCTCATGTCAAGATGTACTTGGAGTTCCACATGCGCATCCCCGACAACGACTTCTTCATCTACATCCCCTACGTCAAGATGTACTTGGAGTTCGACAAGCGCGTCAACGACAATGACTCCCACGACTACATACCAATTGTCAAGATGCACTTGGAGTTCGACAAGCGCGTCAACGACAATGACCACCACGACTACATGCCAACCGCCACGATGTACATGGACTTCGACACGAGCATCAACAACAACCAATACGTCAAGTTCATCTACACTCTACCGCTTCCGCAACCCATGGAGCAACACCCTCTTGAGCTCATCGACGACGACTACATATCATGTCAAGCTCATCCTCATCCACCCATGGAGGATCATGTCAAGATCGTCATCGTCTTTGGACTACACCCTCCACGAGCATACCTTGGCATGATCTTCGATAAGAGGCTCAACTTCAACGACTACACCGCCTCGCAAGATCTTCCTCAACCATCCACGGGGGGCCATTTCATGATCTTCATCACCTTTGGACCGCCCCCACTACGAGCCTACCGTCACATGGACTTCGACAAGCGTCTCAACTTCAACGACATCTTCGTCGTCAAGATTCCTTCTCCCGCTCACATATGGATGGAACGAGAGTCGAGGACGACTCTTTTTCAAGGGGGGGGAGATGATGTAGCCCACCGTATTCCACCAAGCACAACATCGATACGCAACAAGGTGAACTCACTCCTATCTCCGTACGTTTCCGGTGACTTGGTGAACGGTGCTCTACCTCATGAAATACCCCTCTACATGCATAGGTGGGATCACCACATGGAGACCCAAGATGGTGCCCAAGATGCTCAAGAACACATCCAAGAAGGTGCACATGAAGCTAGGGAAGAAGCAGGTGAAGACGGCGTCAAGTTCGGAGCTCCGAGGAGGAAGAACGGGGGAAAATGGTGCCTCCCGGCCTCACCCCCGGCCAGGCCGGCCTCCCCCTCCACCTCAGGCCGGACCCCTGGCCGAACGGGCCGGCCCCAAGGCCGGCCTGGCTTCCCCCACCCCGGCCCCAGGCCGGGCACCCCACAGAGGGGGCCGGCCTCAAGGCCGGCCTGGCCCCTTCCCACCCCGGCCCCAGGCCGGCCTGGGCCTCCAGGCCAGCCTCTGCGCCCCACCCTGGCCCCAAGCCGGGACCCAGGCCGGCCAGGCCGGCTCCCAGGCCAGGGTGGCCCCGAAATGCACGGAATTGGTCCGTTTTTGCACCGTTTTGACCCCCGTTTCGACCCCGAGCTATATAAGGGACCCCGGTGGCTAGATCTAGGGTTTAGGGATGATTTGAGAACTTCGGGCTTTGCCCTTGTATCCCTCTTGTGAGGTGACTCCTCTTACGAGGCTACTCCTTAGATGTGTATCTAGGACCGTATCAAGATCTCTACAAGGAGCTACTCTTTCACCTTGTGATTCTAGTAGTGCTTGCCAACCTTCCCCTTTGGGCTTCTGTTGGATCGGTGGACCGACCGGTGAGAGAAATCGGTTTCAATTAGCGTGTTGTTGACTTGGGTTTGCGATCCCTCGTAGGCTTCACGAGTTATCTTTCCCCCTTTTGTGTTTCCACGCGTTTGCCCTCGTTTTCCCCTCGATTCCCCTCTCGTGTTCATCGTGTTCATCGCGTTCTTCGTGCGTTCTTCGTTCGTTCTTGTCGATTCGTGAAGATCGGGCCAACTTAGAGGTCAACACTTCATCACAGAGCTGCCCAGCCTGAAGCCCGGCCTAGGCCGGCCTCCCTGCGCACCCAAGGCCGTCCACCTGCCTGAGACGCCCGGCCTGAAGCCCGGCCTCCAGCCCGGCCTCCCTGCCAGCTCGCAAAAGTGGGTGAAAGACCCCATTTTCACCCCCACCTATATAAAGAGACCCCCATGGTCAGATCTAGGTTAGAGATGATTTGAGAACTTTGACATTTGCTCTTGTACCCTCTTGTGAGGCTACTCCTATGGTTGTACCTCAGACCGTATCAAGGCTACTCCTATGATTTGTATCAAGGACCGTATCAAGATTCACCGAGTTACATATCCTTTCCCCTTGGGATTCAGTTAGGGACTTCCCAATCTTCCTCAACTAATCCTTGAGGTTCTATTGGCGTGGTGGACCGGCCATGGGTGTGAAGTGATTTCAATTAAGTTGAGTTCACTTGGATCGATCGTTCCGTAGGCGGCCCTCGGGGTTTAGTTGACGGGAGATTTGGGATTCTTCGGTTCTTACTAGTTATGTCACCTCGATTCGCCACATTTTCCCCTTGATTCTTCCCCCGATTCCCCCTCGATCCCCTTCGTGTTCTTTGTGTTCATTGTTCGTTCTTCGTGTTCTTGGTCAATTCATGAAGATCGGGACACCCTAGAAGTTAACCCTCCATATCACACAGATTCGCAAACCCTAGAAAAAAGGCATCACACATGTTTAGCACATCATCAACTACAAGGCCAACCATCAGCATAGTATAATCGTCGGCACATGCAACAAAACAGATAAAACGGTAATAGTGATGAGGACATCCCTAGCTCTTCACCTATTGTTACACATGAGGATGCTCCAATACAAGCTAATGAAGAAAGGATTGGTACAATGACAAGATCAAGAACCAATCTATTATAACAACAGGTGAATTCACTCCTATTTGAGTATAATGTTTATAATTGTGAGAACTTTATACTACCTAAATCCATGCACTTATGCATTCTCAAGTTTATTGATAAAATAAGCATGAATGGAGGAGATCATGAAGAGGAGATACACATGGATGAAGATGGACTAGAAGAGGAGATGGAGTACGAGTACTAGCATGGTGAAAACAAGAAATAACAAGAAATAACAATTGTTATGATGACAAGGGGATGGTGCCTCCACAAGGTCAAATGCACTTAGTGTGGAAAACAATTACTAATGTGTTATTCCACACTCATGGATGGAGAAAACAAGAGGAGGGTGCCCACAAAGGATATCTATGCCCCATATAGAGTCCTAGTAGTTTTAGATATGGTTTGTATACCATCTTGGCCGCACCCCCCTATCTTGGGTCGGTTTGTATCTATTGTTGGTCGGTTTGGGTTTGTGTCCAACCCAAACAATGAGTCCTAGTCCAATTAGGTTAGTGCTTGCACAAGGGAACCCCCCTTGTGGCCGCACCCTCCTATCTTAAATAGGTGGGATTCGAGTCATAGCTGCTGAGACTACGTTAAAACATAAACCCTAGACCTCTAGATTGAAACAGCTTGTAAGCCTTCATCTAGAAGTTCATCTGCAAACTTTACGTGTTACCTGCTGTTCCACTGGGAATAAGAAGGTACAGGACCACTTGTAGTCGGTGGATTACTTGTGCAAGAGTGTGGAGTTGAGAATATCCTTGGGGTTGCTATCTTTTGCATTGGCATCAGGGATCAGTCGGGAGAGTTCTTAGTGGCGCACTAGTTGTCATAGTGAAGTTATCTGTGAGTTCATTGAGAAGATTGGGCTACCTCTTATCATCTTGGTATCAGATTTACAAGTTGCCTCGGTGAGCTATCAAATTTCCCTTTAGATTTGAGTGTTTTTTATTACCTATCCAGAAAATTGCCCCACAAAAATAGTTTAGTTCATTGCCATAACCATAGATATCACCTTAGTTTCAATTACTATAGTTGTTTTTGTGTTTGATTTTTTGTTCCTTTTTATCTTTTTAGTTTAGTTATTTTCGGCTAGGGTTAGGGTTCTTGTTCCCCTGGTCGAGTTCATATCAAAAATCCAAAAAAAAAAATCCGCTGCTTTTAGCTCTCTTTTCATCCAATCCGAGTCCACATCGAAATCCTACCGCGGCAGCATTTTCGTCGATTTCCCTGCTGTACCGCACCCACCGCTCCCGCCCCTACTCGCACTCGGATTCAACCCGCGCTCGGTTTTCCCCTGTCGCGCGCTTACAAAATCCGCTCGCGCCCCGCAGCATACCATACCACCGCACACATTGCGCGCTGCCGCGGCAGCCGTTTGCGCCAAATCGCTGCCGCACGCTGCTGTTTCTGCCGCGCCCACGTAACACCCGCGCGCTCGCACATCCACCGTAACGCACTTACCGTTTGGCTGTTTGGACCGTGCGCGCGGTGCCATGGCAGAGAAAGTGATCGTTTTTGCTGCCGTGTGCTGTTTTTGCTGCCGTGAGCTATTTAGAGCTAGTTTTCACCTAGAATTTTTTTCTTCTTTGTTTTCTCCTGTTTTCTTCATTAGGAACAATACATCCATACCTTGTGAACCTAGCCACATCGTTTCTACAACATATTAATAGGAACTTGCCAACAAGTATAGCTATTTTGTGCTCTGACAGGTTGCTCATTTTCATCACCACCATTGTGTTCATTTGTTTAGTGGTTCATATTGCTCCTAGTTGTGTTTAAGGCCATTGGAAAATTAAAAATAAAAATAGAAAAAGAGTAAAAGTATATAAAAAAGAGAAAAGAGAAAAACAGAAAAGTGCAAAGAGTCCATATTGATACTATTGTTTACTAGTTGAGCTTGCCATTGTGACACTTGGTTTTTCATTGAGAAATCTTGTGCCTATCAATTAAGATCCTAGCTAGTGAATTTCTAGTGCATTGCAAAATCTCATCCATATATTTTCTTTGCCACATTTGTCTCCATTATTGTGTGAGTTTCCTTGGGTATTTTTATATCTTCACAAAATAGCAAATAGGACTTGTTACTTTGGTGATTGTTAGGTATCCATACCAAGCCCCACTAAATAACCTTGTTTGCTTTTGTGAGAGTTAAAAACCTAGGTATTCTCTTCTTCACATCAAAGTACATTAATTGCCTCTACTTGTGGTAAGTATTTATATTCACTTTGGAACGGTAAGATATCCTATTGTCTTGCTAGATTTTTGAGTGAGTTGTGAGAGAACACCATAACCTATACTTGTTTTTATTTCACTAACCTACTAATGGATTTTTCTAGTGGTGATCTTGTGCAGCAAAGAAGGACCATAAGGAGGGAGTTAATTGGAGGGAGTATGAGGCTCTAAGGGATGTATTGGCAAAACAAATAAAAGACAATCATAATGAAATCAAGCAATTTGTGCAAGATGCATGTGATCCTTTATATGATGCTCTCCAAGCTATGGAGAACAAGATGGAGGCGACACATAAGTGGCCGAAACCAACAATGGGGAAGTGAAAACAATCAATGATTCTATTGCTCAATTGGCTACTACCCTTGCTGGTCTTCAAACAATGATTCAAGACAGATTACCACTTGTTGATGATGATCATGCTAGTGTCCATAGTGATGCTAATAATGGCTTGGAAGCCAATGGAGAAGTGGATAATTTTCATGGCCGTGGAGCTAGAGGAGATAGAGGCCGAGGAGGATATCAAGGCCGAGCCAACCATATGGGTGCAAGGAGAGTGCCCATCAATGTTGCTCCTGAAATCATAGAGAAGATGATGGTTTGGGTAAGCCCAAATTTTCTATACCATCTTTCAGCTTTGACACTATGGATGTGGAGGAATATTTGCTATGGGAACTGAAAATTGAGAAGCTATGGAGATTACATGAGTATACTGAGGATAGAAAAAAAATTGGCTTCTTCTGAGTTTGATGGATATGCTCTTCGTTGGTGGGATACTACTGTGAGAAAGAGGCAAGAAGATGGTGAATTACCCATTATCACTTGGAATACAATGAAGAGAGTCATGAGGGATAGATTTGTTCCACCAAATTACATAAGCAACAATTTGATCAATTGCAACAATTGAGGCAAGGTACTATGACTGTTGATGCTTATTATCAAGAGATGGAATTAATCATGCAAAGGGCACGTGTGAGAGAGCAATTGGAGCAAAAATGCAAAGGTTTCTTTCAGGTTTGAATTATAAAATCAAGGGCATTGTTAGACATCACCAATATCATGATATGCATGAATTATTACATCATGCTAGGGAGGCCGAATCACATATCAATGAGGAGGCTAAAATTACATCAAGAACAAGGAGTAGATTTCCCTTGAGATCATCTACTATGCCTAATACACCACCTCCTCCATCTCTTAGCCGTGGTGTTTCATCATCCAAGGCCGAGCCTAGTGCCTCTATTGCAAAGAAATCATCACAACCAGCTGCAAGTACCACGGGTTCAAGTGCTTACACAACAAGAAATAGAGATATTACATGTCATACATGTGGAGGAAAGGGGCACTTCAAGAGGGATTGTCCAAATACAAAGGTGATGATTATTAATGAGGACAATGAGTATGAGACAGGTGATGATGTTGATCCTAATGATAATGATTATGATGATGATGGCTATTTGAGTGATACTCCATTGGATGCCTATGCTACCACTATGCCATCTATTATTTGCACACAAAAATCATTGAGTGTTATTCCTAGTCCTGAAAATCAAAGGTGCAATTTGTTTCAAACAAAGGCTGTTATTGGTCCTAATATGGCTTGCAAAGTCATTATTGATGGAGGGAGTTGCAGGAATTTGGCTAGCAAAGATTTATGTGCAAAGCTAAATCTGAAATATTTACCACACCCTTGTCCTTATCATATACAATGGTTGAGTAGCTCGAGACAAATGAAGGTGACCCATAAGGTGCGTGTGGAATTTCAGATTGGTCCTTATAAGGATACTATTGAGTTTGATGTGGTTCCCATGACAGTTTGCCACTTATTATTGGGAAGACCTTGGCAATTTGATAGAAGTGTGAAGCATGAAGGAAGAGCAAATACTTACGAGTTGCATCATCATGGGAAGACTATTATTTTGAGGCCTATGGCTCCAAAACAAATTGTAAATGAGTCCCAATCCAAAATAGAGATGAGAGTTGAAAAAGAGAGTGAGAGGGATGAGGGAAAACAAAATTCTCAAGCCTTGGGGAGTGGTAGTCAAACTAATTCGAGTGGTAAAAATAAAAATAAGAGAGAGAGCCTATTATGCATGTTAGCCACTAAAGAGGATTTGAGGGAATTTAGGGATGATCCTACATTAGTCCCTATTGTGCTTATTCACAAGGGAGAGATTTTGGTTTCTAATGACATGACCCCTATTGCTCTTGGTGTTTCTCATGTGTTGCAGGATTTTGATGATGTTTTTCAGGACATATTCCCTCGGGATTGCCACCATTGAGAGGGATTGAGCATCAAATTGATTTAATTCCTGGAGCATCTTTGCCAAACCGAGCCCCTTATAGAACCAATCCACAAGAGACAAAGGAGATACAAAGGCAAGTACAAGAGCTACTAGATAAAGGTTATATTCGAGTTAGTCTTTCTCCTTGCGTCGTTCCCGTTATTTTGGTTCCTATGAAAGATGGTACTTGGCGCATGTGTGTAGATTGTAGAGCAATTAATAGCATCACTATTCGTTATCGTTATCCTATACCACGTTTAGATGACATGTTAGATGAGTTAAGTGGTGCTACTCTTTTCTCTAAAATTGATTTGCGTAGTGGGTACCATCAAATAAGAATGAAAGAGGGAGATGAATGGAAAACTGCATTTAAAACAAAATTTGGTTTATATGAATGGTTAGTGATGCCTTTTGGTTTAACTAATGCACCTAGTACTTTCATGAGACTAATGAACCATATTTTGAGAGATTTTATTGGTAGATTTGTGGTAGTTTATTTTGATGATATTCTCATATATAGCCACAATGAACATGATCATATTAATCATATTAGACAAGTTTTGCAAGTGCTAAGAGAAAATAAATTGTATGGTAATCTTGAGAAGTGCACTTTTTGCAAAGATAAGGTCAACTTTTTGGGATATGTAGTTTCTAAACATGGGATTGAAGTTGATACATCAAAAATTAAAGCAATTCAAAATTGGCCTATTCCAACTAATGTGAGTCAAGTTAGAAGTTTTAATGGGCTTGCTAGTTTCTATAGAAGATTTGTGCCTAATTTTAGTTCTATTGCTTCTCCATTAAATGATCTAACTAAAAAGGGAGTTGATTTCGAGTGGGGTGTTTCTCAAGATATTGCTTTTGATACATTAAAAGAGAAGTTGATTTCGGTCCTACTATTAATGCTACCAAATTTTGATAAACAATTTGAGATTGAGTGTGATGCTAGTGGCATAGGTATTGGAGGTGTGTTAATGCAAGAAAAGAAACCTACTGCCTATTTTTCTGAAAAATTACATGGTGCACAATTGAATTATTCTGTTTATGATAAAGAATTATATGCACTTGTGAGAGTTTTAGAGGTGTGGAAACATTATTTATGGCCTAAGGAATTTATTATACATAGTAATCATGAGGCATTGAAATTCTTAAAGTGCCAATCCAATTTGAATAAAAGACATGCCAAATTGGTTGAATTTATTGAATCTTTTCCATACATAATTAAACATAAAAAAGGATCGGAAAATGTAGTTGCTGATGCTTTGTCAAGAAAGAATATGTTACTCTCAAATTTGGAGATTAAGGTTTCGGGTTTGGAGGGTATTAGAGATTTATATGATGAAGATAATGAATTTTCTATGCCATTTAATAAATGTACTAATGTTAAGGCATGGGATAAATTTCATATACATGATGGATACTTGTTTAGAGCTAACAAATTATGTGTTCCCGAGTGTTCTTTGCGTTTATTCTTAATACAGGAATCTCATAGTGGAGGATTAATGGGACACTTTGGAAGAGAGAAGACATTGCTTATGTCGGCTGAAAATTTCTATTGGGCACATATGAGAAGAGATGTGTATAGATTGGTGCAAAGATGCATTACTTGCAACAAATCCAAGTCCAAGTTGAAGCCCCACGGGTTGTACACTCCATTGCCATCACCTAGTACCCCATGGGAGGATATAAGTATGGATTTTGTGTTGGGCTTGCCAAGGACAAAAAGAGGACATGACTCTATCTTTGTGGTTGTGGAAGATTTTCAAAGATGGCTCATTTCATTGCTTACCACAAGAGTGATGATGCTTCTCACATTGCAAATTTATTCTTTAGAGAAATTGTGAGATTACATGGAGTGCCAAGAACCATTGTTTCAGATAGAGATGTCAAGTTCATGAGTTACTTTTGGAAGACATTATGGGGGAAGCTTGGAACTAAATTATTATTTTCCACTACTTGTCACCCCCAAACTGATGGTCAAACCGAGGTGGTCAATAGGACATTGTCCACATTATTGAGAAGCATGATCAAGAAGAATTTGAAGGAGTGGGAGGAGTGTTTGCCCCATGTGGAATTTGCATATAATAGAGTTGTGCATTCAACTACTCAATTATGTCCTTTTGAGGTGGTTTATGGTTTCAAGCCTATTACTCCTCTTGATTTATTACCACTTCCTACACAAGAGAGAATTAATATGGAGGCAGCAAAGAGGGCCGATTTTGTGAAGAAGATTCATGAGAAAACAAAAGAGGCAATTGAGAAGAAAGGAAGACATGTGGCTGAAAGAGTAAACAAGAAGAGAAAGGAAGTTATATTTTGGCCAGGAGATATGGTGTGGGTGCACTTTAGAAAAGATAGATTTCCCACATTGAGAAAATCAAAATTGATCCCTAGAGGTGCTGGTCCTTATAGAGTTATTTCAAGGATCAATGATAATGCATACAAGATTGAATTCCCAATTGATGAGTTTTGTGTTAGGAATTCTTTTAATGTGGCTGATATGACACCTTACCATGGAGATGATTTAGCATCAAGGTCGATGCCTTTTCAAGAGGGAGAGGATGATGAGGACATCCCTAGCTCTTCACCTATTGTTACACATGAGGATGCTCCAATACAAGCTAATGAAGTAAGCATTGGTCCAATGACAAGATCAAGAACCAAGCTATTACAACAACAGGTGAATTCACTCCTATTTGAGTATAATTTTTATAATTGTGAGAACTTTATACTACCTAAATCCATGCACTTATGTATTCTCATGTTTATTGATAACACAAGCATGAATGGAGGAGATCATGAAGAGGATATACACATGGATGAAGATGGACTAGAAGAGGAGATGGAGTACAAGTACTAGCATGGTGAAAACAAGAAATAACAAGAAATAACAATTCTTATGATGACAAGGGGATGGTGCCTCCACAAGGTCAAATGCACTTAGTGTGGAAAACAATTACTAATGTGTTATTCCACACTCATGGATGGAGAAAACAAGAGGAGGGCGCCCACAAAGGATATCTATGCGCCATATAGAGTCCTAGTAGTTTTAGATATGGTTTGTATACCATCTTGGCCGCACCCCCTATCTTGGATCGGTTTGTATCTATTGTTGGTCGGTTTGGGTTTGTGTCCAACCCAAACAATGAGTCCTAGTCCAATTAGGTTAGTGCTTGCGCAAGGGAACCCCCCTTGTGGCCGCACCCTCCTATCTTAAATAGGTGGGATTCGAGTCATAGCTGCTGAGACTACGTTAAAACATAAACCCTAGACCTCTAGATTGAAACAGCTTGTAAGCCTTCATCTGGAAGTTCATCTGCAAACTTTACGTGTTACCGGTTGTTCCACTTGGAATAAGAAGGTACATGACCACTTGTAGTCGGTGGATTACTTGTGCAAGAGTGTGGAGTTGAGAATATCCTTGGGGTTGCTATCTTTTGCATTAGCATCAGGGATCAGCCGGGAGAGTTCTTAGTGGCGCACTAGTTATCATATTGAAGTTATCTGTGAGTTCATTGAGAAGATTGGGCCACCCCTTATCAAATAGTGAGACTCGTTGCTAACCATGGTACATACAAATGACACGCAATAATTCTAACAGATGTATCTACTATAGTAAAATGAGGCACGACTGACTTGTCCTACATGCTATTTGCTATAGTAGCCAAACTGCTAGACACATTGCTGCATATTAGTCATCGGCACAGACAGTTTAATAATTGGCACACGTATCAAGCACATATGTTTAGCAATAGAAAACAAGAAAAGTAGCCTCAGAACAAAACAAAATCAACGAGATTATCGAACATTTACCAAGGAAGATGCAGAACCAATGTGGTTGTGCACAACACTAGGTAAATGCTAATAATCTCGTCAAGATCGAGTGCGCATTTTAATCATTGACACATGTATCAAGCACAAATGTTTAGCAATGGCAAACAAGAAAAGTAGCCTCATACTAATAAGGACAAAACAAAATCGAGATTACCGAACATTTACCAAGGAAGATGTAGAACCAATGTGGTTGTACACAACACTAGGTAAATGCTAATAATCTCATCAAGATTGAGTGCACAGTTTAATCATTGGCACATGTATCAAGCACAGATGTTTAGCAATGGAAAAAAACAAAAGTAGCCTCATACTAATAAGCACAAAACAAAATCAACGAGATTATCGAGCATTTACCAAGGAAGATGCAGAACCAATGTGGTTGTACACAACACTAGGTAAATGCTAATAATCTCATCAAGATCAAGTGCACAGTTTAATCATTGGCACATGTATCAAGCAAAAATGTTTAGCAATGGAAAACAAGAAAAGTAGCCTCATACTAATAAGCACAAAAAAATCAACGAGATTATCGAGCATTTACCAAGCAAGATGCAGAACCAATATGGTTGTACACAACACTAGGTAAATGCTAATAATCTCATCAAGATTGAGCGCACAGTTTAATCATTGGCACATGTATCAAGCACAGACAGATAAAACAATAATAGCGAGCCTCATTGGCAAGCATACCAGGTTGACATCATCTAATTAAAGAGCAAAGTTATTTACCTTAGTTGAGGCAAACAACAGAAGTAATAAAGCCATCTCTTCCGTTGTAGAAGGTGAAGACACACATAGCACCCTGCTTGATTCTAGCTAAATTGACGACCTTTGACCAGTTGGTTGTCATCTCGGCAACTTCTGTCTTGCCCTTGATGAACATAACATCTTGAGCATCAGAAATGTTGGTGCATATGATAGGAGGTCGATCCATTGGCGTAAACCCGTTGAGGTAGGTCTGGCTGAACTTAATTGAGAAGTACTGGACAATAAGTATATAGCTAGCTGTTGACTAAGATTAATTTGCATAGGAAGAGTAAAACAATCAGATGTTTACCACATTGGCCTTCCCATGGAGGACATTAGACTTTGTCATCCTACAGACGTAGTGCGGTATAGATGGTTGTGGTCCAGCAACTTGGCTTCGTTCATGCGCCACTTGGTCTTCAGTCATTTCCGCCTCGTTTGTAAAAAAACAGTGCCTGTCATAGTCTTGAGTCCCCTGGATTTTGGGACCTAGAATGCAAGAAATAAGTTAATCCTAGCTAACCTATAGGTGTATAAGAGAGTAATAATGATAAGGGGTGGCCCAATCTTCTCAGTGAACTCACAGATAACTTCTGTATTGATAACTAGTGCGCCACTAAGAACTCTCCGGCTGATCCCTGATGCCAATGCAAAAGATAGCAACCCAATGGATATTCTTAACTCCACACTCTTGCACAAGTAATCCACCGACTACAAGTGGTACTGTACCGTCTTATTCCCAGTGGAACAGCAGGTATCACGTAAAGTTTGCAGATGAACTTCCAGTATGAAAGGCTAACAAGCAGTTTCAACTAGAGGTTTTGGGGTTTGTTTGATTCAATCGTAGTCTGCCCTCTCCTATGCGCCCCAAGGGGTATATATGAGAGGGGGTGCGGCCACAAGGCATCCCTTGCGCAAGCACCTAACCTAATTGGACTAGGACTCCTACTAGGACACGAAAATAGATACAAACCGACCCCCACACAAGGGGTGCGGCCAAATTGGTATACAAACCAATCCTAATTGAACTAGGTCTTGTATATGGCGCATAGATGTTCCTTGTGGGCGCCCTCCTCTTGCCTTGTTCATGTATGAGTGTGGAATAACATAATTGACATTGTTTTCCACACTTAGTGCATTTGATCTTGTGGAGGCACCATCCCCTTATCATGATAACAATTGTTATTTGTTGTTTTCACCATGCTAGCACTTGTTTTCCATCTCCTCTTCTAGTCCTTGCTCATCCTTGTGTGTCTCCTCTCCATGATCTTCATTCATGCTTGTGTTATCAATAAACCTAAGTACACACAAATGCAAGGACTTAGGTAGTATAAAATTCTCACAATTATAAACATTAT
The DNA here is from genome assembly GCA_028641055.1 of Alopecurus myosuroides. Taxonomy (NCBI): domain Eukaryota; kingdom Viridiplantae; phylum Streptophyta; class Magnoliopsida; order Poales; family Poaceae; genus Alopecurus; species Alopecurus myosuroides. Next base: position 109,152,787 of record CM054063.1, on the reverse strand, counting down.
ACTCAAGTAGGAGTGAATTCACCTGTTGTTGTAATAGCTTAGTCCTTGATCTTGTCATTGGACCAATCCTCACTTCATTAGCTTTAATTGGTGGATCTTCATGTTCAACAATAGGTGAAGAGCTAGGGATGTCCTCATCATCCTCCCCCTCTTGAAAAGGCATCGACCTCGATGCTAAATCATCTCCATGGTAAGGTGTCAAATCAGCCACATTAAAAGAATTACTAACACCAAACTCATCAATTGGGAGGTCAATCTTGTATGCATTATCATTGATCCTTGAAATAACTTTGTAAGGACCAGCTCCTCTAGGCATCAACTTGGACTTTCTCAATGTTGGAAATCTATCTTTTCTGAAGTGTACCCAAACCATATCTCCTGGCCGAAATATAAGTTCCTTCCTCTTCTTGTTTACTCTTTCAGCTACATGTTTTCCTTTCTTCTCAATTGCTTCTTTTGTTTTCTCATGAATCTTCTTCACAAAATCAGCCCTCTTTGATGCCTCCATATTAACTCTCTCATGTAAAGGAAGTGGTAGCAAATCAAGAGGAGTAATTGGCTTGAAACCATATACCACCTCAAAAGGACATAATTGAGTAGTTGAATGCACAGCTCTATTATAAGCAAATTCCACATGGGGCAAACACTCCTCCCACTCCTTCAAATTCTTCTTGATCATACCTCTTAGCAATGTGGACAATGTTCTATTAACCACCTCGGTTTGTCCATCAGTTTGGGGGTGGCAAGTAGTGGAAAATAATAGCTTAGTGCCAAGCTTACCCCAAAGTGTCTTCCAAAAGTAACTCATGAACTTGACATCTCTATCTGAAACTATAGTCCTTGGAACTCCATGCAATCTCACAATCTCTCTAAAGAACAAATTGGCAATGTGAGAAGCATCATCACTTTTGTGGCATGGAATAAAATGAGCCATCTTTGAAAATCTATCCACAACCACAAAGATAGAATCATGTCCTCTTTTTGTTCTTGGCAATCCCAACACGAAATCCATGCTAATATCTTCCCATGGTGTACTTGGTGATGGCAATGGTGTATATAATCCATGGGGCTTCAATTTTGATTTGGATTTGTTGCAAGTAATGCATCTTTGCACCAATCTATACACATCTCTTCTCATATGTGCCCAATAGAAATTTTCTGCCAACATCAACAATGTTTTCTCTCTTCCAAAGTGTCCCATCAATCCTCCACTATGAGATTCCTGGATCAAAAATAAATGCAAAGAACACTCGGGAATACACAATTTGTTAGCTCTAAACAAGTACCGATCATGTATGTGAAATTTTTCCCATGCTTTAGTGTTAACACATTTATTAAATGGCATGGAAAATTCATTATCTTCATCATATAAATCTCTAATACCCTCCAAACCCGAAACCTTGATTTCTAAATTTGAGAGTAACATATTTTTCCTTGACAAAGCATCAGCAACTACATTATCCAATCCCTTTTTATGTTTTATAATGTATGGAAAAGATTCAATGAACTCAACCCACTTAGCATGTCTCTTATTCAAATTATTTTGGCACTTTAAAAATTTCAATGCTTCATGATCACTATGTATAATAAATTCTTTAGGCCACAAATAATGTTTCCATACTTCTAAAACTCTCACAAGTGCATATAATTCCTTATCATAAACAGAATAATTCAATTGTGCACCATTCAATTTTTCAGAAAAATAGGCAATAGGTTTCTTTTCTTGCATGAGCACACCTCCAATACCTATGCCACTAGCATCACATTCAATCTCAAATTGTTTATCAAAATTTGGAAGCATAAGCAATGGGGCCGAAATCAACTTTTCTTTCAAAGTATCAAAAGCAATGTCTTGTGAAACACCCCACTCAAAATTGACACCTTTCCTAGTTAGATCATTCAAAGGGGCAGCAATTGTACTAAAATTAGGAACAAATCTTCTATAGAAACTAGCAAGCCCATTAAAACTTCTAACTTGACTCACATTAGTTGGAATTGGCCAATTTCGAATAGCTTAAATTTTAGATTGATCAACTTCAATTCCATGCTTAGAAACAACATAACCAAGAAATATAACTTTATCTTTGCAAAAAGTGAACTTCTCAAGATTACCATACAATTTATTAGTTCTTAGCACTTGCAAAACTTGTCTAATATGATCCATATGGTCATGTTCATTGTGGCTATATATGAGAATATCATCAAAATAAACTACCACAAATCTACCAATAAAGTCTCTCAAAATATGGTTCATTAATCTCATGAAGGTACTAGGTGCATTAGTTAAACCAAAGGGCATTACTAACCACTCATATAAACCAAATTTTGTCTTAAAAGCAGTTTTCCACTCATCTCCCTCTTTCATTCTTATTTGATGGTATCCACTACGCAAATCAATTTTAGAGAAAAGAGTAGCACCACTTAATTCATCTAACATGTCATCTAAACGTGGTATAGGATGACGATAACGAATAGTGATGTTATTAATTGCTCTACAATCTACACACATGCGCCAAGTACCATCTTTCTTAGGAACCAAAATAACGGGAACGGCACAAGGAGAAAGACTAACCCGAATATATCCTTTGTCCAATAGTTCTTGTACTTGCTTTTGGATCTCCTTTGTTTCTTGTGGATTGGTTCTATAAGGGGCTCGGTTTGGGAGAGATGCTCCCGGGATCAAATCAATTTGATGTTCAATTCCTCTCAATGGTGGCAATCCCGAGGGCACATCTTGTGGAAAAACATCTTCAAAATCCTGCAAAACATTAGAAACACCAAGAGGAATAGGGGTCATGTCATTAGAAACCAAAATCTCTCCCTTGTGAATAAGCACAATAGGGACTAGTGAAGGATCATCCTTAAATTCCCTCAAATCCTCTTTGGTGGCTAACATGCATAATAGGTTCTCTCTCTTTTTACCACTCGAATTGGTTTTGCTATCACTCCCCATGGCTTGTATTTGTGGTTTTCCCTCATCCCTCTCTCTCTCTTTTTCCACTCTCATAGCAACTTTTGATTGGGACTCTTGTACTATTTGTTGTGGAGTCATAGGCCTCAAAATAATGGTCTTCCCATGATGATATAGCTCATAAGTATTGGCTCTCCCTTCATGCTTCACACTTCTATCAAATTGCCAAGGTCTTCCCAATAATAAGTGGCAAACTGTCATGGGCACCACATCAAACTCAATGATATCCTTATAAGGTCCAATTTGAAACTCCACTCTCACCATATGAGAAACTTTCATTTGTCCCGTGCTACTCAACCATTGGATGTGATAAGGAGAAGGATGTGGCATATATTTCAAATTGAGTTTTGCACATAGATCTTTGCTAGCCAAATTTCTGCAACTCCCTCCATCAATAATGACTTTGCAAGCCATGTTGGGACCAATAACAGCCTTTGTTTGGAATAGATTGCACCTTTGATTTTCAGGACTAGGCACCACACTCAATGAATTTTGGGTGCAAATAATAGAAGGCATAGTAGTAGCATAAGCATCCAAAGGAGAATCACTCAAATATCCATCATCATCATCAAGATCATTGGGATCAACATCATCACCTGTCTCATACTCATTGTTCTCATTGATAATCATCACTTTGGAATTTGGACAATCCTTCTTGAAGTGCCCTTTCCCTCCACATGTGTGGCATGTAATATCTCTATTCCTTGTAGTAGGAGCACTAGAACCCGAAGCACTTGCTGTTGGTTGTGGTGTTTTCCTTGTATTAGCCACACTAGGCTCGGATTTGGATGATGTAGCACCTCGAAGATTTGATGTAGTACCTCGAAAATTTGATGATGGAGGTGGTGGTGTTGAAGTACTAGGAGTAATAGATGATCTCACAGGAAATCTACTCTTTGTTCTAGCCAAATTTTGTGCTTCCTCCAATAGATGTGATTCGGCCTCTCTAGCATGATGTAATAGATCATGCATATTAGTGTATTGATAATGCCTCACAATGCCCTTGATTCTATAATGTAATCCTGAAAGAAATCTTTGCATTGTTTGCTCCTCTTGTTCTTCCACACGGCCTCTTTGCATGATCATCTCCATCTCTTGATAATAAGCATCAACTGTCTTGGTTCCTTGCTTCAATTGTTGTAATTTGTCAAATTGTTGCCTTATGTAATTTGGAGGTACAAATCTTTCCGTCATGAGCCTCTTCATGGTGTTCCAAGTAGCAATGGGTAACTCACCATCATTATGCCTCTTTCTCACTAAATTGTCCCACCATCTAAGAGCATATCCATCAAACTCAGAAGATGCCAATTTGATCTTTCTATCCTCATTATAATCATGCAATCTCCATAGCTTCTCAATTTTTAACTCCCATAGCAAAAATTCTTCCACATCCATAGTATCAAAGCTGAAAGATGGAATAGAAAATTTTGGTTTACCCAAGATATCTTCTCTATTGTCATTAGCATTGGGCAAAGGAACACGCCTAGCACGGCCTTGAAAACCTCCTCTTCCTCTTTCTCCTCTAGCTCCACGGCCAAAATTAAGCTCTTCTCCATTATTGGCATCACTATGGATACTAGCATTGTCATCATCAATAGGTGGCAACCGAGCTTGAAGCAAAGTTTGAAGATCATTCATATTATTGTTGATAGCATCAATAGCATCTTGCATTGTTCTCAATTGAGCACTATTGGTTTCGGCCAATTTATTGTTGCTTTCCACATTCTTCTTCACATCATCAACTAACTCATAAACAGGATCAACAGCTTCATTCACATATTTCTTGTAATGTTCCTCATTGTCATCCAATTTCTTTGTCAACACATCCCTTAATGCCTCATACTCCCTCCAATTCACTCCCTCGGATTGATCCTTCTTTTGCTGCACAAGATCACTACTAGAAAGATCCATTAGAGGTTAGTGAAAATAAAACAAGTATAGGTTGTGGTGCCTCTCACAACTCACTCAAGAATCTAGCAAAACAATAGGATATCTTACCACTCCAAAGTGAATAGAGATACTTACCACAAGTAGAGGCAATTAAAGTGCTTTGGTGTGAAGAAAAGAATACCCAGGTTTTTAACTCTCACAATGGCAAACAAGGTTATTTAGTGGGGCTTGGTATGGATACCTAACAATCACCAAAGTAACAATCCTATTTGCTGTCTTAGTGAAGATATAAAATACCCAAGGAAACTCACACAATGGAGACAAATGTGGCCAAGCAATATGTGGATGGAAATTTGCAATGCACTAGAAAGTCACTAGCTAGGCTCTTAATTGACAGGCACAAGATTGCTCAATGAAAAACCAAGTGTCACAATGGCAAGCTCAACTAGTAAACAATAGCAATGATATGGCCTTTTGCACTTTCACTTTTCTCTTTTCTCTTTTTTTTTATATACTTTTTGCTTTTTTCTATTTTTTGAATTTTTCAATGGCCTTACTCTAAGCTAGGAGCAACAATTAACCAAACACAAGTGAACACAATGGTGGTGATGAAATATGAGCAACCTGTCAGAGCACAAAATAGCTATACTTATGGGCAAGTTCCTATTATAATGCTGTAGAAAGGCTGTGGCTAAGGTTCACAAGGTATGGATGTATGAGTCCTAGTGAGAAAACAAGGAAAAACAAAGAAAAACAGAAAAATTCTAGGTGAAAACGAGCTCACGGCAGGAAACAGCACTCACGGCAGGAAAACAGGCAGTTTTGGTACCACGGCAGGGCTTACGGCAGAGAAAACGAAGGTTTTTCGTACCGCGGCAGCGAAACAGCAGCAGCAGGCGCGCACGGCAGAAAAACTCTGCCGTCTGTGCCGTGGGTGTGTGCGCGCGGCAGCGGCCTGTATAGCGCGGCAGCGGCGGCAGAGATTTGCTGCCGCGGGTCGTGTGTGTGTGGGGCGCGCGGTAGCAGCTTATGGGCACGGCAGGAAAACGCACGAATCCGTGCCGTGGCAGGGTAGGAATCCGAGAGGGACTAGGGACCGTTTTTGGTAGGGAAATTGCGGATGAAAACCCACCCCTCCTCGAATCCGATTGTAGCTAGGAACCCAAACCAACCTAGTAGCTCCCGAATAGCAATCCGAGTAGGGCTAGACTAGGAAAAATAGAGGGAACCCGTGGAGTTTTAGGGCAAGTGGCAGCGGATTTTTTTTTGATGTTTTTTTTGATAGGATCTCGGCTAGATGAACAAGAACCCTAAACCTAGCCAAAAAATAGAAAACTAAAAACAAGAAAAAGCAACACAAAATCTAACACAATGACAGCAAAAGTAATGAAACTAAGGTGATATCTAGGCTATGGGAATGACTAGAACTATTTTTGTGGGGCAATTTTCTGGATAGGAAATAAAACACTCAAATCTAAAGGAAAATTTGATAGCTCACCGAGGCAACCTGTAAATCTGATACCAAGATGATAAGGGGTGGCCCAATCTTCTCAGTGAACTCACAGATAACTTCTGTATTGATAACTAGTGCGCCACTAAGAACTCTCCGGCTGATCCCTGATGCCAATGCAAAAGATAGCAACCCAATGGATATTCTTAACTCCACACTCTTGCACAAGTAATCCACCGACTACAAGTGGTACTGTACCGTCTTATTCCCAGTGGAACAGCAGGTATCACGTAAAGTTTGCAGATGAACTTCCAGTATGAAAGGCTAACAAGCAGTTTCAACTAGAGGTTTTGGGGTTTGTTTGATTCAATCGTAGTCTGCCCTCTCCTATGCGCCCCAAGGGGTATATATGAGAGGGGGTGCGGCCACAAGGCATCCCTTGCGCAAGCACCTAACCTAATTGGACTAGGACTCCTACTAGGACACGAAAATAGATACAAACCGACCCCCACACAAGGGGTGCGGCCAAATTGGTATACAAACCAATCCTAATTGAACTAGGTCTTGTATATGGCGCATAGATGTTCCTTGTGGGCGCCCTCCTCTTGCCTTGTTCATGTATGAGTGTGGAATAACATAATTGACATTGTTTTCCACACTTAGTGCATTTGATCTTGTGGAGGCACCATCCCCTTATCATGATAACAATTGTTATTTGTTGTTTTCACCATGCTAGCACTTGTTTTCCATCTCCTCTTCTAGTCCATGCTCATCCTTGTGTGTCTCCTCTCCATGATCTTCATTCATGCTTGTGTTATCAATAAACCTAAGTACACACAAATGCAAGGACTTGGGTAGTATAAAATTCTCACAATTATAAACATTATACTCAAGTAGGAGTGAATTCACCTGTTGTTGTAATAGCTTAGTCCTTGATCTTGTCATTGGACCAATCCTCACTTCATTAGCTTTAATTGGTGGATCTTCATGTTCAACAATAGGTGAAGAGCTAGGGATGTCCTCATCAAATAAAACATGTTGTTAGACATGTCACCTCTATAAGTGATCTTTCCTTCACCGACGAGATTCTCCCGAGTTGGAGTTTTACCAACTCCATCAACCAGAATGCCACATGACTCCAGAAAGAGACGATACCGGATCTATTTCAACTGGCGCCTCAATCTAGCTACGAGTTTCGTAAGGCGACATGGTGCAGAAGTTAGAGCCTCGACTGGAGTGCTACATCCAAATAAGAAAAGAAGAAAAACCAAACAAGTAGATACGAAGGCGAAAGGAGATACTAATTTATATGCTAGTATTTACATTGGTTGTCTGAAGAACAGGGGACCTTGCGAGCTCCGAGGCCTTGTTCAGGTGGATCTCCATCTGGGTGGGGGAAGCGATCTTCGAGATACGTGTGACGGTAGCGTGAGCTAAATCCATGGCTGGTGGTGACCTCAAACGTCAACAATGGTGGCCACCGGCATCTAACCTAGATCCACCGCAATCTAACCTAGATCCGCTGCCATCTAACCTAGATCAAATCGTTTGGTTGAGGATGGGGAAGGGAGGCAAGCAGCACTTACCATTCATTGGTTGAGGACGTTGGTGAGGACGGGGAAGCTAGGAAGGGCGCCCCTATGATAGCCGCTGCCCAGTGGGCAAAGTGGACGCACTTGGGTTTTTTTGGGGGGAAGAGTGATCCCTTTCAGTGGGGAAGTAGCCGAGTGGGCGAGGGAGCGCGGCGGCCTGTGACACTGACGAGTGGGACCCCGTGTGAGGCTGTTTTGGTGGAGATTTAGCGCGTGGCTGTTAGGGTCATAATTTAGGCGCGCATATGTTAGGTTTAGATGTGAAGTTTTAAAAATTGAGGGTCTATGTGTTAATTAGGGTACAAATGGCTGTAGCTGCCAATTGTGCCATGTTGGCCCAGATATGGGGTCGGTTGGCTAATAAAATGGAAGGTTTTTCAAATGTAAATCTTTGCTAATACAAAAAAGATTGCATTCTTAAAGTTAGTTCTTTATTGTCTACTAATTAACTGAAGAATTAAAAACCATTGATCCATCATAGCAACGAGTTTTTGACAAGGATTGGCTTATTTGGCATGATCGAGTACTAAATGGACGTGACACATCCACTTATTACTAAGTCATACCCAATATGTATTTAGGCATTCTGAAAACATGATCGACTGAAGCAACGTAATATAGAAGTACTACATATATAGTACTTAAATTCTTACACACACGAGGAATTCTTCCACAATACTAATAAAGTTCTTACATATACTACTTGTCCAAACCAGAACATTAGCTAGCAGCACATATTCTAATTAAGTTCATCAGGACACCATTGCAGCATTCGGCACAAGCGACGACATTATTGCCTCCTCCAAGGATTCCTGTCCTGCTGATTGGGGTTCAGATGAGGATGCGCGAGCGCTAAGCGGATATTGCGCGCGAGCAACTTCTTTAGAAACACACTGTAGTCAGTGTGCTTGGCCCTAACAACGGGCCCGCGGTTTTCCGAGCCACGTCCAACGCCGCTGGCATGCTGGATCATGCTGACGATGCTCGTGTCAACGTTCCTGCTACAGAAGGGGCAGAACAGCATGCCGGTGCGACGACGGTACCTAATCTTCCCATTCTGAAACTTCCTAAGAACATGTCTGCTTTTAGCATTCCTGGACTCCTTTTCAGATGGTACACTGTCATCGGATTGCTTCAAATTAGCAATAAAACAAAAGTTAGCACCACACTCTAATTATAGGTCATTTTTTAAATGGATGTACTAATACTAGTTTAAATCAAATAACCATGTCATTGATAAACTAATGACATCAATCTTTGATTAAATAGCGTACAAAAATTTAAGTAGAACATAAATGATACCATATATATGCAGTTAGTTAATGGACTGAATATGTAACAAGCCTAGAATTTAATCCCACATTCGAATGGGACAATAGAACTTGCAGATAGCCAAAATTCCATCAAAATCATGTACAACTAATGTCTAACTTGCATATACCAATCGCTCTATTCTACAAGCTCTAGAATCCAGGACCTAAAATCATTAGCGGACCCGGGAATAGATTCAAACCCTGGCAAACAGTCAGTTACAAGGCTTAATGTGTATTTTTTCTATTAAATAAACTTCAAACTACACTATTCCAGCGGCTGGAAGCCCGGGCGACCGCTGGGTAATAGGGGGCGCTAGGTTCGCAGTTGCATCTATAGAATCCCCATCTATAGATCCAACTACAAACCCAAGAATACCTAACTTGCTTGCATGTCTCTACAAACCATTGAATCTTCAATACTAAACTAGGGATAGATATATCTGTTTAGGGAAGCACCTCAGAGTACTGGTCGGAGACGACCCCCTTGAACGTTGGTACCTCCCCCATGGGGTCCCCCATATCGGACAAGAGAGGGAGTCCTGGCGCTTCCACCACCGAGGGAGGCGATGACGGCGAACCGCCATGTCCGTCCGCACGTGTGGCGACGACAGCAGATGTCGCGACACCATTATTCTCCTGCATCGGATCCGGCGATAGGGTCCAAGTTGGACCGTCCAACCGACATGGTGGGCCGCCCCTTTGGTGCGGGCAGCAGATGTTGCGACGACGTCTTCCATTCCTCGCGGAACCGCCTCAAGGTTGTGTTGTAGCGCCCTACCTTTGAATAAAGATAGAACACATGTGTATCCTTCTATTCCCGGGATCTCTCATAGCATACATATCACAAAATGAAATGTTCATTGCAATAGCATCATTCTACAACGTTGATCCATTGGATAAGAAACAAAATGGTCTTACAACTGGCATAGTCAACATGGACTAGCCCAAATAGCAAAGTCTCAAAGTAACACAGCAGAAATAAATCTTCGATGAGCCTTCTTCACTTCATGCGCCACAGGCAGAACATGTTGGCGATAGACTCAAGATCCTAAACGAAATCCTCACTCGTCTTCAGATTCATCCGCATGTTGGAATATGCAGCCCCCACGGGGGAGGAAGCCAGTGCAAACAATGTACTGGCAAGTGACACTTGTATGGTGGCAGTTTTGAGGAATAAACTAACTACATGATATTTGGCTGGTGGAGTCTGGGCTATTTGCATAAAGCCAGTTGTGTCCTATATTTTGTAAATCATTTTAAACAAATGAAAATATTTGTACAATCATTCATGGCCAAACCACCATAAAGTTGGACAAATCATCATGGCTAAACCACCATGAAATTTGGTAAACCATCATGGCTAAACCACCATGAAGTTTGATTGTGGCATCATGGCTAAACCACCATGTGCACTATAAAGGGTTTCTACCATATTTTATTTCATTCAAAAAAGATGAGGAGATCCTTCAGCACCAACTCTGTCTAGTTTTCTCAAATTGCCCATAACGGGGACACGGCTAAGATCTCAGTTTTTAACTCTGTAGAGGTTGTGCACTTTCACCTTTAGACTCATCCTCCCCGAGAGAAGAATGAGACAAGATCTTTGGGAAGGGGAATTCAACCATACCAGCATGACTCGTTGCTCCTAAAATTCTACCACCCACTATCATACAACAGGATGAACCCCCACAACTTACTTAATCTTCGCAGAGCCCATATTACCTCAAGGCTACACTAGAAGCTAACTATACAGTGAAGGCCTACAAATCTCTTTATTCCTGGGTGGCAGTCCACAAGTGTACTCTCAGGTGACAACCCCCACATTCATGGCTAAACCACCATGAACATGGTCCTGAGTAGCCACTCAACATAATCCAAGCAAGGTTCAATCCACCCAGGTGTTTCATTGGGTTGTTAATTTACAATTTTCAAAACATCACAACCCAACAAGTAACATAAATAGTTGTGATAGTATTCTAGTATAGCTAAACAAGTACCTAGCAGGGGTTTCAGGTTGGCTACACACTACTAGGTATTCTGAGGATAGCATATACTCGGAAAATAACTAAAAACACCTATGATGCATACTACTCAAAACACTAATGCAATTGTAAAACAAAAGTGGGACATGCGTATCAGTTGCCTTGTGGAAGTTGGTATAGAGACACTCTCTTCACAAATAGAACGATGCTCTCCATACAATCTAAACAATACAAATAAATAACAATAAACAAACATTCACCAACATACAAACAAATACAACAAAACATACAATACAGAAGCATACCAAGTTATTCAGCTCGATTGGTGTTAACATGGACAAGGTTTTAACACATAATTCAATGTGCAAATTAATTATGATGAGGTGGTTATTGTTTGGTCTTTTATGGACAAGTTCAAGTTTATCACAATATTTCAATTTATGAAAAAGAGTTATAGTGGTTTGAGTTAGGTTTCACACATAATTCAATTTACAAAAAGAATTATGGTAAAAGGGTTTAGGCTTAGCTACAAGGGTATGGGTTGGTCAAGGTTTAAGTTTGAAAGATTCAAACACTAGTGGATTCATAATGTCAAGTAGTTTCTAAGATTTCACCTAAGGGTTATCCCTTTTACTTCAACATGATAAGTGAAACAATGTAGTAAAATATAGTACTTAATTCAATGTGAAAAAAGAACTAAGTGATTGGTCATGGGGTTTGAAATTGGTGGTTAAGGGTTGTCAAGGAATATCACTTCACTCAATATACAAAAGAAGTGGATGTGATATGGTTTAGGGTTTGAGAAAACAAATACATGATCAATATGATTCATTTCATGGCTTTCGTTTAGTAGGGTTGAAGAAATTTACAATATGGCTTACAAATTTACAAAAGGTATTGTGCTAGGGGTTTCTGGTACAAAAGTTAATTTGCACAAGGTCAACATGACATGGGTGTTGGTTTGATCAAAATGATCATACCACAATTTTCCTAAAAGGGTTTTTTTATCAAACAACAGTTAAGGTATATTGATTGACTACTATGGGTGGTTTATATGACAAATATTACATGGGATAGGTTCTATTGTCACAAATATGTTGGGTACTGGTCTCTCTGTTCTAAGGTTGCTAAATGGAACAATTTTCCAGAAGAAAACTAATTAAAATTACTTATAGAATGAAAACTAGGTGCAAAATACTCAATTGGTTACTTAAATCCTAAACTCCATTTTAATTGGTTCAATTACTAATTTTGGGATATATGGTATGAAAGTACACATCCCAAGGATTCCAAAAATATTTTATTTTCAATTTTTGGATTTGTAGAATTTGAATTATGCCAAAAATCATCAAACAAGCATATTTAAACTTGAAACAACTTAAGTTTGTCAAATTTGAATTTGGACAGTGCCAAAAGTTTCTAGATGTTGTGATGATTTCAAAAATTCCAAGTTTTCTAAATTTAGGCTTATGGATCAAAAGTTATGGTGATTTCAAGTTCTAGGGGCTTTTATGTAAAATTGTCATTTTAATTCTACTAGGGAAAAAACAGTGTAATGGCCAGGCCACGTGGCTTCCTATGATTTGACAGGGGTGATAACTGGGCGTCTACGTGGTTGCTGACGTGGGCGTGCTGACTGGGCTGCCACTGGATTGTTTCCTATTGCACGATACCGATTCGGATCAAACTTCTAATCTAAGCCGCACGATGGAGATCGAACCGCTGCGAGCCTAGGGTTTACCTCGGCGAAGCAAAGCTCATCGGAAATGGCCGATGCGGTGGGGCAGGGTGCCGGTGGTGCACGGCGACGGCGCTCCCGAGGCCTCCTTACTCAATGGATTGCACCACGGGGTGTGGCATCCCACGGCGAGCTCAATGGGGCGGGCGCAGTTCTCGGTGGCTGCCTCTGTCGACGAGGACGCGCAGATGGAGGCGGCAATGTCTCCGGTGATGCGCAGACGAGCACAACGACATTGACGTGCTGCAGAGAAAGCTCGCCCGAGTGCATCAGAAGATGCGCACGGGCATGAGGAGTCGAAGCGGCCAAACGAGGGCGGCTTTGGCTTCCTTACCACGCCGGAATCGACACAAAGCGGCGGCGGCCACAAGCTACTCTAACGAGGAATAATGGGCGATTGGCGGCGGGACTTTTTGGGGGAGCGGAGGGAAAAGGAGGAGGGGCTCACGGGGCACGAATAGTGGGGGTTTTCGAAGGTAAGGAAGGCATGGGCGAGGAGATCGTGCGCGAGGTCGTGGGCGTGGGAGGCAGTTGGAAGTAGACGACGACCATGTTGTGGATGACATCATCTTGTGACCTTCCTGTCAGCGAGAGAAGAGGGAGACAGGCCGCGTAGTGGGCTAGGCTTTGGTTTCCTTTGCGCTGCGCGGTAGATAGCAAGGTGGGCTCGGGTCGGGCTGTCTGTTTTTTATTTTTTTGATCTGAGCCATTTATCGTTTCCTGTTTTATTCAACAATCCATAACTTTTATTTAAAAAATCCAAATTGCATTAACCCAATTTCTAAATACTTGTAAAACCATTACCTTTCAAATAGAACCATTTTTTGTGTGGTTTCAATCCCATTTGAATTTTTATATTTTCAAATTATGAATGAAACACTAGTAGAAACTTCATGTTATTTCTAATTTAGAAATATAATTTTATTGGAACTAAGTCAAATAAAATTAAGAGGCATACACCTTTGAAAGTGTTGTTTTCTTAAGGTCCCTTAACTTGTTTTACAGATAAAAATACTTTAATAAAACATTTTATAGAGACAGGGTTTGCTAAAAATATAACTTTGAAAAGAGAAAAGATAAATGAATAAAGCTTAAGGTTTTAGGGACAAGGTAGTTTGGATTCTTCATTTCAATTTCATTGAAATGTTATTGTTTTCTGTTGTTTCTTGCAACTCACTTGCTTTTTGGTGACATGTTTAACATGAAAACAAAAGTTTCAACTTTTAGTGATTTTTGAGTTTCTCAAAAAAAAATAAGGGATGTTACATGTGTACTCGGTAGTTGGGAGAGACGGAGGGAGACGTTGCGTCTGGAGCAGAGTGGGTTTTTTTTGCTAGATTTTGGGCCGGAATGGTGGGGGGAGGCGATGCAAGCAGGAGGGGCATTTATACTGAGTGCCATTTCGAGGGTGGTTGGGCCTGCTGACGTGTGCGCATGCATGTCTCTGCATGGCTCTCCTGTGGACTGACTTTGTCAAACACATTGATGAGGAAATACCTAGCTCTTCACCTATTGTTACACATGATGATATTGCTACAAAGAATGATGAAGTGAGGATTGGTCCCATGACAAGATCAAGGACTAAATTATTACAACAACAGGTGAATTCACTCCTACTTGAGTATAACATTTATAATTATGAGAACTTTATACTACCTAAATCCATGCATTTTTGTATTCTTAGGTTTGTTGATATCACAAGCATTAAGAGAGGAGATCATGAGGACAAGATGCACATGGATGAAGATGGACTTGAGGAGGAGATGGAAAACAAATGCTAGAAGGGTGAAAACAAGGAATAACAGGAAATAACAATTGTTATTTTATAGAAGACAAGGGGATGGCGCCTCCACAAGGTTAAATGCGCATGTTAGAAGTCCTAATTATATTAGGCATGGTTTGTTTACCATCATAGGCCGCACCCCTTAATGGTGGGTCGGTTTGTATCCAATTTGTCGAGTCCAAGTCCAAAAACAAGTCCAAGTTGGGTCCTATTCGGGTTGGGTGGGTTTGCTTGCGCAATACCCCTTGTGGACACACCCCCACCCCTCATATATACCCCTTGGTGCGAATAGATTAGGTTAGACTACGTTAAAACAAAAACCCTAGACTTCTAGATTGTATTGCTTGAAGCATTCATCTTGAATCATATACCTTTGCAAATCTGAGTGTATTCTGATGTTCCACTGGGAATAAGGGGAAACAGGACCACTTGTAGTCGGTGGCTACTCGTGCAAGAGTATGGAGTCTCGAATATCCGAAGGGGTTAAATGATGTTGCAATTGGTGACAGGGTTTAGCCAAAGGAGAGAGCGAGGTATCACATTGGTTATTAAATTATCAAGAGAGTTTACTGAGAAGATCGGGCTACCCCTTATCATCTTGGTATCAGATTACTGGGTTTACTCGGTGAGCTGTATCTATCCCTTTAGATTCGAGTTGTTTTTATACCTATATAGAAAAAGCCACAAAAAATAGTGTTAGATCTTTGCCTTAGCCGTAGATAATCTCTAGTTGTCATGTTTTAGTTGTTGTTTTGTGTTTTGATTTGGTGTTTCTTTTCTCCTTTTGTGTCTTGTAGTTATCGAGTTAGGTTTAGGGTTCTAGTTTGATAAGGATGGACCTAGGAACTATGTTCTCACAAGCATGAATGGAGAGTTGATAGAAGACCACATGAACATGGTGAAAACAAACATTCAAGATGGTGAAAACAAGATCACATTGATGAAAACAATAAAGCAAGATGGTGAAAACAATTCATAACAATTGTTATTCCAATAGAACAATTGTTATTCATCAAGATATGGAGATGGTGCCTCCACAAGATCAAATGCACTAAGTGTGGAAACAATGCCATATTGTTATTCCACACTCATGGATGGACAAGGCAAGAGGAGGGCGCCCACAAGGAAGCATCAATGCGCCATATATGTCCTAATAGAAGTAGAATTGGTTTGTATACCAATATTGGCCGCACCCCTTGTGTGTGGGGTCGGTTTGTATCCAATTGTGTTAGGTGTAGGAGTCCTAGTCCTATTAGGAGTAGTGCTTGCGCAAGGAGGGGTCTTGTGGCCGCACCCCCTCTCATATATACCCCCCCTGGGGCGCATAGGAGGAGGAGAACAAGTTTAAACCAAAAACCAGAAACCCTAGCCTCTAGATTGTATTGCTTGTAAAGCATTCATCTTGAAGTTTACCCATTGCAAAGCAGCGTGATATCTTGTTATTCCATCTGGGAATAAAGGGATACAGCACCACTTGTGATCATTGATCATTTGTGCAAGAGTGTGTAGTTGAGAATATCTAAGGAGCTTGATTGTTGTTGCATTGGCAACGGGGATTAGCTAAGAGAGGTCTCAGTGTAGCACTAGTTATCCAATTATCAGAAAATACCAAAAAGAGAGAGTTAGTTCATCGAGAAGATCGGGCCACCCCATATCATCTTGGTATCAGAGCCTCAGGTTTACTCGGTGAGCAAATTTATCCCTAGTTTTACTGTTTTTATTCCTATCCAGAAAAAGCCACACAAAAATTTTAGGTCTAGTTGTTTCCATAGCCTTAGATATCACCATAGTAGTTTTTCTTTTGCTGTCATTGTGTTAGATTTTGTGTTCCTTTTTCTCTTTTTTTAGTTGTTTTTATTTCGGCCAAGTTCTAGGGTTCTTGTTTGTTCTTGGCGAAAACCTATCAAAAATCCCAAAAATATCCACTACCTACCACCCACCCACCACCAATTCGATCTACCCTAGATTCATACCCGCAAACCACCCATATACCACCAATCCGAGTCCACCTAGGGTTCATATCCGTGCTATCACACCCACCATATCGACCACCAAAACCTTCCATATACATCCATCATTACCACCGCACCACAACACCTAGCCATACTCGGATTCATCCCTTTAGTCGGTTCCACGATCCCACCAATCCGCGCCACACTTTCCATATACGTGCATCACCAACATCCATCGCACCAACCCACCGCTGCCGTGTGCTACTCGGAATCGGAATCGCACCGTAACATCCTTACCAAACCGCCCCCGAGCCCCGTCTCACGGTTATCAGTCCGCCCCGCTGTGTGCTGCCGCGGCACAAAAACGTGCACGTTTCGCTGCCGCCAGCTGCTGTAACGCGCGCACTAGAAAAACCTCCGCATCACCTTTACCAAACTGTGTAACACGAGTGTGTGCGCTGCCGCGGTACAGGTTTGCGCAGTTTTGCTGCCGTGGTTGTCTGTGTTCTGCCGCGGTACGAAAATCATCAAAATCTGCTGCCGTGAGTGCTGTTTTGGCTCAAAATCGATCAGTTTTGCTGCCGTGGGCCTGTTTCTCTGCCGTGAGTTCTGCCGTGGTTCAAAAACCATCTGTTTTGCTGCCGTGGGTCTAATTTTCTGCCGTGAGCTATTCTAGTCCAAATTTCACCTAGATTCTTTTGTGTTTATTTTTCTTTTCCTGATTTTCATCCCTAGGACTTTCCCCTCCATACTTTGTGAACCATAGACACAGCCTTTCTACAGCATCTTTATAGGAACTTGCCCACAAGTATAGCTATTTTGTGCTCTGACAGGTTGCTCTAAATTCATCACCATCATTGTGTTCACTTGTATTTGGTTCTTTGTTGCTCCTAGCTTAAGTAAGGCCATTGAAAAATTAAAAAAAAAATAGAAAAAGCAAAAAGTATAAAAAAAAAAGAGAAAAGAGAAGAGGCCATATTATTACTATTGTTCACTAGTTGAGCTTGCCATTGTGACACTTGGTTTTTCATTGAGCAATCTTGTGCCTGTCAATAAGAGCCTAGCTAGTGACTTTCTAGTGCATTGCAAAATTCCTCCATATATTGCATTGCCACATTTGTCTCCATATTGTGTGAGTTTCCTTGGATCTTTTATATCTTCACAAGAACAGCAAATAGGATTATTACTTTGGTGATTGTTAGGTATCCATACCAAGCCCCACCATAAGCCCTGTTTGCATTATGATACTTGATAGCTCAGATATTCTCTTCTCACACCAAAGCACATTGATCATTGCTCCTTGTTGGTAAGTTGATCTTTTTCTCTCTTGGAACATCAAGTGAAGCCTCTTTGCTTGGTTTTGAGTGAGTTGAGAGAGGCACCACAAACCCATTGATTATTTTGTTACTAACAAGTTAATCATGAGTTCTTCTAGTGATGTTGATGTGCAGGCAAAGAAGAAACCTGAGGATACTGTCCATTGGAATGAGTATGAGGCATTGAGAGATCATTTGTCCAACAAAATTGCTAAAGATATTGAAAGAAGTGATGATCAATTGAGAGAAGATTTGAATGTCATTGATTTGAAGATAAGGGAGTGTGCATCTCAAGAGTCTGTCAATGAGATCAAGGAAGCTATAAGGACTATGCAACTACAAATGACTACAATTACAAATACATTGCAACAACTTCAACAAGCACCACAAGCCATTGCTCCAATTGATAATGTGAGAGGAAATTTCAATGATGGCCGTGGACAAATAGCAAGGAGAGTGCCTTTGGAAAATAATAGAGAGAATGATGGCTTGGGAAAACCAAAATTCTCTATGCCTAATCTTTCTTGTGACTCTGAAGATGTGGAAGAGTACTTAATGTGGGAGCTCAAAATTGAAAAATTGTGGAGATTACATGAGTATCCCGAGGAGAGAAAGGTGAACCTTGCATCTTCTTCTTTTGATGGCTATGCTCTTTTGTGGTGGGATGGCATTACAAAGGATAGAGAAGAAAAAGAAGAGGAAGAGGTGAACACATGGAGAGAGATGAAGTAATTGTTAAGAGATAGATTTGTTCCCAAGAATTATATTAGAACTCTCTATGACAAATTGCAACAATTGAAGCAAGGATCCAAGACAGTTGATGCCTATTACAAGGAGATGGAGTTGATTATTCAAAGGGCTAGAATTAGAGAGGCTCCTGAACAAACAATGCAAAGATTCTTGAGTGGATTGCAATTCAAAATAAGAAGCATTGTGAGGCATGTTACTTACAACAATATGAGTGAATTACTACATCAAGCAAGGGAGGCCGAAAAGAGATTGCAAGAGGAGCTTCAAGTGAGTGCAAGGAGAAGTTTTTCTTCTCAACAATCCAATTTTGCAACCCCTACACCTCCAACCCGTGGACTTCCTAGTACCAAACCCGAGCCAATTTCATCAAATTCAAAGAAGCCCATTGTTTCTACTTCGGGTTCTAGTGGTGCTACACCTCCTACAAGGAATAGAGACATGACATGCCATACATGTGGAGGAAAAGGACACTTTAAGAAGGATTGCCCCAACAAGAAAGTTATGCTCCTTAATGCTAATGATGAGTATGAGACTGGAGATGATGTTGATCCTAATGATGAGGATGCATATGATGATAATGATGATGATGGTCCTATTGATGCCTTTGCTACAAATTATCCAACTATTGTGTGCACCAAAGCATTGACTATTGCTCCTAGCAAAGATGAGAGCCAAAGGTGCAATTTATTTCAAACCAAAGCAATTGTTGGACCTAGTATGGCTTGCAAGGTGATCATAGATGGAGGAAGTTGTAGAAATCTAGCAAGCAAAGAATTATGTGCAAAGCTAAGGTTGAAGTATATTCCACACCCCAATCCATACTATATTCAATGGATTACTGACAAAGAGGAGATGAAGGTATGTCATATGGTGAGAGTGGAATTTCAAATTGGACCATACAAGGATACAATTGAGTGTGATGTTGTTCCCATGTCGGTTTGCCACCTATTACTTGGAAGACCATGGCAATTTGATAGAAAGGTGCTACATGATGGGAGAGCAAACACCTGCCACTTGAATTGGAACAATAAGGATATCATATTGAGGCCTATGTCACCCCAACAA
This sequence comes from Alopecurus myosuroides, assembly GCA_028641055.1. Taxonomy (NCBI): domain Eukaryota; kingdom Viridiplantae; phylum Streptophyta; class Magnoliopsida; order Poales; family Poaceae; genus Alopecurus; species Alopecurus myosuroides. Next base: position 109,132,985 of record CM054063.1, on the reverse strand, counting down.
ATCATGCATGAATCAAGGCAAAAGTTTGAAGTGATAGAGAAGGGGAGTGAAAACAACAAATCCATGGAGGAAGACAAGCCTAGGCCGAGTGGAAAAAGTCTTTTAACTAATGCCATAATTTTTCCTAGTGATGTTTCTTATGTACAGGTTTCTCTTGAAGAAAGGGAGGGCAAGGAAACATTACAATCATCACATAAATTGGAGGATACAAGAAAGCTAGCTTGTGATATGAAGGTTATTTTTGAAGAAAGGGAGCTACAACCTTCAAATTCACAAGATATTGAGGAGATCATACCTACTACACATGAGGAGGTTAGTAATGATAATGGTATAGATTTCGGGTTGGTACCTAGTAGTAATGAATTATGTGATAATTTTCAACCATACAAACCTATGAATTCGAAATTTCACAACATGGTTTTGATTACACATAAAGAAGTACTTGCTATGATACCTTCTAGTGATATTATTTATGATGACATGCTTAAAGAACCAATTGATATACAATGTGCTATGGATAAATTTGTTTGTGATAATGTTAGCACATATGATACTAGTTTCAAATTTTATTTGATTGGTGACTATAATTTGGATAAAATTTTCATGATACATCATATATGTGTTACATATAATGAAGTGGCCGAAATAAATAATGTGTTATTTGGGATAGATATTGATAAACATGATGAAGTAGCCGAAATACATATGTTTAGTTCACCACATTATTTGTTGGATACATGTTCTATTAAATTAAACTATACTTATATTTGCAATTTTGATTGCTATGAGATGAAAGAATATGACTATTATGTGTTGTTTGCTTACAAATTTCGTGATCATATGATATATTCACTATATTGTGTTTTACTAACAACTAATGAGTACCAATATATCTATATATATGGTGCATACACTTTGTTTTTCTTGTTTATTCCACTTTCAGATAATCACAAGACGAGGACGTCTTGTCTTGAAGAAAGGGAGGATGATAAGGATGGACCTAGGAACTATGTTCTCACAAGCATGAATGGAGAGTTGATAGAAGACCACATGAACATGGTGAAAACAAACATTCAAGATGGTGAAAACAAGATCACATTGATGAAAACAATAAAGCAAGATGGTGAAAACAATTCATAACAATTGTTATTCCAATAGAACAATTGTTATTCATCAAGATATGGAGATGGTGCCTCCACAAGATCAAATGCACTAAGTGTGGAAACAATGCCATATTGTTATTCCACACTCATGGATGGACAAGGCAAGAGGAGGGCGCCCACAAGGAAGCATCAATGCGCCATATATGTCCTAATAGAAGTAGAATTGGTTTGTATACCAATATTGGCCGCACCCCTTGTGTGTGGGGTCGGTTTGTATCCAATTGTGTTAGGTGTAGGAGTCCTAGTCCTATTAGGAGTAGTGCTTGCGCAAGGAGGGGTCTTGTGGCCGCACCCCCTCTCATATATACCCCCCCTGGGGCGCATAGGAGGAGGAGAACAAGTTTAAACCAAAAACCAGAAACCCTAGCCTCTAGATTGTATTGCTTGTAAAGCATTCATCTTGAAGTTTACCCATTGCAAAGCAGCGTGATATCTTGTTATTCCATCTGGGAATAAAGGGATACAGCACCACTTGTGATCATTGATCATTTGTGCAAGAGTGTGTAGTTGAGAATATCTAAGGAGCTTGATTGTTGTTGCATTGGCAACGGGGATTAGCTAAGAGAGGTCTCAGTGTAGCACTAGTTATCCAATTATCAGAAAATACCAAAAAGAGAGAGTTAGTTCATCGAGAAGATCGGGCCACCCCATATCATAGTTGTTTTTCGAGTTTTTCCGAGAGTCCACCAAAAATATCCTTCAAAAAGATCAATCCGAGCCTTTGGGTGTGTTCCAATTCGAGTTGCACTCGATTTCCTGCCGCGGAACCAAAACAGTTCGATTCCCTGCCGTGGATCGCTCCTAGCTACACTCGGTTTCACCTTACCTCACCCCCACTTTGTATTGGATTCGTCTTACCAGTGCTAGAAATTTCCACGCGCAGCACACCACCCCGCACCCACACGCAGCACAAAAATCCGCACTTGCGCGCTGCCGTGAGTTGGTTTTGCGTTCAAAACGCTGCCGCCGCTGCCGTCTTTTCGGTTTCGCTACCGCAGGCGCTGCGCCCGACCACAGACATAGTTTGTTCATTTGCGCGCACCGGCTGCTGCCATACGGCACCAATTTGGTTCGTTTTGCTGCCGCGGTAGCCTGCCGTGCATCTCAAACAGCCAATTTTCCTGCCGTGACTCCTTTCTTTCCCTAGTTATTTTTCGGTTTAGATTTTGTTTTCCTTTTCGTTACGTTTTCCCTTCGAATCATTGTGAACCATAGACGCAACCATTCTACAGCAATAATCTAGGTACCTTTCCCACAAGACTAGCTATTTTTCTTGCTCGTTTACAGGCTGCTCATTATCATATCATTGTGTCACTTTGATTTAGCCTTTGTTTTCAATTATTATTTGTGCTCCTTTAGTTGTTATTCGGCCATAAAAGTATATATAAAAAAGATAAAAACAGAAAAGAGAAAAAGAGAAAAATAGAATTGAGAAAAAGCAAAAAGAGGCCATTGAGACATATTGTTATTGCTATCATTTGGAGCTGTTTTCATTGCTATCATTGACAATACACATTGAGAAATCTTGTTCCTGTTTATCATTGAGCTTAGCTAGTGTCTTTCTATAGCATTGCAAAATTCCATCCATATATTTGCATTGCCACATTTGTCTCCAATTTTGGTGTGTGTTTCCTAGGTGATTGATCAGGATATAACAGGGTTCCATGGTGAATGTACATGCTTGAGTTGGAAGGAAATATTGAGCCTCACTGATGATTATTATAAGGTGAATTCTTTCCTATTAATAAATATTGTTTGTGATTATAAGAATGTTATACTACCTAAGCTATTGCATTATGTATTAGCAGGGTTATTGTTAACACAAACATGGATGGAGGAAGACCTCAAGACTTGCTGGAAAACAAACTTACAAGTGTTGAAAACAAATGTGCAAGTGTGGAAAACAACTCCAGGAATGTTCTTCCACACTAAGGAATGGTGAAAACAAGAGGAGGGCGCCCCGTTGAAGATCAATGCGCCATATAGAAAGTCCTAATTCAATTAGGCATGGCATGTATGCCATAATGGCCGAACCCCCTAAAGTTGGGTCGGTTTGTATCCCTTCCTAGTCCAAGTAGGAGTCCTAGTAGAGTTCTCCTAGTCCAAGTAGGAGTCGTAGTTGAGTCCTAGTCCTAGTAGGAGAGGTGCTTGTGCAAGGATCCCTCCACCTATATATACTCCCCACCTGCGTGTGGAAGAGGGAGAACCAGTTTAAACCAAAATCCAACAAACCCTAGCCTCTAGATTGTATTGCTTTGTAAGCATTCATCTTGAAGTTTACCAATTGCAAAGTTGCGTGATATCTTGTTATTCCATCTAGGAATAGGGGGATACAGGACCACTTGTGATCTTTGATTACTTGTGCAAGAGTGTGTAGTTGAGAATATCCAAAGAGCTTGATTGTTGTTGCATTGGCAACAGGGGTCAGCTGAGTGAGAGGTCTCAGTGTAGCACTAGTTATCCACATATATCAGAAAATACAAAAAAGAGAGAGAAGCTCATTGAGAAGATTGGGCCACCCCATATCATCTTGGTATCAGAGCCTCAGGTTTACTCGGTGAGCAAGTTATCCCTAGTTTTAGTTATTTTTATACCTATCCAGAAAAAGCCCCACAAAAATATTAGGTTTAGTTTGTGCCTGAGCCTAGATCAACACCAATTAGCTGCTTCTAGTTGTTGTTTTCTGTTGATTTGCGTTCCTGTTTTTCTTTTTTTTTTAAGGTTTCTCGTGTTCATCTTTTGTTTCTATCTATACCTAAAATCCCACCAAAAATATTTGTCCAGCTGCTGCGCATACTTGGCTAACCGCATCGATCCGCTCCCTATTTAGTATCGGAGTCCGAGCCAAACTCGCTGTATCGCATCGCATCCTGTCCCGCTACGCACAACCACCAGCTACGCGCCAACGTTTCCAACCACCCACCAGCTACGCGCCAACTCCTATCCACTTGCGAATACGTTCCGCGTAGGCGTCACCGACCAAAACGTGTGGTCGCCACACTCCCGGCCAAAAACAAGACGTACGCGCGTGGGCCTTCCTACTCGTAACGACCCGTGCTCCTGTTCCCTGCGCGCACGCTTTCCAATTACACCTGTCGACACCGCGTTGCAGTCTGCGCACACCTCCTATCTCGTGTCGGAAACTGAGTTACCAGACAGAGACCATCCGCGCGCAACGCGCTCAAAGCAGAGCCGTACTCGTAACCGCCACAGTATCGACCAAACGCAATTTCCCATTCCTATTGGTCTTAGTCTATCGCACCGCGCGATTGCCTCCTGCGTTCCGCGCTAGTCGAGCCACATAATAACGCGCCGCGCATTTTTCCGATCGTTGAACCCCGCGCGCGCCGTCGCTATCCTTGTCGGACTCGTTCCGCGTATCCTTGTACCTATTCGTGCTGCTCTCGGACTCGCTCCATACCGCGTAACACGGCCACACCGCCCACACACCGCAGCAAATCTACACACACGTACAAATCTCTATAGGTTTTTAGTTTTTTTCTCCTGTTTTATCCCTAGGATTCTGTGCTGATCTTTGTTAAGCCCTAGACACAGCCATTCTATAGCAAATTTTAGGTCCCAAAACCCAAAGACTAGCTGTTTTATTGCTCTACAGGCTGCTCAATTTGATCAATTTTTGTCCATATTTTCTGCTCCTAGTTGATTCAAAGGCCATTGGAAAAGTACAAAAAAAAATAGAAAGAGAGAAAAAGCAAAAAGAGGCCGAGTCATAATATCACTAGTGGAAGCCTATCATCTTGGATATTTTGTGGACATATTTGAGCAATCTTGTGCCTGTTTTTATAGAGTATTTGCTAGTGTCTTTCCAGTGCTTGTAATAACTCTTCCATATAATTGCTAAGCCACATTTGTCTCCCAGAGTGAGTGTGTTTCCTTTAGTGTTTTTCATCACATTAGACAGTGCATTGGAGTTGTTATTTTGGTGTTGTTAGGATTCCCAACCAAGCCCCACCAAATACCCTGTTTTGCATTGTGACACTTGATATCCTAGATATTCTCTTCTCACACTTGGTACACTTTTCATTGGTACTTGTGGTAAGTTGATCCTTTTCTCTCTTGGAACATTAAGTGAAGCCATCTTTGCTTGGTTTTGAGTGAGTTGTGAGAGAACACCACATCCCATTGATTTTTGTTTTCACTAACATAATGGGTGTTTCTAGTGTTGTTGAGTATGTGCAGGTTAGCAAGGGAACTCAAGAACTTCTTAAAGATATGCAAGCACAAGTCTCCAAAATGAAAACAATGATTGATCACATGCAAAGCTTACTAGCTAAGGATGTTTTAGTTGACGAGGAGAATTATAAAAAATTGAGATACTTAAGACAAAAGGAAAAATCAGTGGATGCATATTACATAGAGATGATATCATTGCTACAATTATCTCGGGTTGTAGAGGATCAACAAAGTACAATGCAAAGATTTTATTCCGGGTTACGATTTTCAATTAGACTCCAAGTGAGGCGTGTTGAATATAGTAATTTGGATGAATTATTGCAAATAGCAAGGGAAGTAGAAAAGAGGATGGCCGAAGAGGTTCCTATGGCTCCAAGAAGAATTTTTCCACCAATCCAAAAGCCAAGCATTACCACTACTAGTGAAATAATATCTATTCCTAGTGTTGTTTCTTCTCATGTGCAGACTTTTGAAGAAAGGGAGACCATAGTAACATCATCACCACCACCATTGGAGGAGCATGTCATTGTTCCTAGTATTGTTTTTTGTGATTTGCAGGTTACTTTTGAAGAAAGAGAGCCACAACAAGTAGAACCTGCATCACCACTTGAGATAGATGAATTGGTACCTAATAAATCTGAGGAGGATGCTATTGATAAAGGTGCTGATTTCGTGTTAACCCTCTCAAGTATTGATTTAAGTGAACCCACTAAATTGCTAGTTGATTCTTGTGAGTTAACAAGCATAGATAGTCCACCTACATGTGATAATGTGCTAATTTCGAAATTTAACCATGTGGTATTGATTCCACATAAAGAAGTACTTGCTAAAATACCACCTAATGATATTGTGGATTATATCATGTTAAATGAATCAATTAATGTGCAAAGTGCTTTGAAAAAAGTTGCTGAAATTTCATATGTCAATTCTAGCAATTATGTTTCTTCTTTCACTTTTCACTTGATTGGTGACTATAACATGAGTGAAATTTTTATGGTGGATCACATATGCATAACTTGTGATAAAGTGGCCGAATTAAACAATGTATTACCTTGGGTAGATAGGTTACAATTTCCTACATATGAGCATGATTTTACACATATGTTTGGTTTGCCACAATACTTGTCACATACATGTGCTAATAAATTGATCTTCACTTATATTTGCAAATTAAGTTGCAATTTTCATGATGAAAATCATAAGCATGTTCCCACCTTTGAGTGTACTAATAAACATAAATTTGATCATAGATCTTCTGTGACAACACTTGAATTGATACTAAACAATAAAAATATATACACATATGATTCTCCTTTTGATCATGATTTAATGAGTTTCACTTATATTTGTAATTGTGATTGCTATTTTATGGAGTGCTATGACAATTATGTGATGTTTACAAGCAAAATTCATGGTCACATGTCTAGGGCACAATTTTATGATATGATAACAACTAATGCACCTCAGTATACATATATGTATTGTGCATACACGTTGTTCTTTTTGTTTATTCCACTTTCAGCATACAACAAGCCGAGGACGTCTTGTCTTGAAGAAAGGGAGGATGATCAGGATATAATAGGGGTCCATGGTGAATGTACATGCTTGAGTTGGAAGGAAATATTGAGCCTCACTGATGATTATTATAAGGTGAATTCTTTCCTATTAATAAATATTGTTTGTGATTATAAGAATGTTATACTACCTAAGCTATTGCATTATGTATTAGCGGGGTTATTGTTAACACAAACATGGATGGAGGAAGACCTCAAGACTTGCTGGAAAACAAACTTACAAGTGTTGAAAAAAATGTGCAAGTGTGGAAAACAACTCCAGGAATGTTCTTCCACACTAAGGAATGGTGAAAACAAGAGGAGGGTGCCCCGTTCAAGATCAATGCGCCATATAGAAAGTCCTAATTAGATTAGGCATGACCTGTATGCCATAATGGCCGAACCCCCTAAAGTTGGGTCGGTTTGAATCCCTTCCTAGTCCAAGTAGGAGTCCTAGTAGAGTCCTCCTAGTCCAAGTAGGAGTCCTAGTTGAGTCCTAGTCCTAGTAGGAGAGGTGCTTGTGCAAGGAGCCCTCCACCTATATATACTCCCCACCTGCGTGTGGAAGAGGGAGAACCAGTTTAAACCAAAAACCAACAAACCCTAGCCTCTAGATTGTATTGCTTTGTAAGCATTCATCTTGAAGTTCACCAATTGCAAAGTTGCGTGATATCTTGTTATTCCATCTGGGAATAGGGGGATACAGGACCACTTGTGATCTTTGATTACTTGTGCAAGAGTGTGTAGTTGAGAATATCCAAAGAGCTTGATTGTTGTTGCATTGGCAACAGGGGTCAGCTGAGTGAGAGGTCTCAGTGTAGCACTAGTTATCCACATATATCAGAAAATACAAAAAAAAGAGAGAAGCTCATTGAGAAGATTGGGCCACCCCATATCAGTGATTATTTTTGTATCATTCACAAAGAGCACTAGGACTTGTTAATTGGTGATTGTTAGGTATGCATACAGAGCCCCACCATATAACCTGTTTTACCTTTGTGATAGAAAAAAACCCTGGGTATTCTATTCTTCACACCAAGTCACATTAGTTGCTATTACTTGTGGTAAGATTTTCTAATCAGTTTAGAACAGTAAGGATCACGTATTTTGCTGGTTTTGAGTGCGTTGGGAGAGAGCACCCCAACCTATAGCAATTTGTTTATTTCACTAACACATTAACCATGGCTGCTCCTAGTGATGTGTCTGCGTAGGGAAAAAGAGCTAATGGTAATGAGCATGTGAAGTGGACATATTTTGAGGAGATGCAAGAAAAATTGAACACAACTATTGCTGCAAAAAATTCAGAATTGCATTCCCTCATTTATAAGCATGGAGTGGACATGGATACACATGTTCAAAATTTGGGCCTTCAAATTGATACTGTGACTGAAACAGCTGCTTCTACACAAGAGCAAGTTACAACATTACAAACTTCTCTTGATACATTGACTACTAGAATTGCTGCCTTGGCTACTTTGTTGGATCAAAGTATGATGGTAGTGCTTTCGGTGATGCTGATAATGATGAGGACAATTTTATTCCTCATGGCCGTGGAGGAGGTAGAGGTAATCATGGTGCTGGCTGTGGCTTTCAAGCTAGAAGGATCCCTGTACATGAACCAAACCGAGAGGATGATGGGCTTGGTAAACCAAAATTCATGTTACGCTCTTTCAACTTTGATACTGATGATGTTGAAGAGTACCTCATGTGGGAGCTGAAAATAGAGAAATTATGGAGGATGCATGAGTATAATGAGTAGAGAAAAATTAAACTTGCTTCTTCAGGTTTTGATGGCTATGCTTTGTTATGGTGGGATAATATTACAAGAACAAGAGCAAGAAATAGAGAACCCGAAATTGTTACATGGAGGGAGATGAAGAAAGTTATGAGGGACAGATTTGTGCCTAAAAATTATTTGAGATCTTTGTTTGACAAATTACAACACTTGAAGCAAGGCAAAAAATCAGTGGATGCTTATTGTAGGGAGATGGAGTTGATATTGCAAAGAGCTAGAGTGAGAGAAGATGCTGAACATACTATGCAAAGATTTCTTTCAGGTTTGCAATTCAAAATCAAGAGCGTTGTGAGGCATGTGCAATATAGTGACATGAATGAACTATTGCATCAAGCAAGGGAGGCAGAAAAACAATTGGCTGAGGAAGCACTTATGGATCCAAGGAGACCTTTCCCTAATAGGTCTTCTTTCGCATCACCACCAACACCTCAACCTACCCCTAGCCATGGGGTTTCCACTTCTAAACCCGAGAGTTCTACCTCTATATCTAAGAGGCAAGTACAACCAGAAGCTAGTGCAAGTGGATCCACTAATTCTACAGCTCACAATAGAGACATGAGCTGCCATACATGTGGAGTTAAAGGGCACTTCAAGAGAGATTGTCGAAATAAAAAGGTTATGCTTATTAATGAGGACAATGAATATGAGACAGGTGATGATGCTGATCCTACTCAAGACGATGCTTATGATGATGATGGGTCTATTGATGCATATCCTTCCACCTATCCTACTTTTGTTTGCACACCAAGAACATTGAGTATTCTCCCTAGTCCTGAAAGTCAAAGATGCAACTTATTTCAAACAAGAGCAATTGTAGGTCCCCAATTGGCTTGTAAGGTGATTATTTATGGAGGTAGTTGCAGAAATTTAGCAAGCAAAGAATTGTGTGCAAAGCTCAAATTAAGACATATTTCACATCCTCATCCTTATCATATACAATGGCTTAGTGATACAGGAGAGATGAAGGTTACCCACATGGTGAGAGTTGAATTTCATATTGGGCCTTACAAGGATACCCTTGAGTGTGATGTGGTGCCCATGTCAATTTGTCACATGTTGCTTGGGAGACCTTGGAAATTTGATAGGAGTGTTATACATGATGGAAGAGCAAATACCTATCAACTCAAGTGGAATGAGAAGGACATATTATTGAGACCTATGACACCACAACAAATTGTAAATGAGTCTAGACAAAAAATTCCTGAGTGTGATGAAAAAATTGAGAGTGAAAACAAGAGTGTTGTGAGTGAAAATATAAAATCCAATTCGAGTGGTAAAAATAAAAGTGAGGGAGTGAGCTTATTATGCATGTTAGCCACTAAACAGGACTTGAGAGAATTTAGAGAGGAGCCTAGTATGCTTCCTATAGTGCTTATGCACAAAGGAGAAATTTTGGTTTCTAATGACACGACCCCTATTCCTCTTGGTGTTTCTAATATTTTGCAGGAATTTGATGATGTTTTTCCAGAAGAGGTGCCTTCGGGTTTGCCACCATTAAGAGGTATTGAGCACCAAATTGATTTGATTCCTGGATCTTCATTGCCAAACCGAGCTCCCTATAGGACAAATCCCCAAGAAACAAACGAGATTCAGAAAGAAGTACAAGAGCTTCTTGATAAAGGTTACATTCGAATAAGCCTTTCTCCTTCTGTTGTTCCTGTAATTTTAGTGCCTAAAAAAGATAGTACATGGCGCATGTGTGTAGATTGTAGAGCAATTAACAATATCACTACTCGTTATCGTCATCCTATACCACGTTTGGAGGACATGTTAGATGAATTAAGTGGTAGTGCTATTTTCTCTAAAATTGATTTGCGTAGTGGTTATCATCAAATTAGGATGAAAGAGGGGGATGAGTGGAAAACAACCTTTAAAACAAAATTTGGTTTATATGAGTGGTTAGTAATGCCTTTTGGATTAACTAATGCACCTAGTACTTTCATGAGATTAATGAACCATGTTTTGAGAGATTTTATTGGCAAATTTGTGATTGTTTACTTTGATGATATTCTTATATATAGCCACAATGAACGTGAACACATTGATCATATTAGACAAGTCTTGCATGTGCTAAGAGAAAATAAATTGTATGGAAATTTAGAGAAGTGCACTTTTGGCAAAGATAAGGTCATATTTCTTGGATATGTTGTTTCTAAACATGGAATTGAGGTAGATGAATCTAAAATTGAAGCTATTAAAAAATGGCCTACTCCTATTAATGTGAGTCAAGTAAGAAGTTTTAATGGATTAGCTGGTTTTTATAGAAGATTTGTCAAAGATTTTAGTACACTTGCTGCACCTTTGAATGAACTCACTAAAAAGGGTGTAGAATTTGTGTGGGGAGCTGAACAAGATATTGCCTTTGATGCTATTGAAGAACAGTAGATTTTGGCCCCTTTATTAATGCTTCCAAATTTTGACAAACAATTTGAGATTGAGTGTGATGCTAGTGGCATAGGATTTTTCTTGGGCTTGCCAAGGACAAAAAGAGGACATGACTCTATCTTTGTGGTTGCGGACAGATTTTCTAAGATGGCTCACATCATTGCTTGCCACAAGAGTGATGATGCTTCTCATATTGCTAACCTTTTCTTTAGAGAGATAGTGAGATTGCATGGAGTGCCAAGGACCATTGTTTCAGATAGAGATGTCAAATTCATGAGCTATTTTTGGAAGACACTATGGGGGAAGCTTGGAACTAAATTGTTATTTTCAACAACTTGTCACCCCCAAACTGATGCGCAAACTGAAGTGGTAAATAGGACATTGTCAACATTATTGAGAAGCATCATCATGAAAAATTTGAAGGAGTGGGAAGAGTGCTTGCCACATGCGGAATTTGCATATAATAGGGCTGTGCATTCAACTACTCAACTTTGTCCTTTCGAGGTGGTCTATGGGTTTAAGACAATTACCCCATTAGATTTGTTACCACTTCCTACACAAGAGATAATTAATATGGGGGCATCCAAAAGAGCTGATTTTGTGAAGAAGATTCATGAGAGAACAAATGAGGCAATTGAGAAAAAAGGACAACATGTGGCCGAGAGGGTTAATAAGAAAAGAAAAGAGGTAATATTTCGGCCAGGTGACATGGTGTGGGTTCACTTTCGTAAGGACATATTTCCCATATTGCGCAAATCAAAATTGATGCCTAGAGGTGCTGGTCCTTATAGAGTTATTTCAAGGATCAATGAAAATGCATACAATATAGACCTCCCAGTTGACGAGTTTGGTGCTAGTAACTCTTTTAATGTGGCTGATTTGACACCTTACTATGGAGATGATCTTTCATCGAGGACGATGCCTTTTCAAGGAAGGGAGGATGATGAGGACATCCCTAGCTCTTCACCTATTGTTATTGATGATGATATTACTACAAAGAATGATGAAGTGAGGATTGGTCCCATGACAAGTTCAAGGACTAAATTATTACAACAACACGTGAATTCACTCCTACTTGAGTATAACATTGATAATTATGAGAACTTTATACTACCTAAATCCATGCATATTTGTATTCTTAGGTTTGTTGATAACACAAGCATTAAGAGAGGACATCATGAGGAGAATATGCACATGGATGAAGATGGACTTGAGGAGGACATGGAAAACAAATGCTAGCAGGGTGAAAACAAGGAATAACAGGAAATAACAATTGTTATTCATTGAAAACAATTGTTATTTTATAGAAGACAAGGGGATGGCGCCTCCACAAGGTTAAATGCTTGTCGAATATATACCAAATAGGGGTATAGAAGATGGTAGACAGAGTGCCGGATTACCAGGGTGGCCTAAGTGGTAGTTGGCTTAGGTTCATTAGGCGGCCCAGTAATACGACGCACAGAAGCCGGATTCTAGAAGAACCCGGATCACGGCTCATGTGATCTGGCTTGGAGGAGAAGACGGATTCCTTGCTTTCCAAGTTACAAGTTACCGTAGTCTTCTAGGTTTCCTATTCTGTAAGCCCTAATCCGGCAGTTATATAAAGCCGGACGGGAGATAGATAGATAACGAAGAAATAACAGAGAAGCTCTACGCCAACTCGACGAGAAGCTCATCCTCGTCGAGTAGCTTAGATCTAAACCCTCACATTGTAACCCTATTTACGGGCTTTAGTCCCAATTAGTGAGAAGTGCAGGAGTAGGCACGTCGTACTGTCGCGACGTACCGAACCTGGGTAAAATCCTGTGTTCTGTGTTACTACGCTATCCCGTTACCCCACGTCTCTACCGTAGTCTCATGGCACCCCCGTCTATGAAAACTACTATGATGTCTCGACAGTTGGCGCCCACCATGGGGCAGACGACGTCAGGCGTAAGATTCCGATCTGGGATACTTGGCGGAATCGGAAGATCAATCACTGTCGGAAGCTTGGAGTTCGACAACGACGTCGGGCGCTTCCTCGACAACGGATCCTACATACCACCGCAAAACCACCTGGTAAGTGCCTGCGTGCTACCGATAGGATCTGCTAACATCTTTATCGGGCTAACTGCAGAAGCAATGGGGTTTTGCGGTGGAAGCAAATTTATCCCACCCGCCCTTTACCCAGTCGAAGATGACTATGATGCCGGATTCTGCTCAGATCGCCAACAAAAAAGTGATACACACTTTATCGGCATGGTGCAATCCGAAATCGCCGAAAACACGGATGACGGAAATCCCGTGCATGAGGCAGACAACAACGCACCCGTCATGGAGACGGAAGATCAAACACCCGTCACAGAGGCGGAAGATCCGACATCCGTCAACAAGACGATGAACTCGGAAGCAGAATCTGTGCTTGCCGCCATTGAGGCGAGGTTGGAGTCGGAAACCGGATCGGATAACTTCGATTCCGAAGACGAAGATGAAGACGCCTTCGTAAGAAAGGTTAAGTCCTTTCAAGAGGGATTCCATGAAGTTCTAATGGCGAAACCGGCTGATACCATGGACGCTGGCAGCCAGGAAAGCCCTAAAACCCCTCCGCCAGAGGAAGAGAGAGAAGACGGAGAAACTTCTCTGGTATTCCCCAGTGTCAAGGAGATGACAGAAGATGAGCCTGTCAAAAAACCTCCCTCTTCCAAGAAAAAGCACCGTGCTGCTAAAAAACTCCAATACAAAATCCGGAAGAAAAAATCAGCTGATCTCGCTGATGAAAACCTGGAAGTTGGAGATGTTAGCGGAACAAAGCCTGCGGAGAAGAAATCCAAAGAAATCACTGCTCCGCCAATGACGGAACAGGAAGAGCAAGAGCTATTACAAACACCAGTGGGACCAGATGAACCCCCTGAGATGCTGGAAGCGAGGAGACAAGCTTACCAACGGCAACAGCAACATCTACTCAGATCTCGGCAACATCTCCAACAAACCCATAATGACATCAAGGTCATGAAGGAAGAAATAGAGGAGTACGAGAGAAAGAATAGATCCGCGTTAAAACCTACTAGGTTACCCGGAATCGCAAGACCGGAAGAACTGCCGCCAAAAGAAAGGTTCCATAACCCATCTTGGCAAAAGCAGGTAAACGTCAAAGATGCCAAGGGCGAACCAATATACAAGACCGCAGCAGAAAACGCGGAAGCAGCGTTCGCGATTCTTAACAACGATCTGTATTCCAACGGAGAAAAACTCCAAGGGGTGTATGCTTTCCTAGGAAAAGCATTGCAACAACAACAGCGCGCCCAAGAGCGATCGGGGAGGCTGCATGATAACTCCGCCCTATGCAAGACAGCTACTTGCGCTGCTAGAGCACCTGGACCGGAAGAACCCGGGGATTCAGACAACTCAAAAGATAAAAAAGAGGATCCGAGAAAAGACAAGAAAAACCCCGACAACCGGGATGCAGCGTCTAGGACCGGATCCCATCTCCCGAAAGATGGGCATAAACATCATGATCGGGAAGACAAACACCGGAAGGACGGCAAAATAATGCCACCTCCGAGAAACCCAGCTGAGAAAGCTGGAAGATACGATATACCTCACAGGCGTGAGAGATCCCGGACACCGCCTAAGGACAAAGAAAGGCACAGGAGTAGAACTCCGCCTAATCCAAAAGGACGTGATCACGGAAGAGATAGAAATAATCTCGGAAAAGCGCGTTCGCGCAACAATGGAAGAGAAAGGAGCAGATCCCCTTCTGTCCATTCAGCCGGAAGATATTCTGCACACATTGACAGAGCAGAAAAGGATGATCTATACTTTGGTCCTAAGTGTTTTACCGACAGGATCCGAAGAATAACGCTGCATTCTGGCTTTGCCAAGGTCGTTCCAACATACCATAAATACACCGGCAGCACAAACCCGGATACCTGGCTCTCGGATTACTATACAGCCGTCCAGATCAACAATGGGACAGACTTGGAAGCTGTCAAGTTTCTTCCCCTAATGCTGCTGGACGGAGCCAGAGATTGGATCAATGGATTACCATCAAGAACAGTCGACAGCTGGGATGATATGGCTAGAGTATTCACTCAGCATTTCCGGGGAACGTACAAACGCCCGAACAGCATCAACCAGCTAAACCGTTGCACGCAATTTGAGGATGAACCATACGTGGATTTCATCTCCAGATGGACAGCAATGAAGAATAGTTGCTCTGGAGTAACTGACGTACAAGCAATGCATGCTTTCGTCAATGGCCTAAAACCCGGACTCGTACCGTTCATGGTTGGTTCCAAAAAGCACAAGGATCTCGGATCTATGCTTACAACCGCCAATGAGCATGCTGCAGCCGAGGATGACATCAGAGCAAGAGGAGGCAACATTGAATCACTGATACTTGCCAAGAAAACCCCTCGTTCTGACAAAAAAGCCACTCCAGAAACAACGACGAAACCCAAAGAGGTGAACATAGCCTTTGGAGGAGAAAAAGGAAACAAGTGGAAAGGACGCAACCCAGATCCAATCAACTACACTCCAGAGGAGTGGGAAAGGATTAAGTCGGAACCTTGTGTTCACCACTCGCAATTTGGGAAACCTACCCATACAAACGCGCAATGCCGGCTAAATAAGCACATGAAAGGCAGTGCAGGAGCCGGAAGTAAGGGGAAGGGTTCCAAAAGGAAACCCACCAAACAAAAGCCAGAAGCTGACAAAGAAGACAGTGAATCAGACACTGACGAAAAAATCCAGGAACAACAGCGTAAAGGCGAACCCAAGTTTCCGAGAGTTGATGGAGAAGCAATGCTAACTTTCTTAGCAACCCCGTCAGCAAAGGTGGCCAAAAGAACACTTCGAGAAATAAACGCGGTTGTTCCGGCAACCCCGAAATTTTTGAAGTACTCCAACACACCAATAATCTGGGATCAGTCTGATCATCCCGGAAATAGCCCTGAACCCGGCACGCAAGCTCTTGTTGTAAGCCCTATTGTTCAAAATACTAGGCTAAGAAGAGTGCTGATGGATGGAGGATCCAACATTAATATAATGTACTTGGATACACTGAAGCATCTGAAGATTTCCGAGTCTCAGCTCAACTACAGCAACATATGCTTCCATGGTATTGTCCCTGGCAGGCAAGCACGATCCCTAGGAGAAATTTCCCTAGATGTCACCTTCGGAGATAAAGATCACTTCCGGCAGGAAAAAGTATCCTTCGAAGTAGTGCCGTTCGAAAGCGTGTATCATGCAATACTCGGACGTCCAGCTTTCGCCAAGTTCATGGCAAGATCCTGTTATATTTATAATAAGCTGAAGATGCTAGGACCCAAAGGAGGAGTAATCACTATAGCTGGTGATTTCAAGCTGGCAAACGAGTTGGAGAAAGAAAACGCCCTTTGCGCTCAGAGAGTCATAGCAAAGGAAGAACTGAAGGAATTAGCCAAGGAGGTATCGCCGTCAGAAATGCCGGCAGGAAAAGAAACTCGAAAGCCAACAGACAGCTTCAAGGCATCCGAGAATACAAGACAGGTAATCCTAGATCCCAAAGATCCGACAAAATTTGTCGTCGTAGGGACTGGGATGACTGACAAATAGGAAGGCGAGCTCATCAAGTTCCTCCATGAGAACTGGGATATTTTTGCCTGGTGTCCAGCTGACATGCCAGGTGTACCCAGGGAACTTGCTGAGCACCAACTTAAGGTTATTCCTGGATCAAAACCCGTCAAACAAGGTCTCCGTCGATTTGACGGAAGAAGACGGAAGGCTATTGGCAAGGAAATTATCCGGCTTTTAGCAGCGGATTATATCAAGGAAGTAATTCATACTGACTGGTCCGCAAATCCGGTATTAGTACCGAAGAAAGACACTACTGCTCTTAGAATGTGTATAGATTACACAGGCTTGAACAAATTGTGTCCGAAAGATAGGTTTGCATTACCGCGAATCGATCAAATAATAGATGCCACCGCAGGCTCTGAGCTTTTGTGCTTTTTGGATGCATACTCCGGGTACCACCAAATACGCATGAAAAAGGAAGATCAAATTAAGACTTCTTTCATAACCCCATACGGGACGTATTATTATGTAACCATGCCATTTGGCCTGAAGAACGCAGGTGCAACCTACCAACGTTGCATGCAACATTGTTTGCATAGTCAGATTGGAAAAAAATGTCCATGTTTATGTGGACGGTATTGCTGTCGTAACCAAGGAAAAAGATACACTCCTTGAGGATTTGCGAGAAACTTTCGAAAACTTACGCACCTACAAGATGAGGTTGAATCCATCTAAGTGCGTATTCGGGGTTCCCTCAGGAAAACTTCTTGGTTTCATCGTTTCTCACAGAGGAATAGAAGTTAACCCGGAAAAGATCAAGGCAATCTTGAACATCACAAAACCTACCTGCGTCAAAGATGTCCAAAGATTGACGGGTTCCGCAGCTGCCGTTAGCAGATTTATTAGTCGGCTGGGGGCTAAAACCGTAACACTGTACAAGTTGTTGAAGAAATCCGACAAAGTCAAGTGGATAGCAAAGCTTTGGAATACATAGCAGTTATGTCTCTTCTATACTTAGTTCAATATCTATGTAAACATCTTTTGAGATCATGAAATAAACTTGTTGGATTTCTGGTATTCATGTTTTTTACAAGTTTATTATAGTAAAAGCATGTTCCCACCTTCTCTATTTCCCAATGATCTTACAAAATACTAAATGTTAACCCGAATTGTGCCTGCGTACTCGGCGTTAAGAAACTGAATGTTTTTTCAGCCTGCTAACGGCTAAAGGAAACTTGAATTGCCTGCGTGCCCAAGTTTCGGTCAAAAAATTCCTTGCTTCTCTAAGCATTATCTGATTGCGTATGTGTTGGGTTACTGGAGCTAGTTAGTAAAAATTCCTTTAGCATGGTCCATGTTTCCAAGTTGAAACTGATTGGTTACACCCAGTTACTCGGCATGACGATTCATATTGCTATTTGAGCCATTTCAAACACTAAGGACAGTTAAAACATATGTGCCAGAGAACTTAGAAGATAAAGGAATAGTAACATCCGAAAAACCTTGCAAAAAATTTCATAATTAAAAATTGCAAAAGGCGGAATTTTTCATTCATACAAACAGAAGCATTACATTTTGGATTACATTGAAAGAACAGTAATGCTCCTATTGTCTATTTTTACTATCCAGGTCAAAGGTAGCCCTTCAAGCATCTGATTCCTCCTCGCTGCTGTCGTCCTCGGGGATGGGAGGGATCTCCTCTTCTGGATAATTGACGGAAATATTTACCATGGAGGCAATCTGGGTGGCGTGGCCTTTGATTTCATCAAAGATGGTATTTCGCTGAGTGTCCGTGTATCCTTGAGGGACACCGGACGCCACGCGCCAAGATTTAGCACCAGGGTAGTGCATGCGCATAAGGCCGAGTGCCATGCGCGCACCACCCCGTGCAGCGGAACGCAGGATAGAATCCCTGGATTCCGCCACCTCCATGATAGCTCCCGGAAGTTTTTCAACCTCCGAGAACTCCCCAGTCTTTGCGGGAAGGAACTTGTTCAACAGCTGCATTCCAGCAGCACGGATAGAAGTCCACATCTTCCCAAAGGCCTGGATCCCTTCAAGCCGGGTACCATCTGGGGTATCTCCTGTTTTTTTCCGACAAAACAATCAAAAGTGTTAGGGGAAAAAAAGAGAAGAAAACAAGATATGGAAAAATAAAAAAGGTAACAGAAAATTACCGATAAGCTTGTCGATCTCGGAGATTTCCTCCAGGCGAAGATTCAGAGCATTTTCTAAATCCTGAATGGTGGATTTATCCTTCTCCGCCTGTTCAGAAGCCTTGGAGTTGGCAACTCCAAGGGCCAAGTTGCTGGCCTCCAGATCCTTTTGAGCCTTCACAAGATGCTTGTGAAGCTCCAAATTCTCCTCTCGGAGATTCTCGGCATTGCCGGCATCTTCAGCTATTTGCTTGGCCTTAGCCAAAGCAGCTGGAAAGCAAAGAAAATTTCCGGAATAAGTACTTAGACAAAAAATTGAATCGCAAACCTCAGAGGAAAAATGTTTACCTGATGTTTCCGACAAAGCGAGCTGAGACGATGCCAGTTCCGTCTCTCTCTCCTCAAGAATAGAAAGAAGATTTCTAACCTCTTTATTCTTGATGGAGAGTTTGTTGAAAACTTCCATGTTAATGGTTTCGGCGGTTTGCTGGTACATAGCAAGGAAAAGAATGGTTACAAAAAGCATCAAAGCAAAACAGGCATGCAGTTTTGTTTAATGCTTGGGGGCTAGAGTTACATACCTGGCTCATTCGTTGCAAACCCGCCAAGTTTTCCTTGAACTCCTTTGCGTGTTCCGCAAAAGCAGTTCCGGCCGCGCTTAGGCCGTCATTGATAATCTTGAAGTCCTTGTCAAAGGTGGGAATTTCTTCGTCGAAAGTCCGAGAAATTTTTTCCACCTCTGGAGCCGCCCTTTCCCTCGTGTCGGTGTCCGACACAACAGGCTGGCTGGGTTCTAACGGCTTGGTCGTGGGGGCTGCAGCGTGCTCTTCCGCCATCGTGGACGGTGTATCCGGAGCGACGGCGGGAGAAGGTTGACCGTCTCGGCCGGAAACAACTTTGTATTTCTTGAGCTTCTTCGGCTTTAGGTTGGAGGGAGGCAGGCTAAAAAACAAAAAACCCGTAAAAGTTAAAACACGGAAGATGGATGAAAAGTTCCCATGACGGAAAAGGAACCTAGAAGAAATAAACCTGGAAGTGGCGACGGGGATTCCGTCAAGGTCGATAATTTCCTCAGAGGAAGTAATCTTCTTGCGCTTGCGTCCACCTGTAGCAGCGGTGCGCAGCGCGTCCAGCTCAGCCTCGGAGGCCAATTCCGAATCTGAAAGATCCGCGAACTGTCGGACAAACAAATCGGAATCAGAAGCTAGAAAATCCGAGAAAGAATGAAACTATACCCAAATGACTAAAAAATTACCTTGGGAACCGGGTTGTCGGCCGTATACATTGGCCGACTCGCTTCGTATTGGTCGCGTGATGCGACCAACTGGTTGATGCGCCGTCGAAGCTCCTTTGCGGGCCAATCTTTGGTGGTTGTCCGCATTGGATCCTTGACTCCCGTGTATTCGCACAGGAGACGACCACTTTGGTTGGCCAATGGCTGAATTCGCCTAGTCAGCCAGCATAGGACCGTGTCCATGCCGGTTAGAGGCGGATCCAAGGAGGTGAGCTTGGCGATGCGCCGCTTGATCCTTAGTAGATCAGGCGGCAGGACTTGGACGGCTTCTGTTCCCCAATTCTCTTGGGGAACAGCAGCGGTGTTGGCGAAAGGTGGAACCCCGATGGCCTTTTTTGGAAAAGGCACATCGGGATGATAGAAGAAAGAACCCGTCCAAAATTTGACGGATTCTGATGTCTTGATCTTGGGGAACCAATCTTTCCTAAACCTCCGAAGAGTAAAGGAGATGGTCCCGCAAATCGGGAGTGCGCCCTCCGAGGAGTTCCGCTTAACCCCGAAACAATACATCCAGAAATCTAACCTAGGCTCTAAACCTAAGTAACCCTCGAATAGGGCCTGGAACCCGGCCATATAAAGAATGGAGTTGGGTGGCAGGTTGTGGGGTTGGATGTTGTAGTGAGAAAGGACTTGGAGGAAAAAAGCGGAAGGAGGGAGCCCCATACCTCTCAGGAGGTGGGAAGAAAGAAGAACCCTTTCGCCGTCTCTGGGCGCTGGCTCGTTCTCGTCTTCAGGGAGCCGCCATTTCCCTTGGAGGATTAGGCCCTCTTTCTCCAAGTTTGGGAGAAGAGCCGGGGGAATGCTGCAGGCAATCCAGTTTCCTGCAGATTCCGCCTCTTCATCTGCTCCGGTGGCGGAGGCGGTGGCTGCTTCTGCGGCGTCGAGCTCGTCACCGACGAGCTGGATCTTTTCCTCCGCCGTTTCAGGAGTAAACGGCGGGGAAGCGGCGGAGCTCGCGCCCGCAACGTCCGCGGCGGCGGAAAGGTTTTCTCCGTCCGCCGCGGAGGCCGCGGTTTTCTCCGGCTCGTCGCCGGCGTGCTTGGGTGACCCAACTTGTGGATCCAGGTCGCTGATGAGGTCGTTGATGGCGGCGCGAGTGGGCGAAGACGGTGAGCTTGCCATTTCTGGGCGGCGCGATTTGTTTCCGGTGCTTGGAGGTGAGGAGCGCTCGGGACAGTGCGTCGCTTGAGAGCTTGTGCGCGTCAATGGCGAGTGCGGTGAGAGTGCGGAAGGTTTTCGTTGAGGACGAGGATGGCTATTTATAGCTAGAAATCCGTCAAGATACGCGCCAACGGCTATTTTGACCGTTGGATGTTTGCCGCGTGTCACTCGCCGGAAAATCCGGGAAATGAAACGACAGGGTAATGATGGTTATCTCCTCGTTTCCCGCGAGAATCTGTCAGAGACATGTTTTTGGGTTTTCCGAGTAAATCTCAAACGTCGCTTACGTCAGCATGGTTAAGTACGCTGATGTAAGAAGTTTCTTCTCCGCGAAAGATCGTGAGAGAAAAACCGGATTTTCAGGATTCCGAGTTTCATGTCACCATCTTTTTTCAAAAGAAGAATAAGAAGAATCAAGACTGCTGAATCAATATTTCTCGGACAAAGTGTATTTGGCGAAAGACGGAGAATCAGAGTTTCGATCCTTCTTGGGGGCTACTGTCGGATATATACCAAATAGGGGTATAGAAGATGGTAGACAGAGTGCCGGATTACCAGGGTGGCCTAAGTGGTAGTGGGCTTAGGTTCATTAGGCGGCCCAGTAATACGACGCACAGAAGCCGGATTCTAGAAGAACCCGGATCACGGCTCATGTGATCTGGCTTGGAGGAGAAGACGGATTCCTTGCTTTCCAAGTTACAAGTTACCGTAGTCTTCTAGGTTTCCTATTCTGTAAGCCCTAATCCGGCAGTTATATAAAGCCGGACGGGAGATAGATAGATAACGAAGAAATAACAGAGAAGCTCTACGCCAACTCGACGAGAAGCTCATCCTCGTCGAGTAGCTTAGATCTAAACCCTCACATTGTAACCCTGTTTACGGGCTTTAGTCCCAATTAGTGAGAAGTGCAGGAGTAGGCACGTCGTACTGTCGCGACGTACCGAACCTGGGTAAAATCCTGTGTTCTGTGTTACTACGCTATCCCGTTACCCCACGTCTCTACCGTAGTCTCATGGCACCCCCGTCTATGAAAACTACTACGATGTCTCGACAATGCTTATGTTAGAAGTCCTAATTATATTAGGCATGGTTTGTATACCATCATAGGCCGCACCCCTTAATGGTGTGTCGGTTTGTATCCAATTTGTCGAGTCCAAGTCCAAAAACAAGTCCAAGTTGGGTCCTATTCGGGTTGGGTGGGTTTGCTTGCGCAATACCCCTTGTGGCCGCACCCCCACCCCTCATATATACCCCTTGGTGCGAATAGATTAGGTTAGACTACGTTAAAACAAAAACCCTAGACTTCTAGATTGTATTGCTTGAAGCATTCATCTTGAATCATATACCTTTGCAAATCTGAGTGTATTCTGATGTTCCACTGGGAATAAGGAGAAACAAGACCACTTGTAGTTGGTGGCTACTTGTGCAAGAGTGTGGAGTCTCGAATATCCGAAGGGGTTAAGGGATGTTGCAATTGTGACAGGGTTTAGCCAAAGGAGAGAGCGAGGTATCACATTGGTTATCAAATTATCAAGAGAGTTCACTGAGAAGATCGGGCTACCCCTTATCACACATAGTGAGGTGACATTTAGTCACTATCAAACCGGGCCACAATGAGTCAGGGCCACCTATCAGAAATTCAGCCAAACTAAACCAACGAATTGCTCTCTTCACGTGTACGTGAGCGGTGTACGTAGCCATGTGTGTACGTCCTGCCAACACAACTATCATGTGTGAGTGCATGCAGTTGCAATTTAATTACGGTCATTTGCGAGGGAGCTCAAGTGGCCACCCACGGTGATGAACATGTATGCACTCTGCCTCGTTTTCAGTTGCCATTTAGTTTCCCGCTCGTTCATCTACTCGCCTGGGTTCACAGGCCTTTGTTCCACACGCGCCTTCGATCCGTGTATATTTAGGCGGTTGCCATTTGTAGTTGCCATTTGCGCTCCCTCCGTTCATAATATTCCGCGACTGTTCTTCCAAAGCCATTGAACCCATGAGCCCATGGCGAAGACTTGCCATGGACGATTGCCTACCGACCACGGAGGTTTTCAGCCTCCCTGTTGGCGCTGACACCGTGCTGCAGGTGATCTACACCAACGTGGAATGTGCCTTGGAGAGTGCCCTGGCCAATTTCGAGCAATGGCTTGAGCCTCAAAAGCACACGTTCTTGGGCCCCGACCTTGAGTATACACGTATCCATGCTGACAAACCTCATCTCGTCGCCGTCGTGCAAATCACCATGCGCAAAGACATCCTCGTGTACCACTGGTGCAGGTCGCCGTAGACAGATCATGGACACAAGTTGGTGAAAGATTTCTTTTCAACAAAGAAGATCATGTTCTCAAGTGTGGACACGGGGGGTGACAAGAAGGCTCTTGTCCAATCAGGCTTCTTTCTACCACAAGAGTACCACCATGACATCCGGATGGAATTCGGGGAAACCGAAGTCGGAATGTGTACTCTAGTAGGAAATGTCATAAACAGTTTGTACCTCAAGATGAAGTCTGGACTCCCATCATACCTGCAGGATTATTGGGAATGGACGATGGATCGAGCAAGCCTCAACTATGCAGCGGTGGACAGATATGTCGGCTACGAGCTGTACAGAAGGATCTGAGACATGAAAAACTGGCTGGAGATGGTCCGCCCCTGGTGCAAGAGCAAAGATAGAGCTTCACGCCGCCGCGACAACAAGGGCACGAACAAAAGGATATGCCGGAACTAGTTATTTAAGTGTTTTTAGCGCTTGATAATAAGTGTTCTTATTTGTGCTCTAGTTTTTGTGCGCGAATAATACGTTTTTTTACATATTAATGGAATTTTGTGCAATATGTAGCACCTGGAATTTGTTTCCATGATTTATAGATGAATACATTGCTGCATTTTTTAGCTTTTTTTGCATGAATTAACATTGATTGGTCAAACATTAGCAAACCTAGATTCAACTCAAATTAACAACAGACTTGAACCTTTTCAAACTGACTAGAGATCAAAGTGACATATTACAACAGATAACAGTCGCAACACAAGTCAAACAATTTCAAACCCGACTAGAGAGATGCATGATGGCTGACGTTGGTAAACCCCAAGAGAAAGGTTGTGAAGAGAACAGCAGCAAGTTTTTTCCCTCGGAATAGAAACCAAGGTTGAATTGACTAGTAGGAGGACAAGCAATCTTGGAAGGTTGATGCCGCTGAGATGACAGGGTGCACTACCGGTTCAGCAACAACCTGGAGCCTACACAACACAATCAAATCACTTTTCCCCCAACGAAGCAGTGAGGTTGTCAATCTCACCGGTTTTTCTAAACAAAAAGAGTTTAAACGTATGGTGTGGAAAACAATATGAAAACAGTATGAAAGCAGTAGCAGAAGTGTGAAAACAGTGGAAGCAGTGTGAAAACAGTCGAAATAGTGTGTGTGTGTTATCAGTACGAGAAAATGGACCGGGGTCCACAGTTCACTAGTGGTGTCTCTCCATAGGAGATAAATAACATGTGTGGTGAACAAATTACAGCTGGGTGATGCTCGTGATGGTGCCTTGACGGGGAGGCTTCTTGTTGATGATTAAGTCCCCGGCAACGGCGCCAGAAACTCCTTGCTACTTTGTGATGGCAACCGTTGGAAACCCCAAGAGGAGGGTGTGATGAGCAAGCGGCAAGAGTTTCCCTCAGTTAAGAACCAAGGTTATCAATCCAGTAGGAGGAAGATGATCTCAGGAAGGTTGATGCCACTGACGGTGCTGCTGGCGCTTCACCGATGTCAGCAACAACGTGGAACCTGCACACAACACAACCAAAATACTTTGTCCCAACGGTACAGTGCGGTTGTCAATCTCACCAGTCTTGCTGAAAACAAAGATTAGACGTATAGTGTGGAAAATGATGTGTGCTTGCAGTAAGTAAAGAAAGCAGGAAATAGTCATGGTTTGTTTAACAGTGTGGAAAAATAGACCGGGGTTCATAGTTTCACTAGTGGTGTCTCTCCATAAAAGATAGCATGCTGGGTGAAGAAATTACAGCTCGGCAATTGATAAATAGAGGTTGCACCGTAGTGCACAATATGACAAGAAGACTACTATGATGTTTAGTGCGGGCTTTACAACAATATACATAGACCGACATCCATCTGCATCTATGACTAATAATCCACCCTCAGGTTATCATCCGAACCCCCTTAGGTATTAAGTTGCAAGCAACAGATAACAGCATTAAACAAAGTGTGTAATGTAAGCAATGATTATGCACGCGGGCTCTCTCACCGCAGTTTTCTCCCTAATGGCAACAGCACATCCCCCCTTCATGTTTCTGTCACTCGAGCAAGGCGGTGAAGAGGCATGAACCCACTATCAAGCATAAATAATCCCTCTTGGAGTCACTAGCAACTACTTGGCCGGAGAAACCACTAGCAACGGAAAGCATGCAAGATCACAAATAGCATAAGCAAATAAAGACTATAATCAACTTGGCATAAGTTCAATATTCATCGGATCCCAGCAAACACATCATATAGAATTACATAAGATCAATCTCGATCATGATAGGCAGCTTACGAGATCTAAACGTGGAGGCATATGAGGAGAAGGCAACCATCTAGCTACATCTACAAACCCGTAGTCCAAGGATGAACTACTCACGCATCACTCCGGAGGCAGGCATGGTGATGTAGAAGCCTCCGGTGATGATCTCCTGTCCGGCAGGGTGCCGGAAACAGCTTCAGAACCCACTTGATCTAGGGTTGACGATGATAGCTGCTGTGGAACTTTTCGGGGATTTTTGATCAAGTGCATAGGGTTTTCCATCCGGGGGATTAAATAGGCGAAAGGGAAAAGGCGGTGGAACTCCAGGGCACCACACCTGTAGGTGGCGTGGCCAGGGGGACCCGTGCCACCCTATGGTGTGGCCCCCCTATTGCCCGTCTTTGACTCCTTTTCGGTGTTCTGGATGCTTTCGGGGAAAATCGGAACTTCGGGCTTTGTGGGGTTTAATTCCGAGAATGTTTCCAGAACAACTTTTCTGAAACCGAAAACAACAGAAAACATGGAACTGACACTTGGCATCTTGTTAATAGGTAAGTCCCGGAAAACGTATAAAAATGCTATAAATAAGGGAGAAAACAAGTAGCAATTAACATAATATGATCATGGAGCATCAGAAATTCTAGATACGTTGGAGACGTATCAAGCATCCCCAAGATTAGTTCCTACTCGTCCTCAAGTAGGTAAACGATAAAACACAATAATTTCTTAGGTGACATGCTACTAACATAAACTTGATCAATCTAATGTAAAAGCATATGCACGCTGAGATCATAAAACATTAAACACAGACAAGATAAATAAAACTTTAATAATAAAGCATAGCAATTACTTTGCATCACGAAGAGTAACTCAAATAAAGGATCATGAATCATAATGCAAAGAAAGGTAGACGTTTGTTTCTGGTATAGAGAAAGCATGGCAAAGTGATATTTCGCTAGTCCTTAAGAGTGGGGCAAAACATAAATGCCAGGACACCTTCAAAGTTCATGAGGGAGACTAGAACAAATAATTGAAGAACGAATGATATCACATCATGAAGTAATTATTGATGTTTATGGGACAAATGCACACAGAACTCAGAATGGCAAAAATACTCTCTCAACTGTGCATAAAGTTAGAAGATGGAGACTCAACATAAAAGTAAAAAAAAGGCCCTTCGCGGAGGGAAGCAGGGATCACTCATGTGCTAGAGCTTTTATTTTATTAAATAGAGGTATTAAAAGTTTGACACTGAGTGTCTATATTTTGGGAGATGTATGCTAATGTCAATGAATGGTAAACAGAAAATACTGTACGTCACAAGCCAACTGGATTCACAAGAGGGGATCCCATGGTGAAGTACGCAACTGGTGTAGAAGGTCATCCCTTTTTCTCTTTTGTTTACACAATTATGCTTTGACTGATAAATCAGGGGCAACAATAGTGAAGATAGTTTGTTTGCATTAATTTGGGGATGGGCACCCGACTGACATCTCTTCTATCATTTGGATAAGAGGATGAAGCCACTAGTCCAAGGTGTGAAATCCAATCAACAAGTGAGATAAAGATTCTCTATCGTCCTCATGAGCAAAGACAAGAACATAAATTAGGAGTAATTTTGAATGTTTTAAAGGTAACACATGAGCAATTTACTTGGAGTGGCAGTTAAATACCACATGTAGGTAGGTATGGTGTACGCAATGGGAAAAACTTTGGTTTAAGGGAGTTTAGATGCACGAGTAGAGATCATACTCAGTACAGGTGGAGGCTAGCAAAAGACTGGGAGCAACAAATCAAGAGAGCATAAGAGCCATAATCATGCATAGCGACATAAGCATCATTAACTAAAACATAAGTAGTATCACATGTTCAAAAACTAAGAGGTCATGGAGGCTATTCATGACTGGTTTGTAGTCATAAACATGGTGTGAGCATGCGCCAAGTCAAGCAAATAAAACATTCGAAAGAGAATACCATATATTGATGCTTTACTATGACAAGAACAACTCATGAATCTTTCAATACATATTTAACACTCTCAGGTATTTGAGGCTAATCATTCTACTCAATAACCACAAGGCTTTAAAACTAAAATAACATTTAGCATGGAATTAAAAAGTTCTAGCCACCGTCTATACAAGCTTCTACTAGTACTGTTATAAATTCTACTTCAAGCAATAGTTTTCTTTCTCCCAACAAGCACCATACAAAACATGCTTTAACAAAAATAATCTTTATGATACAGAAAGAAAACATGAGAGTACTCACATAACAACTACTAAAACTAACAACTCTAATAAGAGATGCATGCAAAACATGAGCTAAATAAATGCAGCAGCTAGACAGTGATTAAGAATACATCGTATTCTCGTGAAAAAGTGGAGATTGTCACTATCCAATAAAAGAATGCTGGGGTCCTACCAAGCTTATTGAAAAAGTAAATAAAAACTGAAAGCAAAAACAAAAACAAACTGGAAAAAAAAGACGCTCCAAGTATAGCACATAAGATGCGACCGAATAAAAATATAGTTTCACTTGAGGTGACCTGATAATTTGTTGATGAAGAAGGAGATGCCTTGGGCATCCCCAAGCTTAGACGCTTGAGTCTTCTTGGAATTTGCTTGGATGTACCATCGGGGAATCCCCAAGCTTAGGCTTTTCACTCTTCTTGATCACATCATATCATCCTCTTCTCTTGACCCTTGAAAACTTCCTTCACACCAAACTTCTCACAATCTTCATTAGCAACGCTAGTGCAATTGAAATAATAAATTCACATCGTTCAGTTTCAACAAAAGTATAACACTCAAAAACACATTATCTACTGTCGCAACTTCTTTTAAAACTCTTTTTCTTCAAAAGAATACCAAAAGAAAGAGATTAAGATGCAAATGCGATAAATGTCAGAAATCTGTCAAAACAGAACAGCAGGTAAAGATTGATTTTTTTAAAAATCCTCTGTTGCTCAAATAAAAAAAGTGGTCAACTAAGAAAGATTGCATATATACCTCAGGATTAAGCTCAATAAAACTCAGGTCATTTTGAATTTTGTGTGATTTTTAACAGAATTAAAGGTGGACAGGAGAAATCTGTTTCCTGCGCAGAAATCCGAAATATAACCTCAACTTTCCACTAGGGCTTTACTTATCTCAGCAAAAACTAAAAAGAAAATATATAGCGGGTTTGCTAAGGAAATAGACAACACCCAGGTTCAAAGCACACCAAAGAAAACGAAAGAAAACGGGTTGAAAACAGCAAAATAAAGCGGGTTGTTTCCCGGTAGCGCTTTTCTTTAACGCCTTTCAGCTAGGCATAAAAGGGCAACTCAAGTATTTTCAAGTGAAGAAGCATCAAAATCATATTTTTCTCTAATAATAGAGTCAAAAGGTAGCTTCATATTCTTTCTAGGAAAGTGTTCCAAACCTTTCTTGAGGGGGAATTGATATTTAATACTCCCCTCTATCATATCAATAATAGCACCAACAGTTCTAAGAAAAGGGCTTCCCAAAATAATAGGACAAGAAGCATTGCATTCAATGTTCATAACAACAAAATAAATAGGGGAAAGGTTATTGTTAACCATCATAAGAACATCGTCAATTCTACCAAGAGGTTTCTTCTTAGCATTATCAGCAAGATGAACATCCAAATAACAGTGTTCCAACGGTGGTAAATCAAGCATATTGTAAAGCTTTTGAGGCATAACAGAGATACTAGCACCAAGATCACACAATGAATTGAAATAAAAATCATTTATTTTTATCTTAATGATAGGATCCCAACCATCATCTAATTTTCTAGGGACAGATGTCTCAAGTTTCAACTTTTCTTCCCTAACTTTCATGGGAGCATTAGTAATATGTTTAGTAAATGCCATATTCATGGCACTAGCATTGGGACTTCTAGCAAGATTTTGTAGAAACATAATAACTTTAGAGATATTGCAATCATCAAAATCAATATTATTTCCATCAAAAGTAATGGGACCATTATCTCCCACATCTCTAAAAATTTCAGTACTTATATCAGAAGCAATTTCAGTAGTTTGAGGCAATTTAGCACGTTTCACCAAAGGAGTAGGGACTTTATTAACACCAACTACTTTACCATTAATAGTAGGAGGTTTACTAGCACTTGGAGCTTCAGTTTTACTAGTGGTTGTGATAGTGCAAACTCTAGCAATATTATTCTTTCTAGCCAATTCATCTTCTCTTTCCCACCTAGCACGTAATTCAGCCATCAACCTAACATTATCATCAATTCGAACTTTAATGGCATCAAAGTTTTACTTTGTTTAAATTCTTGTGGCAAAACCTTTTGTCTTAGAAAATAAACATCAATAGCTACTTTAGAGGCAAGAACATCTATTTTACCAAGATTTTCCTCAACAGATTTATTAAAAGCAGTTTGTGTGCTAATAAATTATCTAAGCATATTTTCAAGATCAGAGGTAGAGCTTTTATTTATATTGTAGGAGTTGCCATAAGAATTACCATAACCATTATTAGGAGGATAAGGCTTATAATTGTTTCCACCAAAATTATTTCTATGAGCATTGTTGTTAAAAATATTATTCCTAATAAAGTTTACATCAACATGCTCTTCTTGAGCAACCAAAGAGGCTAAAGGAACATTATTAGGATCAACTTGAGCTTTACCATTAACAATCATAGACATAATAGCATCAAGCCTTTCACTTAAAGAGGAGGTTTCCTCAACAGAATTTACCTTCTTACCTTGTGGAGCTCTCTCAGTGTGCCACTCTGAATAATTTATCATCATATCATCAATAAGCTTTGTTGCATTGCCCAAACTGATGGACATGAAGGTACCTCCAGCAGCTGAATCCAATAGGTTCCTTGAGGAGAAATTTAGTGCTGCATAAAATGTTTGCATAATCATCCAAGTAGTCAGTCCATGAGTGGGACAATTCTTTACCATAGTTTTCATTCTTTCCCAAGATTTACCAACATGTTCATAATCAAATTGTTTAAAATTCATTATGTCACTTCTCAGGGATATAATCTTAGCAGGAGGATAATATTTTCCAATGAAAGCATCTTTACACTTAGTCCATGAATCAATACTATTTCTAGGCAAAGATAGCAACCATTCTTTAGTTCTTCCTCTCAAAGAGAAAGGAAATAATTTCAGTTTAATAATATCTCCATCCACATGCTTATATTTTTGCATCTCACATAGTTCAACAAAATTATTAAGGTGGGAAGCAGCATCATCAGTACTAATACCAGGAAATTGCTCTTTCATAACAAGATTTAATAAATCAGGATTAATCTCATAGAAAGCAGCAGTAGGAGCAGGAGGAGTAATAGGTGTACAAATAAAATCATTGTTGTTTGTGCTAGTGACATCACACAACTTAGTATTCTCAGAGGAAATCATTTTAGCAGAATAAAAGCAAGCAAATAAATAACAGCTATGAAGTAAACTATTTTTTTTGTGTTTTTAATATAGAGAAGCAAAACAAAAAATAAAAACAAGACAATAAACAAAATAAAGAGGTTGAGAGTGAGAGACTCCCCTTGCGAGAAGACTTCTTCCTCCCCGGCAACGGCGCCAGAAATTCTTGATGCTCGTGATGGTGCCTTGACGGGGAGGCTTCTTGGTGATGATTAAGTCCCCGGCTATGGCGCCAGAAACTCCTTGCTACTTTCTGATGGCAACCGTTGGAAACCCCAAGAGGAGGGTGTGATGAGTGATGCTCGTGATACACACGTTTGTTGGGAGACCCCAAGAGGAGGGTGTGATGAGCACAGTGGTAGGTATTTCCCCTTAGTTAGGAACCAATGTTATCAATCCAGTAGGAGAAAGAGGACCTTCGAAAGGTTGATGCCACTAACGGTGGTGCTGGCGCTTCACCGGTGACAGCAACAACGTGGAACCTGCACACAACACAACCAAAATACTTTTCCCCAACGGTACAGTGAGGTTGTCAATCTCACCGGTCTTGCTGAAAACAAAGGTTAGACGTATAGTGTGGAAAACAGTGTATGCTTGCAGTAAGTAAAGAAAGCAGGAAATTGTTGTGGTTTGTTTAACAGCGTGGAAAATGGACCGGGGTTCATAGTTTCGATAGTGGTGTCTCTCCATAAAAGATAGCATATTGGGTGAACAAATTACAGCTGGGCAATTGACAAATAGAGGTTGCACCGTAGTGCACAATATGACATGAAGATTACTATGCTATTTAGTGCAGGCATTACGACAAGATACATAGACCGACATCCATCTGCATGACTAATAATCCACCCTCAGGTTATCATCCGAACCCCCTCAGGTATTAAGTTGCAAGCAACAGATAATTGCATTAAACAAAGTGTGTAATGTAAGCAATGATTATACTCGCGGGCACTCTCACCGCTGTTTTCTCCCTAATGGCAACAACACATCCTCCCCTTCACGTTTCTGTCACTCGAGCAAGGGAACAAGGAGGCATGAACCCACTATCGAGCATAAATACTCCCTCTTGGAGTCACTAGAAACTACTTGGCCAGAATAACCACTAGCAACAAAGAGCATGCAAGATCACAAACAACATATGCAAATAAAGACTATAATCAACTTGGAATAAGGTCAATATTCGTCGGATCCCAGCAAACTCAGCATAGAGAATTACATAAGATCAATCTCGATCACGATAGGCATCTCACGAGATCTAAACATGGAGGCATATGAGGAGAAGACAACCATTTAGCTACATCTACAAACCAATAGTCCAAGGATGAACTACTCACGCATCACTCCGGAGGCAGGCATGGTGATGAAGAAGCCTCCAGTGATGATCTCCTCTCTGGCAGGGCGCCAGAAACAGCTTCAGAACCCTCCTAATCTAGGGTTGACGGTGACGGCGGCTACGAAACTTTTTTGGGGATTTTGATTAGGCGTTTAGGGTTTTCCATCCGGGGGGCCTAAATAGGCAAAAGGGCAAAGGCGGTGGAGGCTGGGGGGGCCACACCCATAGTTGGCGCGGCCAGGGGGCATGCCACCCTATGGTGTGGCCCCCCTGATGGTGTGGCCCCCCTGCTGCCCCTCTTCGGCTCCTCTTCGGTCTTCTGGATGCTTCCGCGGAAAATAGGACTTCCGGGTTTCGAATTCCGAGAATATTTGCAGAACAACTTTTCTGAAACTAAAAAAACAGCAGAAAAAAGGGAACTTGCTCTGTGGCACCTTGTTAATAGGTGAGTCCGGAAAATCGATAAAAATGACATAAAGAATGGTGAAAACATGTAGCAATTGGAAAAATATGATCATGGAGCATCAGAAATTAGGGATACATTTATGACGTATCAATGAGCAAGCGGCAAGAGTTTCCCTCAGTTAAGAACAAAGGTTATCTATCCAGTAGGAGGAAGAGGATCTCAGGAAGGTTGATGCCACTGACGGTGGTGCTGGCGCTTCAACGGTGTCAGCAACAATGTGGAACCTGCACACAACACAACCAAAATACTTTGTCCCAACGGTACAGTGAGGTTGTCAATCTCACCGGTCTTGCTGAAAACAAAGATTAGACGTATAGTGTGGAAAATGATGTATGCTTGCAGTAAGTAAAGAAAGCAGGAAATAGTCGTGGTTTGTTTAACAGTGTGGAAAAAATGGACCGGGGTTCATAGTTTCACTAGTGGTGTCTCTCCATAAAAGATAGCATGCTGGGTGAACAAATTACAGCTGGGCAATTTACAAATCGAGGTTGCACCGCAGTGCACAATAGGACATTAAGACTACTATGATATTTAGTGCGGGCATTACAACAATATACATAGACCGACATCCATCTGCATCTATGACTAATAATCCACCCTCAGGTTATCATCCGAACCCCCTTAGGTATTAAGTTGCAAGCAACAGATAACTGCATTAAGCAAAGTGTGTAATGTAAGCAATGATTATGCATGCGGGCCCTCTCACCGTTGTTTACTCCCTAATGGCAACAACACATCCCCCTCCCTTCACGTTTCTGTCACTCGAGCAAGGCGGTGAGGAGGCATGAACCCACTATCGAGCATAAATACTCCCTCTTGGAGTCACTGGCAACTACTTGGCCAGAGCAACCACTAGCAACGGAAAGCATGCAAGATCACAAATAGCATAAGCAAATAAAGACTATAATCAACTTGGCATAAGGTCAATATTCGTCGGATCCCAGCAAACACAGCATATAGAATTACATAAAATCAATCTCGATCATGATAGGCAGCTCACGAGATCTAAACATGGAGGCATATGAGGAGAAGACAGCCATCTAGCTACTGCTATGAACCCGTAGTCCAAGGATGAACTACTCACGCATCACTCCGGAGGCAGGCATGGTGATATAGAAGCCTCTGGTGATGATCTCCTCTCCGGCAGGGTGCCGGAAACAGCTTCAGAACCCCCTTATCTAGGGTTGACGGTGATGGCGGCTACGGAACTTTTCGGGGATTTTTTATCAGGCGCTTGGGGTTTTCCATCCAGGGGGATTAAATAGGCGAAAGGGAAAAGGAGGTGGAGCTCCAGAGGCTCCACGCCTATAAGTGGCGCGGCCAGGGGTGACCCGCGCCACCCTATGGTGTGGCCCCCTGTTGTCCGTCTTTGACTCCACTTCGGTTTTCTGGATGCTTCCGGGGAAAATTGGAACTTCGGGCTTTGTGGGGTCCAATTCCGAGAATGTTTCCAGAACAACTTTTCTGAAACCAAAAACAGCAGAAAACAGGGAACTGGCACTTGGCATCTTGTTAATAGGTTAGTCCCGGGAATCGTATAAAAATGCTATAAATAAGGGAGAAAACAAGTAGCAATTAACATAATATGATCATGGAGCATAAGAAATTATAGATACGTTGGAGACGTATCACTAGGCAATTGACAGAAATGAAGGCTGCACCGAAGTGCATATGCAAGACATAAAGATTACTATGTGATTCATGCGGGCATTTAGACTGTCATCCAACTGCATCTATGTAATGTAAACTAAGTAAACAATGTTGTTTTCTCCCTAATGGAAATAGCACATCCTCCATCCGTTACGTTTTTGTCACTCGAGCACAGATGCAAAGGAGGCATGAACCCAATATCGAGCATAAATACTCCCTCTTGGAGTAACTAGCATCTACTTGGCTAGAGCATCTACTAATAACAAACAACATGCAAGATCATAAATAACATAAACATGAAGATAACATGATAGACTGATAATCAGAAGACATAGCATTCAACATTCATCAGATCCCAGCAAACACAACATGTAGCATTACATAAAGATGACCTCGATCATGTAGGGCAGCTAACGAGATCTAAAAATGAGGTACAAAGTGGAGAAGAAAACCATCTAGCTACCGCTATGGTCCTGTGGTCCAGGGATGAACTACTCACGCATCACTTTGGAGGAGGGCATGGTGGTGTAGACCCCTCCGGTGATGCAATTCCCCTCCCGGCAGGGTGCCGGGGAGAGCTCCCGAACCCTACTGATCATGGGATGACGATGACGGCGGCCTTGAGTGTTTCTCGGGATGAAGTGGTATCTTTTTAGGGTTGTCGTATCAGGGGAATAAATAGGCGAAAAGGAGATGGCGGTGGGCGCCCGAGGGGCCCACACCACCCCCAGGCGCGGCCAGGGGCGCGCCGCCCTATGGTGTGGCCGCCTCCGGGCCTCTTCGGGACTTCGTGGAACCTTCGGGAATTCTAAGACTTCTGGACTTCGAATTTTCCAATTCCGAGAATATTTCCAGAACAATTTTTCTGAAACTAAAAACAACAGAAAACAGGGAACTGGCTCTATGGCATCTTGTCAATAGGTTAGTCCGGAAAATCGATAAAAATGACATAAAGTGTATAGCAAACATGTAGTAAACAACATGGAACATCATAAATTAAGGATACGTTTATGACATATAAACATCCCCAAGTGATAGGGACATAATAGAGGTCCATGAGGTTCATTCATGCTTGAGTTGGAAAGAAATATTAAGCCTCACTGATGTTTATTATAAGGTGAATTCTTTCCTAACAAATAATGTTTGTGTTTATGAGAATGTTATACTACCTAAGCCTATGAACTTATGTATGATTAGGTTTATTAATAACACAAACATGGATGGAGAAGAGGAAGCAAGGAGCAAGAGGAGGAAGCGTGGAAAACAACACCAAGGAATAAATGTTTCAGTTCGGACTGCCAGGAGTCCCGAATTTGAAATAGTCATGGATTTTTCATACGGGCTCCAAATACAGCAAACGAGCACAATACGGATAGGGAATTTGATGGGCTTTCCAATGGATCCGGCCCCATCAAGAAATTCGACTCGTGCAAGCCGTGGTGACCGAAACAAGCCACGAATAGTTTTCTGCCAGTTTCCAAAACGAGTCCAATTGGTCTGTATACCAATATGGCCGCACCCCTTTGTGTGTGGGGTCGGTTTGTATCCATATATGTTAGGAAATAGGAGTCCTAGTCGAGTAGGAGAGGTATTGCTTGCGCAAGGAGCTTGTGGCCGCACCCCCCCCCCCCTCATATATAGCTACCACCTGCGTGTGGAATAGGGGAGACTACGTTAAAACCAAAAAACCCTAGACCTCTAGATTGAAACTGTTTGTTAGCCTTTCATCTGGAAGTTCATCTGCAAACTTTACGTGTTACCTGCTGTTCCACTGGGAATAAGACGGTACAGGACCACTTGTAGTCGGTGGATTACTTGTGCAAGAGTGTGGAGTTGAGAATATCCATTGGGTTGCTATCTTTTGCATTGGCATCAGGGATCAGCCGGAGAGTTCTTAGTGGCGCACTAGTTATCATACTGGAGTTATCTGTGAGTTCACTGAGAAGATTGGGCCACCCCTTATCATCTTGGTATCAGATTTACAGGTTGCCTCGGTGAGCTATCAAATTTCCCTTTACTTTGAGTGTTTTTATTATCTATCAAGAAAATTGCCCCACAAAAATAGAGTAGATCATTGCCATCGCCTTAGATCGTCCCCAATTTGCAATCCCTAGTTGCTGTTCGTGTTGATTTTGTGTTTCTTTTCTCCTTTTGTGTCTTCAATTTTCGAGTTAGGGTTAGGGTTCATCGTGTTCGTCTTTTTGTGTCTAGATCTATACAAAAAATTCTACCAAAAAAAAAATATAGTTGTCCACTTCCGAGCCAAAGTCGCGTCGCTCCTCCGTATTTTTTCTTTCGATCCACCCCGCGCGCGCGTCCCAATTACCTTTGTCCTATCCTATACGCGTTCCGCCGAGCGCACACCCCACCGTCCCGGTTTCTGTCGTTGTTTCCGCGTCGGATACCACCTGCGCGCACACCGCTGTCCAATACATTGCCCCGCATCAATTACTTCCGAGCTGTTCCGCTACCGGCCAAATCCCACCGACCCGCCTTGTCGCTGTCCACCTGAACCGCGCGTACGCGCCAAAACCCTAAACGCGTGTGATACGCGCTCGCAGCATCCGCCTCGATTGCCCCGCGCAGATCCACGCGCGCGCCCCGCGCGTTGACCGCGGCACGTCCCACGCGTCGATCCACTCCACCAGAGCTACGCGCCAAAATATCCGGCGATTAGCAACCACCAGCCACCGCGTGCGCCAAAATTTCCGTGGTCGCGCACGGATCCAAACCAAAACGTGGGTTCTGCGCGTTGACCACCTGGCCAACCACGCGCACAAGCGCGAACTACCAGGAGCGAATCCCGCGTCGCGCAACTCCCGCGCACCACGCGCCGAACCAGCATCTGCGGAGCGCTCCGCGTCCTGCCCAAAACACCGCGCCGACGCGGTCCAAGTCCACCGCGGGCCACCTCACGTATTAAGTCCGCGCTACAATTAGTGTTCCGTGTCGGAACCACACAGTACCAGCCAAACAACGCTTTGCGTTCCGCGCTGGTTCTGTTATTGCGTGGATTTTTGTCTTATCTGTGTACGCAATCAGCACGTATCAAACGCGTTGGCAGTCCAGTGCACCGCGCGACAATTTTCACCTGCACAAAATCTCTACCATACGGTTTCCATCTTTGTGAGCCTTAGCCAAAGCCTATCTACAGCAAATTTTCGGTACCACGACCCAAAGACTAGCTATATTTGCTCGTTTTCAGGCTGCTCTTTATCTCACATTTGTGTCACATTGTTCATAGCATTGTTACCACTTGATAGTATTGCTCCTTGTGTTGTTATTTGGCCAGTAAAAAGTATATAAAAAAAAGAGAAAAAGAGAAAAGAGAAAAAGAGAAAAACAGAATTGAGAAAAGCAAAAAGGCCTTGAGATATCTTGATATATTTGTGGAGCTGTTTTCATCATTGCTATATTGACACACCATTGAGCAATCTTGTGCCTGAATATTATTTGAGCTTGGCTAGTGTCTTTCCAGTGCATTGCAAAATTTCCTCTATATATTTGCATTGCCACATTTGTCTCCATACTTGGTGTGTGTTTCCTGTGCTTTTTTATCACATTGGACAGCAAATAGGATTGTTATTTTGGTGTTGTTAGGTATCCATACCAAGCCCCACCATATACCTTGTTTGTCGTGTGATTGTTAACACCCTGGGTATTCTCTTCTTCACATCAAAGCATATTAGTTGCCACTACCTGTTGGTAAGTATTTCTATTCACTTTGGAACGGTAAGATAATCTATTGTCTTGCTAGATTTTTGAGTGAGTTGTGAGAGAACACCACATCCCATTGTTATTTTGTTACTAACAAGTTAATCAATGAAGTTTAGTGGTTCTTCTATGTGCAGTGATGTTTTCTGGGAGGAGGATTCTAGTGGAATACTTTCACCAAATTTGTTCCACTTCAGAGGAGACATTAATGGTAGTACTGTTGCTATTACTCTTGATAAGGGTACACGGTGGTTTAATTTTGTTAGTATTGAGGTTGTTGAAGCATTACAGTTGACATCTTATGAACCTCAACATTCATTTATGCTAAAAACTAATGATGCTACACTTCACATTACTCATGCTACAATGATTCCGTTAACTATTTATGATCATACAGTAAAAGTTAGGTGTCATGTGCTTCCTAGAGCATTTACTTGCTGTCACATTTTGTTGAGTGATTTTTGGTGCAATCTCTATAAAGTTAATTTTGATAGCCATTATCCTGATATACAATTCTTTTGGAATAATAGGAGAGATTGGATATTTCATGAAAGTCCTACAACATTTAAAAGAATTAGACATCAACCTTTGGTTATGAGATCTGTAGAGGTTAGGAAGACCTATGAGCCTGTTTCTACTAATGTAACTATGTCTACTCCTAGTGTTGTGTCTTCTGATGTGCAGGTTGCTTTTGAAGAAAGGGAGCCTATAGTACAACCTTCACCACCACCACCATCACATCCATTGGAGGAGCATACCATTGTGCCTAGTTTTGTTTCTTGTGATATGCAGGTTACTTTTGAAGAAAGGGAGCCACAACAAGTAGAACCTGCATCACCACTTGAGATAGTTGAATTGGTACCTAATTATTCTGAGGAGGATGCTATTGATAAAGGTGCTGATTTCGTATTACCCCTCTTAAGTATTGAATTATGTGAACCCACTAAATTGCTAGTTGATTCTTGTGAGTTAACAAGTATAGATAGTCCATCTACATGTGATAATGTGCTAAATTCGAAATTTAATCATGTGGTTTTGATTTCACATAAGGAAGTACTTGCTAAAATACCACCTAATGATATTGTGGATTACATCATGTTAAATGAACCAATTAATGTGCAAAGTGCTATGAAAAAGGTTGTTGAAATTGCATATGTAAATTCTAGCAATTATGTTTCTTCTTTCACTTTTAACTTGATTGGTGACTATAACATGAGTGAAATTTTTATGGTGGATCATATATGCATAACTTGTGATAAAGTGGCCGAATTGAACATTGTTTTACCTTGGGTAAATAAGCTAGAACTTCCTACATATGAACATGATTTTACACATATGTTTGGGTTGCCACAATACTTGTCACATACATGTGCTAATAAATTGCTCTTCTCTTATATTTGCAAATTAAGTTGCAATTTTTATGATGAAAATAATAAGCATGTTCCCACCTTTGAGTGTAGTAATAAACATAAATTTGATCATAGATCTTCTGTGAGAATACTTGAATTGATACTAAACAATAAAAATATATACACATATGGTTCTCATTTTGATCATGATTTATTGAGCTTCACTTATATTTGCAATTGTGATTACTATTTTATGGAGTGCTATGACAATTATGTGATGTTTTTAAGCAAAATTCGTGGTCACATGTCTAGGGCACAATTTTATGATATGATAACAACTCATGCACCTCATTATAGATATTTGTATTGTGCATACACGTTGTTCTTTTTGTTTCTCCCACTTTCAGCTTACTACAAGCCGAGGACGGCTTGTCTTGAAGAAAGGGAGGATGATAGGGGCATAATAGAGGTCCATGAGGTTCATTCATGCTTGAGTTGGAAAGAAATATTAAGCCTCACTGATGTTTATTATAAGGTGAATTCTTTCCTAACAAATAATGTTTGTGTTTATGAGAATGTTATACTACCTAAGCCTATGAACTTATGTATGATTAGGTTTATTAATAACACAAACATGGATGGAGAAGAGGAAGCAAGGAGCAAGAGGAGGAAGCGTGGAAAACAACAACAAGGAATAAATGTTTCAGTTCGGACTGCCAGGAGTCCCGACTTTGAAATAGTCATGGATTCTTCATACGGTCTCCAAATACAGCAAACGAGCACAATACGGATAGGGAATTTGATGGGCTTTCCAATGGATCCGGCCCCAGCAAGAAATTCGACTCGTGCAAGCCGTGGTGACCGAAACAAGCCACGAATAGTTTTCTGCCAGTTTCCAAAACGAGTCCAATTGGTCTGTATACCAATATGGCCGCACCCCTTTGTGTGTGGGGTCGGTTTGTATCAATATGTGTTAGGAAATAGGAGTCCTAGTCGAGTAGGAGAGGGATTGCTTGCGCAAGGAGCTTGTGGCCGCACCCCCCCCCCTCATATATAGCTACCACCTGCGTGTGGAATAGGGGAGACTACGTTAAAACCAAAAAAAACCTAGACCTCTAGATTGAAACTGCTTGTTAGCCTTTCATCTGGAAGTTCATCTGCAAACTTTACGTGTTACCTGCTGTTCCACTGGGAATAAGACGGTACAGGACCACTTGTAGTCGGTGGATTACTTGTGCAAGAGTGTGGAGTTGAGAATATCCATTGGGTTGCTATCTTTTGCATTGGCATCAGGGATCAGCCGGAGAGTTCTTAGTGGCGTACTAGTTATCATACTGGAGTTATCTGTGAGTTCACTGAGAAGATTGGGCCACCCCTTATCACCAAGCTTAGATCCTACTCGTCCTCGAGTAGGTAAACGATGAAAACACACAATTTCTGAGGTGACATGCTACCAACATAAACTTGATCATCAATAATGTAAAAGCATAAGTAAGCTGAGATCATAGAACTTCAACACAAGCATGATAAATAAAAATTTAACAATAAAGCAGAGCAATCACTTTGCATTATGAGAAGTAACACAAATAAAAGATCAGGAATAATAATGCACTGAAAGATATACATTTGTTTCAAGCATAGAGATAGCATGGAAAAGTGATATTTCGCTTGTCCTTAAGAGTGAGGCAAAACATAAATGCCACGACACCTTCAAAGTTCATGAGGAAGACTATAAAAAATGATTAGAGAAGAAACAATAACACATCATGGATCAATTAATAATGTTTCTGGGACAAATGCACATTAAATCCAGAATGGCAACTATGCTCTCTCAACTGTGCATACAAATAGAAGATGGAGACTCAACATAAAAGTAAAAGAAAGGCCATTTCGCAGAGGAAAGCAGGGATCAACACATGTCCTAGAGTTTTTATTTTGTTAAACAGAGGTATAAAATGTTTGACACTCCTCCCAACCATCTTACACAAACCATGGCTAACCGAATCCTTGGGTGTCTTCCAACAATCATATACCGTGGAGGAGTGTCTATTTTTTTAGAGAGGTATATGCTTATGTCAATGAATTGTAAACAGAAAATACAGTACGTGACAAGCTAACTAGACATCACAAGAGCGGCTCCCATATAAGGACACATATGGGTAGAAGGTCATCCCTTTTTCTCTTTTGTTTACATAATTATGCATTGACTGATAAATCAGGGGAAAAATAGTAAAGGTAATTTGATGTATTACTTTGGGGGCTGGGCACCCCACTGCCAGCTCTTCTATCAATTGGATAAGCGGATGAAGACACTAGTCTAGGGTGTTAATGTCCAATCAACAAGTGATATAAAGATTCTCTATCTATGTCCTCATGAGCTAAATCAGGAGCACAAAACAGGAGTAATTTTGAAAGTTTTAAAGGTAACACATGAGCAATTTACTTTGGAGTGGCGGTTAAATACCACAGGTAGGTAGGTATGGTGGACACATTTGGCAAACTTTTGTTTTTGGGAGTTGGATGAACGAGTAGAGCTCATACTCAGTACAGGTGGAGGCTAGCAAAAGACTGGGAGCGACAAATCAAGAGAGCATAAGAGCCATAATATTGCATAGCAACATAAACATAATTAATCAAAGCATAAGTGGTACCACAAGTTCAAAAACTAAATTATCATAGAGGCTATAAGTGACTGGTTCAGAGTCATAAACATGGTGTGAGCATGCGCCAAGTCAACCAAATAAAACATTCAAAGGAGAACACCACAAATTTATTCTTCAAAATGACAAGAATAACTCATGATTCTTTCAATGGCACATTAAACACTCCTAGCTATTTGAGACTAATCATGCTACTAAATAACCACTAGGATTCAGAATTAAAATAACATCTAGCATGATATGAAAAAGTCTAGCCACAGTCTATACAAGCTTCTACTTGCACCGTTATAAATTCTACTACAAGCAGCAGTTTCTTTTCCCAACAAGCACCATACAAAATATGATTTACCAAAAACTCTCTAAATGATACAGCAAGAAAACATGAGAGTACCCACACAGCTCTACTAAAACTAACAACTCTGAATAAGAGATGCAGTGAAAACAAGATGATAGGGATATGCGTGAGGATTATGATATCACAAGAATGGATGGAGAGTTGATGGAAGACAAGTTGACCATGGTGAAAACAAACATTCAAGATGGTAAAAACAAGATCACAATGTTGAAAACAATGACGCAAGATGGTGAAAACAAAGAATAACAATTGTTAGTTCAAGAATAACAATGAATAACAATTGTTATTTCATCATGACAAGGGGAGGGCGCCTCCAACAAGTCAAATGCGCCTTATAGAAATCCTATTATCAATAGGTATGGTTTGTATACCATAATTGGCCGAATCCCTTAAAGGTGGATCGGTTTGTATCTTCT
This sequence comes from Alopecurus myosuroides, assembly GCA_028641055.1. Lineage (NCBI taxonomy): Eukaryota > Viridiplantae > Streptophyta > Magnoliopsida > Poales > Poaceae > Alopecurus > Alopecurus myosuroides. The sequence goes on along the minus strand of CM054063.1, from coordinate 109,089,861 downwards.
CTTTGAGTCCAAGTTGGACTCCTAGTCCTAGTAGGAGTCCTAGTCCTAGTAGGAGGTGGAGGCTTGCGCAAGGAAGCCCTTGTGGCCGCACCCACCACCTATATATTCTCCCCACCTGCGTGTGGAAAATGGAGAAGAAGTTGAAACCAAAGAAACCCTAGCCTTGAGATTGAATTGCTGCTAAGCATTCATCTTGAAGTATTACCAAGTCAAAGTTGCGTGATATCTTGTTATTCCATTGGGAATGGGGGGATACAGGACCACATGTAATCTTTGATTACTTGTGCAAGAGTGTGTAGTTGAGAATATCCAAAGGGCTTGATTGTTGTTGCATCTGGCAACAGGGGTCGTCCAAGTGAGAGGTCTTAGTGTAGCACTAGTTATCACAAAATCCAGAAAATCAACAAAAATAGAGAGAAGCTCATTGAGAAGATTGGGCCACCCCATATCATCTTGGTATCAGATTCTCCAGGTTTACTCGGTGAGAAAAGTTATCCCTAGTTTTAGTTATTTTTATACCTATCCAGAAAAAGCCATACAAAAATAGTTGTTTAGTTCATCGCGAGAGCCTAGATCAATACCAATTTGCATCTACTAAGTTGCTGCTTTAATTTTTATTTGTGTTTCTGTTTTTCTGTTTTTAGTTTTCATCTTTTAGGGTTCATCTAGTTTTCTTGTGTTTCTACCCGAAAATCCCCACCAAAAATATTGTTAGATCTTGTTGCTCTTTGGAATTTTTAGACCTACAGCTTGTTTTCAAGTTTATCTAGTTCCTAGAGTGCCTAAGGTTGCGTTGCTGCTATTGCTAAATTGAGCCATATCATATTTGCAATTCTAGTTGTTTTCGGTTTCTGCCGTGGCACCGTTTTTCTTAAAATCGATGTCGTGCCCTAGTTCCTGCTATCGCTCGGATTCCTATCACGCGCTTACCAAATCGCCTACGGGTAACCAAAATCTTTTACCACGTGCACACCTGTTTCCTACCCGCACTCGGAGTCCACCTCCTGACGCGGCACGGATTCGTCCCAACTCGCTGATGCCAACTCCCACTCCCTGCCGCAACCGGATTCGTACCCGTGGGTTACCAAAATCCATACCGCGCGCCCACCGCAACCCACCGCACCACACCGGCAACACATACGCGTGCGCTGCCGCGACAGCGATTTTTGCTGTTTCACTGTCGTGATCAAAATTCCTGCCGTGAGGTCATTTTCACTCAGATTTTCTTAGTTTTGCTTTTGTTATTTCTCATATTATCTCTAGGTTTCTGTTCTGATCTTTGATAAGCCATAGCTACAGCCTTTCTACAGCAAATATTAGGTACCATAACCCAAAGACTAGTTGTTTAATTGCTCTACAATGTGCTCAATTGGATCAAAATTTTGTCCACTTTTCTTTTTTTCCATTATTTCTTGCTCCTAGTTGATACAAAGACCATTGAAAAAATCAAAAAAAAAAATAGAGAAAAAGGAAAAAGTATATAAAAAAATAGAAAGAGAGAAAAAGCAAAAAGAGGCCAAATCATAATCACTAGGTGAAGCCTGTCATCTTGGATATTTTGTGGACATTTGAGCAATCTTGTGCTTGTTTTCATAGAGTATTTGCTAGTGTATTTCTAGTGCTTGCAATAACTCTTCCATATATTTGCTAAGCCACATTTGTCTCCCAGAGTGAGTGTGTTTCTTTAGTGTTTTCATCACATTAAGTGGTGCATTGGGGTTGTTATTTTGGTGTTGTTAGGAATCCCAACCAAGCCCCACCAAATACCCTGTTTTGCATTGTAACACTTGAGAGCCTAGTTATTCTCTTCTCACACTTGACATAGTTTCCGTTGGTACTTGTTGGTAAGTTGATCATATTCACTTTGGAACAGTAAGTGAACACTTCTTTGTTGGTTTGTGTGAGTTGTGAGAGGCACCACAACCCATTGATTACTTTGTTTCACTAACATATTAATCAAGATTTTTGCTAGTGAATCTTCTGTGCAGGATAACAAGGAGGAAGCTGATTTAATGCCTAAGACCAAGACTGGTGAGGATATATGTACATGGGCAGATTTTAATACTTTTAGAGGAGGAGTTGCTAATCGGATTGAGCAAAGAATTGAGAAGAAAATTCAGCAATATGATGATGTACTCAGGAAGGAGTTGAAAATGATAATAGAGGCACAAAAGGAGGCTGCTACTAAAGATTTAGTGCGTGTTCTTCAAGAAGCTATGACTAATCTCACAAGGGAAGTTACCAACATATTAACACAATTACAAAGAGCTCATCTAGCTGCTGATAATGAGGATGGCCGAGCCATAGCATATGGAGGCCGTGGGAATTTTCCACCTCGAAGGGTGCCATTGGTTGATAACAATAGAAAAGAGGATGGCCTTGGGAAACCAAAATTCTTTGTGCCTACTCTCACATGTGATAATGATGATGTTGAGGAGTACTTGATGTGGGAATTGAAGATAGAAAAGTTATGGAGATTGCATAATTACACTGATGAGAGAAAAATTAAGCTAGCATCTTCTGGATTTGATGGTTATGCTCTCTTGTGGTGGGATGGCATCATAAGGTTGAGGGAAACACAACATCAACCAGAAATTACTACATGGGCTGAGATGAAACAACTCATGATAGAAAGGTTTGTTCCAACAAATTATATGAGGACTCTCTATGACAAATTACAAAATTTGAAACAAGGAACAAATTCAGTGGATCAATATTATAAGGAGATGGAATTAGTGCTACAAAGAGCTTGGGTTGTGGAAGCAAAAGAGCAAACAATGCCAAGATTTCTTTTAGGATTGAACTTTCAAATTAGATGCATTGTGAGGCATGTTCAATATAGCAATATGACAGAATTATTGCATCAAGCAAGGGAGGCAGAAAAGAGATTGTCCGAGGAGGTTACTATGGCTCCAAGGAGAATTTTTCCTTCAAGATCTTCTTCTTTTACACCTCCAACACCTCAAGCCTCAGAAATTCGAGACACTACACCTACTAAACCCGAGACAAGCATCACCAATACAAAGAAAACAGCCCAAGCAACAGCTAGTGGAAGTAGTTCTACTCAATCAACAGCAAGACATAGAGATATGCCATGCCATACTGGTGGAGGAAGAGGGCACTTTAAGAGAGAATGTCCTAACAAGAAAATTATGGTGATCAATGCTAATGATGAGTATGAGAGTGGAGATGATGCTGATCCTAATGGAGAGGATACATATGATGATGATGATGGTCCTATTAATGCTTTTGCTACAAATTATCCAACCATTGTTTGCACCAAGGCTTTGAGTATTATTCCTAGCAATGAAGAGAGCCAAAGATGCAATTTATTTCAAACCAAAGAAATTGTTGGTCCTAACATGGCTTGCAAGGTGATCATTGATGGAGGGAGTTGCAGAAATTTAGCAAGCAAGGAGTTATGTGCAAATCTAAGATTGAATTACAATCCACACCCAAATCCATATTATATTCAATGGTTAAATGACAAGGAGGAAATCAAGGTATGTCATATGGTGAGAGTGGAATTTCAAATTGGACCATACAAAGATACAATTGAGTGTGATGTGGTTCCCATGTTTGTTTGTCACCTATTATTTGGAAGTCCTTGGCAATTCGATAAGAAGGTTACACACAATAGGAGAGGAAACACATACCAATCGAATTGGAATAATAAGGATATTATTTTGAGGCCTATGACACCACAACAGATTGTGAATGAATCAAGACAGAAAATAGAGGTGCATCTAGAGAAGGAGAGTGAAAACACAAAATCTGTGGGTGAAGACAAGCCTAGGCCGAGTGGAAAGAGTAAAGGAGTGAGTCTGTTAACTAATGAAATATTTTCTCTTCCTAGTGTTGTTTCTTGTGTGCAGGTTGCTTTTGAAGAAAGGGAGCACAAAGAAACATCACCACCACCACACATATTGGAGGAAAATGGCACGGGTCCTAGTGCTATTACTTGTGATATGCAGGTTATTTTTGAAGAAAGGGAGCTACATCAAGCACAACCTGCAAAATCACTTGATATTGATGAATTGGTACCTACTACAAATGAGCAGGATGCTATTAATGAAGGTACTGATTTTGGGTTAGAAAACTCAAGTATTGAATTATGTGACTCTATACAACCATAAAATAATATGATGAATTCGAAATTTAACAATGTGGTTTTGATTACACATAAGGAAGTACTTGCTAAGATACCATCTAATGATATTATTTATTCTATCATGTTGAATGAACCAATTGATGTGCAATGTGATATGAATAAGATTGCTGAAATTGATTATGTTAATTCTAGCACATATGATACTTGTTTCAATTTTAATTTGATTGGTGATTATAACTTGAGTAAATTTTTTATGGTGGATCACATATGTATAACTTATGATAAAGTGGCCGAATTAAACATTATGTTGCCTTGGGTAGATGAATTACAAATTCCTACATATGAGCAAGATTTTACATATATGTTTGGTTTCCCACATAATTGGTTGGATACATGTGATATTAAAGTATACTTCACTTATATTTGCAATTATGATTGCTATTTTATGAAGTGTTATGACTTTTATGTGTTGTTTTCATACAAAATTCGTGATCATATGTTATATGCACAATTTTATGATTTACTAACTTCTAATGAACCCCATTGTAGATACATATATCGTGCATACACGTTGTTCTTTTTGTTTCGTCCACTTTCAGGTTATCACAAGCCGTGGACGTCTTGTCTTGAAGAAAGGGAGGATGATAGGGATATGCCTGACGATTATGTTATCACAAGCATGGATGGAGAGTTGATGGAAGACAAGTTGACCATGGTGAAAACAAACATTCAAGATGGTGAAAACAAGATCACAATGGTGAAAACAATGATGCAAGATGGTGAAAACAAAGAATAACAATTGTTAGTTCAAGAATAACAATGAATAACAATTGTTATTTCATCATGACAAGGGGAGGGCGCCTCCAACAAGTCAAATGCGCCTTATAGAAATCATATTATCAATAGGTATGGTTTGTATACCATAATTGGCCTAACCCCTTAAAGGTGGATCGGTTTGTATCTTCTCTTTGAGTCCATGTTGGACTCCTAGTCCTAGTAGGAGTCCTAGTCCTAGTAGGAGGTGGAGGGTTGCGCAAGGAAATTCTTGTGGGCGCACCCACCACCTATATATTCTCCCCACCTGCGTGTGGAAAAGGGAGAAGAAGTTGAAACCAAAGAAACCCTTGCCTTGAGATTGTATTTCTGCTAAGCATTCATCTTGAAGTATTACCAAGTCAAAGTTGCGTGATATCTTGTCATTCCATTGGGAATATGGGGATACAGGACCACTTGTAATCTTTGATTACTTGTGCAAGAGTGTGTAGTTGAGAATATCCAAAGGGCTTGATTGTTGTTGCATCTGGCAACAGGGGTCGTCCAAGTGAGAGGTCTTAGTGTACCACTAGTTATCACAAAATCCAGAAAATCCACAAAAATAGAGAGAAGCTCATTGAGAAGATTGGGCCACTCCATATCACAGGAGCTAAACAGGAATTTTGCAGCAGCTAGAAGAAAAACTAAGAATACGAGCATAGCAAGTATTCAAACGAAAAAGCGGAGCGTGTCTCACTCCCAAACAAAGAATTCTAGGGTCCAACTATATTATTGCAGAAAGGACATCAAAAGAAAACAAAAGAAAAACAAACAGACGCTCCAAGTAAACTTATTATGATGCGACTGAATAGAAATATAGTTTCACTAGAAGTGACCTGATAAATTGTTGATGAAGAATGGGATGCCTTGGGCATCCCCAAGCTTAGATGCTTGAGTCTTGTTATGATTTGGTGGGATGAACCACGGGGGCATCCCCAAGATTTGCCTTTGCACTCTTCTTGATCACATTATATCACCCTCTTCTCTTGACCCTTGAAAACTTCCTTCACCACACTCAAAGAGTAATTCACATTACAGGTTAAGTGCAACAACCAAAAATCCATGGGCTATGTATGGGCACAAGTACTATTTATACTTTTACACATTAGCTACAGCCACAGATGTTTCGTGAAGCAAAGAAATCCACTTGACATCGTAAAAGAGCAAATGCAAGAAAAATGGCAGAATCTAACAAAACCAGAATAGTTTGTAAAGACGAATTTTTTCGGGGCACTTATGTTGCTCAGTTAGGAAAACGTAAAGAACGAAAAAGTTGTGAAATATTAGCTGAGGAATAATCACAAAAAAATCCAAGTCATTTTGATCTTTCTGCGAATTATGCGATTCTTTACGGTGGACAGCAGAAATCTGTTTCCTATGTAGAAATCCGAAACCAACTCCAACTCTCGTCAGAAAATTCACTTGGCACAACTAAAACATGAAAATAAAGATACAAAGGATTTGCTACAGAAGTATACAACCCCTTGACACAAATAAAACAAAGAAAAACAAAGCAAAAATAAAACCATGGGTTATCTCCCAAGAAGTGCTTTTTTTAACGCCTTTTAGCTAGGCCCAGAAAAGTGGAATCAAGTGTTTTCAAGTGAAGAGGCATTCAAATCGTAATTTGTTAGAATAATATAATCAAAAGGAAACTTCATTCTCTTTCTAGGAAATTGTTCCATACCTTTCTTGAGTGGGAATTGAAATTTAATATTCCCCTCTTTCGTATCAATAACAGCACCAACAGTTCTAAGAAAAGGTCTTCACAAAACAATTGGACAGGAAGCATTGCATTCAATATTCAAGACAACAAAATCAATAGGGACAAGATTGTTATTAAGCATGATAATAACATAATCAACTCTCCCAAAGGTTTCTTTCTAACATTATCAATAAGACGAATATCCAAATAACAGTGCTCCAAAGGTGGCCAATCAAGAATATCATAAAGTTTCTTAGGCATAACAGAGATACTAGCACCAAGATCACATACAGCATTGCAATCAAAATCATTCACTTTTATTTTAATAATGGGTTCCCAACCATCATCTAGCTTCCTAGGGATAGAGGCTTCACGTCTTAATTCATCCTCTCTAATTTGCATGAGAGCATTTGTAATATGTTTTGTGAATGCCATATTCATAGTACTAGCATTCGGACAACTACCAAGCTTTTGTAAGAAATTAATTACTTCAGTTCTGTTCCAATGATCGGAGTCGAGATCATTTTTACCAAAGATAATGGGACCATTGTCTCCTGTGTTTCTAAAAAAATTAGCACTTTTATCAGGAACATTATTAGCAGTTTCAGGCAGTTTTGCATTTTGAATAGCAGAACTGGGAGTATTTCCAACACCAATTACTTTACCATTGATAGTAGAAGGTTTACTAGCATGAGAAGCTTCAGTTTTACTAGTGGTGGTAATGGTGCAAACATTAGCTATATTATTCTTTCTAGCTATTTCATCTTCTCTTTCCCATGTAGCATGCAATTCAGCTAACATCCTAACATTGTCATCAATTCAAATTTGGATAGCGTTTAGAGTTCTGATTTCTTTAACATCGTGAGGCATAACCTTTAGTTTTAGAAAATCAACCTCAAGAGCAAGGCTATCAACTTTAGAATCAAGAACATCAATTTTGCCAAACTTTTCCTCAACAGATTTATTAAAAGTAGTTTCTGTACTAATAAAATTCTTAAGCATGTTCTCAAGATCAGAGGGTATATTTTTATTGCTGTTGTATGAGTTACCATAAGAATTACCATAAGCATTAATATTATTTGGAGGATATGGCCTATAATTGTTGCTACCAAAGTTATTCCTATAAGCATTGGTGTTGAAATTATTATTTTAATGAAGTACACATCAACATGCTATTCTTGAGCAACCAAAGAGGCTAAAGGAACATTATTTGGATCAATAGGAGCATGGCCATTCACAAGCATATACATAATGGCATCAAGTCTATCACTCAAAGAGGAGGTTTTTCAACAAAATTTACCTTCTTACCAGTTGTAGCTCTCTCAGTGTGCCAATCAGAATAATTTACTATCATATCATCAAGAAGCTTTGTTGGTGCCCCCAAGGTCATGGACATAAAGGTTCCTCTATCAGCTGAATTCAGAAGGTTTCTTGAAGAGAAATTCAGACCTGCATAAAAGGTTTGGATGATCATCCAAGTAGTCAGACCATGAGTGGGGAAATTCTTTATTAAAGACTTCATTCTTTCCCAAGCTTTAGCAGCATGATCATTATCAAGTTGCTTAAAATTCATAATGCTACTTATCAAAGATATAATCTTAGCAGGAGGATAATATTTTCCAATGAAAGCATCTTTACACTTAGTCCAAGAATCAATACTATTTTTAGGCAAAGATAGCAACCATTCTTTAGCTCTTCCTCTCAAAGATTAAGGAAACAATTTCAGTTTAATAATATCTCCATCTACATCTTTATGCTTTTTCAGCTCACATAGTTCAACAAAATTACTAAGATGGGCAGCAGCATCACGAGCATTACAACAAGATACATAGACCGTCATCCAACGGCTGCCTCGGGTGTTTCTCAGGACGAAGTGGTCTCTTTTTAGGGTTGTCGTATCGGGGGGGAGGGGAATAAATAGGCGAATGGGCACTGGCGGTCGGCGTTTGAGGGGCCCACACCACCCCCAGGCGCGGCCTAGGGAGCGCACCGCTCTATGGTGTGGCCCCCCTCCGGGCCTCTTCGGGAGTCCGTGGAACCTTCGCGAATTCTAAGAATTCCGGACTTGAAATTTTCCAATTTCGAGAATATTTCCAGAACAACTTCTCTGAAATTAAAACAGCAGAAAACAACAAACTGGCTCTGTGGCATGATGTCAATAGGCGAGTCTAGAAAATCGATAAAAATGACATAAAGTACGTGTAGAGAAAACATGTAGGAAAAAACATGAAAAAACATGGAACATCAGAAATTAAGGATACATTTATGACGTATCAATGCACAATACAACACACAATTCAGACTCCCAACAGATAGCAGCTGCAACATAAGCCAAATGATATCTTTAGATAGCAGTTCAAACAACAGCTCAATCTTCTTCAGTCAGCAGATCATTCTCCTCCGGTAGATCTGTTGTCGTTGTGCCCACCGAAACAATGGCCATCATCCCTCACCCGAGGAGGGCCACTTCCATCCACACACCCGCCAAAGAATGGGAACTGGTGCATGCGTGTGGTGTCGACCTTGTCGTCGTCGTCCCATGGTGGATTGTCCGAGACGACTGGGCCATGGTTTACGACCACCGACACATGGATGAGGATAGTGTGCTCCAATGTCCTCTTCGAGTTCGGGGTGCACACTCTAACCGGCACGTATGGCTCTGGCACCTCGACAATGTAGGTCTTCGGGATTGCGCCCAGCTGTTTCATCCCGGCCTCCACCGACAGGAACCAGTTGTCCACCGGGACATGCATCTGCACTAGATCACTGCCAAGATGGTTGACGAACAGCCTCACCACAACGGGCTCCCATGCATTCCGCGGGAACCGCTCGAAGGTGAGCTTCGTCAGGTACGGTAGCTCAGATCGCTTGACGCCGCTACCACGGCACCAGCGACTGAATATGAGCGGCGCTCCACCAGTGACGACGTGCCGGGACAGATGTAACACGGCGGTGCAGTCCTCCTCGGAATGGAATCGAATGAGAAAGTCCACTGGCGGCGCACTAATTTCCACCTTCACCTGCCTACGGGTGACTGCGCATTGCGCGACCAGCGTAGTCAGGACTTCCTCAGGTGACAAAGGAGAGCGACCCCCTCCCACGGTGACCCCGAGCGGGCGATCGTGCCTCTTCACCTCGAGCTTTTACATTGTACACGTGCAGGCGCGCACGCAACATCCTTGTGTCGGCCGTAGTGCGAGCTCCCCAGTATGGAACTTATCCTCTAGGAACATGCGGCGGGCATCCATCAATGACGGAGACAGAGAATAGCCTAGCGCGATCTATCGATTCGGTGGGGAGGAATGGGTAATTTGGGGTTTGATCTTGTTTCAGTCTGCGAGCTGGGGAGATGAGGAAATGGGGAATTGGGGGTTCGATCCTGTTTCAGTCTTAGTTTGACCCTTTCAACACAAAATCTGCACTAAGGGCTCCAATTCTTGTTATAACATGTGCTAGATTTTGGTTTTCTATGTACGTACGGCATGCCCCAACAAAGTGAGGAAATAAATCCAGTGGTCTACCCCCTTCTGATGCTGGTGGAAGGGGTAAACAAAAAAGATTTGGTCAACATGCCAGAGTTTCGTTGAAGAGGGTGCTCCGGAGCATAGGAATCCTTCCTAACCCTATATGGAGTAAAATCATGTCCATACAAGTGTGCTGGGAGGTGAGGAGAGCCAAGATCCCAACCCGAGGTGTGACCGGTTTAACCGGCATTGCTTGTTATATATGCAGGATAGATCTATACGTACACCTCAACCCCCCTCCACCTTCGGACGATCCCGAGGGAATACTATGACAACTCGGGAGCGTATGAATCCCACCCAAAACAATGGTTTGCCATACCATGTGTGGTAGAGTGTGGCATGGGCCTTGGATGCTCAAGATTTCCTCACTCTTTGTGTTAGGGCTCACCGACGTCGGATTCTCTCTGATGGGTTTCAGCACTACTCAGAGCCTGAAACTCTCGGATCTGACAGAACGGGGGGAATGTTACAGAGGTGGGCCCTACCATTGTCTTGGGTGTTCCTTGGGCCTAGTCTAACACAACCGATCAATTAGTTCCTTTTTTCTACCCCTTCCGGCTCACGTAGAGGGGCTAGAACGGCAATTCCGTCCTTTTTTCCAACGGGCCTATGGTTTTTCCGGAGAGGGGCTCCAGAGCGTCTGAATCCCACCAAAGCCTAGGGTATTGCATATTATGTGTGTTATAGTGTGGCATGGATCTTGTATGTCCAAGATACCCTCACTCTCTGGGTTATGGCTTCATCGGCGTCGGATTCTGTCTCGTGGGTTCCACGACATTTTAGAGCCCAAAACTCCTGGATCTGACGGAACAGGGGGAATCTGTCCAGTAGGTGGCCCCTACCATTGTATTGGGTGTTCCTTGAGCCAAACCAAACACAACCAAGAAATTAGTTCCACTTTGCTACCCCCTTCCGGCTCACGTAGAGGGGCCCGATCGGCAGTTTCGTCCTTCTCTTCAACGGGCCTAGGGTTTCTCCAGAGAGGGGCTCCGGAGTGTCTGAATACCACCCAGGTTTTTAGAGTGTTTCATGGGTCTTGGATGCCCAATATCCCCTCACTCTTTGTGTTAGGGCTTCACCGGCGTCGGATTCTCTCTAGTGGATTCCAGGACTACTCAGAGCCCGAAACTCCCGGATCTAACGGAAAAGGGGGAATCTTGCCAATAGTGAAGGGAATATGCCCGAGAGGCAATAATAAAGTATTTATTACGATATATGTTTATTTCTCATGCTAGAATTGTATTAAACGGAAACGTTGATACATTTGTGTTTAATAAACAAACAATCGTTTGTAGTAAAGCCTCTCTTTTAACTAGCTTGTTGATTAACCGATGATCAAGGTTTCCTGATCACGAACATTGGATGTTGTTAATAACGAGGTGATGTCATTAGGAGAATGATGTGATGAACATAAACCCAAACTAAGTATAAAAATATGATCAAGTCATTTAGTTTATGTTGTTATGTCTTACATACGAAGTAAACTCATTCCTCAGACCATGAGATCATGTCAATCATTAATACCGGAAGGGTGCTCTGATGTCATCAAACGTCACGCCGTAACAGGGTTACTATAAAGGTGTCGTTGGTGTTCGGAAAGTGTTAGTTGAAGCTCATGGATCAAGAGTGGGATTTGTCCATCCAAATGGGCCCTCTCGGTGATATCACATCGACACCGCTTGCAAGCACGTGACTAGGTCACAACGATGTCATATCACAGAACGAGTAAAAGAGTACTTGTCGGTAATGAGATCGAACTAGGTATGGTTGATACCAATGATCGGATCTCGGACAAGTAAAATATCGCGGGACAAAGGGAATAGTTACGACTTTGATGGTTCACACTATCACGGGAGTCATCGTTGAATATATAGGAGTCATCACAGATCTCCAGATCCCGCTGTTGATTTTTGATTGGAGAGGTGTCTCGATCATGTCTCTGTTGTTCACGAACCGTAGGTTACACACTTAAGGTTCGATAAAGGACTTGAGAGGATACGGAATATCAAAGAATGTTTTGGACAGCACCGAAATTGTTTCGGGGAAAATTGAAATAATTCAAGGGGTTTTTGTTGAATGGTTGTTAATAGAATTAACAAATGATTCGAGGTTCTATATGCAAATGTTTGTTAATGGAATTAACAAATATTAAAATAAAGAAATAAAAATGTTTTATTTATTTATTAAATAAAAACCTTTGGATTTTCTATGTTGAGTTTTAAGGGATCATGAGTGGGTGTGAGTGGAGCTTCCACTCACATGAAGAGGGAAGAGGTGGGGGCACCCCATGGCTGGCCGCCCCCCCCTTTCGGCTGCCTCCCCTTCCCCTATAAGAGGAGGGTGAGAGGTCCCCCTTCTCACACACTTGTCCCACCTATTTTACTCTCCACCCGCTGCTCCATTCCATGGTTTCCTGCTTGGCGAAGCGCTGACCGTGGGATTCTTCACCACACCACGTCGTTGTCCTGCTGGATTTCCGAGGGATCCTCTACTTCCGCTGCCCCGTTGGATCGAGGGAACGGAGGTCTTCATCGAGCTAAACGTGTGACCGATCACGGAGGCACCGCCGGATTGTGGTGCACATCTTCTCGCTCTCGGGATCGGCGTGAGTACGACTACGACAACAACAAGATTGAATCTCGTAATGCTTAGAGTCTAGAAGGGTATGTTTCCTAAGACTCTTTCTTCCCGTGACACTTCATCTCCTAGATTAGATCTTGGCCCTTCGGGTTTATCTCACGTAGGAAATGTTTTGTTTTCTATGCAAAGTACCCTTCAAATAGGTGGGCCCTATCATTTTATTGGGTGTTCCTTGGGACTAACCTAACACAACCAAGCAAGTAGTTCCACTTTGCTACCCCTTTCCGGCTCACGTAGAAGGTCCAGAACGGCAGTTCCGTCCTTTTTCTCCAGTGGGCCTAGGGTTTCTCCGGAGAGGAGCTCCAGAGCGTATTAATCCCACCCAAGCCTAGGATGCCATACCATGTGTGTTAGAGTGTGAAATGGGTCTTGGATGCCAAAGATTCCCTCACTCTCTGTGTTAGCGTCGGATTCTCTCTCGCGTGTTCCAGGACTACTCAGAGCCCAAAATTCCTGGATCTGACTGAACGAGGGGAATTTTACCAAGAGTTGGGCCCTACCATTGTCTTGGGTGTTCCTTGGGCCTAATCTAACACATACAAGAAATTAGTTCCACTTTGCTACCCCTTTTTGGCTCATGTAGAGGGTCCAGAACGGCAGTTTCGTTCTTTTTCTCCAGCGGGCCTAGGGTTTCTCTAGAGAGGAGCTCTGGAGAGTCGGAGTCCCACCCAAGCTTAGGGTATGCCATACCATGTGTGTTAGAGTGTTTCATGGGTCTTAGATTCCTAAGATTCCCTCACTCTTTGTGTTATGGCTTCACCAGCGTCAGATTCTCTCTCGTGGGTTCCAGGACTACTTAGGGCCCGAAACTTCCGCATCTGGCGGAACGGGGGGAATCTTGCCAAGATTTGGGCCCTACAATTGTCTTGGGTGTTCCTTGGGCCTAACCTAACACAACCATGCAATTAGTTCCACTTTGCTACCCCCTTCCGGCTCACGTAGAGGGGACAGATCGGTAGTTCTGTCCTTTTCTCCCACGGGCCTAGGGTTTCTCCGGAGAGGGGCTCCGGAGCGTCTGAATCCCACCCAAGCCTAGGGTATGACATACCATTTGTGTTATAGTATGGCATGGGTCTTGGATTCCCAAGATTCCCTCACTCTTTGTATTAGGGCTTCACCGGCATCGGATTCACTCTAGTGGGTTCCAAGACTACTCAAAGCTCGAAACTCTCGGATCAGATGGGACGGGGGAAATCGTGCCAATAGGTGGTCCCTACCATTTTCTTGGGTGTTAATTGTGCCTAAACTAACACAACCAAGAAATTAGTTCCACTTTGCTACCCCTTTCTGGCTCACATAGAGGGTCCAGAACGACAGTTTCGTCCTTTTTCTCTAGCGGGCCTAGGGTTTCTCCGGAGAGGAGCTCCAGACCGTCTTAATCCCACCCAAGCCTAGGGTATTCCATACCATGTGTGTTACAGTGTGGCATGGATCTTGTATACCCAAGATTCCCTCACTCTCTCTGTTATGTCTTCACCGCCGTCGGATTCTCACTCGCGGGTTCCAGGACTACTCAGAGCCCGAAATTCCCGGATCTGACTGAACGACGGGAATATAACAACGAGGTGGGACCTAATATGGTCTTGTATGTTTCTTGATCCTAACCTAAAACATCCAAGCAATTAGTTCCACTTTGCTACTCCTTTCTGGTTCACGTAGAGGGTCCAGAACGACACTTCCGTCCTTTTTCTCCGGCGGGCCTAGCGTCTTAATTCCACACTAGCCTAGGGAATTCCATACCATGTGTGTTATAGTATGGCACGGCCGCACGGGTGTTCGATTCCCAATATTCCCTCACTCTTTGTGTTATGGCTTCACCGGCATCGGAGTCTCTCTCGTGGATTCCCAGACTCCTCAGGGCCCGAAACTCCCGGATCCGACGAAACGGGTGGAATTTTGCCAAGAGGTGGGCCCTAGAATTGTCTTCGGTGTTCCTTGGGCCTAAAATAACACAAGAAAGCAATTAGTTCCACTATTTTACCCCTTTCCAGCTCACGTAGAAGGTTCAGAATGGCAGTCCCGTCCTTTTTCTCCAGTAGGCCTAGGGTTTCTCCGGAGAGGGGCTCCGGAGCGTCTTAATCCCACTCAAGACCGGGGCATGCCATACCATGTGTGTTAGAGTGTGGCATGGGTCTTGGATGCCCAAGATTCCCTCATTCTCTGTGTTATGGCTTCACCGGCGTCGGATTCTCTCTCGTGGGTTCCAGGACTACTTAGAGCCCAAAATTCCCGGATCCGACTGAACGGGGGGGGGGGGGGGATATTTCCAAGAGGTGGGCCCTACCATTGTATCGGGTGTTCCTTGGTCCTAACCTAACACATCCAAGCAATTAGTTCCACTTTGCTACCCCTTTCTGGCTCACGTAGAGGGTCTAGAACGGCAGTTCCGTCCTTTTTCTCCAGCGGGCCTAGGGTTTCTTTGGAGAGGAGATCTAGAGCGTCTTAATCCCACCCAATCCTAGGGTAATCCATACCATGTGTGCTAGAGTGTGTAATGTGTCTTGGATTCCCAAGATTCCCTCACTCTCTGTGTAATGGCTTCATCAGCGTTGGATTCTCTCTCGCGGGTTCCAGGATTACTGAGAGCCTGAAACTCCCGGATCTGACTGAATAGGAGGAATTTTACCAAAAGGTGGTCCCTACCATTGTCTTGGGTGTTCCTTGGACCTAACCTAACACATTGATATTGGGTGGCCCGATCTTCTTGTTGAGCCCTCTCTATTTGTTTTGATGTTTTGTGGATTTTCTGATAACTAGTGCTACACTTAAACCTCATGCTTGGATAACCCCTATTGCCAATGCAACAGCAATCAATCCCTTTGGATATTCTCAACTACAAACTCTTGCACACGTAATCAAAGATCACGAGTGGTCCTGTATCCCCCTATTCCCAATGGAATAACAAGATATCACGCAACTTTGCAGGTATACTTCAAGATGAATGCTTAGCAGAAATACAATCTAGAGGCTAGTAGTTTTTGTTTTCTTCGGTTTAAACTTGTTCTCCTCTTTCCACACGTAGGTGGGGAGTATATATAGGTTGAGGGATCCTTGTGCAAGCACCTGTCCTACTAGGACTAGGACTCCTACTTGGACTAGGAGGACTCTACTAGGACTCCTACTTGGACTAGGAAGGGATACAAACCGACCCAAATTTAGGGGTTTCGGACATTATGGCATACAGGCCATGCCTAATTTGAATTAGAACTTCTATATGACGCATTGATCTTCAATGGGGTGCCCTCCTCTTGTTTTCACCATTCCTTGGTGTGGAAGAACATTCGTGGAGTTGTTTTCCACAGTTGCACATTTGTTTTCATCACTGGAATAATTGTTTTCACCATTTGTACTCATGTTTTCCAGCATCTCCTTCTTGTTTTCCAGTATTCCTTGAGGTCTTCCTCCATTCATGTTTTTGTTATCAATAACCCTGCTAATACATAATACATAGGCTTAGGTAGTAAAATATTCTTATAAACTCAAACAATATTTATTACTAGGAAATAATTCACCTTATAATGAACATCAGTGAGGCTCAATATTTCCTTCCAAGTTAAGCATGTATAATCACCATGGACCCCTATTATATCCTCATCATCCTCCCTTTCTTCAAGACAAGACGTCCACGTCTTGTGGTAAACTGAACGTGGAAGAAACTAAAAGAACAAAGTGTATGCACAATATATGTATCTATAATGGGGTGCATTAGTTGTGTGCACATGGTAAAAATTCTCACATGACATGGGACCACAAATTTTGCATAGAAATAGCACAAAATTGTTATATGAAAAAAAATAGCATCTCATCAAATAGAAATCACAATTGCAAGTGTAAGTGAAGCTCATAGAATCATGATCATAAGGAGAAACATCTATGTATACATTATTATTGTTTACTATCAAATCAAGTGTTCTCACAGAAGATCTATGATCAAATTTGGTTGTATTAGTGCACCCAATTGTTGTAACATGTTTATTATCTTCATTATGTAAATTGCAACTGAATTTGCAAATATAAGTGAAACACAAATAAGTATCATATGTATTCATCAAAGTTTCTGGCAAATAGAACATATGTGTATCATTATTCTCATATTTATCAAATTGTAAACCATCCGAGCGAGGTAACACAATGTTCAATTCAGCAATTCTGTCACAGGTAATACATATTTGATCCACCATAAAAATTTCATTCATGTTATAGTCACCAACCAAATTAAAAATGAAACAAGTAGTATAGTTGCTAGAATTGATATATGAAATTTCAACAATCCTATTCATAGCACATTGCACAGTAATTGGTTCAGGTAATATGATTGAATGCACAAAAATATTAGTTGGTATTTTAGCAAGCACTTCTTTATGTGTAATCAATACAACATGCTCAAAATAAAAAAAATATAAAATTATCACATGGTGGTGAACTATATATGCTTGTTAACTCACAAGAATCAACTAGCATTCAGTACTTGTAGTTTGTATCTCGAAATCAGCACCAATCTTAATGGCATTCTCCTCAGATGTAGTAGGTACTGATTCATCTTCCTCTAGTGGTGATGTAGGTTGTACTTGAGAGGGATCCCTTTCTTTAAAAGCAACCTGCATATCAGAAGCAACAACACTAGGAACAATGCCATGCTCCTCCAATATATGTGGTGGTGGTGCAGGTTGTACTATAGGCTCCCATTCTTCAAAAGCAACCTGCACATCAGAAGGAACACCACTAGGAGTAGACATGATTACATTGCTAGAAACAACGTCACATGCCTTGTCAACCTCGACAAATCCCATAACTATACGCTCAAGTCTTTGCATCTCAAGTTTTTCAAGACTTTGTTTTTCAAGCATTTGAGCAGAAATTAAGGGTTGATGTCTAACTCTTTGAAATTTTGTAAGCCATGCATTTATTATCCAATCTTTCTTATTGTTCCAAAATAATTGTAAATCATGATAATGGCTATCAAAACTAACTCTATATCTAGTGCACCATTGTCGTCCCAACAAAACATGAGTACAAATAATAGCTTTAGGCATCACATGACATAAAATTTCTCCTTATGGCCATGAATGGTTAAAGGAAAATAAACTATGTGAGTAATAATAAGTTCATAATCATATGTATGTAACCTAAATGGATCACATGTTTTTGAAAGCAGCCGCAATTCTTCAACAACCTCGGGACTAACAAAATTATACCGTGTACCTTTATCAAGGGTAATAGTAACCTGGCTTTCCTTCATGTCTATTGTGAAGTGGAACAAATCTCACGCAGGGATTCTACTAGCATCCTCCTCCCAAAATATATAACTGCAAGCATCAACACTAGGAAACTCCATTGATTAACTTGTTAGTGAAACAAAATAACAATGGGTTGTGGTGTTCTCTCACAACTCACTCAAAACCAGCAAAGAACATGTATCTCACCGTTCCAAAGTGAATAGGATTTACTTACCAACACGTATCGATGAAGAGTGTACCAAGTGTGAGAAGAGAATAACCAGGATATCAAGTGTCACAAGACAAAACAGGGTATTTGGTGGGGCTTGGTTGGGATTCCTAACGACACCAAAATAGCAACTCCTAATTATTGTCTAATCTGACAAAATTCACTAAAGAAACACACTCACTCTGGGAGACAAATGTGGCTTAGCAATTATATGGAAGAGTTATTGCAATAACTGGAAGACACTAGCAACTACTCTATGAAAACAGGCACAAGATTACTCAAATATATCCACGAAAATATCCAAGATATGATGTATCAATCTCCACTAGTGATATAGTAATGGCTCAGCCTCCTTTTGCTTTTTCTCTGTTTCTATTTTTTCATACTTTTTCTCTTTTTCTCTATTTTTTTGTAATTTTTCAATGGCCTTTGAATCAACTGGGAGCCACAAGAGATATGGACACAAAATTGATCAAATTGAGCAGCCTGTTCGAGCAATAAAAACAGCTAGTCTTTGGGTAGGTTACTAAAAATTTGTTGTAGATAGGTTGTGGCTAAGCTTAACAAAGATCAGATCAGGATTACCTAGAGAGAAAACAGGAGAAAAACAAAAGAAAAAATAGAGAAAAAAGTGACAACACCTCACGACAGAGAACTAGTCGAAATCGTGTCGTGTGGCAGTGAAAACGGCTCACAAACGTTGTCTGGCAGAGGTTTGTGCGCGCGGTTTTTTGGACTTGCTACGGTGTGTCCACAGTGTGTCTTTTGATGTCCACGTGACAATCCGAGTTGGACTTGGAGGCGTACGGCTGGGATTTTTTGGAACCAGCAAGTTGAGGCCGACTCTGACCGTGACGACAACATGGGATCGAAAAGCGCGTAGAATTTGGCGATGTATGACTATTGTACAACCTCTGCCGGCTGGCTGGTCCCGAGGGTGTACAGCGGCGGCGGTGTAGACAAAGGCGCAGAACAACACACGAACAAGAAAGTAGATTGACACAGGGTGTGGGCACAGTAACTCTTTATTGCTTTTCTCTTCTCTGTTTTGACTACGTGCAATGCCTCAATATATAAAGGGGGATGGGATGAGGGGATAAGACCCAAACGTACGTACAAAGTGGGGATAGACCTTGGCCTAGTTGGACTGGGCAAAACCCACCGAGTGGGCTGCCGTCCACAGGGCCCAAGTTTCCCAACACTCCCCCTTGGGTATTATCCGTATAGCCATGCCTCAAAACTCTGAAAAAACACAGCTGGAAAATATGGAGAAAAAGCACATGGTATACTTTTGCTGTGTTGCACGAATTGCCTTTATAAAAACCTTATGTGAGAAACTTCCTAAAAACTCACTGAAGGAAAAAAAGAGTACAACTCACTTAACTATTAAGTTATGTACTCAATCATCGGGATTGAGATTTTAGTGATGAGT
Organism: Alopecurus myosuroides; assembly: GCA_028641055.1. Taxonomy (NCBI): domain Eukaryota; kingdom Viridiplantae; phylum Streptophyta; class Magnoliopsida; order Poales; family Poaceae; genus Alopecurus; species Alopecurus myosuroides. The sequence continues at coordinate 109,070,191 of CM054063.1, read as the reverse complement.
TTGTGAAGATTCTCCCGCTGAACCTTACATGTCCCTAAGTCTCATCATACCGATTCCATGAACACATCTCTCGAAATAAGATGACATTAAGGATTTAGTGAACAAATCAGCAAGATTTTCACACGACTTAGTATGTAAGATCTTTACTTCATACAACTTCTGCAACTCATGTGCGTAGAAGAACTTGGGGTTGATATGCTTCGTGAGATTGCTCTTCACATAACTCGTATGGACTTGTGCAACACAAGTGATACGGGGTGGCCCAATCTTCTCAGTGAACTCACAGATAACTTCTGTATTGATAACTAGTGCGCCACTAAGAACTCTCCGGCTGATCCCTGAAGCCAATGCAACAGATAGCAACCCAATGGATATTCTTAACTCCACACTCTTGCACAAGTAATCCACCGACTACAAGTGGTCCTGTACCGTCTTATTCCCAGTGGAGCAGCAGGTAACACGTAAAGTTTGCAGATGAACTTCCAGTATGAAAGGCTAACAAGCAGTTTCAACTAGAGGTTATGGGGTTTGTTTGATTCAATCGTAGTCTCATCTATTCCACACGCAGGTGGTAGCTATATATGAGGGAGGGGTGCGGCCACAAGCTCCTTGCGCAAGCAATCCCTCTCCTACTCGACTAGGACTCCTATTTCCTAACACATATGGATACAAACCGACCCCACACACAAAGGGGTGCGGCCATATTGGTATACAGACCAATTGGACTTGTTTTGGAAACTGGCAGAAAACTATTCGTGGCTTGTTTCGGTCACCACGGCTTGCACGAGTCGAATTTCTTGATGGGGCCGGATCCATTGGAAAGCCCATCAAATTCCCTATCCGTAGAGTGCTTGTTTGCTGTATTTGGAGCCCGTATGAAGAATCCATGACTATTTCAAATTCGGGACTCCTGGCAGTCCGAACTGAACCATCATTTCCTTGTAGTTGTTTTCCATGCCTCCTTCTTTTGCTCCTTGCTTCCTCTTCTCCATCCATGTTTGTGTTATCAATAAACCTAATCATACATATCATAGGCTTAGGTAGTATAACGTTCTCACAAACACAAACATTATTTATTACTAGGAAAGAATTCACCTTATAATAAACATCAGTGAGACTCAATATTTCCTTCCAACTCAAGCATGAATAAACCTCATGGACCTCTATTATGTCCATATCATCCTCCCTTTCTTCAAGACAAGCCGTCCTCGGCTTGTAGTAAGCTGAAAGTGGGAGAAACAAAAAGAACAACGTGTATGCACAATACAAATATCTATAATGAGGTGCATTAGTTGTTATCATATCATAAAATTGTGCCCTATACATGTGACCACGAATTTTTCTTAAAAACATCACATCATTGTCATAGCACTCCATAAAATAGCAATCACAATTGCAAATATAAGTGAAGCTCAATAAATCATGATCAAAGGGAGAATCATATGTGTATATATTTTTATTGTTTAGTATCAATTCAAGTATTCTCACAGAAGATCTATGATCAAATTTATGTTTATTACTACACTCAAAGGTGGAAACATGCTTATTATTTTCATCATGAAAATTGCAACTTAATTTGCAAATATAAGTGAAGAGCAATTTATTAGCACATGTATGTGACAAGTATTGTGGCAAACCAAACATATGTGTAAAATCATGTTCATATGTAGGAAATTCTAGCTTATTTACCCAAGGTAAAACAATATTCAATTCGGCCACTTTATCACAAGTTATGCATATATGATCCACCATAAAAATTTCACTCATGTTATAGTCACCAATCAAGTTAAAAGTGAAAGAAGAAACATAATTGCTAGAATTGACATATGAAATTTCAGCAACCTTTTTCATAGCACTTTGCACATTAATTGATTCATTTAACATGATGTAATCCACAATATCATTAGGTGGTATTTTAGCAAGTACTTCTTTATGTGAAATCAAAACCACATGATTAAATTTCGAAATTAGCACATTATCACATGTAGTTGGACTATCTATGCTTGTTAACTCACAAGAATCAACTAGCAATTTAGTGGGTTCACATAAATCAATACTTGAGAGGGGTAATACGAAATCATCACCTTTATCGATAGCATCCTCCTCAGAATAATTAGGTACCAATTCAACTATCTCAAGTGGTGATGCAGGTTCTACTTGTTGTGGCTCCCTTTCTTCAAAAGTAACCTGCATATCACAAGAAACAAAACTAGGCACAATGGCATGCTCCTCCAATGGTTGTGGTGATGGTGGTGGTGGTGCAGGTTGTACTATAGGCTCCCTTTCTTCAAAAGCAACCTGCACATCACAAGACACAACACTAGGAGTAGACATAGTTACATTAGTAGAAACAGCCTCATAGGTCTTCTTAACCTCTACAGATCTCATAACCAATGGTTGATGTCTAATTCTTTTAAATGTTGTAGGACTTTCATGAAATATCCAATCTCTCCTATTATTCCAAAAGAATTGTATATCAGGATAATGGCTATCAAAATTAACCTTATAGGCATCGCACCAAAAATCACTCAACAAAAGGTGACAACAAGTAAATGCTCTAGGAAACACATGACACCTAAGTCGTATTGTTTTATCATAAATAGTTAACGGAACGAAAGTAGCATGAGTAATGGGAAGTGGAGCACCATTAGTTTTTAACAGAAATGAAGTGCGAGTTGCATAAGATGTCAACTGTAATGCTTCAACAACCTCAATACTAACAAAACTATACAACCGTGTACCCTTATCAAGAGTAATAGCAACAGTACTACCATTGATGTCTCCGCTGAAGTGGAACAAATTTGGTGCAAGTATTCCACTAGAATCCTCCTCCCAGAAAGCATCACTGCACACAGAAGAACTAGAAAACTCCATTGATTAACTTGTTAGTAACAAAATAACAATGGGATGTGGTGTTCTCTCACAACTCACTCAAAAATCTTGCAAGACAATAGATTATCTTACCGTTCCAAAGTGAATAGAAATACTTACCAACAAGTAGTGGCAACTAATATGCTTTGATGTGAAGAAGAGAATACCCAGGGTGCTAACAATCACAAGACAAACAAGGTATATGGTGGGGCTTGGTATGGATACCTAACAACACCAAAATAACAATTCCTATTTGTTGTCCAATGTGATATAAAAAGCACGGGAAACACACACCAAGTATGGAGACAAATGTGGCAATGCAAATATATGGAGGAAATTTTGCAATGCACTGGAAAGACACTAGCCAAGCTCAAATAATATTCAGGCACAAGATTGCTCAATGGTGTGTCAATATAGCAATGATGAAAACAGCTCCACAAATATATATCAATGTATCTCAAGGCCTTTTTGCTTTTTTTCTCAATTCTCTTTTTTTTTTTTTTTTTTTTGTCGGACGCGACAAAAGGAGCGACGCGGATTCCCGGCGCAGCGATCGGTGGGACTGGAAGTGTGAGCGCGCGCGCGTATCGCGCGTGGAATTCCGTGTCTCGCCTGTCGCTCTGTCCGCTGCGGAAGTGGCCCAGCGCGGAATCCCGGGAAACCCAGCGATCGCACGCGATCGGTTGATCGGTGGGCGGAATCACGTGCGGTGCGTGGACTTCACGTAGCCTGCTCTTGCACGGAAATCGACGCGGAAAAGAAAAACCAACAGCGATAATGAGCATACGTGGGCGGAACCAGGTGCGGATAGGAGGAGAGCTGCGCGATTTTGTTTTGGGGCAGCGATTGGGGCGCGTAGTCGTTGCCTGGAGCTACAGACTTCACGCGCGAGGTCGCTGACGCGTTTTGGCAGGTGACAGCTTTTTCGCGGTGGATTTCGACGCGCGGATAGGAGACTTGGCCGGTAGCGGATTGGACGCTGGCGGTGGAATTTGGCGGTTAGGGGATTTGGTGGAGCACGCTGACGCGCCTGGTGGATCGAATCTACGTGGAACGAGGCCAGCGATTACCTAAGGCGGCGAAACAGAGAAATATGCGATTGCGGATTGGTGGGATTTGCTTCCAATAGGACAGTACGCGCAGCAATTTTGGGCATATATTTTTGGTGGGATTTTCGGTATAGATCTAAACAAAATATGAACTAGATGAACCCTAAAAAGATGAAAAAGAAAAACGGGAACGCAAATCAACAAGAAACAGCAACTAGGAGATGCAAATTGGTGTTGATCTAGGCTCTGGCAATGAACTACACTATTTTTGTGGGGCAATTTTCTGGATAGGTAATAAAAACACTCAAAGTAAAAGGGAAATTTGATAGCTCACCGAGGCAACCTGTAAATCTGATACCAAGATGATACGGGGTGGCCCAATCTTCTCAGTGAACTCACAGATAACTTCTGTATTGATAACTAGTGCGCCACTAAGAACTCTCCGGCTGATCCCTGAAGCCAATGCAACAGATAGCAACCCAATGGATATTCTTAACTCCACACTCTTGCACAAGTAATCCACCGACTACAAGTGGTCCTGTACCGTCTTATTCCCAGTGGAACAGCAGGTAACACGTAAAGTTTGCAGATGAACTTCCAGTATGAAAGGCTAACAAGCAGTTTCAACTAGAGGTTATGGGGTTTGTTTGATTCAATCGTAGTCTCATCTATTCCACACGCAGGTGGTAGCTATATATGAGGGAGGGGTGCGGCCACAAGCTCCTTGCGCAAGCAATCCCTCTCCTACTCGACTAGGACTCCTATTTCATAACACATATGGATACAAACCGACCCCACACACAAAGGGGTGCGGCCATATTGGTATACAGACCAATTGGACTTGTTTTGGAAACTGGCAGAAAACTATTCGTGGCTTGTTTCGGTCACCACGGCTTGCACGAGTCGAATTTCTTGATGGGGCCGGATCCATTGGAAAGCCCATCAAATTCCCTATCCGTAGAGTGCTTGTTTGCTGTATTTGGAGCCCGTATGAAGAATCCATGACTATTTCAAATTCGGGACTCCTGGCAGTCCGAACTGAACCATCATTTCCTTGTAGTTGTTTTCCATGCCTCCTTCTTTTGCTCCTTGCTTCCTCTTCTCCATCCATGTTTGTGTTATCAATAAACCTAATCATACATATCATAGGCTTAGGTAGTATAACGTTCTCACAAACACAAACATTATTTATTACTAGGAAAGAATTCACCTTATAATAAACATCAGTGAGACTCAATATTTCCTTCCAACTCAAGCATGAATAAACCTCATGGACCTCTATTATGTCCATATCAACAAGCGGCATTATCTTCATAGATAATAGTGGGGGTTTCGACAGTGTTCAGTCCAGATGACAGCTGGATGTGGAGGATCACCCGTCGAAGCCATACACACTCACGTGATGCTTCATATAGTGCTATGATTTCTGAGTGGTTCGTCAAATTTGACACTAGGCTTTGCTTAGACGATTTCCAGGAAATAGCGGTTCCACCACAAAGGAAAACATATCCAGTCTAAGACTTGGATGTGTGCGGGTCCGATAGGTACCCAGCATCAGCATAGACTACAACCGTGATGTCTTGATTCCTCTTGTAAAACAAGACAAGATCTTTGGTCCCTTTCAGGTATCGGAAGATGTCCTTAACGCCTTTCCAATGTCTCTTGGTAGGCTCAGAACTGTACCTAGCAAGCAAATTAACGGCGAACGCAATGTCTGGCCATGTACAATTCGCGAGGTACATGAGTGCGCCAACTGCACTCAAGTAGGGGAATTCTGGTCCCTGAATTTCCTCCCCCTCTTCCTTAGGCCTGAACGGGTCCTTATCTTGCTGTAAAGATGATATGGGGTGGCCCGATCTTCTCGTTGAGCTTCTCTCTCTTTTTGTGGTTTTCTGGATTTTGTGATAACTAGTGCTACACTGAGACCTCTCACTTGGATGACCCCTGTTGCCAGATGCAACAACAACCAATCCCTTTGGATATTCGCAACTACACACTCTTGCACACGTAATCAAAGATCACGAGTGGTCCTGTATCCCCTATTCCCAGATGGAATAACAAGATATCACGCAACTTTGCAATGGTAACACCACCCTATCGATACGAACATGGTGGTTGATAACTTTCAGATGAACATGGTTCAATCTAGAAAATCTAGGGTTTATCTTAAACTTGGTCTAATCTATTCCACACGCAGGTGGTAGCTATATATTAGGGAGGGGATGTTTCCCACGAAATTCACCTATTCCTACTCGTTTGGACTCTTCCAACTCGGATACAAACTGACCCAACATGGGTGCAGCCAATTGGACTCTATTTGGAAACTGACAGAAAACTATTCGTGGATTGTTTCGGTCACCACGGCTTGCACGACTCGAATTTCTTGATGGGGCCGGATCCATTGGAAATCCCATCAAATTCCTTATCCGTATTGTGCTCGTTTGCTGTATTTGGAGCCCGTATGAAGAATCCATGACTATTTCAAATTCGGGACTCCTGGCAGTCCGAACTGAAACATTTATTCCTTGTTGTTGTTTTCCACGCTTCCTCCTCTTGTTCCTTGCTTCCTCTTCTCCATCCATGTTTGTGTTATTAATAACCCTAATCATACATAAATTCATAGGCTTAGGTAGTATAACATTCTCACAAACACAAACATTATTTATTACTAGGAAAGAATTCACCTTATAATAAATATCAGTGAGACTCAATATTTCCTTCCAACTCAAGCATGTGAATTCACCATGGACCCCTATGATATCCTCATCATCCTCCCTTTCTTCAAGACAAGACGTCCGCGGCTTGTTGTATGTTGAAAATGGAATAAACAAAAAGAACAACGTGTATGCACAATACATATATCTATAATGAGGTGCATTAGTTGTTATCATATCATAAAATTGTGCCCTAGACATGTGACCACGAATTTTGCTTGTAAACATCACATAATTGTCATAGCACTCCATAAAATAGCAATCACAATTGCAAATATAAGTGAAGCTCATTAAATCATGATCAATAGGAGAATCATAAGTGTATATATTTTTATTGTTTAGTATCAATTCAAGTGTTCTCACAGAAGATCTATGATGAAATTTATGTTTATTAATACACTCAAAGGTGGGAACATGCTCATTATTTTCATCATGAAAATTGCAACTCATTTTGCAAATATAAGTGAAGTATAATTTAGTAGCACATGTATGTGACAAGTGTTGTGGCAAACCAAACATATGTGTAAAATCATGATCATATGTAGGAAATTTTAGCCTATCTACCCAAGGTAAAACTATGTTCAATTCGGCCACTTCATCACAAGTTATGCATATGTGATCCACCATAAAAATTTCACTCATGTTATAGTCACCAATCAAATTAAAAGTGAAAGAAGAAACATAGTTGCTAGAATTGACATATGAAATTTCAGCAACCTTTTTCATAGCACTTTGCACATTAATTGATTCATTTAACATGATGTAATCCACAATATCATTAGGTGGTATTTTAGCAAGTACTTCTTTATGTGAAATCAACACCACATGATTAAATTTTGAAATTAGCACATTATCACATGTAGGTGGACTATCTATTCTTGTTAACTCACAAGAATCAACGAGCAATTTTGTGGGTTCACATAATTCAATACTTGAGAGGGGTAACACGAAATCAGCACCTTTATCAATAGCATCCTCCTCAGATTTAGTAGGTACCAATTCATCTATCTCAAGTGGTGATGCAGGTTGTACTTGATGTGGATCCCTTTCTTCAAAAGTAACCTGCATATCACAAGAAACAACACTAGGAGTAGACATGATTACATTAGTAGAAACAACCTCACATGCCTTCTCATCCTCGACAAATCCCATAACTATACGCTCAAGTCTTTGCATCTCAAGTTTTTCAAGTCTTTGCTTTTCAAGCATTTGAGCAGAAATTAAGGGTTGATTTCTAATTCTTTGAAATTTTGTAAGCCATGCATGTATTATCCAATTTTTCTTATTGTTCCAAAAGAATTGTAAATTAGGATAATGGCTATCGAAATTAACTCTATATTTAGTGCACCATTGTTGTCCCAACAAAAGATGAGAACAAATAATATCTCTAGGCATCACATGACATAAAATTTTCTCCTTATGGCCATGAATGGTTAAAGGAACAAAAACTATGTGAGTAATAATAAGTTCATCATCATATGTAGGTAACCTAAATGGATCACATGTGCGTGGCACCAACTGCAATTCTTCAACAACCTCAGGACTAACAAAATTATACCGTGTACCTTTATCAAGGGTAATAGCAACCTTACTTTCCTTGATGTCTGCCGTGAAGTGAAATAAATGTTTTGCTGGAATCCCACTAGCATCCTCCTTCCAAAACGTAGCACTGCAAGCATCAACACTAGGAAAACCCATTGATTAATTTGTTAGTGAAACAAAATAACAATAGGTTGTGGTGTTCTCTCACAACTCACTCAAAACCAAGCAAAGATGGCTTCACTTAATGTTCCAAGAGAGAAAAGGATCAACTTACCACAAGTGCCAATGAAAACTGTACCAAGTGTGAGAAGAGAATATCCAGGATATGAAGTGTCACAATGCAATACAGGGTATTTGGTGGGGCTTGGTTGGGAATCCTAACAACACCAAAATAACAACTCCAATGCACTGTCTAATGTGATGAAAAACACTAAAGAACACACTCACACTGGGAGACAAATGTGGCTTAGCAATTATATGGAATAGTTATTGCAAGCACTAGAAAGACACTAGCAAATACTCTATGAAAACAGGCACAAGATTGCTCAAATATGTCCACAAAAATATCCAAGATATGATAAGCTTCCACTAGTGATAGTATGTCTTGGCCTCTTTTTGCTTTTTTTTTATACTTTTTCTCTTTTTTCTATTTTTTTGTACTTTTCCAATGGGCCTTTGAATCAACTAGGAGCAATATGTAATGGAAAACAGAAAATATGGACAAAATTGATCAAATTGAGCAGCCTATGAGAGCAATAAAACAGCTAGTCTTTGGGTTGTGTACCTAAAATTTGCTGTAGAATGGTTGTGGCTAAGGCTAAACAAAGATCAGCACAGAAAACCTAGGGATAAAACAGGAGAAAAACAACAGAGAACTAAGAAAACAGAGACCTGTTGTGGTTTTAGAGGCACATGTGAAAATTATTGCGAAGCACAGCGATATGGGGTTGCAAGCTGTCGGATCCGTTCTGATACGGAGGATTCGTTCCGCAGGATTTCGCTCCGAGTAGCGCTCACGCTAGGGCGCGTGGTTGGCACGCGCAAAAGGCGGCGACGCGTGAGCAGATTTGCGCGCGGGCGCGCATGGACCGTGTCCACGTTGGGAATCACACCGCGATGGTTTTGGCCGGTAGTGCCGAGTATCCCACGGTGCACGCGTGAACGCGTTTCGATGGGAAACACAGCGCTCGTTTTTTTGCAGAATCCTGGAAACGCGCGCGGCAGTTTGTGGCTATGTTTGGCCGGTAGCGGATGGAGTAGTCGACTGCGGTGTGTGCGTGTTTGGCAGGTAAAAACGCGTGGAAGTGTAGCACGGATCCCAGCTTTTGGTCGGTAGCGACAAGGACACCACGGCTCGCAAGTTTTCTACGCGCGTGGTCGGCGGCTCGCAAGTGGACAAAAGGAGACAAAGCGATGCGGTTTGCGAACAGGGGCAGGAAACAAGCAGGAATTTTGAAATCACGCGTTTTGGCTGGTACACGCGCTTTTGCCGAATAGCTACCAGTAGCGACAGGGAGCGCGCGTGGGGATCGATGCGGTTGGCGGTAGGTGATATGCGCGGATGCCAGGCGCAATGATTGGAAACAACGTGGTTGGCTCGCAGCGGATCCGAGGGCAACTAGCAGCTTTTTTTGGGGAGATTATCGCTACAGATCTAAACGAAGATGAACACGAGGAACCCTAATACTAATAGACAAAAACTAAAAAACAGAAAAACGGGAACGCAAATCAATAGAAAACAACAATTAGAGTAGCAATTTGGTGTTGATCTAGGCTCTGGCAACGACTAAACCTAATATTTTTGTTTGGCTTTTTCTGGATAGGAAATAAAAACAACTAGACTAGGGATAAATTTGCTCACCGAGTAAACCTGAGAATCTGATACCAATATTATAAGGGGTGGCCCGATCTTCTCGTTGAGCTTCTCTCTCTTTTTGTGGTTTTCTGGATTTTGTGATAACTAGTGCTACACTGAGACCTCTCACTTGGATGACCCCTGTTGCCAGATGCAACAACAACCAATCCCTTTGGATATTCTCAACAACACACTCTTCACACGTAATCAAAGATCACGAGTGGTCCTGTATCCCCCTATTCCCAGATGGAATAACAAGATATCACGCAACTTTGCAATGGTAACACCACCCTATCGATACGAACATGGTGGTTGATAACTTTCAGATGAACATGGTTCAATCTAGAAAATCTAGGGATTATCTTAAACTTGGTCTAATCTATTCCACACGCAGGTGGTAGCTATATATGAGGGAGGGGATGTTTCCCACGAAATTCACCTATTCCTACTCGTTTGGACTCTTCCAACTCGGATACAAACTGACCCAACATGGGTGCAGCCAATTGGATTCTATTTGGAAACTGGCAGAAAACTATTCGTGGATTGTTTCGGTCACCACGGCTTGTACAAGTCGAATTTCTTGATGGGACCAGATCCATTGGAAAGCCCATCAAATTCCTTATCCGTATTGTGCTCGTTTTCTGTATTTGGAGCCCGTATGAAGAATCCATGACTATTTCAAATTCGGGACTCCTGGCAGTCCGAACTGAAACATTTATTCCTTGTTGTTGTTTTCCACGCTTCCTCCTCTTGTTCCTTGCTTCCTCTTCTCCATCCATGTTTGTGTTATTAATAACCCTAATCATACATAAATTCATAGCCTTAGGTAGTATAACATTCTCATAAACACAAACATTATTTATTACTAGGAAAGAATTCACCTTATAATAAATATCAGTGAGACTCAATATTTCCTTCCAACTCAAGCATGTGAATTCACCATGGACCCCTATGATATCCTCATCAAAAGATCTCCCAATCATCGGGGTCTTATGAGGGTATGCCTATCAAATCCAAATCTTTCCAACACCTTCTGGGTGTAGGAAGACTGGTGCACTAAGATCCCATCACGGGAATGTTCAAGTTGCAAACCTAGGCAGAACTTGGTTTTGCCTAAGTCTTTTATTCGAATTCCGACATCAGGTAGGAACTCGATTCCTCAATATCCTAAGGTGTACCGATTATATTCAAATCGTCGACGTACACCGAGATAATACAGAAACCATCTCGTGATCTCCGTATAAAAACACATGGGCAATCTTCATTGCTCCTGTAGCCCTTATGATGAAGGAAATCGCTTAAACGATTATACCACATCCTACCTGACTGTTTAAGTCCATAAAGTGACTTCTTAAGCTGAACACTTTATAAACCTCTGTTAGCTCTATCTTGATTCGGAACAGGGATACCTTCGGGCATCTTCATGTATATGTCCGAATCCAAATTACCATAAAGGTAAGCGGTGACAACATCCATGAGTTTCATTTTCAAGTCCAAGTTTACTGCCATTGATATCAAGTATCTAAAGGTAATTCCATTCATGACTGGGGAGTAAGTTTCCTCGAAGTCGACACCTGGTCCCTGGGAGAAACCTTGAGCAACGAGCCTTGCTTTGTACCTTACTACCTCGTTATTCTTGTTCCTCTTTAGAACAAAATCCCACTTGTGGCCAACGGGGCGCACATGGGGCGGAGTTAGACAAACAGGTGCAAACACCTCTCTTTTGTTGAGAGAAAATAACTCAGCAGTTATTGCCTTCTTCCAATCTTTCCAATCCAACCTTTGATTACAATCAGCGAGAGTGTTAGGCTCTGGGTCAAGATCTATGATTGAGGCAATTTTCTTGGCAAAATAAATGTCGACATTTGCCATAGCTCGATTAATTGACTCGCCCGAATTAATATAATTAATCGCCATTTCGTCATGGAGTGCATCAGGCACATTCCCTTCCTCCACCGGATTTCCCATTCCGGGAGCAAGGTCCTTTAGCTTTCCCGCTCCAATGTGTGTGCACACATCTTCGCTGGGTATTTCTGAGGTAGGAAAATTCAAGTCCAGAATTTCGTGCACAGAAATGTCCGTACTTGTGCCAGGTCTCAACTGGCTCCCCTTTGCAGAGGTAGGGTGCGATAAATCTCTCTTATCCTTTTTCTTCGGGCGTTCCCGGGTACTTGGGATTTGAGAAACCGGATTCCTCGTCCACTTAGGCCTAAGAACGGGAGCAGGTATACCATGATTTCTCTTTGGTATTTCAACCCTTTCCGGTGCATTGCGCGCGGGCACATGCGACTTTGTCACAGTCTTTAAGTCAATAAAGTGATCAGGCAGTTGATTCGCCAACGAGTGCAAATCTATTATGTTTTGAACTTCTCTATTAGACTCAGCAGTGCGTGGGTCATGAGCGTGGATCCCCGTGGCTTTCCACGTAAGTTCTCGACTTTTATCATCAAGGGGTTGATTATCTCCCCCTAAAGTCGGGAAAAGATCCTCGTCAAAAATGCAATCAGCGAAACGAGCCGTATGAAAGTCACCTATCACGGGGTCCAGAAACCTGATTATGGACACAGTCTCATAACCAACGTATATCCCCGACTTACGGAGCGGTCCCATTGCTGATGGCGGAGGGGTCGTATTGGTACATATACCTGGCAACTGAACCTACGAAGGTGGGAAATTTTCGGTGTTGCCCCTTGCGCAAGCTGCATAGGAAAATGGATGTTGTAGGCCGATGGTCGAAACTTGGTGAGATTGGCAGCGTGTAACACCGCGTGACCCCAACATGTTGTTGGTAAATTACAACTCTGAAGGAGCGGTCTGGCAATGAATTTAGTTCTTTTAATCAATGCCTCCGCAAGTCCATTTTGCGTGTGGACGTGCGGTACAGAGTGCTCAAGTTTCATTCCTGTTGCCATGCAATAATCATCGAACGCTTTTGAAGTAAATTCACTGGCGTTGTCCACTCGAATAGACTTGATTCGATAATCAGGAAATTTATTCGTCATTTGTATGATCTGAGAGATCAACTTTGCAAAAGCATGGTTCCTTGTTGACAGCAGGCTAACATTGGACCATTTAGAGGAAGCATCAATGAGCACCATGAAGTACCTAAACGGACCCGAAAGAGTCTGGATAGGACCGCATATGTCCCCTTGGATACGTTCAAAGAACGCGGGGATTTCATCCTTCACCTTTAGAGGCGATGGTCTAATAATTAATTTCCCCTTAGCGCATGCGGAGCACACGAAATCATCAGGATTCGGGAAATTTTTCACATTAACATTATGACCATTAGAGTTGTTAATTATATTTCTCATCATCGTAAGGCCGGGATGGCCTAACCTATCGTGCCAAAGGCAGAATAGTTCAGAGCTTCTAAAAACAGTTTTAAGGGTAGTGTACATGGGCGGTGCTACTATTTTAGTGTAGTACAACCCTGTAGCGAATGAAGGAAGTCTTTCGACAACATGTTTACCATTTTCATCGCGTTTCGTGATGAGTAGGTACTCCTTACCGATGTCATCATCATGGGTCTCAATGTGGAACCCATTAACATGAATGTCTTTAAAACTCAAGAGAGTACGAGTCGCTTACGGGTACAACAATGCATCATTAATAATCAAAGTTGCTCCCATGGGGAGTGTTATAGTGTCTCGTCCGGAGCCAACTATATAAGGACCGCAGCCGGCGATCGTCGTAATGCTCCCTGGAATTTTCTTGATGGACTCAAAATACTTTGTGTCTCTCAAAATGGTATTGGTGGTATCGCTATCGGCAAGGCACGTTTCCTCCATTCGGACGTCACACGTGTTCTAAAATATAGTGTCTAATTATTAAACGTGAGCGAGGAAGATGCTATAGTAATAATAATTAAACATGCAAATATTTCAGAACATAACATAATTATCTCTATTAAATAATAGAATAAATGAATGATGACGAAGTCATCCAAGCGCCGATAAATGTTTAAGGAAAAAATAATGTTGCTCTCATAGAGCTTACAACCAAATCGAATGTATTGTATCAAATTATTGCCATAAATATCATGAATAAATGGGCAGAGTTTAGATAGAGTCCACAAGGTAACCATCAAAGCTCAGCCGAGATCTCCATCTCGCTAAGCTTCTCCTCAGTGGCTATCATGGTGGCGGCAGCGGCGATGTCCAACTGTGGCGTTGGAGGGGACACGGTGTGCTCAACCTCCATGGACACGGTGGCGTTCGTGGGAACCGCCACGTGTGCCTACGCAAGTGCCCTAGTCTGCGCCACCACGGGCGCGGCGGGCGGCGTGGGGATCATCACGGGCGCCGCTGCGGGCGCCGGTGGTGCCTCCATCTGGACAAGGTGCGCTTCATGCGCTCTCTTGGCCTTGAAGGCGTCCACGACGTGCTTGGGAGCACGAGACTGCCTGGAGAAGTGAATCTTTGCCTTTTCTGTCGCGCTGCTTGAACTTTGGCTCGCGCGGTTTGTAGCCGCCGGCATAACCTTCCTGGCTTGGGCCCCCTCCAAAAGGGTGCGAGGTGAAGTTCTTTTTCACAAACTCATCCTACGCCTCAGCCACCTGGAGGGAGTCAATGAGCGCCGAGTACTGCGTGAAGTTCTCCTGGCGGTAGTTCCGCGCATTCTGGAGGTTACTTGGATGGAATGTGGAGAGAGTTTTCGCTATCTTCTCCTCATCCGTGATTTTCGTACCACACATGTCGAGATTTGCACAAACCACGTGTAACGCGGAATTGTACGACGTCACCGACTTGTAGTCCGCGAACCTCAGACGCAACCAATCCCCCTCCGCCTTTGGCTTGACGTGGTACTTCAACCTAGCGAACCTCTCTTTAAGAGCGGTCCACAGGGCTGAGGACTCCGTTCAGCCATGTCCTCGTTTTTCAACGTCGCACTCATTTGGTGGCAGAGGAAATGGAGTGCATGTGCATTCTCTGCCGCAGTCGTGGTTCTAGGGGCCGTCGGGGTCCCCGCGACCAGCGCTCCCTAGATATTACGGCCCTGGAGGACAATCTCCACGTCCGAGGCCCAAGCCAAGTAGTTCATACCAATCTGAGCCAACTCCTCGAATTCGCGCTTCATGATTCCGGCCACCTGCGATTTATGCAAATATGTATCAGATTATAGCAGGTAATCGATTGCATAAAGCGATGTTGATACAAAAATTCAATAAAGCGGCGTTCCAAAATTTAAATAACATACTAAAATGCTCTACTAAGTATTAAAACAATTAATAACTATAGTAAAACATGCTATGAAAGTATGTAAAGAGAGATATTATTCTAAACGCGTTCAAAACGTGAAAAATTGGCCCTAAAAATGACTTTCCGAATTTACTTAGTGCCTAAATTTACAATTTCAGCAAAAACAGACAGTTCCAGGGGTTTACAGGCAAATTATTCAGAAGGAATAAATTTTTACGCAATTCTGGAAAAGTGTCAGTGCTAAAATATAAAATTTGCGTGCCGAAACGTATTCTGTCCAGCCCAGATCGGCAGCAGGCCGAAATTGGGCTAAAAGACAGGCCGAAAGCCCACCAAGCGGCCAGCACGCCGTCCGCCACCTTTTTTTTGTTGTTGTTCTGACGAAACATGGACCGTCTGCGGCCCGTCCGCCGCGACCTGGGCCGGCCCACCCGTCGCTGCCTAGCGGGGCAAGCTAGGGTTCCACGCGCGGGGTTGTGGCCACCGCAGCTGGCGGCGCCGGCGTCGGCGGGTCGAGCCGGGGGGGCGGCGAGGCGGGGGATGGACAGGGCGGGAGAAGGGGCGGCGCGACCGGCGCCGGAGTGGGGGCGCACGGCCAGCGCGTGGTGGGGCGGCGCAGGACCGCGGGAGTCAGGGCGCGGTGGCGGCGCCGCCGCCGGCCATCGGGGCCTGGTAGTGATGCGGCGCGCGTGCACGGGCGCCGGACGGGGCTGCGCCGTGCTTCCGGCGAGCAACGGGCGGCGACGCGGATGGTCGCCGGCGGTACGCTCGCTAGCCAGCAGGGCCGCGGCGGCGGGGCCACGGGGGCGGTGTGGCGCACGGCCATGCCGGCGGCCGGCAGCCGGCGTGGTGCTTGTGCCATGGCTACACGTGCAGTTCATCCGGAAGTAAAATTCTTTGTCGTTTCATCGGGAAATTCGACAGCGCGTTTGTACAGTAGGTACTCCGCGGCGGTACTGCAATCATCTGAATCACATTTGTACCGACTCTCCATATTACAGTCAAGAAATCCCCCTTGGATCCGAGAGAATCGACATTGGTCGGAGACATGTTCGTCAACTCGTCTCTCGGGAGGGACATCCGTACTATAGATGCGATCTAAAAATACGCAAAACGCAGAAAATGGAAATGAAATTTTGAGACGAATCCATTTTTGCGGTCAGATCGTGGTTATACCCTCGCGGTTTATTTTTGCAGCGAGTCTGCTCGGTGGAGGCTCGACGGAGAGACACGTGCGTGATAACGTGTTGTACAACCTCTGCCGGCTGGCCGGTCCCGAGGGTGTACAGCAGCGGCGGTGTAGACGAAGGCGCAGAATAACACACGAACAAGAAAGTAGATTGACACAAGGTGTGGGCACAATAACTCTTTATTGCTTTTCTCTTCTCTGTTTTGACTACATACAATGCCTCGATATATAAAGGGGGATGGGATGAGGGGATAAGACCCAAACGTATGTACAAAGTGGGGATAGACCTTGGCCTAGTTGAACTGGGCAAAACCCATCGAGTGGGTTGCCGTCCACAGGGCCCTAGTTTCCCAACAATGACAACGATTTTTGAGGGATCGGCGCGCAACCGCTCATTGTTGGCCGGCTGTGATCAGCGCACAACCGCGCGTTTGGTCGGTTGTGGTCCTTGTGGATCGGCGCGCGCGCGTAAGACAAGTGTTTCACGTGGATCGGCGCCTTTGGTCCAGTGGATTGGGGCCAGGGTTTCACGCGGTCGGTGCCTTTGGCTACGCGGAACGAATCCGAAGCGCGCAGAAGAGTGGATTGGACCAGCGATTTGCGCGTAGAACTCGAGACTGTTTTGGCCGGTGCAAATAAGACAACGGGAATTTCCGCGCGCGAGTACGATGCGACGCGGAGCAAAGAAATCGGGACAAACGAGTGTGACGCGCGCGGATAGGACAAGGAGTGGGCGGAAAACACGTGACGAGGGAACTCGGTATGGAATCCGAGAATGGCTAGGACAAAACCACACGGCAGCAATACGACGGAAATCCAAAAGAGGTATTAGCACCACGGGTACAACAATTTGCATGGTGGGAACTAATTCATACAACAACTTGCAAATGTAGAAGAATTGGTACATGAACTTGTTAGGTTGGAGCAAAAAGGTCCAAATCCAATAGAAACTTGACATTTGGCGGCCACTTGGCACATAGATTTATTCAGAACCCCCCCCCAAACCGGCCTAGTATAGCAAATAAGTACAAAATCGTCTATTATGCTTCCTACACGTGGGCCATACATGTCAGCGAGGGAAGAAACAATTAAAATTATGTGCAGCCAGAGATATTCGAACCTGGCTCTCGGTGCACCACCCACACTTCGGTAGGCACAAAGACACATAATTATTCCTGATATTCTATAGGTACTACATGGTTTTGGGTTCTGAGGTTGGCGGGTCACCTATCGACGAGGATGCCGAGGGTTTATTGATGTAGGAAGCGGTCTTGCTTCGCGAAGGCAGAGGAAAGATGGAGAAGATGTCGACGATGGCTGCGAGAAAGAAATGGACGCGGCTGCACACGCTTTCCCGCGGCGCGTCGGGCGCGGAGGTGTTCCTGGCAGCGGACGACGTGTCTAGGGAGCTGTTTGCGGTCAAGTCGGTGTGCGCATCCGGTGCGGCGGCGCCGAGAAGGGAGCAAGGGATGATGTCCGCGCTGCGCTCCCCGCGCGTCGTCTCCTGCATCGGCGGACGCGGCGGGCGTGACGGGTCGTTCCAGCTCTTCCTCGAGTTTGCCCCCAGCGGCTCGCTCGTCAGCGGGCGCGACGGGTCGTTCCAGCTCTTCCTTGAGTTCGCCCCCAGCGGCCGAGCGCCGACGGACCATGGTTGGCACCGCGGGTGCGAGAACGGGCCATGGTGGAGGCGGCGAGCGTGAGGGAGTTGATGGAGTGGAGCAGCAGGTGGTTCCATTTGTCGTGATGCCTGCAGATGATGTGGTGCATCTCGGCGCGGTCCGGCGTGGCATCCGCGATCGCTCGGAGCTTCTCCAATGAAACCGAGGCGCCATCTGCGGCGTCAGCGGAAGTGGAGGTCGGGACGCGCGGCGTCTCGATCCAGTTGACCTTGAGGCTGAGGTTTTCCTGCACGGCGTGGATACGAGAAGGCACGCGTAGGGATGCGTGGCAGGCCGCGACGCTGCTGCGCCGTGGCTGCGCGGCGGAAGTATAAGGAGCGGAGGAAGACGCGGGGGCCAAGAAGAGACGCTGGGCTGCCATGGCTGGAGTGCTGGCTTGTCGCTTCCTTTGGTTCACTGAACACTGGAGCGAATTTCGAAGGCGAGGTAGTAGCTTCGAGCTTTGCTGCTTCCGTTCCGTGTAGATGGAGTGATGAAGAGGATACGGGATTGGGATGGCAGCGAAGTGGTATTTATAGGCAGATGGGCGTGTTAGTTTGACTGGGCTGGGTCTTCTTGGAAACACTGGTTTGAAGAGATAGAATGGCACATCCAAGAAAGACCTGGCAAGGGTTTGTTTAAGGCCGAGCGTCGACGGGCCAAGCAGGACCGCTCCCTACATCAATCAACCGTCGGCATCCTCATCGATAGGTGACCTGCCAACCTTAGACCCCAAAACCACGTAGTACCTATAGATATCACTAACAATTATGTGTCTTTGACTCTTTGTGGCTACCGAAGTGTGGGTGCAGCACCGAGAGCCAGGTTCGAATCTCTCCGGCTGCACATAATTTTAATTTTTTTCTTCCCTCGCTGACATATATGGCCCGCGTGTAGGAAGTATCATAGATCACTGGGAAGGTTTGGGGGGTTTGTAAAAAAATCTATGTGCAAAGTGGCCGCCAAATGTCAAGTTTCTATTGGTTTTGGACCTTTTTTGCTCCAACCGAACAAGTTCGTGTACCAATTCTTCTACATTTGCAAGTTGTTGTATGAATTAGTTCACACCGTGCAAGTTGTGGTACCCGTGGTGCTAATACCTCAATCCAAACAAACTCGCATCCCACTTTTTTTGGTGGAAGTTTTCAGAATAGATTTAAACAAAAAAATGAACACGATGAACCCTAACCCTAATGATGAGGACATCCCTAGCTCTTCACCTATTGTTGAACATGAAGATCCACCAATTAAAGCTAATGAAGTAAGGATTGGTCCAATGACAAGATCAAGGACCAAGCTATTACAACAACAGGTGAATTCACTCCTACTTGAGTTTAATGTTTCTAATAATGAGAACTTTATACTACCTAAGTCATTGCATCTATGTGTTCTTAGGTTTATTGATAACACAAACATTGATGGAGATCATGGAGAAAGGATTCACATGGATGAAGATGAGCTAGAAGAGGAGAGGATGATCAAGTGCTAAGGATGGTGAAAACAAGTATTACAATTATTATTTCATAAGGGGATGAGTGCCTCCACAAGATGAAATGCACTCATACATGAAACAGGCAAGAGGAGGGCGCCCACATAGAAGATCAATGCGCCATAATAGTTAGTTTTGGTTTCCATAACCAATTTGGCCGAATTCCTTGTGTATGGAATCGGTTTGTATCCATATATGTGAGTCCTAGTCCTAGTAGGAGTCCTAGTCCTAGTAGGGGAGGGTTTGCTTGCGCAAGAGAGCCTTGTGGCCGCACCCCTCCACCTATATATGTGTCCCACCTGCGTGTGGTTGAGGTAGACTACAATTGAATCAAACAAACCCCATAACCTCTAGTTGAAACTGCTTGTTAGCCTTTCATACTGGAAGTTCATCTGCAAACTTTACGTGTTACCTGCTGTTCCACTGGGAATAAGACGGTACAGGACCACTTGTAGTCGGTGGATTACTTGTGCAAGAGTGTGGAGTTAAGAATATCCATTGGGTTGCTATCTGTTGCATTGGCTTCAGGGATCAGCCGGAGAGTTCTTAGTGGCGCACTAGTTATCAATACAGAAGTTATCTGTGAGTTCACTGAGAAGATTGGGCCACCCCTTATCATCTTGGTATCAGATTTACAGGTTGCCTCGGTGAGCTATCATAATTTTATCCTTTAGTTTGAGTGTTTTATTTCCTATCCAGAAAAAGCCCCACAAAAATAGTTTTAGTTTTTGCCATAGCCTAGATATCATCTTAGTTTCAATTACTAGTGCTGTCTTTGTGTTAGATTTGTGTTACTTTTTCTCGTTTTTAGTTTCATATTTTTCGGCTAGGTTTAGGGTTCTTGTTCATCTAGCCGAGATCCTATCAAAAAATACCAAAAAAATCCGCTCCATATTACCATATTTTTCCAATCCGAGTCCACCTAGTCTCCCTGCCGTGGCACCAAAAGTTACCAAAACGCTGCCGTGCCTTTTCCTTGTGCTTCTCGGATTCGAACCAAAACAACCCATCCCACCGCTGCCGCACCCTACTCGCACTCGGATTCCCTCGATACAGCGCTTACAAAACCCCCTCGCGCGCCGCAGCACGCCTTACCAAATCCATCCGCGCGCGCTGCCCGCGGCAGGAAATCTCTGCCGCCGCTGCCGTACGCTGCTAGCCACGTAACACCGCGCGCTGTGATTTCCACCGTAACACGGTTACCAAAAGCCAGTTCGCGCGCGCGTGATCTGCCGCGGCACAAAAATCCGCTGTTTCTCTGCCGCGAGTTCCTGCGTTCTAGTTGCTCTGCCGCGGTACAGTTTTCTTGCGTTTTGCTGCCGTATGCGCTGCCGCGGTACGAAAGTGAGCTGTTTCTCTGCCGTGAGTACCAATTGCTGCCGTGAGTGTTCTAAGTCATTTTTCCACTAGTTTTCTTTTGTGCTATCTTTTATTCCCTGTTTTTCATCACTAGGACCATCACCTCCATACTTTGTGAACCTTAGCCACAGCCTTTCTACAGCATTATAATAGGAACTTGCCCACAAGTATAGCTATTTTGTGCTCTGACAGGCTGCTCATATTTCATCACCACCATTGTGTTCACTTGTGTTTGGTTAATTGTTGCTCCTAGCTTAGTGTAAGGCCATTGAAAAATTAAAAAAAAAAATAGAAAAAGCAAAAAGTATAAAAAAAAAAAGAGAAAAGAGAAAAGAGAAAGTGCAAAGAGGCCATAACAATACTATTGTTTCTAGTTGAGCTTGCCATTGTGACACTTGATTTTTTTCTTTTGAGAAATCTTGTGCCTGTCAAAAAGAGCCTAGCTAGTGACTTTCTAGTGCATTGCAAAATTCATCCATATATTGCATTGCCACATTTGTCTCCATTGTGTGAGTTTCCTTGGGTCTTTTATATCTTCACTAAGACAGCAAATAGGATTGTTACTTTGGTGATTGTTAGGTATCCATACCAAGCCCCACCAAATAACCTTGTTTGCCATTGTGATAGTTAAAAACCTGGGTATTCTTTTCTTCACACCAAAGCACTTTAATTGCCTCTACTTGTGGTAAGTATCTCTATTCACTTTGGAGTGGTAAGATATCCTATTGTTTTGCTAGATTCTTGAGTGAGTTGTGAGAGGCACCACAACCTATACTTGTTTTATTTTCACTAACCTTCTAATGGATCCTTCTAGTGATGAACTTGTGCAGCAAAAGAAGGACCAAACCGAGGTGGTGAAGTGGAGGGAGTATGAGGCATTAAGGGATGTGTGTAGCAAGAACTTGGATGATGCTGTTGGCCCTCTTTATGAGCAAGTTGATGATGTCAAGAAGGATGTGGCAACTACCAAGAAGTTGGCCGAAACCAATAGTGCACAATTGAGAACAATGCAAGATGCTATTGATGCTATCAACAATAAAATGACTGATCTTACAACTTTGCTTGAAGCTCGGTTACCACCCCTTGATGATGATAATGCAAGTATCCATAGTGATGCCAATAATGGGGATGATGTTATTCTTGGCCGTGGAGCAAGAGAAGGAAGAGGCCGAGATCAAATAGGCCGAGCTAGACGTGTGCCTTTACCCAATGCTAATGAAAATAGAGAGGATATCTTGGGTAAGCCAAAATTCTCAATTCCAGCTTTCAGTTTTGATACCATGGATGTGGAAGAATATTTGCTATGGGAATTGAAGATAGAGAAACTTTGGAGATTGCATGATTACAATGAGGATAGAAAGATTAAGTTGGCATCTTCTGAGTTTGATGGTTATGCTCTTAGATGGTGGGATAATCTTGTGAGAAAGAGACACAATGCTGGAGAATTGCCCATTGTTACTTGGAATACCATGAAGAGGCTTATGAGAGAAAGATTTGTTCCTCCAAATTACATAAGGCAACAATTTGACAAATTGCAACAATTGAAGCAAGGTACCAAGACAGTTGATGCTTATTATCAAGAGATGGAGATGATTATGCAAAGAGGTCGTGTGGAAGAACAAATTGAGCAAACAATGCAAAGGTTCCTTTCAGGGTTACACTATAAAATCAAGGGCATTGTGAGGCATTATCAATATACCAATATGAATGATTTACTCCATCATGCTAGAGAGGCCGAATCACATATCTTGGATGAAGCAAATTTTGCTAGAACAAAGAGTAGATTTCCTTTGAGATCATCTATTACTCCTAGTACTTCAGCACCACCACCTCCATCATCAAATTCTAGAGGGGCTACATCAAATTTTCGAGGTGTTACTTCATCCAAATCCGAGGCTAGTGTGGCTAATACAAGGAAAACACCACAACCAACACCAAGTGCTTCGGGTTCTAGTGCTCCTACTACAAGGAATAGAGATATTACATGCCACACATGTGGAGGAAAAGGGCACTTCAAGAGGGATTGTCCAAATTCCAAAGTAATGATTATCAATGAGGACAATGAGTATGAGACAGGTGATGATGTTGATCCCAATGATCTTGATGATGATGATGGATATTTGAGTGATTCTCCTTTGGATGCTTATGCTACTACCATGCCTTCTATTATTTGCACCCAAAATTCATTGAGTGTGGTGCCTAGTCCTGAAACTCAAAGGTGCAATTTATTCCAAACAAAGGCTGTTATTGGTCCCAACATGGCTTGCAAAGTCATTATTGATGGAGGGAGTTGTAGGAACTTGGCAAGCAAGGATTTATGTGCCAAGTTGAACCTAAAATATTTACCACATCCAAGCCCATATCATATACAATGGTTGAGTAGCACTGGACAAATGAAGGTATCTCATATGGTGAGAGTGGAGTTTCAAATTGGACCTTACAAGGATACTATTGAGTTTGATGTTGTGCCCATGACAGTTTGCCACCTATTATTGGGAAGACCTTGGCAATTTGATAGAAGTGTGAAGCATGAAGGGAGAGCTAATACTTATGAGTTGAATCATCATGGGAGGACTATTATCTTGAGGCCTATGACTCCACAACAAATTATAAATGAGTCCCAATCCAAAATTGCTATGAAAGAGGAAAAAGAGAGAGAGAGGGATGAGGGAACACCAAAAATACAAGCCATGGGGAGTGATAGCAAAACCAATTCGAGTGGTAAAAAGAGAGAGAACCTATTATGCATGTTAGCCACTAAAGAGGATTTGAGGGAATTTAAGGATGATCCTTCACTAGTCCCTATTGTGCTTATTCACAAGGGAGAGATTTTGGTTTCTAATGACATGACCCCTATTCCTCTTGGTGTTTCTAATGTTTTGCAGGACTTTGAGGATGTTTTTCCACAAGATGTGCCCTCGGGATTGCCACCATTGAGAGGAATTGAACATCAAATTGATTTGATTCCGGGAGCATCTCTCCCAAACCGAGCCCCTTATAGAACCAATCCACAAGAAACAAAGGAGATCCAAAAGCAAGTACAAGAACTATTGGACAAAGGTTATATTCGGGTTAGTTTATCTCCTTGTGCCGTTCCCGTTATTTTGGTTCCTAAGAAAGATGGTACTTGGCGCATGTGTGTAGATTGTAGAGCAATTAATAACATCACTATTCGTTATCGTCATCCTATACCACGTTTAGATGACATGTTAGATGAATTAAGTGGTGCTACTCTTTTCTCTAAAATTGATTTGCGTAGTGGATACCATCAAATAAGAATGAAAGAGGGAGATGAATGGAAAACTGCTTTTAAGACAAAATTTGGTTTATATGAGTGGTTAGTAATGCCCTTTGGTTTAACTAATGCACCTAGTACTTTTATGAGATTAATGAACCATATTTTGAGAGACTTTATTGGTAGATTTGTGGTAGTTTATTTTGATGATATTCTCATATATAGCCACAATGAACATGACCACATGGATCACATTAGACAAGTTTTGCAAGTGCTAAGAACTAATAAATTGTATGGAAATCTTGAGAAGTGCACTTTTTGCAAAGATAAAGTAATATTTCTTGGTTATGTTGTTTCTAAGCATGGAATTGAAGTTGATCAATCTAAAATTGAAGCTATTCGAAATTGGCCAATTCCAACTAAAGTGAGTCAAGTTAGAAGTTTTAATGGGCTTGCTAGTTTCTATAGAAGATTTGTGCCTAATTTTAGTACAATTGCTGCCCCTTTGAATGATCTAACTAAGAAAGGTGTTAATTTTGAATGGGGTGTTTCACAAGATATTGCTTTTGATACTTTGAAAGAGAAGTTGATTTCGGCCCCATTGCTTATGCTTCCAAATTTTGATAAACAATTTGAGATTGAATGTGATGCTAGTGGCATAGGTATTGGAGGTGTGCTCATGCAAGAAAAGAAACCTATTGCCTATTTTTCTGAAAAATTGAATGGTGCACAATTGAATTATTCTGTTTATGATAAGGAATTATATGCACTTGTGAGAGTTTTAGAAGTATGGAAACATTATTTGTGGCCTAAAGAATTTATTATCCATAGTGATCATGAAGCATTGAAATTTTTAAAGTGCCAAAATAATTTGAATAAGAGACATGCTAAGTGGGTTGAGTTCATTGAATCTTTTCCATACATTATAAAACATAAAAAGGGATTGGATAATGTAGTTGCTGATGCTTTGTCAAGGAAAAATATGTTACTCTCAAATTTAGAAATCAAGGTTTCGGGTTTGGAGGGTATTAGAGATTTATATGATGAAGATAATGAATTTTCCATGCCATTTAATAAATGTGTTAACACTAAAGCATGGGAAAAATTTCATATACATGATGGGTACTTGTTTAGAGCTAACAAATTGTGTATTCCCGAGTGTTCTTTGCGATTATTTTTGATCCAGGAATCTCATAGTGGAGGATTGATGGGACACTTTGGAAGAGAGAAAACATTGTTGATGTTGGCAGAAAATTTTTATTGGGCACACATGAGAAGAGATGTGTATAGATTGGTGCAAAGATGTATTACTTGCAACAAATCCAAATCAAAATTGAAGCCCCATGGATTATATACACCATTGCCATCACCAAGTACACCATGGGAAGATATTAGCATGGATTTCGTGTTGGGATTGCCAAGAACAAAAAGAGGACATGATTCTATCTTTGTGGTTGTGGATAGATTTTCAAAGATGGCTCATTTTATTCCATGCCACAAGAGTGATGATGCTTCTCACATTGCCAATTTGTTCTTTAGAGAAATTGTGAGATTGCATGGAGTTCCAAGGACTATAGTTTCAGATAGAGATGTCAAGTTCATGAGTTACTTTTGGAAGACACTTTGGGGTAAGCTTGGCACCAAGCTATTATTTTCTACTACTTGCCACCCCCAAACTGATGGACAAACCGAGGTGGTTAATAGAACATTGTCCACATTGCTAAGAGGTATGATCAAGAAGAATTTGAAGGAGTGGGAGGAGTGTTTGCCCCATGTGGAATTTGCTTACAATAGAGCTGTGCATTCAACTACTCAATTCTGTCCTTTTGAGGTGGTGTATGGTTTCAAGCCTATCACTCCTCTTGATTTATTACCACTTCCTTTACATGAGAGAGTTAATATGGAGGCATCAAAGAGGGCTGATTTTGTGAAGAAGATTCATGAGAAAACAAAAGAAGCAATTGAGAAGAAAGGAAAACATGTGGCTGAAAGAGTAAACAAGAAGAGGAAGGAACTTATATTTCGGCCAGGAGATATGGTTTGGGTACACTTCAGAAAAGATAGATTTCCAACATTGAGAAAGTCCAAGTTGATGCCTAGAGGAGCTAGTCCTTACAAAGTTATATCAAGGATCAATGATAATGCATACAAGATTGACCTCCCAATTGATGAGTTTGGTGTTAGTAATTCTTTTAATGTGGCTGATTTGACACCTTACCATGGAGATGATTTAGCATCGAGGTCGATGCCTTTTCAAGAGGGGGAGGATGATGAGGACATCCCTAGCTCTTCACCTATTGTTGAACATGAAGATCCACCAATTAAAGCTAATGAAGTAAGGATTGGTCCAATGACAAGATCAAGGACCAAGCTATTACAACAACAGGTGAATTCACTCCTACTTGAGTTTAATGTTTCTAATAATGAGAACTTTATACTACCTAAGTCATTGCATCTATGTGTTCTTAGGTTTATTGATAACACAAACATTGATGGAGATCATGGAGAAAGGATTCACATGGATGAAGATGAGCTAGAAGAGGAGAGGATGATCAAGTGCTAAGGATGGTGAAAACAAGTATTACAATTATTATTTCATAAGGGGATGAGTGCCTCCACAAGATGAAATGCACTCATACATGAAACAGGCAAGAGGAGGGCGCCCACATAGAAGATCAATGCGCCATAATAGTTAGTTTTGGTTTCCATAACCAATTTGGCCGAATTCCTTGTGTATGGAATCGGTTTGTATCCATATATGTGAGTCCTAGTCCTAGTAGGAGTCCTAGTCCTAGTAGGGGAGGGTTTGCTTGCGCAAGAGAGCCTTGTGGCCGCACCCCTCCACCTATATATGTGTCCCACCTGCGTGTGGTTGAGGTAGACTACAATTGAATCAAACAAACCCCATAACCTCTAGTTGAAACTGCTTGTTAGCCTTTCATACTGGAAGTTCATCTGCAAACTTTACGTGTTACCTGCTGTTCCACTGGGAATAAGACGGTACAGGACCACTTGTAGTCGGTGGATTACTTGTGCAAGAGTGTGGAGTTAAGAATATCCATTGGGTTGCTATCTGTTGCATTGGCTTCAGGGATCAGCCGGAGAGTTCTTAGTGGCGCACTAGTTATCAATACAGAAGTTATCTGTGAGTTCACTGAGAAGATTGGGCCACCCCTTATCACCTAAAAGATGAAATCTAAAATAGAAAAACAGGAACGCAAATCAACAAGAAACGGCAACTAGTAGATGCAAATTGGTGTTGATCTAGGCTCTGGCAATTCTAATCCTAATATTTTTGTGGGCCTTTTTCAGGATAGGAAATAAAAACAACTAGACTATGGATAAATTTGATCACCGAGTAAACCCGAGAGTGTGATACCAAGATGATATGGGGTGGCCCGATCCTCTCATTGAGGTCGCTCTATTTTTTTGGATGTTTTGTGGATTTTCTGATAACTAGTGCTACACTGAGACCTCTCACTTGGACAACCCATGTTGGCAACATCAATAAATCCCTTTGGATATTCTCAACTAAACACTCTTGCACACGTAATGAAAGATCACGAGTGGTCCTGTATCCCCCTATTCCCAATGGAATAACAATATATCACGCAACTTTGTAGGTATACTTCAAGATGAATGCTTAGCAGCAGTACAATCTAGAGGCTAGTGGTTTTTGGTTTCTTCGGTTTAAACTTGTTCTCCTCTTTCCACACGCAGGTGGGTAGTATATATAGGTAGAGGGCTCCTTGCGCAAGCACCTCTCCTACTAGGAGTCTAGGACTAGGACTCAACTAGGACTCCTACTTGGACTAGGAGGACTCTACTAGGTCTCCTACTTGGACTAGGAAGGGATACTAACCGACCCAACTTTAAGGGGTTCGGCCATTATGGTATGCGTGCCATGCCTTATTTGAATTAGGACTTCTATATGACGCGTTGATATTCAATGGGGCGCCCTCCTCTTGTTTTCAACAATCCTTAGTGTGGAAGAACATTCCTGGAGTTGTTTTCCACACTTGCACATTTGTTTTCATCACTAGAAAAATTGTTTTCACCATTTGTACTCTTGTTTTCCAGCATCTCCATCTTGTTTTCCAGTATGCCTTGAGGTCTTCTCCATTCATGTTTGTGTTATCAATAACGCTGCTAATACATAATGCATAGCCTTAGGTAGTATAATATTCTTATAAACACAAAAAATATTTATTACTAGGAAAGAATTCACCTTATAATGAACATCACTGAGGCTCAATATGTCCTTCCAACTTCAGCATGTATAATCATTATATCCTCATCACACATCCAAGCAATTAGTTCCACTTTGCTACCCCTTTTTGGCTCACGTAGAAGGTCAAAAATGACAGTTCCGTCCATTTTCTCCAGCGGGCCTAGGGTTTCTCCGGAGAGGAGCTCCGGAGCGTCTTAATCCGACCCGAGACTAGGGTATGCCATACCATGTGTGTTAGAGTGTGGAATGGGTTTTCTATTCCTAAGATTCCCTCACTCTTTGTGTTTTGGCTTCACCGGCGTCGGATTCTCTCTCGTGGGTTCGAGGACTACCCAGGGCCCAAAACTCCTGTATCTGACGGAATGGGGGGAATCTTGGCAAGAGCTGGGCACTACCATTGTCTTGGGTGTTCCTTGGGCCTAACCTAACACAACCAAGCAATTAGTTCCGGTTTGCTACCCCTTGCGGCTCACGTAGATGGGCCATAATAGCAGTTTCGTCCTTTTCTCTAGCGGGCCTAGGGTTTCTCCGGAGAGGGGCTCCGGAGCGTATGAATCCCAGCCAAGCCTGGCATATGCCATACCATGTGTGTTAGAGTGTGACATGCATCTTTGATAAGGATGGACCTAAGGATTATGTTCTCACAAGCATGAGTGATGAGTTGATACAAGACAACAAGATCATGGTGAAAACAAACATTCAAGATGGTGAAAACAATTCATAACAATTGTTATTCCAATAAAACAATTGTTATTCATCAAGATATGGAGATGGTGCCTCCACAAGATCAAATGCACTAAGTGTGGAAAACAATGCCATATTGTTATTTCACACTCATGGATGGACAAGGCAAGAGGAAGGCGCCCACAAGGAAGCATCAATGCGCCCTATATGTCCTAATAGAAGTAGAATTGGTTTGTATACCAATATTGGCCGCACCCCTTGTGTGTGGGGTCGGTTTGTATCCAATTGTGTTAGGTATAGGAGTCCTAGTCCTAGTAGGAGTAGTGCTTGCGCAAGGAGGGGTCTTGTGGCCGCACCCCCTCTCATATATATCCCCCCTGGGGCGCATAGGAGAGGGAGAACAAGTTTAAACCAAAAACCAGAAACCCTAGCCTCTAGATTGTATTGCTTGTAAAGCATTCATCTTGAAGTTTACCCATTGCAAAGCAGCGTGATATCTTGTTATTCCATCTGGGAATAAAGGGATACAGCACCACTTGTGATCATTGATCATTTGTGCAAGAGTGTGTAGTTGAGAATATCTAAGGAGCTTGATTGTTGTTGCATTGGCAACGGGGATTTAGCTAAGAGAGGTCTCAGTGTAGCACTAGTTATCCAATTATCAGAAAACACCAAAAAGAGAGAGTTAGTTCATCGAGAAGATCGGGCCACCCCATATCATCTTGGTATCAGAGCCTCCAGGTTTACTCGGTGAGCAAAGTTATCCCTAGTTTTTAGTTGTTTTTATTCCTATCCAGAAAAAGCCACACAAAAAAAAAATTTAGGTCTAGTTGTTGCCATAGCCTTAGATATCACCATAGTTATTTTTCTTTTGCTGTCATTGTGTTAGATTTCGTGTCACCTTTTTCTGTTTTAGATTTCTTTTTATTTCGGCTAGATCTAGGTTCCTTGTTGTTCTAGTCGAAACCCTATCAAAAATACCAAAAACAGCCGCTTCCACCCTCCATATACACCACCAATCCGAGCCACCCTAGGGTTTCGCCGTGCCATCATAACCACCGCACCCCACCTCCTTGTTATACTCGGATTCACCCCCTCATACCGCAGCACACCTTCCATATACGTCCCATACACGCCCACATCCCATCGATCCATTACCTACTCGCAGTCGAGTTCGCATCCCACCGCTACCGTAACCTAGTCGAGCTCGGATTCGCCCCGTCTCACCATTACAAACTCCCTCGCGAGCCCGTCACATCGCTTACCAATCCGCCCCGCGTGTTCTGCCGCGGCACAAAAAGTGCGCGTTTTTGCTGCCGCCAACTGCTGCTTCACGTATCGCAGCCGAACCACGAAAATCACCGCATCACGGTTACCCGCAGCCATAACACGAGCTAGTGCGCTGCCGCGGCACGAAAATTGCCTGTTTTGCTGCCGCCTGTTTCTGTTTGCTGCCACGGTACAAAAATCACCCAAATTCGCTGCCGTGAGTGCTGTTTTGGCTCGAAATCGATCAGTTTGCTGCCGTGGGACTGTTTCTCTGCCGTGAGCTGTTCTGTCCCAAAAATCATCTAGTTTCTTTTGTGTTTCTTTTTAATTCCCTGTTTTATTCACTAGGATCATTCCACTCCATACTTTGTGAACCATAGACACAGCCTTTCTACAGCATCTTTATAGGAACTTGCCCACAAGTATAGCTATTTTGTGCTCTGACAGGTTGCTCTAATTTCATCACCATCATTGTGTTCACTTGTATTTGGTTAATTGTTGCTCCTAGCTTAGTGTAAGGCCATTGAAAAATTCAAAAAAAAAAAAA